>OY776115.1:49131096-50331096 GCA_963675035.1 Allygus modestus | reverse complement strand
AAAATTTAAATTTTCATTTTGCTGTAAACGCAGTACATAGTCCAATGTTATTCTTATGGGGAACACAAAAATTACTATTTCTCTCTTATTTACTGATCAATTTCGTCCAAACTTGATATGCTTGTTAAGTTAGCATTGGCCAAAAGAGGAAATTCGAAATATGCTGCCCCTAATAATCTGGGGGGAAACAGGGGGCATTTCCCCCTGCAAGTGTGTATCAATGGATTCTGTAGTGCCTCCAAAGCAGGGATTTGGGTGGATGTTTTTGAAAACAACTTGTTTAAACGATTTTGTTTACATTCGACCGTGCTTTGTATTCTATATTTAGTAAATAAAAAGTAATTTATTCATTAAAGTTGGGCTAAAAGGGAGAAAGTATATGTCAGTTTCCTGATACCGTTTATTATATATTAAAATAATCGCTGTACATTTATTGTTGTTGAGTTTGAAGTGTATTAATTAATAACCTAGAAGGAAAAACTATATACCCTAGTTTTATATTAAATATTATGTTTTAGCGAATTTCCTCTTTAGCTGGAACAAGATATTAGTCACATGGTAAGCCAGAGACCATGATAACTTTTCGTTTAAGGGTCCCCATATGCCAGAATCCAGAAATACCATTTGTTAAAATTTATAGATCTACAGTTTAATAGTTCGTTAAGAGTCTTCATCACTGGAAGTTGTCGGACGCCATTTTGGTGTTTTGTTCCATAAGGCCAATGTTAACTTTGTGCCTCCGTTACTCCGTTACTCCGTTACAAACAATGAATTTTGGTGTCAAATTAAAGCTTTCGTCGTCCTCTAGGGAAATACAATAGTCGAATTTGGGTATTGTTACAAATTAATGAGAACATGTACAGTGTTTCAGTTCAAAATTAAAGTATTTATTTTGCAACTATGATACCGAAATTAAGGAATTCGACATTGTATTTCCCTAGAGGACGACGAAACCTTTAATTTGACTCCAAAATTAATTGTATGTGACAATCAGGTGAGGAGTAACGGAGGCACAAAGTTAACATTGGCCTTATGGAAGAAAACATCAACATAGCGTGAAGCAACTTCCGGTGATGATTTAATGCAATCACTTTTTAAATAAGCATCCGACTTTGATTAAATTTGTCCAGAATGAGTAGGACTGCATAACATGTCATGAGAGTGAGAGTCAAGCTGATCAGATAATAGAATGGGGGTTATATCAAAGTTTAAAATTAGTTTATTTATCTCTAAATCTTTTATTATAGCCTACATTTTGTCTATAACCATTTTATAAAATCTCAATAAAAACAAACAATTTGTTATTATGAGTCATTAAACTTAGGTTAATAATGTGAATAAACCACAAAAACTAAATTATTCTACAGAAATATTTCCCAAGTCGTGGAGAATAAGTAATTATCTCCTTCACAATTCATTCGAGCACAAACCTTATTTTTGTTTTCACTAATAAATTCAGCAAAAAAAACTGTTTCATTTTTTAGTTGCTGTCCTACATCCAATCTCTTGGCAGAAATATTAAGTGTTAAAACATACAGTAGACCTACCTAAGGTGTTCAATGTTATTCTTAGAGTAGAAAGACACAAATTTGTATCTGTTTTCTTCAGCCACTATTAGCTATAAGCATTGACTATACTTATATAGTCAATGGTATAAGTTAAAAATATTTGTATGGAAATAACAATTAAATTTTATGTGACTGTGGTCTGGTAATATTTGCATACAAATCCCATTTGTTCGAGATCCGGGTCATTAGTTGATGTAGTAGTAAACCTGATCATCAAAGTGTATCATTGTGTCCAAAAAGAGTAAGTTAATCTTCTGTTCATTCTGTCAAAAACAAAATAATTATTATCAGATATGCTGTTCACTGTGTCCAAAAGAGATGCTTGGTCACGTGCCCCAAAGTAAAGACGAATCAGAAAACATTGTTTAGTATAATTTGGACAGAATATAAATTTAATATCAATGTTTTGTTCCACCACCAACCAAATACCATGGGGACAAATAAATACAATGTTACTGCATAACTTATCTCTCATTTATTATGAATAGACTCTACATTTTGCTGAACTTTGTAAGTGTTGATGCCTAAAACAGTTAGTAAAGTAAGTAAAACAGTAAGATAGCTTCATGTGGTAGTTAGTTATATATTTTTGCATTTTAATTTGCTGTGTATATCATGGGACGAGGTTTTTCCTAATTTTTAAGGGATTTTAGACACTTTTTAACACCCATATTAGATATTGGCTTCCTCTCCCTACCCCTCTTATAGTATCCATGCCAGTGACTTTTGTATTTTGAGTGATACACAATTAATGTACCACAATGTATACATGACTAATTAAATAATGCAAACAATTTTCGAGTTTAATAAAACAAAGTAAAACTTCATTACACCGTATATCCAGTGGAAGATGTCAGGTATTCATTGCCAAGAGTGAGGTTTGAGGTTATGTTTTGAAAGCAAAAACTTATAAAAATGAAATTAACTCATTTTTCAGAAAGGGACGCGGATGCGGATGTGTTGGCATTTTAGCGGGCAGGCGTTTAAATTTTAAATGTTATTTCCATTTCCACTTTCTTAATCCTCACGCGCCATCAGCTGATATAATATTGTCGGGGACTTGACTCGTGACTAGGATAAATAAAGGGTAAGAAAAGAATTTTGAATTTTCTCCTCACGTTTCATGTATATGTCTAATACATATCATGTAATTTAAAACTATCATTCATATCTTTCCTTCGGTTGGACAAGAAACATGACGTGACGTAATTAAAACAATCACTATCTTAATTTTGAAACAAATTTAGATTTAGATCCCCGAGGATAACTTACTGAGAAATATGTCCTCGGTGTGAGACCTTACGCCGATAGACTATAGTACCTGGGGGCCGAGCTTTACTCGGGGGAAGGCCAGTCTGTTTAGATGACTTGGAATAATACTTCACCACTTCCCTCTACTGATAATCAGATTTGTATAACTCATTTGCCTCTTTTCTACATTTTTAAGGTCCCTCCAGTTGTTGTTTATAGCTCAATTTCCCTTTGATTTATTTTACTACTCTATATATGTAATCGTAACTCAAATCTTTTAATCTCTGCTCTCAGGAAACCACATGTTAATAATCATAAACAACATGAGTATTACTTTGACAGTTCCCTGGTTGATTATGAACAGCTGTTACAATTCTTTTGTTTTGATTTGAAACTCCATAAGCCCAATGTTAATTTTTTTAACTTTTCATTTTAGGTTTTTTACATTATTTGATTTTTCCTAGGGATGAGGCCTGTCTAGAACTTATTTTTATCCCAAAAATTAGTTATTTCGAACATTTGAAGGAAATCGTTGGAGCCGTTTTTGAGATCCGTGTCGCAAGCAAGCACGCAAGCAAGCAAGCAAACCTTACTCATATTAGAGTATAGGATAGGATTATTATCAGTCTTTACAACTGATATTACGCGCCGGTAGTCTTTGTTAATTTTCCTCTATACTCTAAAGAATTTAACGAACTCTCTCCGGAAACTTTGGAACTTGTTCCTGGGGTCAAAATTAACAAAACAGGTTCCATGGCCTATCTCGCCCCAATTTCCAGCCGGCGTGTATACTTACTTGTTTTTAATTTGTTTTTAACACACCATATCTCAGAAAAAAACTTCTACTTGTTTTACATTTTAATTTGGATCAATGTAACACATATTATGCATAGACATTTGAACAAATATGAATAACATTATTAGGTTCGTCCTATTAGGTACACTTGACACTATATGGTAGACAAGCAGTCTGTGCGACAGTCTTGTCCGGAACTGGAACGATATCTCTCGACACAACCTTCGAATATCAAATAACAGTAACATACTGCACTGCTGCATGACGAATAATTACAGGCTGCTTATAAATCTGCATTCCAAAAGTTTGCGGACAAAATAATAAAAAACTTGTTATAATGTTTTAACTGTATAATTTTTATATTGATTTGCTTGTTTGTAACATTGGGCTACGTTACAAAAATGTTTCGCTTACATGATAAACTTCATGGACTTAAGTAGCAGTTATTGTAAATTTTATAAATGTTAGATTATAAGTTACAATAAATTACAAATAAGAGATACACGATTACTGTTCGTCACTGAAAGTATAATAAAAACATCATATTGGACAGTATTGATTATAACCTCCAAGTCCTTATTGTTACATTTCCTTGTTCGTAGGCATCTTCACCGGGGACATTTTTTAGGTTGTTGAGAAACTTGGTATTAGTCTTTTTATAAAATCTTGTATAGTTTCAATACCGAGTTCACGGTGAAGCTGTGTGTTTCTAACAAACCAAAAAGAGAATTTACATTTCTAGCTTTTACCGTTTAAACTTTAACGCTTAATATCTCTAAAACTGCATATCTTCGAATCATATACCTGGATAAAAATCAAAATCATAGAATTTCAAGCCTAAAAATATGATATAAAGATGTTATAGATCACTTACCCTATAGCTGAGTGATACCAACATTTCAAAATAGACTCATGGACATCCATGCCTAATTTACACTATTTTACTGTTATAATTTTATTCGATTACTAAACCGCATTACTAAGAACAACCTTCAACTTCAACTTCAGGCTTGGCACATAGGAGTCCTAATAAGCACTCCTAATATCTGGAGTTTCAATAACGAAGAGCTAACTGATTGGAGTGTAAATTTTAACTGCAATATTACCTTAGCGCCAGTAAAGATGGTGTAAATTGTAAATATTATTAGTCCTGACCATGAAATCAGTCAGATAATAAACTGTTATAGGTATATTTTACATACACCCGACTATTCACATTTTTAGAATAAACCCTTTCTAGGAGACTTCTTTCATAGTCACATATTTTGCAAATGCTACCAAACTGAGCATCTAGAGGGGGCTCCAGACACGAAACATTTCCTTTTTAAACCTGCTTCTCCCATAAGACCAATGTTAACTTTCAAAGTCCGTCCCTCCTCAACGGTTTATCCAATATGAATGATCTATGGCTCATTTTAAAGAGCAAAAACCCTATCTAACGATTTCAGTGAGAAAAATTTTGATATAACTAATAATAGTTAGAACAAATCCAAAATATCCAATATTTACGATTTGTCTATGGGTGAACTATTTGTGATATCGACATTCTGCTCACGAAATCACTAGGTATTTAAAGAGCGAAAATCTTAAAAATGAACCATGAACCATCGAAAACGGATAATTCGTTGACGGACTTTGAAAGTTAATATTGGTCTTATGGGAGAAGCGGGTAGAAACGTGAACAGTTTCGTGAATGGAGCCCCCTCTTTATCCTCAGCTCAGTTTGATAGCATTTGCATAATATGTGACTACAAACTGGACCCCCCTCTAAAAACTTGTATTACCGTATGTTCAGTCTAGCCGATGTAGTTAACGTTTGGGTCCAACTCGGGTTTAAGTTATGCAAAAGGTGTTAAACCGATTCATTAGTGTCCACTGCCGCTTGCCTCACAGCAACGGCCCACACAAACCTTGCGAAATGTCTGCTGTAGGACACTTTTCTCTAATACGGGACGGAATATTTAGGTAACACTGATAAATGGGAACATTTCCGTTCTTAAAATCCATATACATGCTATTAGAAAATGTGACCTATTTTATTATATTGAAACGATTTCAACAAATGAAGAGATAAAACCAACCTTTTCCGTATGGATAAAGGACTGGGTCGATCTCAAAGCTCGTTTTACTCATCAAAATGACATCTTATATCTATAATACCCCCGTCGCAGCAAATCTGTATATTCAGCGAATTTCCCATGAATATACATAACACATTAAAATACTTAACAGGATTCATAAGAAATATATTCACAAACAAGCGATATTTAAAATATGAATTATTCCTATAAGAATAACATAGGGGATGAGTTACAGGTTTGCTGCTACAAGGAGCACAAAATAATGGGTCTTTATGTAAATATTAATAGACCTCATCTTAGTGAAGTCACATACCATGTTTCATCCATATACATTTTTAAATAAGCGATATGTAACATTTTAATTATTTTCCATTAGAATAACATGGTGACCAAGAACCGTACCTAGGTTTGCAGCTACGGGAACCATAGGCGAAAAAAAATTTTTGTGAAAACAACAATAAACCACAACCAGATTAAGCGATATACCAAATTTCGTCAATTTATGTTCATAAATAAGCGAGATATAAAATTTGTCTTTTTCTCCATAAGAATAACATTAGACAACGTACTGTGTTTAGCACTTTCAATCTCTCAGTAACCAATTGACGTAGAGCAATGATCAAAATACCAATTTTTTTGTTTTTCATGCTGAATTCAAAGGTAACAAATAAAATTGAATTTAAATAAAAATTACATGCGGAAAACCCAAAAAAAACACATTTTTGAGGTACAAACCCCCTTTTGGATGTTGCGATTTGTCTGGTTTTCGAACTCGTTCAAATAAATGGTACTTTACACATTCGTGCCAAATTTCATTAAGATCAGACCTTTTTTACGAGAGCTATCGTGCTTACGGACACACACACACACACACACACACACACACACACACACACACAACATATATATATATATATATATATATATATCCCTCAGTGTTTTGTGTGTTTCAGGTGTTTTGTATATATATATTATATACAAATATGAACGAATGGTGTATTTGGCATCTGGGACCTCAAAATGAAAAGTTATCATGGTCTCGGGCTTAAGTCTTACCATGAGACCTACGGTAATAGCTTCTTTCCTATAGGGGAAATTCGCTAAAAGGAAAAGCCCTGGCTGACTGACACACTGACTGACTGACTCACTCATCACTAATTCTCCACCTTCTCATGTAGGTACAAATTTGAGCTGAAATTTTGTACACTGATTCTTTAGGCATCAAATAGGAAAACTAAATGGTTTTCATCCTGATCTAACCTTAGGGTTCCGCCAGAGATCCCGACAAAGTTCCCATGAATTTCTTATGGACCTTTATTTTTGTTTGAGCTAATGAAAATACAAATAGCTGATCTTGATTCGTAGTAGTCCCACGGGCTAACCACAGAATGCAGCACACACAACTGTCATAGTTTTCATAAATTAATTGCGGGGCGTATCCTGCGGGAACAGATTGTTGGGAATAATTGTGATAATATGTTTGGAAATCTGTTGATACATCATGCGATCGGCTAAACTTGAAAGACCCAATTTTTTTAAAAATCTTTTTTTGAGGATGGGCTAAAAGGAATGTAGGCTGCTACCGACTAAGACCTTTAACACTTATGATTACCCGAAGCTATTAAAACGGGTCATGCGTCTCATGGAAAGCACGTATAAGTGTAAACAATTTTAGTCAGGAGCACATTACCTCAGATTCATTTTTAAAACAAGAATAACTATTTATCGGATTTTGCGAGGCATTGTAAGTTTAGGACTTTGTCGATTCCCTCCAAGTTTTTCGCTTGTGGTAGTTTTTTGTTGCATTTTGCTCTGGAACACATTTGCTCTCAAAGTTTGTATAAAGTTAAACTAACTCTGTTAACTACGTTAACACATATTGTACGTATTGTTATTGTACGTTAACAGAGTTTAACTAAACTCTGTTAATATTTTTGATTCTCTTATGTATATTTTTTCCACCATGATGGAAAATTGTAGGTAGTTGTTTTTAAAAAGTCAATTTTTAGGAACAGTGCCAAATTTGTGTAGTAGTATAGTAAGACTGTTTATGTTTCCAAAAATGCAAACCATTTTAAAAAAATCCTTAAATACAAGTAATGCAGGTTAAACACGTCCTACAAGCTCGGCCTCCCAGCTGATTCCACAATGTAATCAGCTGTTTCCAACAGCGAGTAAACGGCTGTTAAAGCATAGCGGGAGCAGGATAGACCAATTTTCTGTCGACAATCATCTTGTTAGTGTCTTGTGTCCCTCGTCACGAGGCGATCCCGTGCCGTCGCAGGGGCTACCTGAGGCCAAGGGACGAGTCGTGTACAGTAGAGCCCACTAGGATGCAAGGATGAAGCTCACACAGTTAGCATACAGTTAGATAAGGTCACACTATAAAAAGCGTACAGTTACAGCCAACTAGAACTAGGATCAGAGGATTAAGCGCACAGTTAGAGCACACTAGACTGAAGTGCGTACAGTTACAGCCAACTAGAACTAGGATCAGAGGATGAAGCGCACAGTTAGAGCACACTAGACTGAAGTGCGTACAGTTACAGCCAACTAGAACTAGGATCAGAGGATGAAGCGCACAGTTAGAGCACACTAGACTGAAGTGCGTACAGTTACAGCCAACTAGAAGTAGGATCAGAGGATGAAGAGCGTACAGTTAGAGCACACTAGACTGAAGTGCGTACAGTTACAGCCAACTAGAACTAGGATCAGAGGATGAAGCGCACAGTTAGAGCACACTAGACTGAAGTGCGTACAGTTACAGCCAACTAGAAGTAGGATCAGAGGATGAAGCGCGTACAGTTAGAGCACACTAGACTGAAGTGCGTACAGTTACAGCCAACTAGAAGTAGGATCAGAGGATGAAGCGCACAGTTAGAGCACACTAGACTGAAGTGCGTATAACTATAGTATATATTTTTTAAATTCTTAAAGGTAAACTCATTTTCTCTTTCGCGCCTTATAATTAAACGAGCTGTTGCTCGCAGGCTTCGCCCCGCAAATAATTTATAAAAACTATATGACAGTTGTGTACGCTGCATTCTGTGGTGAGTGAGTATTGGATGTTTTCAGAAACACAAATGTGATTTACGTCGCTCATCAACAACCGTTGCCAATGGATACACAATATCCAAAAATACACCGCATCCAGTTTATGGATGTGTTCTGTGCCTCCTATAGTTTGGAAGATTTTTTTCAGTTTGCAAATTTCGATCAAAAACTCATAATCCTTTGCAAAGGAACTGGTTATTAACTCTTAACTTGTCTGGTAACCGGTTGACAGTCAGCTGTTCTCAACCACGTGACAGATTACGTTATCACCAAACCGGTTTAATCTGGGTGTTGGAATAGATTAAGAAAAACAAAAATACGCGCGGCATCCCGTAACAAATTTATAAACGGTTTTTGAAGTTTGGTAAATTTTCAACCCGAAGGCAACTACAAATTATTCACTTCACTTTTTTAACCAGATCTAACATTTATTAGTATTATCGCATACTTGCACAGAAATTCTGTAATGAAACTTGACCAGTTGACCGATTGCATGATAACAACGGTTCACTTCTCAGGGCTAGGCTCACTCTGTAGTCTGTGGTGAAAGACTGAAAAAATATGCCCATTAAATAACGTAAGCCTGACGGACTATGAGGCACAGTGGGTTTAATAGCTAGCTATAAACTCCTTATCATATCCACACTTGACAAATGGAAACGTTTCATCATCGTAAAGCTGTTGTCCTGTAAAAACCCACCACATAATCTGATCCATATGCGGAAAAAGCACACTGAAAATTATATCAAATTAACCTACTTTGAATTTCGAAAGTAAAACGTCAAAATAACTAAATCGTTCAAGGTTATGTGAGATATACAGAAAAAGGTTTTAATTTAATCACATAACTGTAAGAAACGCATGAAAATTTGTAGTATTTTATAGTTTTATAGATCAAAATAAGACGTTTAACGAAATAAAGATTCCTCATAAAAGAGTCCATGACATGATATTTCAGTTGGGTTTGCATAATAATATCAGTATTTTTAGTCGTGACATTGCATGAATGGTGTGATAACATTGTCTAAGACAAGTAATGTTGGCACGAACTCAAATTGTAACTAAGAAAAGAAATTATCAACACTAAAATAAACTTACTTTTTTTAATATAATGTGTCATACACCGTGACTGATTTTCTCGATGGAAAGCATACTGTATTTAGGCTTACTATCTTCTATATTATTAAAAGAATTTCTTGAATTTTGATCGGCGATTTTAGGCCCCTAAAAATATTAATTTGTTTACATATTTGGTATCAATCGAAAGCTCTTACTCTCTAGATGTGTCTTTTGGGGTTTCCTTTCTCTCTTGTCCACGGGGTTTTGCCCTAAAAGCTCTCAAATTTCGTTTTTAGCCCATAAGATTAATTTGGGGAATAATTTGATTTGAATTGCAGCTGTTACCCTGATGGACAGGTTGTTAGCAATACCAGATTTTGCAGGTAAGGAATCTATTTATCTATATAAATAAAATAACTTATTTTTATACATCGCTTTGAGCAGCGAAATTTTGTATGCAACGGAGATATTTAGATTTTTATAATCATTTGTTTATCCGTCTGTCTGTTTATAAGCGAGGTTTCTTCTACGCTTCACTGAATGAAATGAAATATTTTGCCTATTTTTGTGTGGAGGAGGAATCCTTTTGGCTGTTTTAAATCATAGTTCTTCATTAGGGTTATGCCCTAATGAAGAACTTCCGGCACTGCTACAAAGTCGATCTTAAGGGTACAGGTTACTACAGCATGAACCATATTGGTTCTAATGAGCATTTAGTCAGCTAATTATATTTTGGTACAGGTTACTACAGCATGAACCATATTGGTTCTAATGAGCATTTAGTCAGCTAATTATATTTTGGTACAGGTTACTACAGCATGAACCATATTGGTTCTAATGAGCATTTAGTCAGCTAATTATATTTTGGTACAGGTTACTACAGCATGAACCATATTGGTTATAATGAGCATTTAGTCAGCTAATTATATTTTGGTACAGGTTACTACAGCATGAACCATATTGGTTCTAATGAGCATTTAGTCAGCTAATTATATTTTGGTACAGGTTAATACAGCATGAACCATATTGGTTCTAATGAGCATTTAGTCAGCTAATTATATTTTGGTACAGGTTACTACAGCATGAACCATATTGGTTCTAATGAGCATTTAGTCAGCTAATTATATTTTGGTACAGGTTACTACAGCATGAACCATATTGGTTCTAATGAGCATTTAGTCAGCTAATTATATTTTGGTACAGGTTACTACAGCATGAACCATATTGGTTCTAATGAGCATTTAGTCAGCTAATTATATTTTGGTACAGGTTACTACAGCATGAACCATATTGGTTCTAATGAGCATTTAGTCAGCTAATTATATTTTGGTACAGGTTACTACAGCATGAACCATATTGGTTCTAATGAGCATTTAGTCAGCTAATTATATTTTGGTACAGGTTACTACAGCATGAACCATATTGGTTCTAATGAGCATTTAGTCAGCTAATTATATTTTGGTACAGGTTACTACAGCATGAACCATATTGGTTCTAATGAGCATTTAGTCAGCTAATTATATTTTGGTACAGGTTACTACAGCATGAACCATATTGGTTCTAATGAGCATTTAGTCAGCTAATTATATTTTGGTACAGGTTACTACAGCATGAACCATATTGGTTCTAATGAGCATTTAGTCAGCTAATTATATTTTGGTACACGTTACTACAGCATGAACCATATTGGTTCTAATGAGCATTTAGTCAGCTAATTATATTTTGGTACAGGTTACTACAGCATGAACCATATTGGTTCTAATGAGCATTTAGTCAGCTAATTATATTTTGGTACAGGTTACTACAGCATGAACCATATTGGTTCTAATGAGCATTTAGTCAGCTAATTATATTTTGGTACAGGTTACTACAGCATGAACCATATTGGTTCTAATGAGCATTTAGTCAGCTAATTATATTTTGGTACAGGTTACTACAGCATGAACCATATTGGTTCTAATGAGCATTTAGTCAGCTAATTATATTTTATCACAGAACGGAGAAAACAAGTACTGCTTTACTACTCTACAAAGGTATACTAAACCATTTAGAATAATGGCACGATAATAAATCATTGGCTATACAGAACATGTAAGCCCTTGCAACATGGTATTAAAAATTCAGGTTGTCGAAGTAGCCATTGTGATTACAATACCGAATATTTTATATGTTTTTAAGTCTAACATTGTACAGGAGTTATTGAACAGATATTTGGAAGAAGATGGGTCCATCCCGAAAAAATAGTTAAGGGTTTATTCCCGTTCCAATGAGGCTAGACCCTAAAGCCCTTCAACATTACCATGTCAATTATATACTTACTAGACCGATTGAGCATAAATTTGGTAGGACGACAGCAGGCAAGCACTATAGCCAAATACCCCCGTCGCAGCAAACCTTCGTACTCAGCGAATTTCCAGTCGAATTTTGTCAGTGACTGGATTCTGTCAGTTCTCTCATTGGCCTGATGATGACTGGTGTGACTGGTCGAAATCGATAGCTTAGTACCATCTTTTATATATGTTTACCGTCTGTACGTGAATCAGTATAAGTGTAATTATATCTTCAGTGTTGTAAGACGTCTTTTATTACATCCCGTAATTAATAACAACACGTAATATGTTAATAAAATAAACGGTATCAGGAAACTGACACATACTTTCTCCCTTTTAGCCCAACTTTAATGAATAAATTACTTTTTATTTACTAAATATAGAATACAAAGCACGGTCGAATGTACAGAAAATCTTGTAAACAAGTTGTTTTAAAAAACATCCACCCAAATCCCTGCTTTGGAGGCACTACAGGATCCATTGCTACACTCGTGGTTTTAAGAGGGGAAATGCCCCCTATTCCCCCCCAGGGATATTAAGGGGCAACATATTTCGAATTAACTCTGTTGGTCAATGCTAAATTGACAAGCATATCAAGTTTGAATGAAATTGATCAGTAGATAAGAGAGAAATAGTAATTTTTGTATTCCCCATAAGAATAACATTGGACAACGTACTGCGTTTACCGCTAAATGAAAATTTCAATTTTCTCCGAAACCAGCAATCGTAGAATAGTAATTCAAAATACTAAATTATTTAGTTTTTTTAGCTCTTTTTAATGGTGAATAGTAATATTTTTGTTATTATGTATTTTTATGAAAAATCCAAAAAACTGAATTTTGGATGTTTTAAGTCCTGTAATTTCTGAACCCGAATTTTTACAGGTATGCGAGTGGTGTCATTTTGTTGGAAAACTAAAGTTCTACAAACTACTAAAGTTAATCAAAATCGTTAGAGCCGTTTTTGAGAAATTTTGATTTTTCATGTTTTTTGGCGGTTTTGGGGGGATAATTACCCTTAAAAATCAAAAATTAAAAAAATTAAAAAAAACACCTGGAGATATCGTGGATTAGTACCTACATACCAAATTTCATCAAAATCGGCCCATTGGTTAGGGCTTTAGCTCTGTTCACATTCACACAGACACACACACACACACACACACACACACACACACACACACACACACACACACACACACACACACACACACACACACACACACACACACAACGGACACACACACACACACACACACACACACACACACACACACACACACACACACACACACACACACACACACAGACATCACGTAAAAACCACTTTTTTGGGTTCAGGAAGCACCAAAACGAATATTTCCACTAACAACTCAAATTCGAAAATTTTTTACGAAAACAATACTTTCTCCATATACTATGTATAGAGGGAGAAAGTAAACGTTGTCTGTTTTTAAAACTGAATTTCTTCAGCATTTCACACTGAATAAAATACAATATTTTTACGTGTGGAGAAGGAAACCTTTTGGCTGTTATGCCCCTTTGTCCAGCACGGCACTGCCAAAAAGTCAATCGTAAGGTTACAGGTTACTCAACCTTTCACTACAGAATGCACCATATTTGTTGTAATGAGCATCAAGTCAGCTAATTATATTTGATCACAGAACGGAGGAAACACGTCTGTTTTACTACTCTACAAAGGTATACTAAACCATTTAAAATAACGGCTTGGCAAAATATCATTGGTTACAGAACACATAAGAGCTTGCAACATGGTATTTAATGCTCAGCTTGTCTGGGTAGTCATTGTAATTATAATACTGAATATTTGATGTGTTTTAAGTCCACCATCCATAAGTCCAACAAACTTAAGAAGTTATTGAGCAGATATTTTGAAGTAAATGTGTCCACCCAAAAAAAAACAGTTATGGGCTTATTCCTGTTTCAATGAGGAATGCCCTAAACGACCTTCAATATTTCCATGTTCATTATATACTTACTAGACCAATTAAGTAAATATTTTGTAGAAAGATAGCAGGCAATGCACTATAATCAGAAACCGGCCTATTCTTTACATCCCGTATGTCCTTTGGGACTTATCTGCTCCGTCGGCTTTTAAAACTGTAAGTTAATCATCACTGACTGTTATAGTAGTTAACTGGACTGACACTTGTTAGGAGAATAGTTAATACATCAGAATAATACGTTTGTCTACTCCTGCTCTAAAAATGCTTTACTTTGGGGCTCTCCAAATGTTGGAACTATCAAATTTATTGGTTAATAAAAATGTGATCTAATCAGGCCTCATCCATGGATAAATATAGTATTGGGTAGAAAGATATAAAAAGTAACATTGGGGTTATGGTTAAGATTTGTCAATTAAAACAAAAAAATCATAACAGATGTTCAAAATCAAACCATTCAAGTGTAAAAATAACACTCACTTGGTAAAGTATAATGTGATTTTTATGAGAATAGTGATTATTAAGTTATGTATAAATTGCGAGAACCATTCGAACTGAAGATTAAACACAAAATATATATGCCCAAAATGAAAAGAAACGATCAAATAAGCAAAGCAAATACATTCGCCTTGGAGAGGAACCGTGAATATAAATACTATAGGCATTTTTAACAAACTGACTGACTTTTCGTGCAAAGCTCGGTCCCCCAAGTGCTTTAACAAATGTAACTCAAAATAACATTTTACTGTGATCGCGAGCGAAGCTGCGACAGGCTACTAGTTATTACATTATTTTAACTAATTAAAACAAAATTTAGTTCAGTTAAAAATAATAAACAAAATCTTATTTTTTTGAATTGCAGAAAACAAGATTTCATTGGACTTGTTTCAAATCCTTACCTTATGTCTATCAAAAACACATTTAGAAATTTAAAAATGTTTATGAAATTCAACATTTAAGCTGTTCTTGAAAAGGCTTTTTTTAATAACGAAATTTGATACAATTGTGTTAAGTACAAGCATTTATGCCGAATTGAAAGCTTCGATGTTGAACAACGCTCGAATTACAAACGTATGTTAATATATTTAGTTTTTTTGTCTTAATTCAAAGAACGAACCTACAAAGTGGGATCCAAACGTTCGGAATATGCGTCCTGGTAAGATTAACACGCGTATTAATGTCTGTGAAAACGGAACCCACAGTTTATTGCAGGTAACACATAATCTATCTGCAAATTATTCCAAAATCAATTGGTCTTCTCTGGTAAAAATAAATAAACACAGCTTTTATCAATGCTCTTATTCGGATAACAAAGATTTACTGTTCTGATTAAGTTGTATGTATTATTTAAAAGGAAAACGTAATGTTATAAAGTATTGTTATTGACTAAGATAGTAAGACCACTATAAGAAAATTTAACCGAAAAATTACGAGTACTATTAGTGAATTTCCTGTGGAAAAGTGAGTTATTAGCAAAACCCGCACGGTGAACTTAAACCCAGGACAACCATAGAAGTTCCTAACGTGACCTCCTAAACAGGTTTTGAGGGGTCGCTAACTTTATATATATTTATAATATATGTGTTTGCACTCTAGCGGTCACAATTTGTGTCCGATATACTTGAAATTTGGTATGAACCTTCCCTTCTGTAAACAGTTGGACAAGTTCGTTGGGCAAAAAATCGGACAGCTCTAACCCCCTTTTTGGGGTTTTAATTTGTCAAAATTTGAGTTTTTTGGGCCCAAAAAGGGGAAGAAAAGATTTGAATGTAAAATTATTCCATACTACACTATTGGACGTAAAAAGCCGAAAATTGTAAGCCCTCCTTCATCTTTCTAGGACAACCAGTTACCAAGTTATTAAAGAAAATGTAATTTGACTTAGCACAGTACGTTGTCTTATGGGGATTTTACATTGGAAAATGCTGTTTTTCATACCTTGATGTGGTTTTATCACCCCAATACCCCTATACCAACTTTTGATCCTGACGAGATCTCCTAACCTTATTATGTACAACATTGCCATCCTATTTATTGAATTTAAATAGAAGTACCTAAGGAAATAATCACATCAGAACAGCTAAATTTTTTTCATTTTCAAAAACAATATCACCAGTTTTTGTTTAAACCCTTTATTTGAATCTTTTAAGTTTTTAATGTGGAAATTCACTTCTCTGACGTCAGCGTGCTGCGTGTGAACTCCTGAAATAATGTTCACAAAAATTATATTTATTTAAAACAAAAAGTGACATTAAAATAAAAATAAATGTACACGTTGTATAAGGAAATTATGTTAATTTAATTTCCGTCAAAGACATTTTAATATGGCAAGACTTAAGCCCGGGACCATATTCGTTTTGAGGCCCCCAGATGACAAAAACACCATTCGTTCAAATTTGTATATATTTATATATGTGTGAGTTAGTAAGCACGATACCTTTCGTAAAATACCCCCGTCGCAGCAAACCTGCACACTCAGCGAATTTCCAATGGAGATATAAATGTCTTAATACTACTTAAAGCCACTTACCAAGTTTCATAAAAATATATTCACAAATAAGCGATAGATACAATTTTAATTATTCTCCATAAGAATAACATTGGGGCTGAGTACGCAGGTTTGCTGCATTAACGAATACAAAAAATGGGTTTTTATAATAATATCAATATAATTCAACTAGGTGAAGTCATATACTAGTTTTTATTCATTGATGTTCATAATTAAGGGAGACATAGCATTTAATTATTATCCATAAGAATAACATGGGGCTGAGTACACAGGTTTCCTGCTACGGGAGCCTTTGGCAAAAAATATATTTTTGAGCAAATATCAATAGACCACAACGAGATGAAGCTGTATACCAAGTTTCGTCAGTATTCGATCATTAATAAGCGAGATATAAAATTGTTCTTTTCCTCCATAAGAATAACATTAGACAACGTACTGTGTTTAGCACTTTCAATATCTCGGTAACCAATTGACGTAGAGGAATGATAAAAATACCAAATTGTGTGTATTTTTAAGCTTAATCCAATGGTGAAAAGTAAAATTTGACTATTTCAAAAATTATGTATACCAAATTCAAAAAACCCATTTTTGGGGTACAAAACCTCCCCCAAAATACCCCTTTCGATAGAGCGATCTGGCTGGTTTTCGAACTTAAAGTCATAAATGTTGCTTTACACGTTTATACCAAGTTTCATCAAAATCGAATAATTTTTACGAGAGTTATCGTGCTCACGGACATATATATATATATATATATATATATATATATATACAGTTTCGAACGAACTGTGTTTTTGGGGACTGGGGACCTCAAAACGAAAAGTTATCATGGTCCCGGGCCTAGGTCTTACCACGCCGACTACGGCAATAGCTTCTTCCCTATAGGGGAAATTCGCTAACACATTTGAGATTCCACCATTGGATTCAGTTTAAAATAATTTAAGTTTTGATCTTTGCTGTACGTCAATTGGTTACTGAGGTATTGAAAGTGCTAAGCACAGTTCGTTGTCAAATGTTAATCTTATGGAGAATAAGTAACATTTTATATCTTGCTTACTTGTGAACATTTATATTGAGAAACAGTATATAGATTTATCTGGATGTGATCCATTAATATCCGCATAAAATACCCCCGAAGCAGCAAACCAGCACACACAGCCCTATGTAAACAAATGGAAATTGTGTTATCCCATGTTATTCTTATGGGAAGCAAATACAATGCCATACCTCCCTTATTTATGCATATAATTTTGTGAAACTTGGTATTTGCTTTCATATTGTTGTGCTTTATTTATATTTGCACAAAATCCCCAGTTTCAGTTGTCTTTGATACTGCAAACCTGCGTAATCTGTTCAATGGTATTTTTTCAGTATAAGTATAATTTTATTTCTCACTAATATATCAGAATATTTTGATTAAACTAAGTTATATGGTTTGATGTTGGTGATGTATAATTTGCATTAGAAATTCGCTGAGTACACCGGTTTTCTGCGATGGGGTTTTTTATTCTATGTGACATAGTAACTTGGTTATGGATAATGTACTCATATGTTCATGTTATATAGACTAAGAAATTTTGAGATATTACTATATTATTGACAATGACAGTAAAAGGGGATATACGGTGTGTAGGTAGGGCATAGTTATGTACGAATTAACCAGATTTCAAACAGAATTCCAGATTACTCTTCAATTTTATACTTAAGGATTTTTTACTTCGTATACTTAAAGAGCGGATACTAAAAAATGTAAACTATTTATACATACGTACACCTCGGCCCTAAGCCCAGAGAGGTAGTGGTAGTACGGCCTTGGGAAAATCGACGTTAAATTATTTCAGGCCTGAGCAGGTTTCAAATGCAGATCTAGATTACGAGGATACATCGACATTCGTTAAATTCGAAAAATAGAGAAATCCTGTTGTACATTTTACCATCAAACTCTCAATGATAAAAAAAAGAATAAATAAACTTATTTAAGGGGGTTATGATGGAAGTTTATACTAATGCAAGAAAAAGTGGCAGCGTTTGATATTGGAAATATGGTGACCACTGCAATGTATGCATAACCCTCTCTCCACGTGTTGTGTGTACTGCATTCTGTAGTTATCGCGGGGAACTGCTACGAATCAAGATTAGCTGTTTGTATTTTCATCAGCTCAAACAAAAATGCATGTACATAAGGAATACATCAAAATTTTGAACCCCCGTGGGGCAAAGCCCTACAGGATTTTCGCAACTGTAATACGCCTATATGTTACTCAGGACTATCAAGCACCTCTCTGCCAAATTTCAGCTCAATCAGTCCAGTGGTTAGAGCGCGATTGAGCCACACATGTCTAAACAAACATACAAACTTGACAAACTTTCACATTAAAAATTTAAAGAAGAATGAATGTTTCCCTTCTAATTAATGGAAATTCTGTAATTCAGTTTCCATTATGTATCACTAAAATTAAAGACATTACAAATAAACAGAGCTAAAAACGCACAGACTGTTCTAAAAACCGAGACTTAATTAAACTTAACGGCAAACCTAGTATTAGATGCATATTGCCTATGATAGGAGTTCAATGCATGTTCACTTTAATATGTAAAATAAAGAATAACATACAAACTCTTCTAAACTGATTGAGTAATCTAACCCAATCCTGTCAATAAGTGTGATTATGTTTGATAGGCCTGACAATTACATCATTACATGCAGAGCCGGGACAGGAAGCGCCCTACCTCAAATTGAATGATGATCCGCTATGAGCGCTAGGAGCGCTGAGAGTTAAAGGCGCGGGAGGGGAAGTTAGTCCAGGAGCTGAGGGGGTTTGAGCATGCATAAAAGTATAACGCAATATTTTTGCAGATTGTTGTAATATGGACCTTGGTGATACCGGAAACGCATGTCGTCACTTTCCCAGGTGGTCGATAACTTGGGGGGAGGGGGCAAAGATGGCGGGGGGCGCTATGCGTTAATACGCCGATATCTCGAAAACGGTAAAAGATAGAACATCGGTTAAACCGTTGTTCTTTTTTTAAAAATATGGGCAATAAAAAAGGTTATCTGGTCTGAAGTCGTATCTCTATTAATAAAAAATTTATGGAATAAAACATGAGAAAATGGGATATTTAGGTTGATTTTTTTTGACGACTTTAGATTAATTTTATAAGTATTGCATGCAAGTATAACCAAATATAATTACGTATTATTGTTATATGTAGTGTTTTGATACCGGAAACGCATGTCGTCACTTTCTCAGGTGGTCGACGACATCAGGGGAGGGGGGCAAACATGGCGTGAAGCGCAATGCATTAAAACGACTGTATCTCGTCAACGGAATGAGATAGAACAACGGGAAAAACGCCATTTTAATCACAATAATTAGTATAATATAAAAGGTTATGTGGTCTAAGGTCGTATCTCCTGTAATAAACGAGTTATAACAATCATGTATTTCAAAAATTAGTGTTATTATCATGATTTTTAACGAAAAACACGATTTATTTTTATATTGTCGGTTAAAATTAATAATACCGGCAACCCCTGTTTACTAGAAACATTTTAGAACACTAATAGAGTGTATTAATGCATAAATGGTGTCTTAACATGTAAAACAAGTTATGTTAGTTACGCCTAGTAAGTGAGATCGCTGCACCATAGGGAGATAAATGGTAATAACTACTTATACGAATAACATTTTAATTTTAATCGTAATATCATATGAACTTACATTTTTTATTACGTGACTTTATGTAGAATAAACAGTGTCTAAATATAAAGAATTGTATACAAACTTTGTATGTTTAATACCTTTGTTAAGAGCTAATATGAACTCGGTAATTGGCGACGATTGCTTATATACCCTTTATATACCCTTACTTGGCTTGAGTCCATGTTCTTATCAAAAATAATTTTCTTCCGTTTATTAATACATTCTTCTTTTGACCTGAAATGAAAAAACAAGACGTAAATTCCTTCGCAACTTTTATATAAAAAGTATATCCATGTTTAATTTTGTATATCGTTAAAATAGCCACAGTTGATTAATTGGAATTTTTACATTTCCATTTCCGGTGAAATGTTTTAGTCATAAATTGTATTACCCTTCATATAATATAATACAATTTGTTTCGCTATAATTAAGATCAATGACAGGCACGTACTTGATGTTTGCAATTTTGGGGTTTTGATATCTCTGAGGCAAATTAAACAAAATATTATCAAAACATATGAAAATATTACTTGCCACACATTTTAAAAAACATGATAAGCTTAATGGTTTAGATATGAGGATATGCGATAACTTTTACTTCGGTTATGACTAATTAGACTTTCAACTAAAATAGATACTTACATTTGTGATTTAAATTTTCTGTTAAGCATGCGGTAACATCCTGTAGTAACCTTTGATTTTTCCTTCTTAAACTTCGTCAAATAGATTATTTTGAACATTCTTGCAAGATTTCTTGCAAGATAGGACATATGTTTATATAAACTTTTTTGCTTATTTTGACCCAAGGAATCACTACGTAAATTATGTCCCCACCTTTTTTGAACACCCTGTATAAAGGGTATATAAGCAATCGTCGCCAATTACCAAGTTCATATTAGCTCTTAACAAAGGTATTAAACATACAAAGTTTGTATACAGTTCTTTAGATTTAGACACTGTTTGTTCTACATAAATTCACGTAATAAAAAATGTAAGTTCATATGATATTACGTTTAAAATTAAAATGTTATTCGTATAAGTAGTTATTACCATTTATCTCCCTATGGTGCAGCGATCTCACTTACTGGGCGTAACTAACATAACTTGTTTTAAATGTTAAGACACCATTTATGCATTAATACACTCTATTAGTGTTCTAAAATGTATCTAGTAAACAGGGGTTGCCGTTATTATTAATTTCAACCGACAATATAAAAATAAATCGTGTTTTTCATTAAAAATCATGATAACAACACTAATTTTTGAAATACATGATTGTTATAACTCGTTTATAACAGGAGATACGACCTTGGACCACATAAGCTTTTATATTGTACTAATTATTGTGATTAAAACGGCGTTTTTTCCGTTGTTCTATCTCATTCCGTTGATGAGATACAGTCGTTTTAATGCATTGCGCTTCGCGCCATGTTTGCCCCCCTCCCCTCATGTCGTCGACCACCTGAGAAAGTGACGACATGCGTTTCCGGTATCAAAACACTACATATAACAATAATACGTAATTATATTTGGTTATACTTGCATGCAATACTTATAAACATAATCTAAAGTCGTTAAAAAATCAACCTAAATATCCCATTTTCTCATGTTTTATTCCATAACTCTTTTATTAATAGAGATACGACTTCAGACCAGATAACCTTTTCTATTGCCCATATTTATACAATACCCCCGTAGCAGCAAACCTGCATACTCAGCGAATTTCCAATGCTTATATGTATCTTAATACCACATAAAGCCACATACCAAGTTTCATCAATATACATTCATAAATTAACGATTTATGACATTTTAATTATTCTCCATAAGAATAACATTGCGGCTGAGTATGCAGGTTTGCTGAAGGAAGGAAAACAAAAAATGGGGTTTTATACAAATATCAATATAACTTATTTAGGTAAAGCCACATACCAAATTTCATTAATTTATTTTCATAATTAAGGGAGATAACACGTTACTTACTCTCCATAAGAATAACATGGGGCTGAGTACGCAGGTTTGCTGCTACGGGAGCCTTTGGCAAAAAATTGTTTTTTTTGAGCAAATATCAATGGTCCACAACCAGATGAAGCCGTATACCAAGTTTTGTCAGTATACGTTCATAAATAAGCGAGATATAAAATTTTTCTTTTCCTCCATAAGAATAACATTAGACAACGTACTGTGTTAGGCACTTTCAATATCTCGATAACCAATTGACGTAGAGAAATGATCAAAATACCAAATTGTGTGTTTTTTAAGCTGAATTCAATGGTGAAAACTAAAATTTGACTATTTCCAAAATTATATGTAAAAAATTCAAAAAACCCATTTTTGGGGTACAAAACCCCCCCAAAATACCCCTTCGGATAAAGCGATCTGGCTGGTTTTCGAACTTAAAGTCATGAGTTAAAGAACTTAAGTTGCTTTACACGTTTATACCAAATTTCATCAAAATAGGATAATTTTTATGAGAGTTATCGTGCTCACGGAAACATATATATATATATGTATGTTACATTGATCCAAATTAAAATGTAAAACAAGTAGAAGTTTTTAGCGAATTTCCCCTATAGGGAAGAAGCTATTACCGTAGTCGGCATGGTAAGACCTAGGCCCGGGACCATGATATATATACAGTTTCGAACGAATGGTGTTTTTGGGGTCTGGGGACCTCAAAACGAAAAGTTATCATGGTCCCGGGCCTAGGTCTTACCATGCCGACTACGGTAATAGCTTCTTCCCTATAGGGGAAATTCGCTAAAAAGAACAACGGTTTAACCGATGTTCTATCTTTTACCGTTTTCGAGATATCGGCGTTTTAACGCGTAGCGCCCCCCGCCATCTTTGCCCCCCTCCCCCCAAGTTATCGACCACCTGGGAAAGTGACGACATGCGTTTCCGGTATCACTAAGGTCCATATTACAACAATCTGCAAAAATATTGCGTTATACTTTTATGCATGCTCAAACCCCCTCAGCTCCTGGACTAAGTAGCAAGATGGCGGCGGCTGGCCGGCGGCAGTGAGACAGGAATCGCTAAGCTTTTAACGATGCATCCAAAATATTTCTGTGGTGGGGGTGGTGAATGACGTCATTGTCAAAACTTCTCTCCAGAGTATGTACCGCTAGTCGCTAGTCTTCCAGTTTTCCTCACGAAATACATATTCCTATTGTTAACAATAAAGATAAAGTAAACAGTTTACATTTTACTGTTAACGAAGTGTAAGAATAGTTAGTTAATAATTAGTTGTTGGAGGAACTTTTAATCATAGAGTAATAATAATAGTATATATTCATCTTAATTCCACAAGCTTAGAAACGGTGTAGTTGAGCTTCATTTTTTAGTTTTGTTTCCATTGGTTTATTGGACTAGTAAAGAAACAAAGTTAAAGAACATGTAGGCATTCGCATCAGTATTTACTACGTTGAAACTTTATATTAAATTATGCATTTATTATAAGAATTGTACAGTAGGCTACTATCTTTTAAATTTGTAATTCCCGTGATAAAGAGTCGTCAGCTGGTAAGTCATGACGTGACAAGACTAGTGGAGGATTGACCCCTCCATTTCCCCCACTATAGACATATTTTGGTCATTTCGGATGCACTGTTGAGCGCGTAGCGTAGCGATTCCTGCAGACCTGACGACCTGCAGTGAGACTGTGACGAGCCGTGTGCAGGCCGTGCAGGGCTGCTTCGCATCACTCGCACGTTAACCTCCCCAAATCTCACAACCTCCCTTGCGCCAGCGCATCTCTTTGCAATGCAATGATTCTGCGCTGATCGTTCTGTTATAACTAGCCGAAACTCAAGCGGAATAGCCCATATCTAATCATGAATTGTGGTTTCTATTTTTTAACTAATTTATTAGTACAATACAATAGCATATACACTAAACCATTCTTAGGTTGTAATTTTAACCACGCATAAACAATCAGTTTGTTTCCGGAATGATTTTAACATTTTTTTCGAAAGAGACCATTTTACTTGTGTAGGCCATATTTAGACAAATTATAATATACAAATTGCTACAGGTTTTTTTTACCATCAAGCAAACTCTTATTATTTAGTAATAAAATCTATCATCGGAAATATAATATAATATTATACAGGTATTTTACAGCCGTTATAACAGTACAAGAATATATTGACATCGTTAGGTACAATATAAATTATATGTAACCAATGCAATCGTTGATAAATTTCATACGATTACTATTATCAATCTTGAACTAAATAAAATCAATCTTGTGGTATTTGGTTTGTGAGTTTGTTTGCTTGTTTGTAGATCGATCACGCTCGAATCACACTAATTGAGCTGATATTTGGTAGAAAGATAGTTGATATCCTTAAGTAACACATAGAGCTATTCACGTTTTAAAATTCCTTTAGGGCTCCGCCCCACTGCTATTTAAATTTCTCCGTTTTAAGCTTGTGGGCATTAGCATTTGAGCTGAAATTTGGTAGGGCTGATACACTAAAAGCAGCTATAGTCTTGCTAGCAATCTAAATTAATTTATGGCTACGCCCAACTAGACTTCAGTGTTATCATGTTAATATTTTGGACACGTATTTTTGAACCGTGTGTATAGAAATTTGGAAGGCAGATTTCGGTTACAATAAAGGCAGATATAGATTTGCTCATGACCTAGAAATGATTTAGGGCATTGACGACTGGACTTAAGAGCTACAGTACAATGCTGAGGTAGCTCTAGATTTTCTATCTGATCAATCATGCTAAAATCTATAATAATCTATAATATTATAAAGAAGAGGTTGTTTTTGTCTGTCTGTCTGTCTGTCTGATGTTCCGAGTGAACGCAAAAACTACTTATAACCGACTGGGCTGAAACTTTACACAAAGGTAGATCTTGAACCCATGCAACACATAGGCCTATTCACTTCCTTAAAATCCCTTCGGGCTACGCCCCGTGAACGTTCTAAGTTTCAATGTTTACATTTCATAAGAAATATTCAGAAGCTGTAATTCGAACAGCTGAGGGCACTTACATTTGACAGCTTAAAGAGCAGAAGCAAGAACAACAGCTGTTTCAAGCTAACTAAAATGCAATTTGCATTGACTATAGAACGGGTAAGGAAAACCCCTGTGCGAAGAACGTGTACATCAAATATATATATATATATTTATTTCAATATCCCGTAAAATTAATCTATATAAATAAAATTAGAGTTTTGTATGTACATTGCTTTAAATTATAAAATTTTTGCATATTTTCACGTTTACATCCTAGGGAAACCAAAACAAATCTTATCTCAATTTATGTCTGTCTGTCTGCCGGTAACGCTCAAGGACGGGTTTTTGTTCGCTTTTCACTGGTAAACGGGTGCACTGACATTAATGAAACTTTGTTTCTTTGTTCTATATATGCGTGAGAAGGTTTTAGGGCACTATAAACTGGCATACGCCTTTTAAAAAAATAATGGCGGCCGCTCAAAAACGTGATTTTGTGCGGTTTTGGTCATGTTTTGTTCGCTTTTCACAGGAAAACGGGTGCACAAATTTTTATGCAACTTTTTTATGTTCTATATGTGCGTTAGAAAGTTTTACGCTAATTATATTGTTTTAAATTACCTTAGGACACTGCCCCATAGGGTTTAAGATCCTATGCTATTCTTATGGACAAACATTTATTTATATTGAACCAGATGATGGCATAGTTATTCTATAAATAGGTGTTGTAGTTCTTTTTTAAAACGTTGAGTGAAGATTGGTAATAAATAACATAAGTGGATATATGATCTAAATCTATATTTGTCAGACTCATGCACTCACCGACATAGTGATCACTTTATCTAAGAAACGACAATGTCTATTGAAGATAAAATTTTGGATGGTGGTTCCCCTTATGCTGCAGATTCACAATAAGAATACGTTTAAAAAGTCCTATAGGGTTCTTCGCTAATTTACTTCTATGGCAATTTTATGAGTATTCAATCAATCAATCAATCAATCAATCAATCAATAATTCCTTTATTGCCTTAAAACTTGTACAAGCATTGGCATGAGTCATTTAAAAAATGTACCTCTTACAACAACAAAATAGTCAACACTTCTAAATTATAAATTCCTTATGTAGTCATGGACACTGTAAAACGCTCCTTTCAACAAATAGGTCTTAAGATTCTTCCTAAATTCATCATGTGGCATCTCCACCTTGAGGCAATCAGGCAACGCATTAAAAAGTTTGACAGAGCAATAATAAACATTGTTTTAAAAAAATGTAGTTTTATGTTTTGGAATAGGGAGATTTAAACTTTGGCGAAGAGAATATACCTTAGAGATTCTGGACTCAAAAAGCCCACGGTTTTTCCTAAAAAATATTAGTGTTTCAAAAATATATATGGAAGGAAATGTCAACAGGCCACACTGACGAAAAGTCTCCTTACAAGATTGAAGCCGCTTGAGTCCAAAAACAATTCTGATTATCTTCTTTTGGAGAGTAAAGATGTATCTCATACTAGCCTTTTCCGATCCCCAAATGGGTACAGCGTAAACGAGATGAGGATAAAAGCAACCATAGTAAGCTGTGAGCAGTACATCAGAATTAGTGTAAAATGATAATTTACGTATTCCATAAATTATCGAACTGAGTTTACAAGCCAATTTACTGATGTGGTCGGAAAAACTTAATCTCGAATCAATCAAAAGACCAAGAAAATTTACTGTATCAGTAGATGAAACAGTATTTTCGGAAATTAGCAGATTCGAAACGCTGTCTGTCCGATTACGAATTTGAAAATCAATCATCCCTGTCTTCTCAGTATTTACAAAAAGACCATTCTCATTTAACCATTGAAGAAGGGAATTTGACTGAACAAATGCAGACACCTCTAAATCCTTTGTTTTATGACCAGTAACAACTAGAGATGTGTCGTCAGCGAAGATACATAATTTACCATTATTTATACTACTGTCAATATTGTTAATAAATAGAAGAAAAAGAACAGGACCTAATACCGACCCTTGAGGAACTCCCATAGCTACTGCCAATTTATTACAATAGAGCTTCCTAATGCATTTCCTTTGGTCACAGTATGGCATCTCCACACTTTGTTTCCGGTTCTCAAGGTATGATCTAAACCAGTCCAAGGCCACACCTCTTACCCCAAGGTTAAACATTTTCCGAATGAGAAGATTGTGGTTTACAACAATGTAACAATGTAACAATGTATTAGTATTCACTGGACCTTTGTAAGTTACATTTCGGTAGGAACATAACTAGGCCTAATTCATCAGAACAAAACGCAAGCCTATTCCTGTTACGAAAATGTTTAAGGGCTTGCAATATAGTTTAACAATCGTGCACATACTCTTGGACTGATGGATCTGAAATTCGGTAGGAATGTAGCTGATAGCTCAGTGCAGACATTTACCTACTCCAGACACAAATATACTCAAGGACTCTGGCCCAATGGCCTTTAATATAAGCGTGTTAGTCATAACACACCAACTACTCAACCAGTAGAGCTGAAATTTGATGCCTTAAAGGAAATAAGAAACAACATCATGGGGAGTCACGGTGTTCTCTGGAGATTTCACACAGACCCTTTGTCGTAAGTGAGACATGAGTGGACGAGTCTACGCCTCTCTAAAAATATATTTTATGTAGCCGACCACTGAGCGTCTGAACTTAACAATATACCTAAATATGAAAATGTATTTTTGAGAAGATTAAGGGGTTGAGCAGTTTTCTTATGCGCTTTTAAAAGTTGAGATTGGGACATTGAAAAATAAATTAAGTCTCAGAAACATCTATCCTTCACTCGGCACAATCGATGAATTACAGGATTTACTGATTGACAGTTTGTTACACCGAGGTTCATAAACAGTTTAATCTGGAAAGTGCCTGGCTCTGTGATTGTGCTATCCTCACGTCCACCAATGAACAAGCAACGGAGATCAACACAAATGTAGGTCTATTCCAAAGGGAGGAACGAATATATACAATATTTAATACCGTTCATTTAACCATGACCACTGATAGAACAGTTCATATATATTGATTAACATTTATTTAAATAAACTCAAGTAGTCATATGTTTTTAAAACATATGATTTTCCAAGTTTAAATTTTTTATTTACAATTATAATGAAAACAGGACCTGGCAAGAATGGTGATTTTAAAAGTGGTTTGTCAATGTTTTTAAAGTTTAATGTTTCGTTACATTACTATTAATTTATTGGAATGTAAAGATTAATGTATCAAAGTATTTAAAATGTTAAATTAAACAGGGTTAATATTTTGTTGTACTTGAGTTATTTTATTTCTAAAATCGAATCCAAAGTGTTACGTGTACCGATTTGGAGTCGCAAACCAACCACAAACCACCAAACCACACCGTTCACTACCCGACAGAGTTCCTCGACTTGGCAACAGTACCCGAACTATCTGCCATAGTATATTTCGTTAACTTTAATTTAATTCTACTTTAAAAGTGTAAAATGTAATTTTAATATTGTAAAATTATGTGGGTTGTTAATTTTGTTAGTTAATCTACCATTTATATACAACCCGTACGAAGGACGGGTACACAGCTAGTAATATTATAAAGAAGAGGTGGTTTCTGTGTGTCTGATGTTCCGGGTGAACCACAGAGAAACGAATCTATAGATTCCTTTGTGGGGTGAACGCAAAAACTACTGAACCGACTGGGCTGAAACTTTACACAAAGGTAGATCTTGAACCCATGCAACACATAGGCCTATTCACTTCCTTAAAATACCCTCGGGCTACGCCCCGTGAACGTCCTAAGTTTCAATGTTTACATTTCAGAATAAAGTAAACATTCAGAAACTGTAATGCGAAGAGCTATGGATACTTTCTTTTGACAGCTTAAAGAGCAGAAACAAGAACAGCTGTTTCAAGCTATCTAATATGAAAATTGCATTGACTAAAGAACGGGTAAAGAAAACACCTGTGCGAAGAACGGGTGCATCAGCTAGTTTAGTATAAATAACAGTAGGTTAACTCATAGTTCAAAACCTATTCGGGGCTCTTCCCTACTGACTATCAGTATTTTCCTTTTACTCTTTTAAATATAAGATAGGCCGATTTATATGAAATTTCGTAGGGAGATAGGAATAAGTAACACTACAAATTAACATAGCGCTGTATAGTCATTTCGCTGAGTATGCAGGTTTGCTGCGACGGGGGTATTTTCTTATTCCTTCATTCTATATATTTTTCCATTTTGTTCTACTTCGAGCACTCAATGGGAGACGAACCTTCTTTGTTTTCCTTGCATTTATTCAACTATTTAGCATCTATGTTATCATGATAAAATTAACATTTACAGTAAAATAAAGCGCGGCAGTAAAATCAAAACAAATCAGGAGAAGTTTCCAGCCGGGGAGGGTTATCGTGCTCACGGACACATATATATATATATGTAAATGTACAAATTATTATTCTAAAGTTATCAGGGGGAGCTGCCGACAGCATTTCGCCGTATCCGCTAGGCTGCGCCACCAAGCAGGACCATGAATATTTACGTTTGCAGACCTTTTTGTTCTCCTCAGTCGCACTGTTATTTTACAGATTTCTACCAAACTACAGTTTGCAGTTTCACACTTTTCAGATTCCAATCTAGATATTGTGCGATTCCTTTTTTCAAAAATAATTGTTATCCTTACGTTAGGAAGCTTTAGAAAAACGCTTAATTTGAGAACTTTACTAATAGCCTACCACTTATTTTGAATTAAAAATCATATTTTTAAATCGTATTATCTATTGATGAACATTTAGTGAATAAAATAACAACAAATTATTTTTAATTGGTTAACAATTGAGCCTACAATGTGGGAGATGCAAACCCCTTACTTTGACTTTAGCGTTGGGAAGGCAAGTAGGACGCACCCTTAAACAAGTGATCTAAAACATTGTTATTAAGGTGAGACTTGAATTGTAGCGTTAAACTGTAGAAAAGAGCAATATTTGATATTAACAACTTTAAGTTTACAAGAGATACAAACGTTTGTATTGAATTGTGGTTTTAATTAGGGTGTAATTTTAGTTTAGAATAATAATTTGCACATTTACAAATTTTATTTCACATCCAGAGAGTTGAAGAGTGTACCACCGACTGGATTTGAGTAATGAACACATTCGTCAACTAAAAATTAATATACACAGAAAATATATACAAACTACAGAATTAATTCCAAGTTAAATATTATCCGCCAAATAGTTAATTCTATTACGGACTCTCTGAATATCCGGCAAGTTTGAATATACGTCTTTTAATTCGAGGGAATATAACTAATATAACACAACCTACTTACTGTGGTCTCATTTGCATTGGATCACAAAACAAATAGGTGACAAAAACCCGATTGGCAGCGTTCGAAACTCGATGCAGCTTAATCCTGAACCGCTTCACTGATCTTTGTGGTAGTCTTGCTAGCATATTTCTTGTACAGTTAATTTTTTTCCTATGCCTTAAAGTTTGAGCTAGTCTGACAAATACAGTTATATTTAAAATCCGTTGGTCCAACAACATTAATTTTTTTATTCAGAGATTGGTTAATTAACTAGTGGAAGGGATCGGCTGGCAAGAAATCATGTTTTCCTCAGTCATTGCGTTAAAGCCTATAAAGTTTACGGAATGTTGCAGCTTTTCCTCTCTCTAAATTGTGGTAAGATTAAATTATTTTTCAAAATAAAACTTTCATAAATTCAGCTGATTCTGTAATAATATAATAATGATGATAATAATAAGAATAATAATATTTATTCTGTGACTATGTTTAACAATGTATTGGAATTTACAACAATATACTTAATTTATGGGGAAATATTTTAACCAGGTTAGGTAAGCCTGAGTCCTGTCTTTCGCTTCCTGGCGGGGTACGGCCCTTTTTGAGAACCATGTTTTGAATGTTTTCAGCTTTGTAGGAAATTTAAATCTGTGCACTTAAAAAATATTAGGGAAATATGAAAGTCGTGTTATGTATTTTTTTATTCCGAGCTGACGAGTTAGACCACTGGGCTTCAACCTGAAATCATAAAATCACAATCCTTTCTTTACAAAATGTTCCTTTAACACATTTGTTGACGATATTCTAAATTTAGTAATAATTAATTATTAATTAATTTCTAGCAAACCATATGTTTGTATCTTTAATCCCAGCTGCTCTGCTTCTTTTGTTTTGATTTGCTGTCCAATGTTATTTAAATAGGCCAAAACCGTACTTTGAGGGCTTCCCAAGGGTTTCTGGTTCCACGCACTGACTTGAGACCCCCAAAAGACACATCTAGACGTTTAAGGGCTTTCAAACGACACTAATAATCAATAATCAAAATCGACCCAGTAGTTTGGCCATAATCTCTGCACAAACATCGCCTTATTATTTTAATATAATGATTAATTTAATTTCAACGAGCTGCTCCCCCACAAAAATTTTCTGATATACAGGATGCGTTTATAAAAAAAACTTTACAACTTCAATGTTCTCCCATTCATGTTCCATGGGACATACAAGTTTCCTAATGCCCCACATGAAAGAGTGGCTCAAAAAGTTTTAATCAGCAGGTAGTTTAATCAGCTGATTCGTTTATATTGTTGCCTGGTAAACAAAAACAAATAATTGTAAAGTCTCGTTAAAATTGCAATGGACGCTCATGCTAAAGTACAGTGTGTTAAAGCACATTGAAAGAAATTCTGATGTGGCTGTTCAATGGAGACTCCGATCAAGAAATAATTTTTTTGGAGAACCCCAATTAGAATAATTGCAATAATGTGTAAGCCAATAAGGTAAACATCAAAGAAGAACTGAGAGAACGAATCAGGGGAGCGTTTGCTGAAATCGATGATCATAGTTACCGTTGTATTGGGCCGAACTGAAATGTAGACTTGATTATTTTGCGTGCAAATAATGGGAAACATATTGAAATTAGGTAAACTACTTAATATGTCACAAAACTTGAGAAAATTTCTTATATTTTGGTTGTAACTTTATAACTTTACGTGAAAAAATTAAGGTTTTATGTTTGTTTAAAGTTGTAAAGTTTTTTTATAAACACCCTGTAGTTCTTAAACAGCTATTTATTGTATTAAGAAAAACACATGTGACATAAACCAAATAAAACTCTCCTCCATATGAATAACATAGGAACTCAGAAGTCCCGTGGGGCAGAGCCCTGGGGCCTAAATAGAAATTCTGGCTCGACAATACCTTAGAACTTGAAATTATCTTTTAAATAAAATCATCAAAATCGGTTAAGTAGTACTTCAAGAAGTGAGTGAACAAAAAGAAGGATTTTTTTTAAATATGTAGATTGATGTAGGTAGTTAGGCATCATATTAAATCATCAAAACAAAGTTACTGAAACATGCTAGCTGCATTAAACTAGGGTTTAGTATTGCATGCTCATTTACAAAACTCCGATGTTTTAATTCAATTAATCATTCCTCTATGTACCAGTAATAAAGGTGTAAAACAACAGCGGTACATTGTAATAAAGGTTAATTAATTGCAATCTGCCTCGTGATTTAACCTTTCGTCAAAACGCATAATCCAGTCAAAAGTCAGATCTAAATAACACACATACGTCAACGAGATTCGGAAAAAACAACATAAATGTGGAATAGTATATTCTATATATTTTTTGAGAACATATTTTTAAAGTTTGCTCAAGTTAATTCGCTTTGTGCATTTTCCTCTGTTTAAACCACACCGGGACTCGTTTAGTCCTGATCCAATGGGCAACTGAAGACATACCAATTGGCACTGTAAGCGTATTCCCTACCTTAAAAGTATTATATGTGTCCTCCGTTTGAAACGCGGAAACCGGGTTGCCTCTAATGTTTCTACTTCTTGCCACACAAACCCAATCAAATCAGCATCAATGAACGCAACTAAATCTGGCGTGGGAGCTGGGGTGGTGGGGGTGGAGGGGGTTAGGGGAAGTGTGATTTGGGGGGGGACCGCCACTGTTGCATTTTTCGGTGGGGGATGGGTCCCCTGTTACTCCTGTTAGTGCCGTAGGTGTCGCGACAATCGGGTACAACGACATTTGGGTACAAGACTGGTTGACTGGTCATAACGACTTTGGTACGAGATCTGCCTGGGCCGTGAGGATCTGGTTTCACAGGCTGTGAAGCAAGAGGAAAACTAATACTTGCTTATACTTCTTAAATTACAAAGGATTTTTTACAAAAATATTCATCTTCTACACTATTTACCATCCTGTCAGAGGTAGCGTCTGTCGTCATGAATTATCATTGGGAAGAACGGGACACCAGACAGTTCATTCATAAAATTAAAGTACAGGGAGGACCAAGCATTGCTCAGTAAATGGCCATTAGCTTAGCCTGAAATATTTCAGGTCGCGTAACATTTTTCCAAATTGCTACCTGTTTCAATTAGGCCTAATAATAACTACGATAAACAACAAAGAAAATACAATGGTTATGTTATTTCCATTAGCGTTTAATGCAAAATAAAAACTTTTAAAATGTACTTCCAACTTGCACCAGATAATTTGCTGAGCTTTAAAATTTAAAATTGATTTATTTGACTGTATAAATCTTTGTATATTTCAGTATTCCAGTATAGACACGTTACGCGCGAACCTCTGTTTAACGTATTTTCTGTGTAGTAGAGAAACATGCAAGTACAGTCTTTTAATGTGCATTTTCAGGACTAAAAGCCTTTTATTACTGAGTTAATGGAATTTCTATACCTTCCACTATAACAGCTCGTTTACATATTGAAGTCCATAGCATCATTGAACGTCAATTTCCTCAGAGTTAAGTCCTTTGTAATTTTAAAAGTATAAATAAAACGAGATCGCACGCAGCTTGCTGACGTGAGAAAAGTGAATATCCGCATTAAAACCTTAAAAAGATCAAATAAAGGGTTTAAACCAATACAGGTTACATTTTTTGAAAATTGAATTTTTTGGCTGTTTTGATGCTCCTGGTTATATTTAAATTCACTAATAGGATGCCAATGTTGTACATTATAAAGTTAGAAGGAGGTATTATCGGGATAATAAGTTGGTTTAGGGGCATGGGGGGTGATAAAACGATATTAAGATATGAAAAACAACCTTTTCCAGTGTAAAATCCCCATAAGACAACGTACTGTATTTTGACAATTAACATTTTCTTTAATAACTCGGTAAGTACTTATGATAGAACGATGAGGGAGGGCTTAAACTCTTTGGCTTTTTACGTACAATAAGTTAATGTGCAATAAGTGTACGTTTGAGGCTTGTCTGGCTCTTTATGGGCCCAAAACCTCAAAATTTGAAAACAAAATCCCCAAAAAAGGGGTTTGAGTTTTCCGATTGTTTTGCCCAACGAAACTGTCCTACTGATTATAAAAAGGAATGTCTCTACCATATTTGAAGTAAATCGGACAAAAATTGTGACCGCTAGAGTGCGAACACACACACATATATAAAGTTTTTAGAGACCCCTTCAAAACGTGTTCGGGGGGTCATGTTAGGAATTTCTATAGTGGTCCCGAGCTTAAGTATCACCGTGCCATCATCACCGTGCTTAAATAGTTCACTTTTCCATAGGAAATTCACTAACTAGTAATTATCTATTCATGGGTATATGAATAAAGTAAAATTGATGCAATGAAAAGGAAACCTGTAATCATGGTTAATTCTTGCCCCGCGGCCCATGCAGATCTCGTACCCGATTGTCGCTATGCAAGTTTTTATCTAACCCCTATCAACCGGCCTTTTACCCAAATGTCGCATGTACCTAGTTGTCAGGGAACCGTTCCATGAGGTACTAGAGAAGCAAATAACAATTTGAACTCCCATGCATGAAATCATCTTGTGCACCCACGAACCACAACATTAAAATGAACCTTGAGATAGCGACGTCTCTAAAGTGCGTGAACTTGAGATAACCACTATCTCATCTCGGTCCACAGACCTACATTCCTGCTCAGTCAACGCACTGGTGAAAAGCGTATACTATCATAGACAAATAATACACCAAGTTGTTATACTGTGGAGCATAAACTAATTTTTACCTAATACAAAACTGTGAACTGAGTTGATTCTACGATCTTGATTTTTGACTCGGCGATAAAGCTGGGCCTCAATCGATGCAAAACCTGTACGTAGGTTTTTGAATGCTAATGTATTTTATTTTATGGTGACAGAAATTAGGGAATTAAAGAGATTTCAGATGAAAAATTCAGCTTTTTTTGTTAGGAAAGCACGCCTTGTAAACTCTTTTTGGGGATAGATCTATTTGCGTTTTGTTATCAATCTTATAAAATATCGTTTCTCAAAAAGTTTAAATTAAGTAGGTTGACCAATAAGCAAGATATAAAATGTGACATTTTCTTTATAAAAAATGACGGACAACATACGACCTTCCTACTTTCAATATAATGTAGGCCTATCGCAATCACTTGACGTTAGAACAAAGATTCAAAACCTCAATTTTGTTTGGTTGACTTTAATGGAAAAACAATTGTTAGAAGATAATACAGGCGAAATCCTATACAAACCTACAAACAAAACTATTAATTCGACGAAATTAGCAAACATTTGACTAGTTTTCATTCATCATAAAAATCGAAAATTCCATTTATGGGACAGAAACTCTTGAAATACCGCATCTCTTAGAAGTAATATATGGAAATTCATTCCTCTTGAAGGCACTCATCTTACTGAAATTTGTATAAATTAAAAATTAAAAACCATGGCTCGGTGTTATACATTTTATTTGGGGACAAGACCTTTTGTTAACAATATATACACCGCCTGGTCCAAATGGTTGGGTTTTATTTTTTAATGTACCTTGGGTTTTACACTATGGACAGGTCTCATTGCGTAGGTTTTACATAAAACCATTACAATTTACATCGGCCCTCAGTACATAGGCCCCACAGACCTTCAAAATTGCAATAATCTTATAGAATAACAGAAATAATTTAAATTGAGCATTTGACAGATGGTGAAGGTAACAAAACACAATACAGAAGCAACAGCTGTTTTAAGCTAACCTATGAAATGACGTCACAATTTAAACTAACTGCTTCAACCTATAGGAGTGGTTGTGGTTGGGAACTAGCCCCTTGTATTTGCAACTGGCCCCTTGTATTTGCAACTGGCCCCTTGTATTTGCAACTGGCCCCTTGTATTTGCAACTGGCCCCTTGTATTTGCAACTGGCCCCTTGTATTTGCAACTGGCCCCTTGTATTTGCAACTGACCCCTTGTATTTGCAACTGGCCCCTTGTATTTGCAACTGGCCCCTTGTATTTGCAACTGGCCCCTTGTATTTGCAACTGGCCCCTTGTATTTGCAACTGACCCTTGCATTTGCAACTGGCCCCTTGTATTTGCAACTGACCCTTGCATTTGCAACTGACCCCTTGTATTTGCAATAGGCCCCTTGTATTTGCAACTGGCCCCTTGTATTTGCAACTGGCCCCTTGGCCCTTGCCACACCCGAATTACGCCTAAGACAACAACTAACTGTTAATTTCAGACAGCGTATATTAACATTAACATCCCTCTTAATCCCTTAGACGCAGGCGAACGGCGACATGGAATCGGATACATTAAACATGTTATGGCTAAGTGTTTGTTTCCTGGATTTTCATTACTACGTACAATACAATGTTTTCAAAATTTATATTTTCGGTCAAATTTATTATCCACTTTGCATGTTTAATGACAGAAAAATCCAAATTTATCTAAAACAATAAATAAATAAAAATAAGACGCTTCAAGCATGTATTTTCAACTTTAAAAACTAAGCATGATAATAAATTAAAATACCTCTCTTTTTATTTCCAAAGCGGCCAACTCAAAATCACATCACTAGCCCACCTGATTCAAAACACAGATACACCCGGAACACGAAACCGACGAAACTCTGGACAACCTCACACACCGGCGGCAAGTGTCACAGTCACACTGCGTCAACGTCAAAGGCGACAGCCTAGTAGTCTAGTGAGAGATACAGACGTGCGAGTTGTGGTAGTTTCGCCGGTCGCCAGCAGAACGCGCTATGAGCCTCGCATATCAGCTTTGCAATACATCATTTGGCGGAAAGAGATGAATCTTCACCGACTACGTAAAAGAACTGTTGAAAAGAACTATAAACTACATAATGTTGTATTCGCCCATTTTATAATCTGGCGGGGCCAATAAATCACTTAACTGTTAAGTTTTAAACCCCCTCTTTCCTTCATCCCATAACTTTTATAGAATAGCTACTGAATCATGTTTCCCCCAGATACATTAACAGGTGTCTGGAGTAGAAACTTTCTACATAAATTCGTAAATTACTTTTTCTTCAAAGTTTGTTTACTTCTCGAAAGTCTAACAATTTAACGGAGAATACTGATTGCACCAGACAATGAATTCATTGAACGTATGTAGATAGAGTGTCGAGAGGACAAGTTGGCAAATACAGTGCATCCGCTTAAAGGTACTGTACATACAGATGCACCTGTTGTTTTCAGTTCATATGTATTATGTTGTTTTATGTCGATTTCGATGTAACACATCTCCACCCTATGTACAAATTTGGTTAGAAGAAAAGTTATTTTATTTGAGAAGTTCTTTAAAAACCTAATTTCGAGGAAGATAAAAAAATAGTTTTGCACAATTTATGTTACTTCTCAGTAGACAATGACCATTCGTTGAACCTTATGATCGATAGAAATGTGGCCGGTCGAAATGTGAAGTGTGGCCGGACGAAATTTATTGCCTTTTGCCATATTTTGTGTATTCAGGGTGTTAACAAAACATTTCAGGACTTTGGGATATGATTCCTCATACAAAAAGAAAGAAAAAGGCATGAAGGTATGTCCTAAAACGCTTTGTTTCCCGTCTATCTGTCTGAATGTGTTTTTTACAATACGTTATATCTTAAGAACATCTGAAGATATACACTTCAAACTTGGCACATGTATATTACATCTGATAAGACTAATTTTGGTATGGAATATCAAGTTTATACTTTGTATCATTTCAAAATGGTGGCAATTTTTGTTTTTCAAAGCTAAATATCTTAAAACCGTAATATTTAGGAAAACACTGTAAAAATCAAAAAGCTTGTGTGATTTTGTCCTAAAAATAATAACATAAAGACTTTAACAATAGGATTATAAATAACTGAGAAATTGTGATTTTATAAGTTAAAACATGCTTTGTTTGCCATTTATGGACTGCGTTATTTCACCTACTGTACAGTGTGATCCCGCAATATGTCAGATAAATGAATATACAATACTATGTATATTCAATGGCAGTGGCGGCTCACGATGAGTGCAATCACAATTAATTAAAGAATGGTGATGACAAAATGTATTCCAATTTACTATTCAATTTAGCACTATCGATTTAAAACAAACAGTAATAGAATATACGAATTGCATAAATAGTAGTGGTGAAACTAGAAAGAGGCATCACTTCCGGCGCTTTTTTCCCATGTTATTCTTATGGGGATCAGTTTTTGGACCGACGCCCGATCCTACCCTACACAAATTTTCTTTTTGGCCCCTGCCTTATTTTCCCCCATTTAAAATTTGCATTAATTTTAATACATCCTTTGCAGAAATCCACGAGTTCAAAAATAACTCCACACTAAATAAACAACACATGTAAACAACTTAGAAGTTATTGTGTAGTAGTGGTGAAACCAGAAAGAGGCATCACTTCCGGCGCTTTTTCCCCATGTTATTCTTATGGGGAGCCGTTTTTGCACCGACGCCAGCTCCCGCCTATAGAGCTCCCGCGCGTTGGCCAATACTAATGTCCAACCCTTGCCTATATTAAATATATTGTCCCCATCCCCATCCCTCCTCTATATTTTTAAAAATTAATTTTCAAATTCTAAAAAACTATCTTTGGTGTTTACTGTCCGATTTGTCTGCAATTTGGATATGTTATTGTCCTAGGCAAGTGTTTTAATAAATTTCACTTACATTTCCCAAATTCACTATTACGGTCAAAAATATTTTTGAAAAATACTGCCAATTGCCAACTTCTTTATTTACTGTCCGATTTGTCTTCAATTTGGATATGTTATTTTCCTAGGCAAGTGTTTTAATAAATTCCACGTACATATCCCAAATTCACTATTACGGTCAAATTAAAAAATATTTTTTGAAAAATACTGCCAACTGCCACCTTCTTTATTAACTGTCTGATTTGTCTGCAATTTGGATATGTTATTGTCCTAGGAAAGTGTTTTAATAAATTTCACTTACATTTCCCAAATTCACTATAACGGTCAAATTAAAAAATATTTTTTGAAAAATACTGCCAATTGCCACCTTCTTTATTAACTGTCTGATTTGTCTTCAATTTGGATATGTTATTGTCCTAGGCAAGTTGTTTAATAAATTCCACTTACATATCCCAAATTCACTATTACGGTCAAATTAAAAATTATTTTTGAAAAATACTGCCAATTGCCAACTTCTTTATTAAATGTCCGATTTGTCTGCAATTTGGATGTGTTATTGTCCTAGGCAAGTGTTTTAATAAATTTCACTTACATATCCCAAATTCACTATTACGGTCAAATTAAAAAATATTTTTGAAAAATACTGCCAATTGCCAACTTCTTTATTTACTGTCTGATTTATTTAAAATTTGGATATGCTATTGACCTAGGCAAGTGTTTTAATAAATTTCACTTACATATCCCAAATTCACTATTACGGTCAAATTAAAAAATATTTTTGAAAAATACTGCCAATTGCCAACTTCTTTATTTACTGTCTGATTTATTTAAAATTTGGATATGCTATTGACCTAGGCAAGTGTTTTAATAAATTCCACTTACATATCCCAAATTCACTATTACGGTCAAATTAAAAAATATTTTTGAAAAATACTGCCAATTGCCAACTTCTTTATTTACTGTCCGATTTGTTTAAAATTTGGATATGTTATTGTTGTAGGCTAGTGTATATGCACCATCCACATTTTACAAATATTGCGGTTAAATGTTAAAAAATTTTGGAAAAATACCGCCAATCGGCAACTTCTTTATGGTCTGATTTGTTTAAAATTTATGTCATTATTCTAGGCTAGTGTATATGTACCATCCACATTTGACAAATTAACTATAATGGTCAAATTTAAAAAATATACTAACAATTTCAAACTTCTTTATTTATGGATATGTTATAGCTCTTATATAGGTAACAAGACCACACTACCACACGCTCCACCACCCCCATACAATACAGTATTTTGCTATAATCCCAAAACTGACTGTTTATTGTCCGATTTGCCTACACTTTGGATATTGTCCTAAGCATTTATTGTCTGATTTATTTTTTGGATATGTTATAGCCCCCAACTATTATATCTAAAATTACAATATTATTTCCACCTATAATACTGTTGTTTGTTTTGCTGCAACCTAAAAACTAACATTGGTATTTGTGTTTTTACAAAACTATATTTTGTAAATTACTACCAACAACTCCTTTATTTACATTTCGACTTGTTATATCATCCTATATCTAAATTTACCATATATTTTTTTCCCTTTTAGCGCTGTTTTGTCGTAACCAAACTTTGAATATGACTGCAATATATTACTGGCCATTGCATAAGTAAATACCCCATTTCCAAATTCAATATTACGGTTCGATTAAAAAAATAAATGCAAGCTTATTATATTTGCCACAAGCTTATTATATACATCCAGCTGTTATATTTGCCACATTTCCAATATTGTTGTGACCCTCTCAACTACCTCTCATTGTAATATAATAAGTAATCCACAAAATATTTATGGAACTGCCTAAACTTTGGATATGTTTTAAGCCAATGCAAAAATAAATTTTTAAAACCCAAAACAACTAATCTTTCTTTGTGCTTGTTTGGAGTAGTCTTTATTTTATCCAACTTAATTTTAATTTTGTAGTTAAAATCAAACTTCCCACATTCTAGCTCCCTTTCCAGCCAGTGACATAAAGGTTACGAATATTTTCAAACAATATATCTTTTTCTTCCCCTATGTTGGACTTGTTTAATAGCGCACCATATTCCAAATCCTCCAGTCTACTACATTCTTTAAATTTAACATTGCCTTTAATATCTCTATGTCTTCTTGTCCATTGTTACGGAAACTTAGGTTTTCTATTTTTGGAATCGCCACAAAATGTTGCGGTTCCGTTAGTGTTAAAGCTTGCAAGTGGCTCGTTGGTAGGTAGATAAATAATGTCCAAATCACCACTGTATGGCAACATGCCTTCCCTATTCTTATTTATCTCTATAAATACAGTTTTACAGACACCTTTAACATAGTATACACACCTCCTTTTCTGCCAACACTCCCACAAACTTGTTTACTACAAACGCATACACATAATGCTCGCAGGAAGTAATCTTTTAATTTATTCTCTCTTTCCCTTCTTTCTTTAGCCAACTGTGCATTCCTCTGCAACAGTATTTTCCACATATTCCAATGTCTTCTAATTCCAATTTCCTCTTTTGGAACAACTCTCTAAGAAAGGCTTGGAAAGTGGCTCTATTTCTTTAATAGTGTATGGGTACAGTTTATTGGTCCGGCTTCTTAAAACGCAGGGAGTAAGGTTAGGACTTTCCACTAAGCCTAATTCTTCTAAATTGATGGAGAAAGGTGTATTTGATGTGCCCCCAGATTTGATGTAACACTTATGCTTTACACTTATGGCATCCTCCTCTATTACCTCTACGTAGTTGGTAAACAGTTAAAGCTAAATGCAGATAGAGCACACTTTATTAACTTTTCCCTTTGATCTTTTGGCAGTTTTAGTTGTACTCCAGTTATCTTCCCCCAACATGCATCATTAAACACTAAACAACAACTGTTTTGTAATTGGCAACTTTCACCCACATCTTATGCAGAGGCATAGAATGGAGCATTTTGAAAGTACCGTTTGTTGTCTTCTATTAGACTTAAACAATCTCTTAAAGGTTCAAACCCCTTACCAAAACCTCTACAATAGATTGTTGCCTCTAACCTTGTTATTCCATTCTCTCTAGCCAGTTGAGAACGTTTCTTTTAGGTTTACAAAGTTTATTATATGGTTTCCTATACTTTTAATTACTCCAGGGCTTGTAATCTGGCATATAAATTTATTATATATTTTTACCCTGCTATTTACACCATGTTAAACAGTCTTTACTAACATTATCTACAATAACATTATGGGGGTCCATTCGCCCCCCTGGTAGCAAAAGTTTTCTGTAAGATATTGGCACATTTCCTCTTTATTAAATATTCCAACCAAATCTAGTGTTATATCGAAATCCATAAGATCTTGCAGTATCTTTGGAAGATCTTCCAACAAATCCTTAATTTTAACATTTGCAAGCTCTATTTTATAGGGAATTGCTATAGGATCATCATACTTTTGTTTAATTTGGTCAATATCTTTCTTTATTATTTGTAACACACCCTCGCTTTGGGAGAATGGTAGTTTGGCCACAACACCATGTCGAGCTAAAGAGAACTTTTTAAATATTCCTCATAAGTAGCTATTAAAGGAGCCACATATTTCCTTCTTAACTTTAAATTTATTCCGAACGTCCCCATCACAATCCGTAACATTGGTTATCTTAACTAACATTATGTTATCACAAAACGCATCCGTTATAGATGTTATTTAATTTTGGTTCGCCCTCGCAATAGTTTATATTACCTATGTCTGTAAGAAGGTTATTATTACGCAGATTTTCTAATAAAAACCACATACCAAATCTTTCGTTAGTAGGTTTAATACAATTCCCCAATAAATGGCTAACAGAGCACATTTCTTTTATACAAAAGTAGCGGAAACATGTAAACAGGACAGATTACACTATAGGCATATAGAGGTTGTAAATATATATTGTATATAAACATAGGCGAGCGGTAAGTGTAACATGTAAGTGGACACCCACATGCAAATATGGAATACCCACTATTAATATAATTCCAAATTCGACTAAATAAGTTTATGGTCTCAATATAATTAACATATTAACATTAGTACCCAAATTGTCGAAATTCTATAATTCTATTCTTAGTCCTTGTATTAGGTTTTGTACTATTAAACCCAACACCCCATGCAGTAGAGTAATATATGTATTTAATACAGATACGCACATTCTACAAGACCCATACATCTGTTGTATAAGCAGCAGAATAGACATCTCATTGTGTTGTTGTAAAGTAAAACATAAATGTAAATTGTGCTGGATACAACCGGCCAGATATTAGACAGGAAATGTGTTGGAAGTGTATTGCCAAAGACAAACACCACATAGTGCAGCATGTAATCAATCCATTACTATTTAGACAGCATTGGTACAACATCCGATATATTAGCCAAACCCACAATCAAACTTGGAAAACAAACAGTAAAAGATAAATATTATAGTAACAGAAATAGTAAGAGTATAAGGACATAGTAATATTTAAAGTTTATAAAACAACACAAATGCAGAGACACAATAACACACTCCAACACATTTGGACACAGGCACAGATACTGGTTTACATCCATTTAACACAACTTTACACGTTCTGTCAACTGACACAAAAATAGTTTGTAAATTGTGTAATAAATACATGTAATATAAACAAATTTAACACAATCATAACATTGTCCACATTAACATTGGAAGTTAAAGGGGGGTGTATCGAGTAGTGGTGAAACCAGAAAGAGGCATCACTTCCGGCGCTTTTTTCCCATGTTATTCTTATGGGGATCAGTTTTTGGACCGACGCCCGATCCTACCCTACACAAATTTTCTTTTTGGCCCCTGCCTTATTTTCCCCCATTTAAAATTTGCATTAATTTTAATACATCCTTTGCAGAAATCCACGAGTTCAAAAATAACTCCACACTAAATAAACAACACATGTAAACAACTTAGAAGTTATTGTGTAGTAGTGGTGAAACCAGAAAGAGGCATCACTTCCGGCGCTTTTTCCCCATGTTATTCTTATGGGGAGCCGTTTTTGCACCGACGCCAGCTCCCGCCTATAGAGCTCCCGCGCGTTGGCCAATACTAATGTCCAACCCTTGCCTATATTAAATATATTGTCCCCATCCCCATCCCTCCTCTATATTTTTAAAAATTAATTTTCAAATTCTAAAAAACTATCTTTGGTGTTTACTGTCCGATTTGTCTGCAATTTGGATATGTTATTGTCCTAGGCAAGTGTTTTAATAAATTTCACTTACATTTCCCAAATTCACTATTACGGTCAAAAATATTTTTGAAAAATACTGCCAATTGCCAACTTCATTATTTACTGTCCGATTTGTCTTCAATTTGGATATGTTATTTTCCTAGGCAAGTGTTTTAATAAATTCCACGTACATATCCCAAATTCACTATTACGGTCAAATTAAAAAATATTTTTTGAAAAATACTGCCAACTGCCACCTTCTTTATTAACTGTCTGATTTGTCTGCAATTTGGATATGTTATTGTCCTAGGAAAGTGTTTTAATAAATTTCACTTACATTTCCCAAATTCACTATAACGGTCAAATTAAAAAATATTTTTTGAAAAATACTGCCAATTGCCACCTTCTTTATTAACTGTCTGATTTGTCTTCAATTTGGATATGTTATTGTCCTAGGCAAGTTGTTTAATAAATTCCACTTACATATCCCAAATTCACTATTACGGTCAAATTAAAAATTATTTTTGAAAAATACTGCCAATTGCCAACTTCTTTATTAAATGTCCGATTTGTCTGCAATTTGGATGTGTTATTGTCCTAGGCAAGTGTTTTAATAAATTTCACTTACATATCCCAAATTCACTATTACGGTCAAATTAAAAAATATTTTTTGAAAAATACTGCCAATTGCCAACTTCTTTATTTACTGTCTGATTTATTTAAAATTTGGATATGCTATTGACCTAGGCAAATGTTTTAATAAATTTCACTTACATATCCCAAATTCACTATTACGGTCAAATTAAAAAATATTTTTGAAAAATACTGCCAATTGCCAACTTCTTTATTTACTGTCTGATTTATTTAAAATTTGGATATGCTATTGACCTAGGCAAGTGTTTTAATAAATTCCACTTACATATCCCAAATTCACTATTACGGTCAAATTAAAAAATATTTTTGAAAAATACTGCCAATTGCCAACTTCTTTATTTACTGTCCCATTTGTTTAAAACTTGGATATGTTATTGTCGTAGGCAATTGTTTTAATAAATTACACTTACATTTCCCAAATTCACTATTACAGCCAAATTAAAAATTATTTTTTGAAAAATACTGCCAATTGCCAACTTCTTTATTTACTGTCCGATTTGTTTAAAATTTGGATATGTTATTGTTGTAGGCTAGTGTATATGCACCATCCACATTTTACAAATATTGCGGTTAAATGTTAAAAAATTTTGGAAAAATACCGCCAATCGGCAACTTCTTTATGGTCTGATTTGTTTAAAATTTATGTCATTATTCTAGGCTAGTGTATATGTACCATCCACATTTGACAAATTAACTATAATGGTCAAATTTAAAAAATATACTAACAATTTCAAACTTCTTTATTTATGGATATGTTATAGCTCTTATATAGGTAACAAGACCACACTACCACACGCTCCACCACCCCCATACAATACAGTATTTTGCTATAATCCCAAAACTGACTGTTTATTGTCCGATTTGCCTACACTTTGGATATTGTCCTAAGCATTTATTGTCTGATTTATTTTTTGGATATGTTATAGCCCCCAACTATTATATCTAAAATTACAATATTATTTCCACCTATAATACTGTTGTTTGTTTTGCTGCAACCTAAAAACTAACATTGGTATTTGTGTTTTTACAAAACTATATTTTGTAAATTACTACCAACAACTCCTTTATTTACATTTCGACTTGTTATATCATCCTATATCTAAATTTACCATATATTTTTTTCCCTTTTAGCGCTGTTTTGTCGTAACCAAACTTTGAATATGACTGCAATATATTACTGGCCATTGCATAAGTAAATACCCCATTTCCAAATTCAATATTACGGTTCGATTAAAAAAATAAATGCAAGCTTATTATATTTGCCACAAGCTTATTATATACATCCAGCTGTTATATTTGCCACATTTCCAATATTGTTGTGACCCTCTCAACTACCTCTCATTGTAATATAATAAGTAATCCACAAAATATTTATGGAACTGCCTAAACTTTGGATATGTTTTAAGCCAATGCAAAAATAAATTTTTAAAACCCAAAACAACTAATCTTTCTTTGTGCTTGTTTGGAGTAGTCTTTATTTTATCCAACTTAATTTTAATTTTGTAGTTAAAATCAAACTTCCCACATTCTAGCTCCCTTTCCAGCCAGTGACATAAATATTTTGTGGATTACTTATTATATTACAATGAGAGGTAGTTGAGAGGGTCACAACAATATTGGAAATGTGGCAAATATAACAGCTGGATGTATATAATAAGCTTGTGGCAAATATAATAAGCTTGCATTTATTTTTTTAATCGAACCGTAATATTGAATTTGGAAATGGGGTATTTACTTATGCAATGGCCAGTAATATATTGCAGTCATATTCAAAGTTTGGTTACGACAAAACAGCGCTAAAAGGGAAAAAAATATATGGTAAATTTAGATATAGGATGATATAACAAGTCGAAATGTAAATAAAGGAGTTGTTGGTAGTAATTTACAAAATATAGTTTTGTAAAAACACAAATACCAATGTTAGTTTTTAGGTTGCAGCAAAACAAACAACAGTATTATAGGTGGAAATAATATTGTAATTTTAGATATAATAGTTGGGGGCTATAACATATCCAAAAAATAAATCAGACAATAAATGCTTAGGACAATATCCAAAGTGTAGGCAAATCGGACAATAAACAGTCAGTTTTGGGATTATAGCAAAATACTGTATTGTATGGGGGTGGTGGAGCGTGTGGTAGTGTGGTCTTGTTACCTATATAAGAGCTATAACATATCCATAAATAAAGAAGTTTGAAATTGTTAGTATATTTTTTAAATTTGACCATTATAGTTAATTTGTCAAATGTGGATGGTACATATACACTAGCCTAGAATAATGACATAAATTTTAAACAAATCAGACCATAAAGAAGTTGCCGATTGGCGGTATTTTTCCAAAATTTTTTAACATTTAACCGCAATATTTGTAAAATGTGGATGGTGCATATACACTAGCCTACAACAATAACATATCCAAATTTTAAACAAATCGGACAGTAAATAAAGAAGTTGGCAATTGGCAGTATTTTTCAAAAATAATTTTTAATTTGGCTGTAATAGTGAATTTGGGAAATGTAAGTGTAATTTATTAAAACAATTGCCTACGACAATAACATATCCAAGTTTTAAACAAATGGGACAGTAAATAAAGAAGTTGGCAATTGGCAGTATTTTTCAAAAATATTTTTTAATTTGACCGTAATAGTGAATTTGGGATATGTAAGTGGAATTTATTAAAACACTTGCCTAGGTCAATAGCATATCCAAATTTTAAATAAATCAGACAGTAAATAAAGAAGTTGGCAATTGGCAGTATTTTTCAAAAATATTTTTTAATTTGACCGTAATAGTGAATTTGGGATATGTGGATGGTGCATATACACTAGCCTACAACAATAACATATCTAAATTTTAAACAAATCGGACATTTAATAAAGAAGTTGGCAATTGGCAGTATTTTTCCAAAATAATTTTTAATTTGACTGTAATAGTGAATTTGGGAAATGTAAGTGTAATTTATTAAAACACTTGCCTAGGACAATAACATATCCAAATTGCAGATAAATCGGACATTTAATAAAGAAGTTGGCAATTGGCAGTATTTTTCAAAAATATTTTTTAATTTGACCGTAATGGTGAATTTGGGATATGTAAGTGAAATTTATTAAAACACTTGCCTAGGACAATAACATATCCAAATTGCAGACAAATCGGACATTTAATAAAGAAGTTGGCAATTGGCAGTATTTTTCAAAAATATTTTTTAATTTGACCGTAATGGTGAATTTGGGATATGTAAGTGAAATTTATTAAAACACTTGCCTAGGACAATAACATATCCAAATTGCAGACAAATCGGACATTTAATAAAGAAGTTGGCAATTGGCAGTATTTTTCAAAAATAATTTTTAATTTGACTGTAATAGTGAATTTGGGATATGTAAGTGGAATTTATTAAACCAGTTGCCTAGGACAATAACATATCCAAATTGAAGACAAATCAGACATTTAATAAAGAAGGTGGCAATTGGCAGTATTTTTCAAAAATATTATTTAATTTGACCGTAATAGTGAATTTGGGAAATGTAAGTGGATTTTATTAAAACACTTGCCTAGGACAATAACATATCCAAATTGAAGACAAATCGGACATTTAATAAAGAAGGTGGCAATTGGCAGTATTTTTCAAAAATAATTTTTAATTTGACTGTAATAGTGAATTTGGGAAATGTAAGTGTAATTTATTAAAACACTTGCCTACGACAATAACATATCCAAATTGAAGACAAATCGGACAGTTAATAAAGAAGGTGGCAATTGGCAGTATTTTTCAAAAATATTATTTAATTTGACCGTAATAGTGAATTTGGGAAATGTAGGTGGATTTTATTAAAACACTTGCCTAGAACAATCACATATCCAAATTTTAAAGAAATCGGACAGTTAATAAAGAAGGTGGCAATTGGCAGTATTTTTCAAAAATATTTTTTAATTTGACCGTTATAGTGAATTTGGGAAATGTAAGTGGAATTTATTAAAACACTTGCCTATAACAATAACATATCTAAATTTTAAACAAATCGGACAGTAAATAAAGAAGTTGGCAATTGGCAGTATTTTTCCAAAATATTTTTAATTTGACTGTAATAGTGAATTTGGGAAATGTAAGTGAAATTTATTAAAACACTTGCCTAGGACAATAACATATCCAAATTGCAGACAAATCGGGCAGTAAATAAAGAAGTTGGCAATTGGCACTACAGTATTTTCAAAAAATATTTTTTAATTTGACCGTTATAGTGAATTTGGGAAATGTAAGTGAAATTTATTAAAACACTTGCCTAGGACAATAACATATCCAAATTGCAGACAAATCGGACTATAAACATTAAAGATAGTTTTTTAGAATTTGAAAATTAATTTTAAAAAATATAGAGGAGGGATGGGGATGGGGACAATATATTTAATATAGGCAAGGGTTGGACATTAGTACAGGCCAACGCGCGGGAGCTCTATAGGCGGGAGCTGGCGTCGGTCCAAAAACGGCTCCCCATAAGAATAACATGGGGAAAAAGCGCCGGAAGTGATGTTAAACCATCATTTCACCACTACTATAAATCGTCAAACTATTTATTTAGCGCCTGCAGTTTCTTTAGAAGCAGGGTGCCAAGCACTTGTGGGTTGCTTGCAACATTCATATAATTTAGGCGCTGCTAGGCAACTGGTGACCTATGGACGGCTTGGTTTCCACGGTGCCAAGTATCTCGCGCGACAGTTGCTGACAGTTGCGACAGTAGCTGGCGCTTATTTTTACCGTCATCTGACTGCTGAATTAAAATTTTCTAGGGCCGGTTACACTTCTCTACTGTATGTAGTGTTGTATTGGTCGTGTAAAAGTGACAAACGACAGCTAGTTCTCACGTGGCCAGCTACTGTTACTACACAATTAATTGTCACATTCGACTCGCTCATCAATCGCATGTCCCGTGTCTGTCCCCCACACTTCTCGTGAACACCCAACGAACATTCAGGCGAATGTTCAGGCAAACACTCCCTCAAAAATATTAAATAAATGTTATCAGCTGTTGGCGCATTGTCCGTCGTGTCCAACGAGCATTATCGTGACAAAATGGACGACTCTACAGATAATGTCTCTGTTGTTGCATCAACAGTCGTGATGTAATTAATTATAAAAGGTTAAAATTTAGTGTGTAGAAGAAACCAACAAAAATATCAGAAGCCTATTTTTCACGAAGTAAAAAATCAAATATAAATATATATTATAGTGTGCGTATCCTAGCTGATACCAGTATTTCGCACAACTGATTAAATTCCTACTGCAAATTCATCTGATTAAGTACTTACCTGATTCATTAAACCTATTGCCCATAAGAGTAACATTGCAACTTAAAGGACGACTGGGGCGGAGCCCTAAGGGATTGCCAAGATGGGACTTGAAACGGAACAGACAAGTTGACAGACAGTCACCACCTTTATTTTATACATGTATAGGATAGGATGATTAATAATTACAAAAACTGTTAACAAACATTGGAAATTGTTTTATTATTTGGCATAAACATTTAAATATTAAGTTTATTAACAGTCAAGTTTTTAAAATTAGCCACTGTTGTTTCGATGACTCACATACTAGGCCTTGGTCTGCAAAACTGTTACTGTTTATATTTGTTATTTTAGGTTAATAATTTTGTAATTTTTCAATTCTGCATTTTATTTTGTGGAAATAGAGTCCAAACACGAAATGACTACGACATCCTTGACAGTTTCTTAGGAATAAATTGGTCAAAATAAGCAACTCGTCTTTTTAGTGTCAGTTTCTTTGACTTCATTTTAATATACACCTATTAATAAAGTAAATAAATAAACAAAATTTATACTAATAAATATACAGCTTTTTTTGTATTTCTTAACACGTTACCATTGTACTCTTCCACATCATTCTAGCTGCAGTGGCTCATGGTCTTAGCCCCCATTAAAGTTATCCCTCACTTCCGTTTAGCGGACACTCATAAGTGTAAAGCATTTAAGGAAATGAGAAGACGTTGCGGAAACAGCCTAATGATTTATCTATGTGATAAATATCCTAACAGAAAAGATTTACACAGTTTGGTGTTGGGCTCAACTAAGTGCGGGTCGAGTTATAAATACCAGTATATTGAATTTATTTTGTGGTTTATTAATACATTGTAATACATTAGGTTTAGTAATACATTGACTTTAGAAAACAGTTTAGAATTTATAAAACAGTTTATGTGTGTGAGAATGTGTTTAGTTTTCGAAAATGTCTTCGGGCAAGCCAAGAGTTTTGCATTGTCAAGCAAGAACAATTGTCGAGTCAGTTATTCAGTACTTTTCATTAGAAAAAAATAACATGGGTCCGTTAGTAGACGTGAAGAAGGTATTTGAAAGAGTATCTAGCACCTGAAATATTTCATATTCAATAGTTAAACGGATAAATTCACAACTAAAGGATATACTAAAAGAAAATGATTCTGACCAACTCTTCATCGAAGATGGCACTGAAGAGGATGTAGCACAGCAGCCTACGCTAGATGAAATCCAAAAAAGGAAGCGTATTTTAATCAACACGCCACACAAGAGGAAAAATTGTAAGAATGTTTGTAATCACCCTGTAACGGAGATGGATGACTTCCAGAAATCAGCTATACGCCGTCATAGAGTGGAATACTATGAAAGAAAAGAAGTTCCTACCTTGAGAAGACTACAGGTAGGCCCTCAGCGAAGCAAGTCTTTTTACTGGTAGTAAGTCCTCCTTAGCTACTGTATTGAACAATTTAGGATTCGCATACAAGAAATTCAACAGACGCAAAGTATTAATGAATAAACCATCAATCGCTCTACAAAGATGCCAGTTTCTTCGAAAATCGCACAGTTTGGATTTGAAAACCACAGTGTTCTTTGACGAAACCTGGCTAAATGAAAATACAATCCATGATAAAGGATGGACTGATGGGAATGTTAAAACAACTTTAAGTGCCCCACCAGGCAAAGGAAAACGTTCAATAGTTTGCCATGCAGGGAGCCAAGATCGATGGATCAAAGCACCGCCGCTTGTTTTCAGTCTGGTAAGACCGGTGACTACCACGAGGACATGGATCACAAAGTGTTCGAGAATTGGTTTTTTAACACTCTTCGAGGAAGCCGTAGCTGCAGTAACGCCTGATTTGTGGAAGAAGTATGTCGAACATGTGAGAAACTTGATGGAAGAGGACTGGAAAAGTGAAGGACTTAACGACAGTAGTGTTCGGGACTTCATAATAAACTTGTGCCCAGGAGATTCAGACTCTGAAAGTGACAGTGATACTGAAGACGACGATATTGGATGTGCAGTATTACAGTAAGTGTGGTTTTTCAGACAGTAGACATTCCCTTAATGAGCTTCTCTAGGAACTACATTTTTACTACTACTGTAATGATTTGTTCTAAGTACTTATAACAGATTTTGTATTTATTTGCTTTTTAGAATTGTTTAAATAATGTAAACTGTTTGCTCAAGCATAGTTGATATTAATGTACATGGTGTCCCGTGAGAGTATGGCAAAAATTCATGATTTGGTACAACTCACCAAAAGTAACAAAAAACTTCAACAGACGGAAAACAGAACGATTTAGAAAAAAGTTTAAACGAAGCTTTTTGCTCTTTTTAACGAGTCCTACCAAAGTATTTGTGCCATACTTTCGTGGGACACCCTGTGTATAATAAATTGTATATGTCATGGTATTGATAAATCGTATTATAATTATTGTGTATAAAAATGTATATATATAACATATTTAATGTAACATGTATGTAATGTATACAACGTGTATAGTGCAAAAATGTATATATTTGTGTGTATACAGAATAATAATAAATTGTTAATATTATTGAAATTGTAAAATATTAAATGTAAATAGATCAATAATTTTCGTAGTTAGATTAATATTGTTAGCGTTGTGTCATATTTTGTCACATAAATGTTGTTTATTAATTTACTTTATTATAATGTTTATGATAAAATTGAAGAAACTGATATTAAAAGTTGAGTTGCTTATTTTACCAATTTATTCCTAAGAAACAGTCAGGAATGTTGTAGTCATTTCGTGTTTGGACTCTATTTTCATAAAATAAAATGCAGAATTCAAAAATTACAAAATTATTAACCTAAAATAACAAATATAAACAATAGCAGTTTTGCAGACTAAGGTCTAGTATGTAAGACATCTAAACAACAGTGGCTCCTACACAATAATCTCAAAACTCGCCCCCTTTTTAAAATTGTTGATTTAATTATTCCTGTGTTTTTTAATCAAACTGTTTCTTTAATTACTCTTCAACTAAACCTTTAATCCTTGACTTGATTTATTCGTATTAGGGGAATTAATAAGTTATGCTCTTAATTAGGGAGCTTCCTAATCGGAACCCTAATTTACCTAAATATTTTTCTGGGTTCCTATCTCCTACCTATCCCTACCTATCTCAAATAAATTATACATAATCAGTTATACCAAAATATACATTCTTATATACTAGAAATGTCAAATCAATTCCTCTTATGACTAAAACAAGTACTATTCTGTGTCCACTAAATCCTTTGATAATTAAGTCAAATCGGCTGCCGCCACCATGTAAACTTAAACCAATGAAAACTTCTGGGGCTTATTGTACTACTTGACTTCCAACTAATAACTTTCAAATGACTCGCTTAGCAGTGGAGGTTACACTAAGGAACGTGAATTAACTGGACACGGATTAAGTTAGCAAAACACATTTAATAAAACCATAATAACTATTTTAAAGAGGAATTACTCTGACAGAGAGAAATATCTGCATAGGCTGTTCATCTATAATTCATCAAACGTTTACGTCAATCCTCGAAATATTAAACAATCAATAGAAAACTCGGCACAGAACTTCAGATGTCTTTGAAACACAATAACAACTCAAACCCTTTAAAATACAACATAACATACACAAATGATTATCAACTCTCAAAATATACTGTCTGTGGAATTCAGTCCTTCCTCATTATATGATAAATAAACTCTACGTGCATAAACAAAATTTAAACAACAAATAATATTCAAAAGATAAGCATAAATCTATTCCAACTACATGGCATATAACCTTAAATTAAGAATCTAACTCAATCTCAGATCAACAAAAATGGTGCATCAAGTGCTCATAACATTTTAAAATATTTAAATAGTTTAACTGCTCGAATTTTCTCGAACTAAATCTTTATTCAAACATAAGCTCCTCTACTTAAAACTTTGGTCTTATATCTTTATATTTACAAATCGATCTCTACCCTATCTCTGCCCGTCTCCTAGGTGACCATTCTCGCTCAGCGTCCCCGGGTGTCCAAAGGCGTGTCGGGATGCTGGCGGCGTCTTCTCCCTCGTCAAGTGTAGGTCCCTCGTCCCCGTGGATGGCTCCTATCCTTGGATGTCTCGAAGCCTCTTGTAGTTGGTAATGCCCAGTTCCGGTCGATAGATGGTCTTGGCAGAATGGATGGTAGTGAGGTCTAGGGATTCGACTGGTGCATTAAGGCTGTCCAGTGCGGTATTAGCCCTACTCGGTCCGAGCTAAACCTAGAACCTCTCAACACCCCGCTCTCCTCTTGACTCTCCTCACTTTCCTATTTTTTCTGTCACTTACCCCTTCCTATTTTTCTAAAATGTTACCCCCGAAATTGGTCAGTTCCGCCCCTTGCCAATTAGAGTGTCTCGAACATTACGTTTGTGTTTGTCATTGGGTGTTCAAATTGTCAGCACAATTCAGGGTGAGCAGTGATTAAACGGTGAATATACTTACTTAATCAGCATGTTCGCTGTTTTCAGAAAGCCCAGGCGTGTTTTGTGAATGTTCGTTGTTTGACTGCTACCCAAAATCTCCGGTAATTCGAGTAGGGTCAACGCCATCTAGTTCCTCACCATTGTTGAACTTTCCTACATTGAGATTGAAATTAAATTCATATTCGTTTTCAATATTAACTTAAATAAATTAGTACTTTAATTTTTATTCCACTTTGAAATATGTTTATACGATGTATTTGGCAGGAATTTCTCTTGTCTAGAAACATCATAACCATTGTAATCGTAGTTAAAATAGTACTAATTTTCAATAGAACACAATTCAATTATACTAACTTTACTTATACAGTTGTTTTTTGAAACTGTCAAATAAAAACTGCGGCTTAATCAACCAGAGGTGAACTTGCGCTAAGACAAAGGCGGTGGGAAAGACCCTATACTAAATGCCAAAGCATATTTATTATTTGTAGGGGTGGGACAAATTATTTGTTATAAATGTTGGTGTACAAATATATATTCTAAATTGTAATGCCCAATACATTTAAATTAATACATTATGCTAGGAAGTAAGTAAATCAATTAGATTAATACTGAAGAATTATCCTTTTGAAATCAATGCACCCCAGAATCGCACTGGATATCGCAATAATTTATTATTACTGGTTATAATAGCTAATTCCTAGATGGTTATAATAGGCCTCAAAATTGTAGGGAAAGTACCACCATATCTTATACTCTAATACCCCAGTTGTAGCAAACCTGCGTAATCAGCGAATTTCCAATGCATGCATATGAGTAGAGGCAATATGGGGAGTCTGGGACAGCTGAAAAATAATTGTTTTTTAATCAGAAGTGACGTTTGAGTGACGTGGTGATGACGTATGTGTGACGAGAGGGTGTGATGACGTCACGGCGATGACGTATTGGTGTGACGATACACATACGTCATTGGATGTGAGGTAATGTGAAAGCGGGTGGATTTATATTCGTTAAGAAACGGTTTAGTTACGTCGGTTTGCGACTTGAAATGGCCAACCGTCCATTTAAGTCGGTTTGTGACTTGAAATGGCCAACCGTCCATTTAAGTCGGTTTCGACTTGAAATGGCCAACCGTCCATTTAAGTCGGTTTGTGTTATCTTATCTTATCTTATCTTATCTTATCTTAGATCTAGATCTTAGATAAGATAAACATTTTTTCCCCCAGACCCCCCCACTTGCTTCGCTCCCCATCCCACGCCATAGAGTCCCCCTCCACTATTAACCCCCGCCACATTTACAGCTTAGCACAGAATCGCGCATTACGATCCATTCACACTCCTGATCTTAGCCGCAACGCAACCATGGCTCGCAACTTACAACCGATGAAACGCCCTGCTGACTCTTCTGACGAGGACTATTCGGACAAAGAGGGTCACAGACGTCGCAGGAAAGAGTTCAAGTTCTGCCAAACTAGACCGATGGCTGCAACTACTCCTGTGGGGAGAGCGACGATTCAAATAAAGCGAGACATCTTCACTTACCGACAGATCATCCAACTCATGGACATCTTGGACCGCTACCGAAACCTTGCCGATCAGATGATTATCGAAGTTAGTAGCGGAGATCACTTCCACCTCATCCTCCAACATCAACACTTGGACACAGTCGACGCTAGCCTACGCTGACAACTACAACTACGACAAATTCTTCGGGTCGTCGCTTCCATCCCCCCACACTAAATCCAGGACTCCACTCCTTCTACAAACGGCCTTTATCAAGGCCACCACTTATATCATTCGTTGTGAATCAGCCTAGCAACCATACATCATACTAAACCTACATTGCGTACATTTCAATCCAGATTCTCAGGACTTAGTCATTTAACATCAATCATTTTGGTGGCCTTTACAAAGGCCATTTTTACAAGTCTCAATTATTTTTACTTTCACAGTCTTAGACGATTCCTTTACAAGTCTCAGCCTCAAATCTTGTTACTTCTTTTACAGGAGGAGTATTCAACATTTTCTGGACTTTGTCATTTATCCAACTTCAGTTTAGTGGCCTTTATAAAGGCCGTTTTAATAAGTCTCAATTTTACAACTTTCGCGGTAACAAAGAATAGTTATTCAGTTGTCGCTATGAATGTTTTAGGGGACTTTAAATAATTATAATTTATATTCTCCAAACATGTTCAAACGTGTTCAAGGTCATTTCAATACTTTAAAAAAAAGGATCTTGACTGTGGCGGATTGCCCTGCCGACCAGTCAAGAAGGGTCAGTTCATTCGTGGCGGTTTGCCCATGCCGACCGATTGAACTGCTTAGGGTATGGGTGGACCGCAGAACTCCACACTGCGCGAACCACCCGGGTTTGTTTTTTGGGTTGTGATGGGAATAGGGTCAGGGACAGAGTTTAACTTGTACAAATCAACAAATTGTGTTAGTGTTAGTGGAAAACCAGCGAAGCCATGCAAGACAGAAAAGGATTGTACAGAGAAGAATAAGAGATCGGCGCTGAGTTTAACGATCCAGATCCATTGCCCACCGCACTGTTCACCCAACGCTCGGAGCAGTGCTGACCACACAGGGGGACTTGTCTCAGGCCTTGTGCGACGCAGAAGGTGTTGACTCCACCTCGGGACCCGGCGGAGATCAGCGTAGAGATGCCGGCCGATAGCAAGTGAGACCTACATATGCGGTGCTCGCTATATCACAGAAGTTCCAAGCCCGGGGTACCACTGCAGGGATTGCGGTACTAGGAGACCTCCGTGGATGTTCAGCTTCTCTCCGATGATCTCCGCTGTGCCCCGCTTCTCTGGAGCTGCTCTGGACTGGTCCCGTGTCTGCATGCCGAATGATTCGAGTGGAACGAGCGTCCCGGTTTTATGAACTTTTCCGCTGAGTCAGCAGAAAATAACCTCACCTCATTGGTTGAACTGTTTGACCAATGAGAAGCCGGCTTGTGCTAGTGAGTATACCGCTGTTCTTAAGCGAATCACTTTTGCTCACCCTTTCGTTACGGACGCAACTGCATCATGTTCAGGAAGCAGACCCGGCCTAAGATGGTTGACATGCCTCGTCGGGAACCATCGTTCCAGCTTTCCAGCTCCAGGCCCCACAGTGTCACACCTCGGTCATCACTCCGGCAGCCTCGTCAACGTCCAGCTCCAATCCCAGCCCCAAAGAGCGAGTCCGTGACAGGGCAGCCTCGTCAACGCCCGGCTCCAACACCAGCGTCAAAGAGTAGACCCGTCGATGTAATGCCTCGACGGGTAAACATATCGACTTGTGCCCGGGAACCGTTCTCTTTACTTAGAGAAATTCTCTCGGACAAGACGAGGGATCTGGAACCTGAGAAGAACTATACGGCCCAGACCCCTAGTTATCGATGAGCCGAGGGAGATTCGTCGGCCGAGCTTCGAACCGGAATTCCCTGGGTTCAAGCTCCACCGCCTGTGGAAACTGCAGCCGGGACTTTATTGTCTGCTCGGATGGGACAAGCCTTCGCGGGAGCTTTTGTTGCGCCACCGCAACTTTGTCTTTAGAAGTTACCTGCCGAATGGAGTGATTGAGCCACCGTACGAGACATTAAAGACCTACTTGGAGGTCGGGAAGCCGGAAGATGGGCAACGACGTCGGCGTGTCACCGTCCAATGGGTATCACTGTAAACAATGACACTGATAAAAACGGCCTTTTTAAAGGCCACCAAAAATTTCAATCGTTTGACACTCAGTAGCGTAAAACATATATTTTGTTTTACCCCCAGTCTTACTCCTGCTGTAATGAAGTTTTATTATAAGTCCCATGAGGTTTCAATAAAGTTTGTTGGTATTTTGTACGGTACGGTACTTAGTTACCGACTTCAACAAATATGGTTTGACCGAGAATTTTAATCGTTCCTCTGTCAACATAGTTTGTTCAAATGGGTAAGCGCTTGGACTGGGACATTAAATAATTAAAATGGCCTTTCTCAAGGCCACTAAATAAAACGCTGAGTCAGTGTTATTAGTGCGCACCAACAGGAGACCTGCAGCGTATCCTATACGGTACGTAGCGTCGCACCTTAGAGACCAATGATTAGTGGGGCTCAGGACATCCTGCTTGCGCTGAGGAGAGAAGATGGAAACTACGGTGGAAGAAATCTTCGCTGAGATGATTGAGCGACGGGCTCCACTAGCACCGATATCCTCACTCCGGCCGCCTCGTCAACGTCCAGGAGCCTCGCAGAGGCGTGTTCACTTCGCTTTGGACTGTCCAGCTCCGAGACCAGTGGCAAGGAGCAATCCTGTCACTGTAATGGATTGTGTTGCGGCTACTCCACGGCGAAAGCTTCAGAGGCTGGAGCGGCGCTTCTACACTCCACTTGGGCAACTACGCCATGGCGAACAGAATCGACGGTTGTGGCGGATGAAACCCGGCCTGTACGAATTGCTATTTTTCGTACGCCAGGATGGTGAGGCTACTCTGCGGGAGGTTGGTTCCTTGGAGCTGACGAGAGTTCGCCTGCCAAGGAGAATGGAGTGGCCGTGGAAGTCGACGCATCTGAAGATTCACGGGCCGGGGGAGGACCCTTCGTATCCCAGAGGGAAGGCCGAATGGGTCCGTCGCTAGATCATCTCAAAAAACGGCCTTTTTAAAGGCCACCAGATTTTTCAATCGTTTTTGAACTCATGCGTTTGCAAAGTTTTATTATAAGTCCCATGACATACTGGGTGTTGGTCATCTGTACGGTACGTAGTTGCCGACTCTAAATAATATATTTTGACCGAGAACTTTGTTCATTATTCGGTCAACACAGTTTATTTAGTGCGCTTAAAATAAATGTTATGGGGCTTAACAGCCATAGCTTGGAGTAAAGAATAATACCCCCCGTCGCAGCAAACCTGCGTACTCAGCGAATTTCCAATGCATTGATATGTTTCTCACTAGTACATAAAGCCACTCAACAAGTTTGACAAAAATACATTCATAAATAAGTGATTTATTACATTTTATTTATTCCCCATAAGAATAACATTAGGACTGAGTACGCAGGTTTGCTGCAACGAGGAAGATAAGAAATGAGTTTTTATGCAATTATCAATGTAACTGAACCAGGTAAAGCTACTTACCATGTTTTATTAATTTATGTTCATAATTAAGGGAGATATAAAACTTTACTTATTCTCCATAAGAATAACATTAGGGCTGAGTATGCAGGTTAGCTGCTAAGGGGACAATCAACAAAACATTTATTTTTTGTGCAATTATCAATATACCAGTACAACATGAAGCCACATACCAAATTTCATCAATATACATTCATAAATAATCAAGATATCAAATTTTATTTATTCTCCATAAGGATAACATTGGACAACGTACTGTGTTTAGCACTTTGAATATCTCTGCAACGGTTTGACGTAGAATCACAATTTAAACACCAAAATGATTGTTTTGTGGAGCTGAAGTGATTGGTAAAAGAAAATGTGAAGTTTAAAGTAAAATTAACTGAGGAAAAGCCAAAAACCTTTTTCCCATAAGATTAACATGGGAGATTTTATGAGCATGTTTTTTGGATTTTTTCCGCAACCAGTTAACTTAGGTTAATAATTCAAAATACCATTTTATTTGTTTTTTTATAACATGGTCTAAACCTAAATTAAGTGTTTTAAAAATTTTAGGGTAAAAAATGCAAAAAACTGATTTTTGGAAAATTTAAAACCCCCATAAACCCCCCTTCCCATAGTCCGATTTTTCTGGTTTTCGAACTTAAAGTCATAAATGTCAGTTTACACATTTGAGCCAAATCTCATCGAAATCGGACGTTTTTTACTCAAGTTATCGCATTCACGGACACATATATATATATATATATATATATATATATATATATATATATATATATAGATATATATATACATATATATAAATTTGAACGAATAGTGTTTTGGACATCTGGGGACCTCAAAACAAAAAGTTATCATGGTCTCGGGCTTAAGTCTTACCATGAGACCTACGGTAATAGCTTCTTCCCTATAGGGGAAATTCGCTAAAATGAGTTGTGTTTGCAAACACAAACAATTCCACGTTTCTAACATAGAGTTACAGTCGGGCTAAGATTGGAGATACGTAGTTGCCGACTCTAAATAATATATTTTGACCGAGAATTTTGTTCGTTATTCAGTCAACACAGTTTGTTTAATGTACCTAAAAACAAATGTTATGGTGCTTAAGAGTCATAGCTTTGAGTAAAACATAAAATTGCTTTCAAACACAAACATTTGCAAGTTTCTAACGTAGAGGCACAGTCGGTCCAAGATTGGAACATAAAAACGGCCTTTATCAAGGCCACCATTTTTAGTACTTAAATTCAACTGACCAATAGGAGAAGAGTGCTGTGTCAGCAACGCCTATATAATGAGAGAGTAGTGCGATGTTTCCTCATTCCTCCACTGAGCTGATTGCTGATCTGATCTCCAAGTCATGGACTCTTCTGAGACTTCTGCAGCTGTAGAATCCATCCTGGCTGAGAACAAGGTGAAGTCTATCTTCGATCCGCCGGACGCACCTTCTACATCCACAAGCGTGGTTTCGCCGCCAAGTCCCCTGCACTTTGGAGCACCGACAGCAGAGTCATCGGATGAAGATAATAGGAAATTCATTTCAAAACATGACCCCTTCGTACCGAAGGTAACTTCATCCTCCAGCACACCAAGAATATCATTGAAGAAGACACCACGGGTAAGAAATGCGCCCAAGTGTACCCACCAATTTAAGAGAGGGCCGAAGAAGGGTGAAGTGTGTGCAGTCTTCTGCAAAATAGGAGAAAAGTTCTGCGCTAAACACAAACCTGCAGAGAAAAAGCCGCCAGCATCTAGTTTTGACTTTGAAACTATAGCTCAGGAGAGAAAATTCCGAAGATTGAAAGTTTCCAAAAAATATAAACTCCTACAAATTAAAGAGCGCAAAGTAATTTTGGAAAACAGCGGAAGAATCCTAAAGGTAAGACTGCCTGGATATTTGCAACCAATACCCAAGACTGGGTCATACTTAGTATTTCAAAGGGCGGGCAAAGGCGAACTGGCAAAGGCGATGTGGGAGTGCGTCTAGATTGGATCAGCAGCTCAGAAACGGCCTTTTTCAAGGCCACCAATTGTTTCACTCGTTATAGTACTCACAGTGTGCTAACTCTGTTGTCTTTCACAAACAAAGTATATTATGTAAAATCCTACAACATAATTAACCTACATTGCGTAGCTTTCCTTCCAGTCAACAATGGTCGAGACCAGTCGTAAACCTTGGTGGAGAATTCAAAACGGCCTTTTTAAAGGCCAAAAATTGATTAACTCGTTATAGTACTCACAGTGTGCTAACTCTGTTGTATTTCACAAACATAGTATATTATGCACAATCCTACAACATAATTAACCTACATTGCGTAGCTTTCCTTACAGTCAACAACGGTCGAGACCAGTCGTAAACCTTGGTGGAGAATTCAAAAACGGCCTTTTTAAAGGCCAGCAAATGATTAACTCGTTATAGTACTCACAGTGTGCTAACTCTGTTGTATTTCACAAACAAAGTATATTATGCACAATCCTACAGCATAATTAACCTACATTGCGTAGCTTTTCTTACAGTCAACAACGGTCGAGACCAGTCGTAAACCTTGGCGGAGAATTCAAATACGGCCTTGTTAAAGGCCAGCAATTGATTCACTCGTTATAGTACTCACAGTGTGCTAACTCTGTTGTTTTTCACAAACAAAGTATATTATGAGATGAAATAAACTGATAATGCAAGCTGCAGACTGAATTAATATTTACATCTCTCGTTTTATTACTCAAATTGAGCTAACTGTGTTGCCTTTCACAAACGAATTATATTATAAGATGAAATGAACCGATAATACAAGCTGCAGCCTGAATTAATATTTACAACTCTAGTTTCATCGATTCTTTGCATTCAAAACAAGATTTTGTTTGTTTGTTTGTTAGGTTGACCTTGAAAATAATAAAAGCATTGTCAGCAGTTAAGATAAGAGACTGCTGAAAAGCATTGTCAGCAGTTAAGATAAGAGACTGCTGAAAAGCATTGTCAGCAGTTAAGATAAGATACTGCTGAATATGCAGTAGTTATTACTATAAATAGAGGCGTTCTGTAAAGTTGATCACATCCATCTGCGACGTTTACCTGACAACATGGTCTACGAGATTGTTCACCACCAAACAGCGAGAAGGGTTAAACGCTCTCCTCTGTGGCTGAAAACATTCTACCTCCGTGTTCCGATTTATTGGACGACGGAGATAACTCAAGAATGCGACTTGTGGAGAATTTCTGAGGCTCTAGACAGTATCAGGGCCGACTGCCGAGCGACTACTATTAAATTGACAACGTCCGACGTAGGGTTCTGGATGGCACCTACTCCTCTGGAAGATGACTTACCCTTCAAGACCAACGTCATCAAAGACCTGAAGCGTTTGCTGCGGCTTGGCCAAAGGGTGACTCTCACCGTCATCGTTTCTTGAGGACGTATCCTGCAGACCCACAACGCCATCTCAAACTCCACCTTCTGAGGGCAACTACAAACGGCCTTTTTCAAGGCCACCATGAATTTCACTCGTTTTAACTAAGCTAAGCGTCTTATTTGAACCATACCAATTATTTATCTTTTCGATTATTAATGTTTCTACTAATAATGAAATTAATAATTACCAACACATGGTTTTTAAAATTTTTAGTTGTACAAAACACATGGTGGTTTCTTAATTTTACCTCAACTAACAATTGAAATTTATGATATTAAGTATGCACAAGTGTATCTCTCTCTCTCTCTCTCTCTCTCTCTCTCTCTATATATATATATATATATATATATATATACATTTTTTGAGATCAAAACCTATGTTTACGGTTTTTCTACCATAACTTAGCACTTTTTTTACCGACTAAAACCTAATGCTCTTATTCGTTGTTTATTTTTGCTTGCTCATCACAAAATTCCCCTATAAATAAAGGTAAATAGTAGTCACCGGTCATTCATATCCTATCTACCATCATGGCACCACTAGACATCCCTCACCACTGGAAGCAAATTGGAGAAATAATTGAAAATGTCTTACAGGAAGATGTGGAGGAGATTGAAGATACTAGCGACTCCGAAGACCTGACCAACTCCGATGACAACACATCATCACTAGATGTCTCTGACATAGAAGATGCAATAGCATTTGTTCTTCACGAGGATTATCCGGAGTCAGTCGCCGACAGTATTGAATTTTATCTCCTGTCCGAAGATGAGGATGACAACAGGACTCCTGTCCTACGTGATGTTCCCGATGCAAGGCGGAGACTATTCGATAGTTCCAGTGGTGAGGAAGACGATGATGGCGTTGCATACCTGAGCGACTAATTAGAGAAGTCTGTTTCAAACGGCCTTTTTCAAGGCCACCAATTGTTTCAATCGTTTTAAAACTCAGCCGAATTCGCAATGTTTTTTTTCCTTAAACTAAAAAAGCCACAAGCAGAGTATAATAAACGAATGAAAAAATGGTAGCCGTTAAAACGGCTGTTTGGATGTGTTTTTCAACTGTATAAAGGGTTTATTGTTCAACAATGATGTCATCATCTGATAGATAATCTGCCCCTACTAATCTTTCTAATGCAGCCATTACTTCTCTGGATTGGATAGTTGTTCTGCTTGATACAACGTTAACCTGTACTGGTTGATCATCACTTTCTTGTCTTTCCGTGGGTGTTAATGATAATTGAAAAGGTGGTGTTGTGGAGGATATATCTGGGACCTGTATAGGCTGCTCCATAATTATGTTGTGGTTAGTAAGCTTATAGCAATACTAATTTATAATTTCATTTATGTTTACTTTTTAAATGAATGAACCACTGGCAATGAAAGTGATGATGTTAGCAAAAATATAAACCAATAGTAATTCAATGCTGAGGTCAGCATTTGCTATAAAACTAGAACATGTGAAAAATGGCTCTCAATACTACTTTTGGAGCAGTCTATAACACACTGAGAAATTTATTCAATCACAATGTACTATTGTCAACGTTGTAATGAAGATTTCATAAATGAGGATTTATATATATATATATATATCACTGTGAAATTTACCATAATGCTACTAATAATGCATTATCTGATTGTGAAGACCATCCCGATTTCTTACACTTCCTTGCTGACACTGAACACTCTACACGGCAGAGCAGACCAAGCGTAATTGCATATGCACCTCCTAGCAAACAAAACTCAGTGGATCCTGAAGATGAATCCTCACCCTCTACTTCTAGAGGGACTGCGAACGAAGATGCAACGTTGGGAGTCAACATTTTAGTGGAGGCGTTTGACAGATCTGTCGTTCGACATTACAGAATAAATAACATCAATACACTTGAACTACAAATATTTCTGACCCTCGTTAAAGATGTTATAATTACAAAATTAAATTATGAACTTAACCGTTTGAATTTCATTAAATTTGGATTACTATTGGACACAACATTTAATAATGTAGAAGGAGAAATATCCAACAGAGGGTTTCTTTCTAGAAACCGAACTATCATGTAGACGTCAAATTTAGATGAAATAGTTGATGAATGTTTACAAGAATTGGTGCTTAAAATAACTGAACATGAAGCTCGTGGATCCGGATGGTCCTTGCTCAATGTAAACAACCTGGATTTACGAGTTCATAAACGTGGATACGGTGAACGTGGCAGCAGTTTTATTCCATTGCCAGCAAAGATTAAAGATAATAAATCATGTATTAATGTTCAAAACAATGACAATGAATGTTTCAGATATTCCATGTTGGCTAAATTTCTTGTTCATGAAGGTGTCCAACATCCTGAACGACCGAATAGAAGATATCAAGAACTAAATGGTAGATATAAACTTAATGGATTAAACTACCCAGTGTCATTGTCTGATATAGGAAGTTTTGAAAAACGTAATGCAGGTGTATCTGTTAACGTGTTTGGACTGGACAGAAGAAACAATGTGTACCCGTTAAAAGTGGTACCACGTGAATTGACTGACCATACTGATTTACTGTTACTAAAAGATGAAACTGTTTCACATTATGTGTACATAAAAGATTTCACTAAGCTCATTCACTATCAGCTCACCAAAAGAAAGTCACCAATAACAGTGTGTAAAAGATGTTTCTGTTTTAAAAATATCTCTATAAATAGAGGAGGTCGTAGTTGGCTGACGGAACACTCTAAACTTTGTGGAGATCATGTAGCAGCAAAAGCTATCCTTCCAACTCTGAATAGTTCTATTCTAAAGTTTAGAAATATCCATCACCAGTATCGCATCCCAATTGTAATTTACGCAGATTTTGAATCGTCATTGATACCAGTGGAAAATGTGGATCCTGACGTAGCAGACAGTAGGAAATACCAAAAACACGAGCCAAACAGCTATTGTCTTTTGGTAAAATCAACACTTTCATACGAGCATCTTCGGCACTACGATATTCCAACGGAGCCAAAGCTTTACCGTGGGGAGCAAGCTGCAACACGATTTGTTGATGATCTATATGATATTGCTGAAAAAGTATCTACCCTCTACAGTTACATTGTTCCTATGGAAAATCTCACTGACCTTCAAGAACTATGTCATCAAATGGAGGACATTTGTTACTTGTGTAAACAGGAGTTTTCTGAGGACAACATCAAAGTGCGTGACCATGATCATTTGACAGGAGCCTATAGAGGAGCAGCTTGTAACGCCTGCAATATCAACTTTAAGCTACCTAACTTTATACCGGTTGTATTACACAATTTAAGTGGATACGACGCACACTTTATTATTCCAGAACTTGGACGAGACAAAGGACAAATTGACGTATTGGCTCAAACGACAGAAAAATTTATTAGTTTTTCAAAGAAAGTAAAAAATATAAAATTAAGGTTTATAGATTCCTTAAGGTTTATGCCATTCAGTTTGATGACACTCTCTAAGAATCTGGAAAGAGATGACTTAATTGAAACGAGGAAGCTGGTTCCAGAAGATAAGATGGAGCTCGTATTAAGAAAAGGAGTGTTCCCGTACGACTACATAGATTCCCTTGCTCGATTTGACGAGACTGCGTTACCTCCACCAGAAATGTTTTACAGTAAACTCAATGAATCTCCAGTAGATCCAGAAGATTATGAGCATGCTGTCAAGGTATGGAAGGAACTTAAAATGTCGACGCTCGGAGATTATAATGATTTTTATGTGAAACTTGATGTAACTCTCCTTTGTGATGTAATGGAGGAATTTAGAAATTCCTGTTTGTTAGCTTACGGACTGGATTGTTTCTATTACTTCACATCTCCGGGGCTGGCTTGGCAAGCTATGATGAAGGAAACTAAATGCGAACTCCAACTTTTAACTGATATTGACATGGTTCTTATGGTTGAAGCTGGTGTTAGAGGAGGGCTCACACAATCGGTCACACGATATGTCAAAGCCAATAACAAACATCTTCAAAATTATAACTCCACTAAAGAATCAGTCTACCTAGGCTACTTCGACGCCAATAACCTTTATGGATACGCCATGTCAATGCCATTACCTTTTGGCGGATTTTGCTGGGTTGATTCTAATGTTTTAGGAGACATTATGAGCATCCCGAAGTTCAGCGATATCGGATACATATTGGACTTTGACTTCGAGTATCCTCAGCACCTTCACGACCATCATTATGACCTTCCTCTATTACCAAGGTCCGAGGTTCCTCCAGGAGGCAAATATTCAAAGTTGATGACAACACTTGAAAATAAATCTAATTACATTGCACATTATTGGATTGTACAACAAGCAATTGAACTAGGAATCAAAATTGTTAAAATCAACCGAGTGCTTCAATTTACACAAAAGACCTGGCTAAAACCGTATATAGAATCGAATACTTCAAGAAGAGCAGCTTCCACATCAAGTTTTCACAAAGAATTTTACAAACTGATGAATAACGCCGTCTATGGGAAATGTCTTGAAAACAAAAGGAATCACATGAATTTGAAACTTGTTTCTGATGAAAAGAAAATGTTAAAATTAGTTCAAAAGCCTAACTTCAAAACATCTATCATAATAAACGAAAATCTTGTAGCTGTATGCATGAACAAAACAAATGTTGTCATGGATCGACCTCTTTATGTAGGAATGTGTATACTTGATATTTCAAAGACCCATATGTACGACTTCCACTACAACAAGATGGTTGCCTTTTATGGACGAGATCGAATTGGAATTAGCTACATGGACACTGACGGGATCGTATATTGGATCAAGACACTTGACATGTATGATGACCTTAGAGTGTTTCCTCACAGGAATGATTTTGACTTCTCCGACTACCCAGTCAACCATCCGACATACGACAACTCTGTTAACAAGAAGGTTTTAGGAAAGTTCAAGGATGAAACTTGCGGAGTACCACTTGAAGAAATTGTCGCCCTCATGTCGAAGATGTACGCGTTAAAATTAATGACAGATAGAACAGCGAATGTCACATCAACAGTTGCAGCGGATGAGGATGAAGCAGGGATTATCAAGAAGGCAAAAGGAATAAAAAAGATGTACATAATGAAAAAAATGAAATTTGAACATTACTACAACTGTTTATTCAGAAGAGTTGGGTACAGTGCATCTTTTAACACAATCCGGAGCTTCAATCATAATTTATATAGTATAACTGTGCAAAAGAAGTCATTGGCAGACAAAGACGACAAACGTGTGATCCTTCAAAACAACATCCACACACTTCCTTATGGACATTATTCATTAGCATAAATTGATTAAGTGCATCATCATCCTGAGAAGTAAACTGGTGGAAGATCTATAAAATGTTAATTAATTAAGAATATGTTAAATAAAGTTTTTAAAAAGCCACTTCAGTGGCCTTGACCTAGTTTTCGTGTGTTCAGAATAAGCAATTTTTTAAATTAGCAAAAACTACATTACTTATTTAACATTTAGCCTTTTTTAATAAATGAAACAGTTTTATAGTTCAGTTACTAAACGATTGGAGGATAAAGCGAACCGATGGACGAGAGAAAATCCATCGTTGAAGAACTTCACAAACCAGTTCGAAGAAATTTTCCTAGAAGATCAACGGTCGTGAAAGGCATTCATGACCTATATCAAGCGGACCTTGTAGAAATGAAACCGTACAGTAGGATTAATAAAGGTTTTAGGAACATTTTAACGGTTATTGATTGTTTTACAAAAGTAGCCAGTGCAATTCCACTGAAAAACAAAAGTGGATCGTCTATTACAGAAGCAATGAAAGAAGTACTTCAGGCGATAGGGAAACGTATAAAAAATCTGCAGACAGACGATGGTACAGAATTTTTTAACAAAGATTTTTCTGATCTAATGAGGAAAAATAAAATAAATCATTATTCAACTTATAGTGAAAAGAAAGCCGCTATTGTAGAACGTTTCAATCGCACTTTGAAAACTTCAATGTACAAGAAATTTTCAGAAAGAGGCACCTATGTATGGTATGATATTCTTCCTACTTTAATAAAAGATTACAATGATAAAAAACATCGTACAATAGGTATGAAACCAAATCAGGTGAATAAAGCAAATGAATCTAAAGTTTTGAAACGCATAAAGAAAAGTACCAAACCAATATTAGATAAGAAACCACCCAAAAAATTTGCAATAGGAGACAATGTGAGGATATGTAAATATAAACAGATCTTTACCAAAGGTTACCTTCCGAATTGGACAAACGAGGTTTTCACAGTGCATCAAGTACAGCCTACTATTCCTGAAACTTATATTTTAAAGGATGTTAAAGGAGAGATACTGCAGGGAGGGTTTTACGGACATGAGTTGTTAAAATCCAAGACTGGCAATGTTTATTTGGTTGAAAAGATATTAAGAAAAAGAGGTAATAAACTTTTAGTGAGATGGTTGGGATTTGACAAGAGCGAAGATACTTGGATAGACAAAAAGGACCTACTTTGAAATAAAAAATCAGTAACGGGACAGCATTTGAGAAGACTGTTTATGCAGTAAATAAATTATGGAAATTATCTGCCAGAATGAAAGACTTGATATTAACAATATTGATTGTTTGACACCAGATATTTTTGATAATGAGGTAAGTAAACATGGCTGTTTATTGCCTAACACAATGAGGTGTATTATTAGTGGGCCTTCAAACTGTGGAAAAACCAACGTTGTTTTTAATTTAATAACAAAACCAAACGGCTTAAGCTTCAATAATGTTTATATTTTTTCCAAATCTCTGAATCAACCAAAATATTTATTATTGGAAAAGATTTTGCATGATGTACCCGATGTTTCATTGCATAAATTTGACGCAAGTAGTGAGATTATAGAGCCTAACAATGCTGAACCGTATTCAGTTTTTATTTTTGACGATGTTTCCTCTGAAAATCATGATAGGATAAGAACATACTTCTCTATGGGTAGACATAATCATATTGACTCTATTTACATAGGTCAAACATATAGTAAAATCCCGAAACAATTAATTAGAGACAACGTAAACTTTTTAATTGTTTTCAAGCAGGATGAAAAAAATCTCAAACATATATACAACGATCATGTTGGTGCAGATATGTCATTTGAAAAATTTCGAGATGTGTGTGGGAAAGCTTGGAAAGAAAAATATGGGTTTTTAGTTATAGATAAAGAAAGATCTATGACAAATGGTCGTTACAGAATAGGGTTCGATGGATTTGTTTTATTACATTGACTTCTGCCTATAACAAATTCAGTATTTGTGGTGAAGGCGTTGAGAACAGTCGGAACTAATAATGTCGAACCAGGAGGAGTTGCTTAGTTAAATAAAAGTCCTAAGTGACTCAATACGGAAGAAAAACCTGCTACTAAAAGAAGGATTGATGGCTAGAAATAAATATTTGGAGGAAACCTTCAAGCCCATTGTCGAACCCCTGAATAAAATAAATGATAAAATGACCAAATCGACTCTACTAGATCAAGAAGTAAAAGAACGAGATAAAAAGATCGTTAAACAAGATGAAACTTCAGGAACATACGGATCAGAATCTGGGTCAGAATCATTTAGCAGAACGAGTCGTTCAGGAGAAGAAGAAGAAGAAGAAGAAGAAGAAGAAGAAGATAAAGAAGATGAAGAAGAAAGTAAATCCGACATTGAAGGTGAAACAGATCCTTTAGAACCAACAGAATCCCCCACAAATATTAGTATTTTAAGTAAAGAAATTGGCAAAAAAGGACCTCGTTCACGAAATTATATACTAAAAATGCTACATGGTGCACATAAATCGAGTAAATACCACGTGTATGGAGCACGCTTGGAAAAAGACGGTCTTCGTATGGGGGATAGTATGCTAGAGATAGATGACAAAGATAATATAACAGTTAAAGACCAAACTTTTAAGGGTACCGCTGGACTGTTTGAATTGATCTTTAAACCCTCTCCAAAAAAATATACTAAGAAGGATTTGAATGATTTTAAAAACATATGTATTTTAACCAACTCCCATAGAAAAGGTTATTCACATAATACACCTATTCATAGAAATAGATCGGAGAAGTATAGAGAAGTTATTTCAAAGCTGTTTTCTAGTATTAGGGGAAAACGTCCGAAGGCTAAGGGTACAGGAATGTCGATGAAATCGGTGTATGATACAAATATTATATACTATAATAATGTGAATAAGCTGGTTGACAGAATGCGATTAATATATGAATCTATACAGGCTGGGCATAACGGATTGGATAACGAAACGATTGCTTTAACGGAAGAGTTAAAAGGTCGGGGATACATAGCTTAAGTATTCAGTCTAAAGATGAGTGTTGATAAGTTCGGTCGTCATGAGAGCTCTTTGGTTCGAGAGGTTTTGAAAGGTCCACCTGGAGAAGGTTTTCAGTTGACTCGAGACGGAAACTATGATCTAAGAAGGAAACGTTTGTGCAATATTGCAGATCCTATTAACAAAGATGAAGCAGTAAACCTTGGAACAATTCGTACATTTACATTAAATTTCGAGACAAATGACACCATGTTTGATGCTAAATATAAAAGAATTATACATGTGGCAATTGCAGAAAAAGATACAGATGCTGTGAATAGGCGATTTGTTTTGGAAGAAATAAAGCAATTAAAACAAGATATTTACCAAACAATCGACAAATTACAGTCTATGGTGATTCTTTTCACATCTTCGAAGAAGGAAAGTCGGGGAACACCTTCAAACAGTGTAAACGCAATATATGATACAAACAGTGATGCAGAAGAGTCATTATCACTGCCAGACGTTAGAGTAATCTAATGAAGTAAGGTGTTAAAACAAAAATAAATTATCATACATGGAAGGAAGACGTTCAGTAGTGAACTATCACTCATGAAAAGAGGACGAGGACTCACTAGTAGCGCAGTGTCTCTTTTTAAAAAAGCATTTTCCACTTTACCTACAGGTGCATTAATAAACACAGCTGTTGACGCACTTCCAATTGAGCTACATTTGCCTGGAGGTTATCAATATTGTGGTCCAGGTACGAAATTGCGAAAGCGTTTGGTACGAGGAGATCCTGGAATAAACAAATTGGACGAAGCTTGCAGAGCACACGATATTGCATATTCAAATTACTCAGATTCGTAAAGAAGATCAATTGCAGATAGAGCTCTTGCTGAAAAAGCTTGGCAGAGAGTAAAATCAAGTGACGCAAGTGTTGGTGAACGAGCAGCTGCATTAGCAGTAACTGCAGCCATGAAAGCCAAAACAGCAGTTGGAGGAGGATCGAGGAGAAGAAAAACAAACACACGTCGCAGAAGAAATATTTCCGGTGGGGGCACTAGTAAAAGAAGGAATACTAATAAGAGAGTTAATCGTAAGCGAAAAAAGTGTTCAAAATGTTCAAAAAAAAGGTAAACGGAAGAGGATTATACCTAAGACCATACCGTGCATATTAAATAAAAACAAATTAATTTTGCCGAATAAACCTTTGAACAACGAGGAACTTGAACGGTATGCATCATGTTTAAAAATCCCTTTTTTCAGAGGGGTGTTCATGCGAAACGGATTGCCAAGAAAAATCTGGAAAAATGAAGCCGCAATTGTAAACCTTGATTATGCTAATGGTGCTGGGACACATTGGGTTTGTTATAAGAAAATATTTGATTCTGTTTTTTATTTCGACAGTTTTGGGAATCTTCCACCTCCTAAAGAGTTACAAGTGTATTTCGGTGCAGTACCTAACGTAGTTTTCAATTATGATAGAAAACAAAGAGAAGACACGTCAGTATGTGGACATTTATGTTTGGAATTTCTAGCCACAAGTGTCAGTCAACTGTAAGATGTCGTCTTGTACTGTAACAGTTAGTGGTTCAACATCAACTTTACGAAGTACATTATTTCCACCATTACACCTGAGAGATGATAGACAGTGGGAAATTGCACTTTTGGATTTTACTACTTACAACTCAATCCCAAACATAATAGAAGGTGTTAATAATAAATTTCACTACGTGAGAACGAAAAATACTGAAGGTCTGGCTGATGTACGTGAATTTGTTGAGATTAAAACTGGTGCTTATGAAATAGCTGACATAAACAGAGAACTTCAAAATAAGTTAGGAAAGGATGTAATTGAACTAAGAGCGAATAATAACAATTTAAGAAGTGAAATAAAATGCAAGTTTTATATGGATTTCACTCTACCAGCATCGATTGGTCCTTTACTTGGTTTCCCATTATACAAGTTGGTTCTTGAACCAAATATCTACCATACAAGTCCAAAAACTGTGAACATAATTAAAGTTAATACTATAAATATCACGTGTAACATAGTTCAAGGGGCTTATAAAGATGGATCGAACCAACATATTTTACATTCGTTTTATCCAACCGTTCCACCTGGATTTAAGATAATTGAAAAACCTCATAATCTGATATATCTTCCATTAAACTCCACTCATATTTCAGACATCGTATTGAACGTACTAGATCAAGACGGTGACATCGTGGATTTCAGAGGAGAAATTATTACTGTACGTTTACACATTAGACAGGCACCGTAAAAGAACGATGGGACTTGAATTTACATATAACACTAAACAAACATCAGACAATTTTAGTATATCTCCTAACGTAGAGAGGTTAACTAGAGAGAACATTAAATTTTTAGAAGGACTTGGTTTCAGAGTCAATGATAATGGACATACTGGATATAAAACATGGACCGGTTTTCGACGAAACGTTGTGGGAGAAGGAGCTTCACACTCACAACCCGTACGCTTCATCGAAATTAGGAAATAATGATGAGATCCGAATTCCAATACAACATCAAGATGCATATACTTTACCGTCTGAAAGCTATATTTATATTGAAGGAAGGGTTTTGGAAAAAGATGAAAATACAACATCAAAAGTACCATTCATAAATAATCCAATGGCCTTTTTGTTTGAAGAAATCCGGTACGAAATATCTGGCATTGTAGAAGATTCGACTAAAAAAGTCGGTATAAGCAGTACGCTTAAAGGGTTGGTTTCTTTATCACCTAATGAAACGAACGCTTTAAAAACAGCCGGATGGATATTACCAACTACGACCAAAATAGTACCTAATTCAAGTGGTTATTTCGACTTTTGCGTTCCGTTGCGGCTCTTACTAGGATTCGCTGAAGACTACAGAAGAATAATAATTAATGTCAAACAAGAATTGGTTTTACTGCGATCATCCTCTGATGTGAATATTATACAAGCTGATAGCGGAACAACTCCCACAACACTTGAATGGAAATTGAAGTTAGATAAAATAGTTTGGAGAGTACCTCATGTACGGTTGGCCGATGAACGACGAGTAAGTCTATTACGGATTCTGGACTCTGATAGGGATATTGTGGTTCCTTTTAGAAGCTGGGAAATGCATGAATGGCCTGTCTTGCCTAAAACTCAACGTCAAACGTGGGCTGTGAAGACTTCGAGTAATTTAGAAAAGCCTAGATATGTTATTTTTGCTCTGCAAACAAATAAAAGATCTAATATTACTGCTAATGCCAGTAGCTTTGATCATTGTAAACTTTCAAATATTAAGTTGTTTTTAAACTCACAATTCTTTCCCTATGACAGTCTTAATGTAATGTTTTCTAAGGACAGATATGGTATTTTATACGATATGTATGCTAGGTTTCAATCGTCATACTATGGAAGGACGAACTCGCCTCTCCTCAACCCTGAAACATTCAAGAGTCTCGCACCAATTGCAGTCATAGACTGTTCAAAACAAAACGAATCAATTAAATCATCAACAGTAGATATTCGCATCGAGTTTGAGTTGGAAGAGAATATTCCAGACCAAACAAAAGCGTATTGTTTGATACTACATGATACAATCGTAACGTACACCCCTCTAACAGGCGTGGTTAGAAGAATAATATAGATGTTTTTACCACATTATTCAGCACCTACATATATTTACCCCCGCCAAAAGTTTATAAAAGGGAGATTCTTCTGTGAGAGGACATCAGTATACCACCTGCAGACAGCAAGACAACATTGATAGTTAAAATGGACAGTATGCCATCTAATTTTCTTGAAGATGTAACGCTCGAGTCTGCATCAACAGAGGTGACAGCTGCATCTAAAATGTCGAATCAAGACTTACCTGAAAACACAAAACCTAGTGAGGACTCTGCAAAAACAACGGAAACTACTTCTTTTCCAATTGACAAAGACACAATTCCACCTGGTAATCCTAGTGAGGACTCTGTAAAAACAACGGAAACCACTTCTTTTCAAATTGTCAAAGACACAATTCCACCTTATAATAATAATAATGATGATGTTAAAACTAATACAACACCAGCTGAAAATGTAGAAGAGTCCGCAGAAAAGGACACAACAACTACTGAGGAGATTAAGGCTGGACTCTCAGGATTTCTAACTTTCGAAGGAAATGATCAGAGGAAAAGGAAAAGATGTGAAAATGAATATGATGAACAAAATATGGATGTGATATTTGATGTATTTTTACGCGCAATGTATCCATTGAATTTAAACATGGATAAAACTGTTACCGTTGGTGTTTTCAAATCTTTGAACTTTAATCCTGCTGTGCTAATTAACCATTGCGGTAAAGCCTCATTGCTGCTTACGATAGACATGTGGGATAAATTTACTAAACACGTATCTATCATTGAAGCCTACTTATACAACAACTTGACAGGACGAAAAACTGCAATTGGATTTAACGAATCCGATTTAGAAATCGACAACATCAGACTTCGAGGTACTCAATTTGTGAGATTTAGAGATCTTTCTAAACACAATAAGAAAATCCTTTTAACTTTGGAAAAATTTCAAGTCCTGTCGAATCTAACACCAGTAATAATCAGATACATTCAGCAACTCGTCACATATGCTCCACTTATTTTTGATTACCTCAACAGTTCGGTGAACACACATCCAGTTTTACCACTGATCAATGGCCCGATAGATCATTCTATATACAACAGATTGCCTCAAGATGTGTCGTTCTACAGAAGGACCGGATTCTTTTTTAATAAACTTCGAAGTGAAGGAACCAAAATTAAAGTTTCTCCAACAAAGGAATTGCCGGAGAATATTTCAAATAAACAAAAAGTGTAAAATTATTTGAATGATTGCGTCAAGCAAGTGCTCATGTTGGGAGCACTAAAACTTTTTAAAAAAAGATTTACGTGACCTTGAAACAGTTCAGGTTTGCATATGTTATTCTTCTTTTCGCTGACTATATACATATGAAAATACTCACGCTGTGTGAGTGCAGTTGATTCCAAGCTTCCAAACAGTACCTATCCTACTCAGTCTTGTTTATTACATGCTTAAGTAAACTTCATAAAATGGAAAGATACTGTTGTGAAAACAAGTGTTTTATGCGACCGAAACTAGAGGTAGACGGATTAGCCTGTGAAATATGTGAAAGTTATGGTATTTGTAAATGTCGATGTAAAACATATAAACTTCCAACTCCAACACGAGAAACGTTCACATTGTACAAATCCCAACACTGTTATACATGTTGTCCTAAAATGTGTGTGAAATTTGGACTGTATAGCGATATAATAAAATATTGTAACAAATGTCGCAAAGGTCTTTGTGAATGTCTACTACAATATTGTGCAAACAGGAAGAGTTGGGATGTGGATATAGAAGTAGAGTCAAAAGTAATAACAAGACGGAATAGCATGTAGAATATGTGAATGCTATGGTTACTGCAATAGAGTGTTAATTTTTAGGAAATGAAGGTTTGCATTAGTATAAATAGCTGTCACACCACCCACCCCATCTCAGAACAACTCCAGCTCTTGCCCAGTGAAAACCAACTTCATGCGCTCTCGTAGATTCAACACAAAATGGACGAGTATAACCTGTGGAACAAGCGTTACTCAAAGAATATCAGGATACGAATGATTTAAACAAAATTGTAAGCCAACTACCAAAAAGTATAGCTGAAGAAATTATGAATGAACATTATAAAAATTGTGCGACGGCTTTAATATGTTTCTATGAAAAAGATAGTCTTAGGATTTGTCGAAAGTGTTACGAGGATAACAAAAATGAATTTGCGGACTACGAACAAAAAGTTCTACATGAATCTTTTCAAGTCAACACGTCAACACTACAATTGAAATATCAATGTATGAAATGTAACGGTACATGTGTAGAAGAGAGATACACTAAATGCGAATGAATGTTAGCAAACTCTGACTGTTTATACGGTAGATTGCATCAACAAAGTGCTCATGCTGGGAGCACTTAAACATTTTTAAAAACTAATTTACGTGACCTTGAAACAATTCAGGTTTCCACATGTTATTCTTATTTTCACCGTATATATATATGACAATATTGGGGCTATATGAGTGCAGTTGATTGCAAGCTTCCCATCAGTTAACAGTTGCAAAAATAAATACATACTGCTGCAGTGAGAAATGTTTCATAGAACCAAAATTACATTGATACGGAATGGACAAACCAATTTGTTTTAATTATAATATTAGAATGTCCAAAAAGTGCGTAGTAGAATTTCAAGCTTTCAGGAACAACCAAGACAAATATATTATAAAAGAACTAGCTTTTTTTGACATATCTACTAATGTCATTAACTATTTTCTTTTTAAGCCGCCTTTTCCTTTTAAGAAGTTAAATAGCAAAAGCTCTAGAACCAATAAATGGTTAATGAAGTATCTTCATCACATCTCCTGGGACGAAGGATTTACACAATACAAAGAGCTGGATAGCATAATGTACCATTATTGTCAACAGTATGACGAAATCTACACTACTGGGGATGAAAAATCAAAGTGGATCAGAATGTACAGTACTTCAAATGTGACGGATATTGTGTTGGATAAGGAATTTGTAACGGAATTAAATGGTCTTTGCATCGGAGTAAAAAGCCCTCAGCATAAAACTGCAAATTGTGCATTGTCACGAGCATACAGAGTAGGCCGATTTATATCCGGTGGAGGGGGAAATCCACATATACCCATGCCCTTACCTCCGTAATATCAGTTGGACACAAGATCTCTTACAGAATACAACACCTAGCAAAAGAATCATATCAGCTTCTTCACAATGGCATCACCTTCTCCACTACAATCTCTTGCAGAAAAATTCAACCAACATTCAAAATCCGATCTCCTAGCAACAAAAAGATGTAGCGAACTTCAAGACAAAAAACATTATGCTGTGCATTCGATGAAAAAGTTGGATACATCAGTTGGTGAAGCAGTTATAGTTGTTCTTGGAGATTCACCCTACAAAGAAGAAGATAAACCTAAATTCCAAGTTTACCTCCCGAAAAGATTTGTTAATGTTCTTATGAACGAAGATTTGGATTCTGTCAAGCCCGGCGTATTGTATTTAGTTTCCCATGGACCTTCTGGAAACAACTCTACAGAAGTAACAATCCATGTTAACAATACTTTGTAAAATAGTTTTGTACATAGCGTAAAATTCCATTGTAATCTCTGATTATTTTACCTTTTAGCGAATTTCCCCTATAGGGAAGAAGCTATTACCGTAGGTCTCATGGTAAGACTTAAGCCCGAGACCATGATAACTTTTCATTTTGAGGTCCCCAGATGCCAAAAACACCATTCGTTCAAATTTATATATGTATATATATATATATATATATATATATATATATATATATATATATATTTATATATATATATGTGTCCGTAAGCACGATAACTCTCGTAAAAAAGGTCCGATCTTAATGAAATTTGGTACAAACGTGTAAAGTACCATTTATTTGAACGAGTTCGAAAACCAGATGAATCGCACCATCCGAAGGGGGGTTTTTGGGGGGTTTTGTACCCCAAAAATGTGTTTTTTGGGGTTTTCACATGTAATTTGAATTTAAATCAAATTTTAATTTATACCATTAAATTCAGCTTAAAAAAAACAAACAATTTGGTATTTTGATCATTGCTCTACGTCAATTGGTTACCGAGATATTGAAAGTGCTAAACACAGTACGTTGTCTAATGTTATTCTTATGGAGAAAAAGAAAAATTGTATATCTCGCTTATTTATGAACATAAATTGGCAAAATTTGGTATATGGCTTGATCTGGTTGTGGTTTATTGTTGTTTTCACAGAAAAACAATGTTTCGCCTATGGTTCCTGTAGCAGCAAACCTAGGTACTTGGTCCCCATGTTATTCTTATGGAAAATACTTAAAATGTTATATCAGTTATTTATGAATGTATTTGGATGAAACTTGGTATGTGACTTGACTTAGATGAGTTCTAATGATATTTCCATAAAAACTCATTATTTTGTGTTCCTTGTTGCAGCAAACCTGCGTACTCATCCCCAATGTTATTCTTATGGAGAATAATTAATATTTTTAATATCGCTTGTTTGTGAATATATTTCTTATGAATCCCGTTAAGTGTTAATGTGTTATGTTATATATCCATTGGAAATTCGCTGAGTATGCAGGTTTGCTGTGACGGGGGTATTTAATTATGTATTATTTTTACTTAGGTATTATGTAATTATATTTTTAAAAAACTCATCACTGTGACCTTGACATAGTTTTGAAAGTGTCGGACTTACCCCCACCATTTTATTCTGACATAAATAGAACCCGTACTAGTGATCAGCTATCATTTCTCCATCAGCTCTCGTATCGTCAAGAACGAACTTAACCCATCAACATAATGAAGTTTCATCTGGTGATGCAAGACGAAGTGGATTTGGGAATACTTCACGAAACACTCCTGCATTTGATGACGGAACATACTCCGATGGTAATGAAGATTACTGTTGAATTCGACAGCACAACCTTCTGCGATTCGGAGACGACTGAATCACCCACTGAATGGTCTCCGAATGCCACATCCGAAAATACAGAAGAAACCAAACCACAAGAACCTCCAAAGTACGAAGAAGAAAGCCAACCACAAGAACCTCCAAAGTACAAAGAAGGAAATAATGTTTAATACAATATACCTAGTTTGCTGTAAAGATAAGTTATGTAAACCTTGATTAAATCTTTGTAATTTTTGACAAATAAATCATCAAATCTTTTTTTAAAAACCACTTTCGATGACCTTGAACTTGTTTCTACATGTCCGTAACCACCCACCCACTTGGGAGTAACAATGACTCTAGGTTTTTTTCTATAAAATGGTTACATTTAATTGGATAATTTTTAGCCAATTACTTGTCAGTGTTTCGTGATGACTAAGCATAAACAAGTAATAAAATCATGTCTGTCTGATCCTCACTACCATCCTCTCGTCTGACACCGATCCGCCAACATGTCTGCATCTACTCTGTGGTCCAAAGACATCGGCGACGAAGAGTTGGTGGAGATCACCCTGATTGCGGAGCATGGGGAGAGAATGAGAGCAATTTCAACTATGTCTGAGGACGAACTACAAGAAAATCACTTCAATGAGATAAAGGCGATCATGTCATACATTGCCCAACCGACGATGCTTCCAGAGCAGTGGCCGGCGATATCTCGGCGGATGGAATATCTCGCTGCGCTGAAGGCTGAGATCAACAGAAGAGGTCTATCAACTGAGATTTATGCAATATTTGTGTAAATTACAGATTTTAAGGACATGTGACAAACGGCCTTTTTCAAGGCCACCAGATGTTTCATTCGTTTGACACTCAGCAACCGCCAAATTCATTTTCAAACCACTCCCACGACTTCTATCAGTTTCGGAACAAATATTAATCCATCCGTTTTCACTTTACCCCACATCCAATAACGTATGTCGTTCGTCACACCAAAAGATTTTAAATACATGTAACAAACGGCCTTTTTAAAGGCCACCAGTTTGTTCAATCGTTTGACACTCAGCAACCATCGAATTCATTTTCAAACCTCTCTCTCGACTTTAAACAGTTTCTTAACGAATATAAATCCACCCGCTTTCACATTACCTCACATCCAATGACGTATGTGTATCGTCACACCAATACGTCATCGCCGTGACGTCATCACACCCTCTCGTCACACATACGTCATCACCACGTCACTCAAACGTCACATCTGATTAAAAAACAATTATTTTTCAGCTGTCCCAGACTCCCCATATTGCCTCTACTCATATGTTTCTCACTACCACATAAAGCCACTTACCAAGTTTCATAAAAATACATAAATAAATAAGTGATCTATAGCATTTTATTTCTTCTCCATAAGAATAACATTAGGGCTGAGGGCAGGTTTGCTGCAAAAAAGAGAAGAAATATGTTTTTGGGCAATTATCAATATAACTCAACTGGGTGAAGCTACATACTCAGTTTTATTAATTTATGTTCATAATTCAGGGAGATATAAAACTTGAATTATTCTCCGTAAGAATAAAATTAGGGCTGAGTATGCAGGTTTGCTGCTACGGGGATAATCAAGAAAAATCAATTTGTTGTGCAAATATCAATATACCAAAACTACATGAAGCCACATACCAAGTTTCATCGATATACGTTCATAAATAATCGAGATATCAAATTTGATTTATTCTCCATAAGAATAACATTGGACAACGTCCTGTGTTTAGCACTTTAAATACCTCTGAAACAGTTGGACGTAGAATCACAATTTAAACACCAAAATTATTGTTTTTTGGAGCTGAGTTGATTGGTAAAAGCAAATGTGAAGTTTACATTAAAATTAACTGAGAAAAAGCCAAAAACCTTTTCCCCATAAGATTAACATGGGAGATTTTATGAGCAGATTTTTTTGGATTTTCTCCGCAACCACTTAACCTAAGTTGATAATTCGAAATCCTATATTATTTGTTATTTTAAGCTCTATAACATGGTCCAAACCAAAAGTAAGCGTTTTAAAATGTTTAGGGTAAAAATGCAAAAAAAACTGATTTTTGGAAAATTTAAAACCCCCATGAAATTTTAAATCTAAAATGTAACCCCCCTTTCTATAGTCTGATTTTTCTGGTTTTCGAACTTACAGTCATAAATGTCACTTTACATATTTGAGCCAAATTTAATCGAAATTGGATGTTTTTAGCGAATTTCTCCCATAGGGAAGAAGCTATTACCGTAGTCGGCATGGTGAGACCTAGGCCCGGGACCATAACTTTTTGTTTTGAGGTCCCCAGACCCCAAAAACACCATTCGTTCGAAACTGTATGTATATATATATATATATATATATATATATATATAAGTGTCCGTAAGCACGATAACTCTCGTAAAAATTATCCGATTTTGACGCAATTTGGTATAAATAACGTGTAAAGCAACATTTATGACTTTAAGTTCGAAAACCAGCCAGATCGCTCCATCCGAAGGGGTATTTTGGGGGGGTTTTTACCCCAAAAATGGGTTTTTTGAATTTTGTACAAATAATTTTTGAAATAATCAAATTTTAATTTTCACTATTAGATTTAGCTTAAAAAAACACACAATTTGGTATTTTTATAATTTCTCTACGTCAATTGGTTACCGAGATATTGAAAGCTAAACACAGTACGTTGTCTAATGTTATTCTTATGGAGGAAAAGAAACATTTTATATCTCGCTTATTTATGAACATATACTGACGAAACTTGTTATATGGCTTCATCTGGTTGTGGTCTATTGATATTTGCCCAAAAGACAATTTTTTTCCAAAGGCTCCCGTAGCAGCAAACCTGCATACTCAGCCTCATTTTATTCTTATGGATAATAATTAAATGCTATGTCTCCCTTAATTATGAACATCAATGAATAAAAACTGGTATATGACTTCACCTAGTTGAGTTATATTGATATTAGCATAAAAACCCACTTTTTGTATTTGTTGATGCAGCAAACCTGCGTTCTTAGCCCCAATGTTAGTCTTATGGAGAATAATTAAAATTGTATATATCGCTTATTTGTGAATATATTTTTATGAAACTTGGTAAGTGGCTTTACGTGGCGTTAAGACATTTATATCTCCATTGGAAATTCGCTGAGTATGCAGGTTTGCTGCGACGAGGGTATTTACTCAAATTATCGCAGTCACGGACGCACACACAAATATATGTACAGTTTTGAAGGAATGGTGTTTTTGGCATCTGGGTACCTCAAAACCAAAAGATATCATGGTCCCGGGCCTAGGTCTTACCATGCCGACTACGGTAATAGCTTCTTCCCTATAGGGAAATTCGATAAAATTGGAAATTCGCTGAGTACGCAGGTTTGCTGCGACAGGGGTATTTTATGATTGGAATTGAATATTTTTTAATGAGGTCTCCAGATGCCAAAAACACATTCCATTCAAAACTGAATACATACATACACATTATATATATATATATATATATATATACAAATATATACAAATTATATGTAAAAAAACTCAAAAACCCATTTTTGGGGTACAAAACCCCCCCAAAATACCCCTTCAGATAGATTGATCTGTCTGGTCTTCGAACTTAAGTCATAAATGCTGCTTTACACGTTTATACCAAATTTTGTAAAAATAATCTGATTTTGACGAAATTTGATATAAACGTGTAAAGCAGCATTTATGACTTTAAGTTCGAAAACCAGCCAGATCGACCTATCCGAAGGGGTATTTTGGGGAGGGGGTTTTGTATCCCAAAAATGGGTTTTTTGAGTTTTTTACATATAATTTTTGAAAAAGTCAAATTTTAGTTGTTTCCATTGGAATTGGCTTAAAAAGATGCACAATTTGGTGTTTTGATCATTGCTCTACGCCAAATGGTTACAGAGATATTGAAAGTGCTAAACACAGTACGTTGTCCAATGTTATTCTTATGGAGAAGAAGAAAATTTGTATATCTCGCTTATTTATCAACTTATCCTAATGAAACTTGGTATTTTGCTTCATATCGTTGTGGTCTATTGATGTTTGCACTAAAAACATTTTTTGGCCGATAGTTTTCGTAGCAGCAAACCTGCGTACTCAGCTCCCATGTTATTCTTATGGAGAATAAGTAACGTGTTATCTCGCTTAATTATGAACATAAATTAATAAAATTTGGTATGTGGCTTTACCTAGTTGACTTATATTGGTATTTGTATAAAAACCCATTTTTAGAGTTCCTTATTTCAGCAAACCTGCATACTCAGCCGCCATGTTATTCTTATGGAGAATAATTAAAATGTCATAAATCGTTTATTTATGAATGTATATTGATGAAACTTGGTATGTGGCTTTATGTGGTATTAAGATACATATATATGCATTGGAAATTCGCTGAGTATGCAGGTTTGCTGCTACAGGGTATTTTTTTTTTAGTTGTGCATAACGGTTTTCATTTTTCGACATTTTCAATCTGAAGGGCAAGGGCCATCTTTAAAGTTATTTTTTTGCCCATATAAGAGTAAGAAGAAGTTAAATGTCTTCCAATAAATGTATTCAAAACTAATTAAATATGTATTTAAATTATAGCTAAACGTATTAGGAACATTTTAAAATACGAATCGTGTTACTAAGTTTATTAATTCACACACAGTAACGGATTTAGTAAAAGCTTACATAAATCCAACATGGCTGACTATTTTTTAAGATGGTGGTCTTATGCCACGTCAGATATTGGTAGACCTTCCGGCATCGTTTTTATCACATATTTTTCTATAAGAATCAATCAAGAAACTTTCTGTTGCAATTAGTTCCAGTTATCATCTTATTTTTACTGGGACTATATCCAGGAACAATACAACAGTGTACTTCTCTTCTGCCTCCTCAACTTCTCTTCTTATATCCAGCAGTGCATCCACTGTTCCTACACCTTCTGTGAATCCATACTGCCCAGTGTTCGTCCTGCTCTCTCTTTCCATCCACTGTTTCATCCTCTTCAGAACCATTCTTTCACCAATCTTGCCTAACACATACAGGAGAGTAACCGACCTGTAGGACTTCACTTTGCTTATATCTTTGTCTTCGCTCTACATGAATACTGTCAAAAGATACCACACCTTAAGTTACTATCCCTACCCAAAAGATATTAGTTTATATTAACAAATAAAATAAACGGTATCAGGAAACTGACACATACTTTCTCTCCAACTTTAATGAATAAATTACTTTTAATTTACTAAATATAGAATACAAAACACGGTCGAATGTACATAAAATCTTGTGAACAAGTTGTCTTCAAAATATCAACCCAAATCCCTGTTTAGGAGGCACTACGGAATCCATCGTTACACACATGGTTTTTGCGTGAAAACGTTAAATAGGGAATAGGGGGGAAATGCCGCCTATTCCCCCTCAGGGTTTTTCAGGGGCAACATATTTCGAATTTCCTCCGTTGGTCAATGCTAACTTGACAAGCATATCAAGTTTGAACGAAATTGATCAGTAAATAAGAGAGAAATAGTAATTTACATTGGACAACGTACTGCGTTTACTGCAAAATGAAAATTTAAATTTTCTCCGCAATCAGCAATCGTAGAATAGTAATTCAAAATACTAAATTATTTAGTTTTTTTGTAACTCTTTTTAATGGTGAATAGTAATCATTTTTATATTTTTTTGTAAAATCCAAAAAACCTAATTTTCTATGTCTTAAGTCCTATAATTTCTGAACCCAAATTCTTACAGAAATGCGGGTGGTGTCATTTTGTTGGAAAACTAAAGTCCTACAAAGGGTTAAAGTTTAATTAAAATCGTTAAAGCCGTTTTTCAGAAATTTTGATTTTCCATGTTTTTTGGCGGTTTTTGGAGGCTAATTACCCTTAAAAATCAAACATTCAAAAAATGAAAAAAGCTCCTGGAGATATCGTAGATTAGTACCTACATACCAAATTTCATAAAAATCGGACCATTGGTTTGGACTCTTGCTCTGTACATATCCATACAGACAGACAGACACCACATAAAAATCACTTTTTTGGGTTCAGGGAACATCAAAACGAATATTTTCACTAACAACTCAAATTCGAAAATTTTGACGAAAATGATACTTTCTCCATATACTATGTATTAGGGGAGAAATTAAAAATGGGAGGGGTCCTGAGTTTTTATTCACCTGTATATGTGCAGTAGGAGAAACAAAAATTGAAAATATGTAGGTATTGGTATATATATTTCTTTGGTAGTAATAAATAAAACAAATTCAGAAATCGTTGTGAACTGTTTACAAAGCTGTAACCTTAATGTACTCTACTTCAAGGGTCGGGTCGCTCCAAGTCGGGTACCAGTCGTTCCTTTTTTGCCAAAATCTGGCAATTCTCTGAAACAGAGAAAGAAGTTTGTTAAACATTGTTCTAATAACCCAGTTATAAACTAAATTAACTCATTAAATCGTTCTAATTGATTTGAATAAACACATGACTCAATACGTGTCTCAACGATATCTGAGCAACGAAACTGGAAATTTGCCAAAATGTAATAGATTATTTCATTAGATGCTCTATTGTGTCAGAGTTCAAGGTCATATCGATTAGTAGTGTCAGAATGCTATCCAATTATATATCTTGCAGAAATACATGGTTAGGTCAAGCAGGTTTGCCTTGGAAAGTACTAATGATAGCCCACTAATAAACATTACTTAAACCCCCCCAAAAAAAATACTTCAAGGCCACTGGTATCTTTGACAACTTGGGCAAGAATAGATTTGTCCAAGAAGTCAGTCTCTAGTAGTAGGATAGGTTTGCTAACACAACACACATGTGAATGAGGGAACAATTTTTAAAAGGGATTATGCATGTTCTTATAGTTCATCGCTGATACACTTAGGCCTAATTTATTATACTACCAGACCCACTGTGGCTTCGCCCGCATAAACTATGACATAATTATAGTTTATATTGTAGTTTCAGGATCAATCTCAAATCAATGACCTGATTTCTCTTTCCTTTCCTCCTGAAGACGGGATCAGATTCCAGATCCCAAAATCTCGTGAAACTTTGTTTTGACTAATAAGTGACTAAAAATTTCCGCAATAATTTCTGAATTAACCATGTTCCAAGACGTTATAATATTATTTCTTCAGAAAACTAAACATCAAGACGTTTTGCTCATGACACGGTCGTCATTAATTCTTAAAAGTCCACACAAAATGCATAGTTCACATATAGATACAAATCACCAAAAAAACACGAAACTACATTTCAATTGATTTCATCTTAAATATTTTTTTATTTGTCAAATCATCGTTTCTTGGAATTCCATCCAAAAAATTCAAAAATATCAATAATCAGTTGTGTTGATCTGCTATCATCAAACAGCCATGTTAATAAACCTTAAAATAATTTGTCGTTACTAGATTAATAGGTGTAAATAATGTAAATTTACCAATGAGGTGTGAATAAATATAGAGCTCTCATCTCTTGTTAAACAAGTAAAGCCTCACTGGAGGATATTTGATGTAAACAAAACATCCGGCCAGAAAGTAATAGTTGGTAATAGCTACGGACTAACATAAGTTTTTGAAGAGGGGATTTGATTGGTTAACATTTTGTTGCCATGGAGACCAGAGGGTATAGAGGGTCAAAATGGCGGTCAGCATGTAGTCACAGTTGTTTATCCCAGACAAGACCTCGATAGACATATACCTCGTTGGTTGGCACAAACAGAAATAAACAAACTATTACCTTTTTGCGAACTTAAGCATCAAATTCATCCTTGAAAACACATATTTGCCATAAGTTTTTTTTTATTTTTTTATCATGTTTTCAAGGACTAGCTGTTGATGCAGTTGCACCTGCAAAGTTAATTGTGACGGTTCTGAAGGCAATTACTTGCATTTAAACTGCAGCAATTTGTATTGCAATAAATGCATCCTTATAAATTAACTATCCGTGTTAACTGTTTTTGTCATCAATTTGTTTGTGGAATGATTTCACTTGTATGTTTTTCTTTATAAATAATCCATTTTTTACCTCATAAGAAATAAAAAAATTTCACAAACAAAACCACATTACAAATTTATTTATAACCAAACGGGTGTAGGATGACATAGAGCATATCATTAGTGACGGTTGATTGGTTTTCTAGTTTTATGATACCCCTACGCGGGCAACATGCCATAGCTGCGGAGGAGCTGAGTCACAGACGGGGAGGTAAGGGAGAGAGATAGGAGTGAAAGAGCCGGGTGCGGGAATCCAAGTTCCAAACAATGATTAGTTCCCAGTTGAAATGCAGTAGATTTAGCACTGCCTTAAACTGTTGGTAATGTAACTCACAGCAAATGCGAAGCAACAGTAGGAAGCAATCACATTGTAAACTAATTATGATTATCATGGTAAATGTTATGACTATATAATTCAATAACATATCTGATACTTCTGTATAATCAGTCTTCTTCTTACTGCATTTAGCTTCACACTTTTTTATATGACCACTTCTTCATATATATTAAATAAAAAACAGTTATACAAACACCTTCTGACTGTGTGAGAAAATTGTAAACAAGCGGCACATGTGGTCCAACAATGTTTTAATGTAACTAGTATACAAAAAGTGGTTGAAATTAATAGTACACTCGAGTGCCAACTTACGTGCCTCTTACTCTACAATCTTTCCTTTTAGTGAAGAAGCTATTACCGTAGGTCTCATGGTAAAACTTTAGCCCGAGACCATGATAACTTTTTGTTTTGAGGTCCCCAGATGCCAAAAACACCATTCGTTCAAATTTATATATATGTATATATATATATATATATATATATATATATATATATGTATATATAAAATATATAATTTTACTGTAAACTTCACATTTGCTTTTACCAATCACTTTAGCTCTACAAAACAATCATTTTGGTGTTTAAATTGTAATTCTAAGTCCAACCGTTGCCGAGATATTCAAAGTGCTAAACACAGTACGTTGTCTAATGTTATCCTTATGGAGAATATTTAAAATTTTATATCTCGATTATTTATGAATGTATATTGATGAAACTTGGTATGTGGCTTAATAAAAAAAAAACACATTTTTATCTTCCTCATTGCAGCAAACCTGTGTTCTCAGCCCTAATGTTATTCTTATGGAGAATAAATAAAATGCTATATATCACTTATTTATTTATGTATTTTTTTGAAACTTGGTAAGTGGTTTTATGTGGTAGTGAGAAACATATACATGCATTGGAGATTCGCTGATTACGCAGGTTTGCTGCGACGGGGGTATTTATTCAAATAGCCACTATACCGGTTAAATTTGTCTTACGTATAATTTTATTAATAAAATTTATGAAATTTAGTTTTCATTTTGCCAGTGAGATTATTTTAATGTGATAAAAACTTACTTTGGGATCAGAATCTCCCCAAGGCCTTTTGGGAAATAAGCCTTTAGGGAAATCTCTGTGACTTCCTGCGTGGACGCCAAGGGAAATGTACACCTAAACAAACATGACTGAGAGTTAAGATCAAGAATTTTAACAACAACTTAATGGATGTGAATCGATATAAACTGAACTAGGGGAATGCTAACATATTCATGAAATAGGATGAGCGAATATGTGCATCTACTTCTGTTACCCGCTAGTGTAAGATTATCACCTAATAATTTCTATAAAGAATACCAAAACTACCCATGCACAGCTTGCGCCTTGAACCCCCTGTTTTGAGTTTCTTAAACTTTTCGCTGTAAGATGGATGGCCACCAGTACGTTGAGAAATAAACTAGGTGTGCGCTCATTCTTCCCGTAAGTTCATGAACGAAGCTTTACTTAAAAAAACATAGGTTAATAGACATTTTACGAATAGCTTTGTTAACCTTTTTTTAGTCAAACACATTTGCAATAGTTCAACAGATACTTATACTATATACAACATAAATAAATGGTTATAATTGAAAGCTTTCGTTTGCGAATTTACATATACTAATAATTTTAACATACTACTATTATTATTACATATTATTATTGTATTTAAGTGATTAGACGAGAGGTCTCGCCTCGTGTTAAAAAGTGAAGCCTCGCTGAAGGATATTTTTGTAAATAAAACATCTGGCCAAAGAGCAATAAAGACTAACAATAACTGGTGAGCAGAGATTTTCATATGTTACAGAGTTCTCTGAGAGTCAAAATGGCGGTCAGCTTGAGGGCACAGTTTTTACTCCAGAAGACCTCTATAGATATTTATCTAGTTGCCAAAGACTCTAACCTTGTTTCAATACTCTGCCTCATCTGTTTTTATTTTGTTTACTCTTTTCATAATGAGGCTTTATAAACAAAGCAATATAAGGATAATGGCTTGTACGGGCTATCCAATTTTTTTTAATTTACTGTTTACATGCACATAGTTAACACATAAACAAAGCAGAAGATTTATTAAATCACATTATAAATAATCACAGCTAATCATTACTTCAATTCTTGCCCATTAATAAAACATTGTAGTGATATTTCCATAAGAAAAACATTGGATCTTTGAAGTCCTCTGGGCGTAGTCCAGATAATTTTGTACATTTCTGATATATTTCCCACCGTCCTTGGCCCTCAAGCTTTAAAACGAGACATAACCGAAGGCTGTAGGTATAGTGTAGCGATTGGAATTTTGACACAATTTAATTGCCTTACGAAATCACATACATAGAAATACTATCATATATGCAAAGCTTCAGCAGTTCAGGAGTTTTTGCGTCAAACATGCAAACGGGACATGCATGACGATAGACAGACAACAACTTCTTTTATATTAGTATTTTATATGATACAACTTTTGAAGATAAGTTAATAGATGTAAAATAATAAATTTTAACTCACCTCTTGTCTAAAAACCGAGAAGGATGAAGTGGATAGCTCACCAATTTGCCGATTGTCCACAAAAAATTTGGCATGTTCTGTTGACAGGTGTAAAAAAATTTAATAAAATTCCAATTAAAAATACCCCCACCACAACAAAGCTGCATACTCAGCGAATTAAAAATATTCCCCTACCTCCCTACTCCATGAAGCCACTTACAAAGTTCCGTTAAAAAAATAGTATCCATAAAAAGCACGTAATAACATTTGATGTATTCCCTGTAGGTATAATATTAGGACTGAGTACGCACGTTTGCTGCAACAGGGGCCCACAAAAATGGGGTTTTTATGGAAAGTATCAATGGACCAGCTGAAGCAACTTAATAAGTTTTATCAATATTCGTTCGTAAAAAGCTATATATACGTATGTCGAATCTTCTGCGTAGTCGAGTGCGTAGTCCGGTAGTGAGTTGACGTGTGAGAGAAGTTTCCCGTTTTTGCCGTCAGCTTGGAGGCAACGATGCAGAACAGGTAATGTATTGTCAGTTTTCCATTTGTTTGTGTATATAAATGTTGTGTTAGCGTATCGTATTTGAATTTTTGTATATATTTGTTATTTTTGTGTTTGGGTAAATTAAAATGTAAAAGAAAAAGATAAGCAAATCCAAAAAAATGTAGGTTAGTTAGGTGTAAAAACTTGATATTTAGATGTAAGTAGGGTTCACTTGATAACGGGAGGAGTTTCCTTACCTACTAAAGCGTAGTGTAGTTTTAAACACTAGAAGCGATAGGTAAAGTCCAAATAAATAAAAAAAGTGTTTTAATAATTAATTAACAAATGAGTTTGCATTAAAAGTTACAATTAAATTAAGTCTCAGTATAATCTTTTCTCCACTTTAAGTTCAACTTGATCTACCAACCTGGAGTCCATTCCAGCTTGAAGGTGTGAAAGCCCTGGAACCATGGTGTGGATCCCATGATATTCATCAGGGTAGGGCTGTCATCAGAAGCCTTGACTACGCCAGCTGCCAGTTGGTTAGATGTTTCACCTGTGTTGCCTGTGGAGACTCCCATAACAATCTTCTCCTTTACAGCTGAGTTCGTGGGCTCCAGCCATAGTTCTGTAGACATTATAATTGCAATCAATAGTTTAATGGGTGAAAAAGCCAAGGCAGTTTATTTGTTTACTTAATTCTGTCAATTTATTTAGTTGAGGGTTATACAAATTAAAACTTATTTAGGCCCCAGGCATAGGTCTTATTTTGACAGACCTCCCACTTACAAAACAGTTTCAACTACCTATATATACAGGATATTTTCTAAAAGTAGCTAAAAGATGAAAAAGCTATGCTCTAATTAAGATTGTAGACAACCACCAAAGAAATTTATGGTGAACGTGGAAAGAACAATATCTCAAAATTTCTGGAAAGTATTCCCCCTATCAATTTTACTCAATTTTCCCTCAATTTTTTCAAACAATCTGTAACGAGTGTTGGTTGGCCACTCCATTCCTTGTCGTGCATATTGGATCTTCCTTCATTAACCATGATGCACTATTTTGACTTAAAGACTGTTTCTTGCACTTTCACTACAGTTTTTGTTGGTGTTTGTCTTCAAATTTCAATAGGCCGAACATTTTGCATATCCATAAACCGAACATCACTGCAGACCTCAATTATGGCAGGATGTTCAAGTCGCGTGACCGTTCAGCATCGAGACCGCCCACACTTAAGTGGGTTAGTGAGTGGGCTGCCACATACACACAGTCGTGGAAGTGGGGTAGCTGCGCTCAACACAGTGTGTAGTGCGTAGTGAATTCAGCCTCTAAAGAATGTTTAGTAAATAAAATTCACCCACATAAAAAACAATCAAATATTGTTTTGCTAATCAAAGCCAATGCTCTTTCTAAGAAAAGAAAATCTAATTTGCCCATTATGATAAACAAAGTGTGGTGAATCGATACACAGTAAAGGTTAAAATAACATTCCCAACTCCTTTGTGAAACTAGAGTAAAATTAACTAACTAAATGTTTTATTTTAATTGCCCGGGCATGATGTGAGAAAACATTTGTGCAAACAACTATCATTTGTAAACATTCTTTGGCAAAATTTTGACCACTGGGTAATTGCTAATGAGCTTAAATTGATGTGGCAACATTTAATATCAAAAGTTTAAAACCATAACTAAATTATTTTGAATGTGTCCTTTTTCAGATATCGTGCAGAAAAGATGAAGATAGTGGCAAGAGCAGGTCTTCCCCTACTCCATCATTAGAATATTTTAGCGTATAAAAACAACAAAAATTAATATAATAAAGTTACTTTTTATGCTGCTAGTGCCACATTCTGTTGCAAACCTTTCACAATTTCTCAGATTTTACGTTGACAATTCATTGACATAAGCTGTTTCATTTGGCTGCTTATAAAAAAATTAAAGAATCTTATCTCCATAAGATTAACATAGGAAATTTTAGTCATGGAAAGGTCTTATAGGGTAAAGTCCCAAGATATAAGAGGAAATCTTTCCTTGGTGTTCCTTAAGGTACAAAATTAATCTACCCTGAAAATTGAAAACCTTTATCTTGAATATTTTTTACGGTACGTTGATTATCAATCAGGGCTTGCCTTTTTTATATATTTAGATTTTGTTTGGTTTCGATGGTTCCAGGGAAAGTATGATAACAAATTGGATAAAAATGAAAAAATTCAGTGAATCAATTGTCCTTTTTCGAACATGGAGGTGAAAGCTCACCTGACCCTAAGTAGAAAACTTGGTATTTGAATCAGCTGACCTTAATACACATTTTCCAGCAAAAATATTTCTGCTTGTAATTTTTTATTTTTAAAACCTATTTTCACTGGCCTAAGGGGCGTTTTTGCGTATTTGATACTTGTAACTGTTACTGAAATACAATCGATCAAATCTCAATTATTTAAGAAAGAAAGATGGAATAATTTAAGTTGCAGTAATTATTATTACTTTTATAGAAAAATAAACAAATTTACATTTTCTCACCAAATGTTGTGAACAGTGGAATAGGTAAAACCGCCCCTCACCCCTCTCTTCGTTTTCAGTAGTTAGAAGACGTGTGGTGGTCTGCATTTTCCTCCCCTACATGCGCAAAACATTTTTATGAAGGACACCGTCAAAATAATTAAGTTATCTAGGTTGCTAAAAAGAAAGAGATTGTCAAACCTTTTGACTAAACTATGTGAAAGAAATATCTGTATTTTTGTTAGAATGTTACCCTACCAACACTAGTTTTCTTATAACTACTATGGCTAATGTTTAGCTATATTATGACTAATGATATTTTCAAGATTGATACGATTGTGTTAATTATGTTGACTGTGTGATCTGCATTGTAAAATTATACAGTACTCACCGGGCGCTATCCAGTCTCCTCGTGGCAGCTTTGCTCTGATTTCAACAGTTCCGTACTGGAAGGCAAAACTGTTCCGAGTGCTGATGCGAGCGGATTCGACAGGGGGGAGAATGTTGAATCCTGATGCCTGACGGCGGCAATAATTCTTTCCGAAGTCAGGAAGTGTGCAACTGACAACATAATTAACACACATATTTGTTCTTAGTCCAAGCAATACTGTTATACACTGAGGTTTTTTTATATATATATAATGTTTTTCAAAATAAAATTTTAGTTTTCACCATTGATATATTTGTAACTTTAAACAAACAAAAAGCAGGTAAGTATTTTGAATTATTGCTCTACGTCAATTGGTTCCCAAGATATTAAAAGTGGTAAAGACTATGTTCTCCAATCTTAGTCTTACGGAGATTAAATGAAAATTTATATTTTGCTTATTTATAAATGTATATTGATGAAACTTGGTATGTGGTTTGACATGGATGTAGTCTATTGATATTTGTACAAAACCCCAAGATTTGGTCAGTAAGCCCCGTAGCAGCAAACATGCTTACTCAGCCCTAATGTTATTCTTACAGAGAATAAGTAAAATTTGATACCTTTCTTAATTATGGACATAAATTAATAAACCTTGGTATGTGCCTTTACCTGGTTGAGTTAAATTTATAATTGCATAAAACCCTATTCTTGTCTTCCTTGTTGCAGCAAACCTTCGTACTCAGCTCTCATGTTGTTATTATTATGGAAAACAAATAAAATGTTCTATATTGCTTTTTTAACAAGTGTTTTTATTAATATTTTTTTTAAGTGGCTTTATGTTGTAATAGGACACATGTATTTTTGCATTAGAAATTCAGTGAGTACGCAGGTTTGCTGTAACGTTTGTATTTGTTATTTGGCCGATTCGTTTTGACTGAATGTTTGTGTCTCATATGTTTTTATTTTTTTAACTCTTTATTTCGGCAACAGGTTATCGACAATATGATAAGCCCATAACACAAATTATTACATATACTATGAACAATTTTTTTTTATTAAAATATGTAGGTTTAAAAACTCTTTCTAAATCCAAATATTATTAATTAATATTTCATAATTGCTAAAACACAAGAGAATGTTATAAGTTGATGTTTTCACTGATAATAAATTGAAAGATAACGTCCAAAACATCAATCTGATCCCTTGTAAGGATAGACATAACATTCGTTTTAAATTCAGTTTTAAATTTCATCAGTTCTTTAAACATTTGTTGTTTACTCTCTTCATTAAATAAACAGCAAGAAAATATTAAATAGTTGGTTGAAGCTATGTCCACTCCACATTCACACTCAGGGCTCGTTACCAGGTTGATTTTAAATAAATGATCCTTTGATAATGGTTGTCCGAATCTGACCCTGCAAAATGTTGAAATATATCTACAATGTATTTCATATGGTGTAAACCAAGGAGAAGAAGGTACAACAGTTTTTAAATTGAAAATTCTATTTCCTTTTGATTCACCAGAACGATTCCATTATTCTTGCCATCTTTGGATGCCATTTTCTTACAGAGAGATTTGTATTCACTGAAGGATGGATTATAGTGGATGTTAATACGAAATGCACTTTTAGCCGCTGTGTCAGCCCTTTCATTTCTTTGAATGCTAAAGTGACCAAGGACCCGAACAAACATAATTGTACGAGGGTCATCCAGAAAGTAAAGAACGTTTGCTTGCTGCGTCTAGCACAGCTCACCCATCACCGCCATTGCGTGTGCGGCAGTCCACTCACATCTCCACCAAAGTCTGAGCCGAGTCTCGTTGCTGTGCGGTCACACGTCTTATTTCTACAGCAATTCAAAATGGCGGCGGCAATCGAAAATCCCGCCAAATATGGGATAAGCAGTTTTATTCGGTTTATGAGTTAAAAAATGTCTAGACCAACAAATTTTTTAGACAAACACCAAATAGAATTGGTGGTGAAAGTGCAAACAAGTCTTCAAGTCGATTTTTCAGGGGAAAAATGGTGCAATAGGTTTAATGAAATAAAATCCATTATGCACGACGAGGATCGGAGTGGCAGGTCATTGCTCACAAAAGACGATTTGAAAGAAAGACTTGAGGGAAGATTGGAGGAAAACAGCTGCTAAAATCTTAGCACATTACATCAATTTTAAGATTTGTTTTTTTTGCACTTTCATCATTAACTTTCTTTGGTGTTTTTCTAAAAATTTCTTTGGTATGGACATTTTTTTACTCAGAGACCGATTGACACTGCTTATCTTAGGTTTGGCGAGATTTTCGATTGCCGCCGCCATTTTGAATCGCTGTAGAAATAAGACGTGTGACCGCACAGCAACGAGACTCGGCTCAGACTTAGGTGGGGAGGTGAGTGGACTGCCGCACACGCAATGGCGGTGATGGGGGAGCTGTGCTAGACGCAGCAAGCAAACGTTCTTTACTTTCTGGATGACCCTCGTATATCCATTTTTCACAAGTTCAAGAAATTTATTTAACTTTTACAGTTACCGTTGAAGTATTAAAATTGATTTGTATGTTATTTAGAGCCATAAAAATACTTTTTGAATCAGATAAAATAACATAATGTGTATAGTTTTATCTTCCATGTAGTAAAGAGTGTGTAAAATAGCGAGAGCTTCGGCTGAAAATCCGGAAAAGACTTTACTTTCAAGGATGCAGTACAACTGTTATGTACATCAACTAATGCACATGCTGTAGAAGTGCTCTCAGTATTCTTGGAAGCATCAGTGTATGAGTGACTGAATCCGGGCCATTTATTGTTTTTATTCTGTATTATTTCCTCCTTTGTCAACAAAAAATCAGTGTTTTGATGCTTGTTTTCACAAAAATATGGCAATATATTTACTAGACAAGATTTTAAATCCGAATAGAAATAGTTGTTAAGAAATGTATACAATACGTTTCTGGAAATAATGTTAATTTCAACCATGTATTTGTTGCTCTTTAATATTAAGGGAAGTCCCCTGATTTCCCAATATGAAAAATGAAAACACGACTGATTAAGCTGATCAATAAGTTTTTGTAATGGGTGAAATGTTAGAGAAAACACTTTTGATAAATAAAGAAAGAAGCTACCATCTGACGTCCAATGGGATAATGTTGCCTTCAACCTCCATGGCGTTGAATGTCTGATGAGCCTAAGACAACTTCTCAAAGCACTGAATTGCACTTTATCAAGTTTACAGATTAAATTTGTTATGCACTGCCAAATATGAAAAATCCAAAATCCATAACTGATCTTATAAGAGACTTATATAAGTTTAATAAAGTTTGTGGGTCCGCACCCCAGTAACAAGTAGAAACTGGTCTTATTATATTCAATATTTTGTTACATTTGTCTACAACTTCGTTGGTTTAAATAATTTTCAAAGGTTTGATTTACTGAAAGCTGCTCGTCTGTTTTGAATGTGTTCAGAACATTTAACTTGGTGTTCTGGAGTCCACCATGGGCAAGGTAAAAATTTAAACTTTGGTGTTTGGAGCTAAGAAATAGATAAATCAGCTTTAAATAAACACTTACAAAAATTGTCATAGGCATCAACAGTATCAGAGTCAGATTTACTTCACGAACAAGAGAGTCAACATTAGTTGAGAAAAGAGACAAGTTTGCTCTCTTAAAACTATATATAGGTTATTTCTTACATTAAATGGTGAATTATATTTGTTTAACAATACGCTTTCCGTTAAGATATGTGGTTGTTTTAAATTTCAGCATTCGTCCCTAAAAATATGTTTATAGAAAATACGGAATATCAGTAACTGCAACGAATCATTTGACGGAGCAGTTATTTTAACCTTCATTATGTTAAAATTGACATGTATAAACAAAAATATATGAGACACGCTTACTTAGAAGGATTGAGGTCCTTTGAATATTAGTATGAGTCAGTTATACAGATAGATGAGCGAAAATAGTAATTTCAATTTACAGGTTCAACTCTCCAACCAATCCTTTGCCGTTCATGAGTTTACCAAAGAAGCTGTGCCACCGGGGGAATTAATGACAGTCCTCCTAGTGAGTTTCAAAATTGTGTCCAAGTTATCAGACGAAACTTAATAAACAGCGAGAAATTACTTACAGTTTAGTTTTAAAGGAAAATCCATTTACCCTGGTACTTCCAGCAGTCCATTGTCCACAAATTCGTCGTTGAATCTCTCCCTCAACAACGTGGACATGATGTTGAGCCTCCCTTGTTGAACCCAAATGTTTTTATCATATTTTGTAAAACATGTGAACTCGTCTTCCTGGTAATAAGATATAAGAATGACTACAAATTGCTTTCAGACAAATAAATACAATGAGTTTTAGTGGAAATATAAGAGGAGTGAACGTTGATTTTGTAATACCGTTGATCAAAATCAATGGTATTACAGTTCGCGCCACGGTGCTTGACGCCTGGGAAAGGCGAGAACCAACTCAAACTTCTCATAATTAAAAGCAGACAATAACGAAAATAACAAAAAACAATATTTTAACATTAAATTATTTAATTTTGGTTTCTGTTGAGAAAAGTATTCTGTAACACTAACGGTACTAAGCCATATAGAGGCGAAAAGTCATTCCAGAGCATACGCTAACCAGGCGCCAAGCACTGTGCCCCGAACTGTACTAGCTATTATTTTCAGGCTTAAAACACAAATAAAATATTGTTCATCAGGAATAAACTAAATTTGGTGACTTCAAAATTATTTATAAATTTATTAGTTATTTAAAACGCTAATTTTTAAATGCATTTAATGAAATGGGAAATCCGCCGTGCAAAATTATAAGGTGTTATTTCAACAAAGTCCCAACATATTTCATATTCAAATATTGATTAGAATGTGCCAAAATTCATAAAATGCCTTTTTATGAAAGACTTATTATGCCTGCATGCAAAATAGCCCAAAAAGAGTTTTCAATAGATTAGTGTAAACTTTGTTCTTTGTTTAGTTTTGGATTTTGAATCAGATTAATTTTGGTGTCACTTAAAGCCAAATTTTGTTTCTTAAAAACTTAAGTTAAATGTTATTAAATGTTTAAAAGTTTGTCACATGGCTCAAATTCCTCAAATTATTAATCCAAATTAACCTAACTACTTTAACGGTTTTTGTAACTAAAAGATAAATACAGTTTCCATATTTACCAACATTTAATTGTATTTCGTCTGCTAACATACAAACCACCTATCTAATTTAAACACAGGCTAACAAAAATACATAATTAGCTAAACTTTATGGATAGATATGAGTGTATTTAATGCTAATAGCCATATACCTGAATTTTCTTATCCCTTGTATTACAATTTATTATCAATTGTATTTGTGTCTTTAATCATGTTTTTTTTGTATATACTCATACAGTATAAAAATCGCACAATAGGGAGTAATAATAGGTTATTTTGACTCTTTCCTGCATTTTTAAGGTCACTCCTATTATTATTATAACTTAATGCCACTTCAGGTATTATTTTTATACACATTTGTTTCATATTGGATATGATCACCCTATATGCAATCTTATTTCAATGGTTTTAGTCACTTTTCTCAAGAACTACGATTACATTTTCTAAAAAAACTTTATTTCTGGTTCAATGTACAATATGCTTACATTACATACAGAAGAAAATAACAATAGGAGCAATAACATTATTGCGTTCGCTCTGTTCAGAGCCAACCGGTAAAATAAAATAAATTTGCTCAGAACAATTTGAATTTTTAACATGACGTAAAGTAAATTGTACTAAATTCCGTAGGATGTATAATCAATTATTGTACCAAGGTAGGCCATCCACAGTCTGCCACATCTTGAGGAGGCCTGTCTTTCAAACATTGTTGAAAGGTTGTCTCTCCAATGTTAAAGGTTTCTGCTCCGGGACAAAGGTATAAGTCTGACATAAACTTGCTGATACTTCTTTTGATGAAATTTAGAACTGTGTCAAGCCCGAATCCCCATGTATGTGTCCATTGCGAATATACCAAGGACAATTACCCGAGATTCTCAGAACTTTATTTTGGAAAACTTGAATTTTATTTAATCAGGATGCACATTCCCCAAACTGGACAGGTATACATGATGAAAGGTCTTAGAATTGTTTTGTATTGTGCATGCTGGCTTCAAAGGTGACTTTTTATTTATAACTAGCGTGTACCCGTCCTTCGTACGGGTTGCATATTAATGGTAGATTAACTAAAGCAAATAACAATTCACATGATTTTACAATATTAAAATTACATTTTACACGTTTAATGTACAATTAAATCAAAGTTAACGAAATATACTAGTTTGGGTACTGTTGCTAAGTTGAGGAACTTTATCGGGTAGTAAATGGCGTGTGGTTTACGACTCCAAATCGGTAGACGTAACACTTTGGATTCGCTTTTAGAAATAAAAGAACTCAAGTACAAAAAAAAATATGGGGGGGAGGGGGGCATAAATATAAAATCGGGGGGAATAAAAATATAAAATCGGCGGGGAAAAAATAAAAATCGGGGGAGTGCAAAAATATAAAATCGGAGGGGGGCAAACATATAAAATATAAAATCGAAGAGGGGGGGGATCAAAATATAAAATCGGGAGGGGTAAAATAAAAATCGGGGGGGGGCAAAAAATATAAAATCAGGGGGGATATAACATAAAGATATAAAATCGAAGAGGGGGGGAGCAAAATATAAAATCGGGGGGGGGCAAAAATAAAAATCGGGGGGGAGCAAAAATACAAAATCGGAGGGGGGGGCAAAAAATATAAAATCGGGGGGGGCAAAAATATAAAATGGGGGGGACATAAAATAAAAATATAAAATCGAAGAGGGGGGGTCATTATGATCGGGGGGGGCGGAGTGCCCAGAGTTCCCCAATACCCCTTACTCTCGCCTATCGAAAAAAGAGTTTGAGTTGCCATTCAAGTAGTTTTTTTTTAAATTTCCGTTATGAGAGTTGCCATTCCAGTAGGTTTTTATTTCCATAATGATAAACAGCTGTTTATGGTAATATAATTACTGTATATTAAAAGAATAAGGCGATTTTTGTGCAGAAGATTATGGCCAAACTACTGGGTCGATTTTGATGATTTACATGTCGTTTGAAAGCCCTTAACGTCTAGATGTGCCTTTGGGGGTCTCAAGTCAGTGCGTGGAACCAGAAACCCTTGGGAAGCCCTCAAAGTACGGCTTTGGCCCATTTAAATAACACTGGACAGCAAAACAAAAAAAAAGAAGCAGAACAGATGCAAACATATGGTTTCCTAGTTTTAAGTTATAGATATAACTATTAGGAGGATGTTAATAAATTTTTCTCGTAGTCCTGCGAGACTGGTGGCCGGGAAAAGAACTACGGGATCAGACATCCGTGCTGCTTCATGTCGAAAGTAGTGCGACGTAATACTATTACCTGCTCTCCCGTGATAACGCCGGCGCCGTCCCACCACCACCACGCGCCCTCGCCCGTCTGGCAGCACGGCCCCAGCTCTACCCGCGACGCGAGACAATCGTTCCCGTTCGGTTGCATAATACCCGATATTTTTTATGTACAGATAATTTTGTGTACTTCCCTGGACTGTAGAGGATTTTATGCGGTTTTTAGTGGGGTGTTCCACTGCGCCACTACTACAAATCTTGCATATTGATTCGCTAAGGAATTTCGTTTGCGGCCCGCTACGTCGTTATTTTTCAACCGATTGAAATAATTGATGTGTCATTTTACAGTTTCAACACTGCAGATTAACAGACAAATGTAAAATTCAAAAATACCGCTTTAGTTTTTTAATTATTACATTAAAAAAGTGCTTTATGTTATTTAAATAGGAGAATATTTTTTGAGGAACTCGGTCTTAGTTTGAGAATACCGGGCAATGTGTGTTCATGGAATTTGTACAAATTTAAAACTTAAAAATTCTGATACTCCCCAAAAACATTGACTAGATACTTCAATATCTATAGTCAATGCCAAAACTGTCAGATTTATCATTTTCTCCCTTTAAGTTCGATAAATGATACAAAGTATAAAGTCCTAAAATTGCTACATGTTATATGTATGGGAGAATTCTTATCTAGGATTTTGAGGTACTCGACCTTAGTTTAAGAAAACCAGCCAATGTGTAGTCATGGAGTGTGTCCAATTTGAAGCAAACATTCCGATACTCCACAAAATTTTCAGATTTATTACTTTATCCCTTTTAGTTTGTTTATAGTGATGAAATGTATAAAGTCCTGAAATTTCCCCATGTTATTCAAATGGGAGAATTTTTGACCAGTTGTTCGGCCTTAGTTTGAAACAACCAGGTAACGTGTGGTCATGGAATTTATTCAAATTTTAAGCTTAAGCATTCCGATACTCCCCAAAATTGTCAGATAAATAATTTTCTCCTTTTCAGTTTGTTAAATGATACAAAATGTAAATGTATACAAATCATTTTGGTGGGATTTATAGTATGTTTTGTTTACAACAAACAGCTGATCATAATCCCAACTTGGTGATTTTTATGAGACAGCTGATGAGTTCAGCAAGCTTTTAATTTATATACACGAATATTCGTATACAGTAAACATCAATGTATACATCAAATGCAAACTTTATAAATTAACCTAGTTTTGAAGTGTTAATTTTTAGTTTTTGACTTTTTAACTGTATTGTGTCACATATAAAGTTGCATAAAAACAGGCAAATCTGTTGGGCACATTTATCAAGAGATTTTGAAAGGTTAGCGCATAGTTGGATACGGATTTTGAAAATTTTAACTTCAAGTAATTACAAAACGCCATCTGTAGCGCCTAATGTAAGCATAGACTATATATACCCATAAAATAGGAAAGGTGGCCTAGCCGGTAAGGGTTCACGCTCGCATATGTAGGACCTGAGACGAAACTCCAAGAACGCTTAGCTAGAGGTGCGATTGATATAATACAAAATACAGATCATAACACAACTGAATACGTAAACAAAATTATTACTTTAATCTGGAACATTCTCAATCAACAGATTGACCTTCCAGCTGGCCCAATGTATTTGGCGCGATGTTTGGCTCTTTACCTGAGAAAATAGTAGAAGGATCTGGAATTTTAAACGATATTATCAACAAAATGCACCAGGAACTTTGAACTTCATGCACCAGGTATGAATTTTCTATGACCTGGGACGAAACTCCAAGAACGCTTAGCTAGAGGTGATAAAGGAATCCTCTTGATGAAGCAGCAAAAGAACACGACATATGGTATTCTAAACACAACAGAGCAGAGGATAGATGGGAAGCAGATCGAATACTAGAGGATAATGCATTTGAATGCGTTATTGCACCTGATGCCAGCGATGTGGGCAAAACAGAAATTAGGCATGGGGTAATTATACATTGCCAGATAAAAATGTTGAGAGTAATGAGGTCAAGACGGAAAAGGCGGTGGAGGTCAAGCGGTTCCGGAGAACTAATTTGGGACCGGCATGAGATAGGAAGAAATATATAGATCATCATTATTTATTAAATCGAAAATAGTGCGTACAAGACTGATTTTTAAAGATACAATCTGAAATTATTTTTTTCCTATAAACAGCAACAATGGGATTACGTAACGCTGGCAACAATGAAGCTTGGATATCACAGCTGCACTGACCTATGCCCGCAGCCGAATGATAACGGCACGTGCCGCGAGATAACAGTCCCCCAGGTGGACGGACTTTATGAGTTGGACAGTATTTATTGAATCGCAACCGCAATATTTAATATTTGCAAAACTGAATTATTCACGCGAAAAGTATGGTTTTACTAAGATTTTTACACAGTTTAGTGAACTTTGTAAGCTATATTTGACAATTTGAAGTTCGCGGGCACTCAGGGGATTCGCGATGACGTTATGTGAATTTAATCCAGAAAATTTAACATGTCAAAATTGGGTTAAAAACAAGACATTTTAAGGGAAAAGGGGGCAAATTGAAGTTGTTTTAGCAGAAAATGCTCATTTACAGCTGTTGAGGGTGCTTAGAATTTAATCTGGTCTCGCACCTCTCATACGCCCCAGAATTTAATCCAGAAAATTTACCATGTCAAAATTGGGTTAAAAACATGAAATTTAAGGGAAAAGGTGGCCATTTCAAATCGTTTTAGCAGAAAAATTCCCATTTACAGCTGTCGCGAGCGCCCAGAAACCTCGTACCCCCTCGCACCTCTCATCGATGAGCCCTCATACACCTCATACACCTCATACACCCTCATTGTTGCACAATCGGCACATTACTACTACTTACTTGTAATGTAAACAACTAATTTCTGGGATAAAATTAAGCTCTAGCCATGTCCCATCCCCAGGAAAAATCGTATAATGTAAAAAGCTATTATGAGAAATTAAAAAATTATTAACATTGGGCTGGAGATTAGAATTTAAAAAAGTATTTTAGCAGCGGTTCATAATCAATCTGCGAACTCTCAAAGTTATACTAATGAAGTTTAAGTAGTACCTAGGGGCCGAGCTTTGCTAGGGGAAGGTGAATCAGTTTGTTTAAATTACCTGGAGTAGATTTTCACCATGTTCCCTACTAACGAGCATGTTTGAGGTCACTCAAGTTGTTATTATAGCTCAATGTGTCTTTGATTCATTCTGGCTATGACCACTCTACATGTAATCTTCATTCAAAGGTTTTATTATCTGCTCTTATGAAACCACATGTTAATATCCTACACCATTTACTATAAATACTGAAGTATATATAGTCAATGCCTATACTCTAATATGAGTAAGGTTTGTTTGGTTGGTTGGTTGCTTGCTTGCAACTCTGATCTCAAAAAAGGGTCCAAAGATTTCCTTCAATTGTTGGAAATAACTAATTTCTGGGATGAAAAAATTCTAAACAGTTCTCATTCCCAGGAAAATCAAATATTTACAATCAAACTGACTTTTGACCTAAGACCAAAGTACAAATAACTACATCACTAGTTCTTGGTCTGACTGAACTGACTTGACTGACTGAATTGATGGATTTTGGACGCCATTGTCCTCCAAATGACTGATGTGTTTGTATTTTAACAACATTTTGAAAGAACTACAAAAAGTTCGGAACTGGGTGGTGTGGCCCATCCGAGAGGTGGTGTAGTTGTACTTACTGTGTGTTGCTTGATCTGAAAACTAATTTAATCCTTATTATTCTTCAAGTTCCGTATTTATATAAATTTTAAAAACAAAATAAAACTACAATAACAATTGGGGGTCTGGGGGCGAATCCCCCCAGTAATAAAAAGTTCAAATGACTATTTCAATACCACCTGGGTTGACAGCCCACATTGTGTCCTCTCTAAATGTTGCATCTGTTTTTGGGGCGTTTGTCCTCCCCCCTCTGCTTGAGTCCGAGGAGGCGAGTAAGTACTCTGATTCTGCTTGGCCTAACTGATTAACATGGGAAGTTTAGTAGCCATTGGGGCTAAACCCTAAAGGAATTTTAAAACGAGAATAGGCCTATATGTTACTTTGGATATTAGCTATCTTTCACAAAATTGTAGAGATTTTAGTCAGCATAATTTTGATAGTAAACTTGTTATCGATTATTTATTATTTATATTTAAATTAGTCATACAAAATTGTTTTAAATCGTATGTTGAGACGGATATAAAAATCATTGGTCTTAAGGGGAAATCAGGTAGAAACACAAAATCTGTCAAGCCTGGAGCCCCATCTTAAGAGCTTAGCTAGTATTAGTTCAGTAAAGTTCGCAAAGTATTGTAGTATCGTAAAAACATTGCTGAGTGCATCTTCATAACAACTTTATTTGGCTGCTATTTCCGGCTCACAGTCAGTTTTTGTGTGGGTTCGTCGCAACGTCATCCAATAAATAAAGGGGACTAAACTGTGGGAAAACTACAAAGACTTCCTCTGTACACAATCGAGAATATCTCATAATGAAGTCCTATGGTAAAATCATACCGGAAAAAAATAGTTAATATTATGCTCTCATAATTTCAATTTGTACATGTTTTCAAACTTTTTATTTTATTGCTATAAAGTTAAGTATATATCAATATTTTTGTAAGCTTTTCAAACACACTGTGGATAATTAATTTATATAGTTTGTCTCATTTTATTAATTGAACACGTTAGCTGTAATTTAAATTATAATTGAAATGTGAAAATAAATTAAAAATAATTTGTTGTAACCATTTTATTGTTGTATTACACAAATTCATGTCTATTACATTCGATGTACAAGTGGCCTTTATTGTCCGAAGAACAGCAGTCAATTACCATTGCAATAAAATATTGAGAGAGAAGGCATACCCCTGAAATCAGAAAACCAAAATAAACACCTAAAATTGTATTGTTACTGAAATTGAAATTTAGTTTTTGAATTGAAAAGTGAAAAAATAATATTTGTGTTATTTATAAATCAAAAACATATGATTCATTAAAAAATATGGATTGTGAACTGTTAAATAACGAGTTTTTTAAATAAAGAAAATCTGGTACATCTACAAAGTCAATGGTAATCGATCACTGAATTATTATTATAATACTATATGGGCATTGTCCATAACCTTGTTCTCATCTACTTCTGATTTACTTTTACCATTGCCTATAAATACTGAAGTAGACTTCTCATTGCCATTGTAAAATCTGTACTAGTTTTGTGTGTGCTAGGATTCAAAGAGGTTGTAGTTTACACTAATCACCAACAGAGTATACTGCTGACAACTACTACTTATCCTCTCAAGGAGGGGATAATACAACAGTTGGTGTGTCATGAAGCAAACATAAGTTGATTACAGTGCGGATCACGGTGCTTGGCACCTGGGAAAGGTGAGAAACTACTGAAATTTATCGTAAATAAAAGTAGAGATTAAAAAAAACTACCAAAACCATTTTTTAACATTAAATAAGTGATATTTGTTTTCAGTTGACAAAAGTAGACTGTAACACTAACGGTACTAAGCCAAATAGAGGCGAAAAGTCATTCCAGAGCATAGGCTAATCAGATTCCATGCACTGTGACCCGAACTGTATCAGTTGCTTTATGGGGTGGAGATATTTTAAAAGTTAACGTAAATAACTAAAATAAATTGTTGCCAGCAGCACAGTCAATTGGTGATATATTCAAACTACAACCACTTCAAATTCTAGTAAACACTAAAAGTAGGACAGCTGGGCCATACAGATGGGATCAACGAGGCATAAATAAATATAGAGTTCTCGTCTCGTGTTAAAGTACCCCCGTCGCAGCAAACCTGCGTACTCAGTGAATTTCCAATGCATGCATATGTTTCTCACTACCACATAAAGCCACTTACCAAGATCCACAAAAATACATAAATAAATAAGTGATCTATAGCATTTTATTTATTCTCCATAAGAATAACATCAGGGCTGAGTACGCAGGTTTGCTGCAAAAAGAAAAAGAAGAAATGTTTTTGTGCAATTATCAATATAACTCAACCAGATGAAGCTACTTATTAAGTTTTATTAATTTATATCCATAATTAAGGGAGATATAAAACTTTGCTTATTTTCCGTAAGAATAACATTAGGGCTGAGTGTGCAGGTTTGTTGCTACTGGGGTAATCAACAAAAAATCAATTTTTTGTGCAAATATCAATATACTAGTACTACCTACTAATATACATTCACTAATATACATTCATAAATAATCGAGGTATGAAATTTTATTTATTCTCCATAAGGGTAACATTGGACAACATACTGTATTTAGCACTTTGAATATCTCTGCAACGGTTGGACGTAGAATCACAATTTAAACACCAAAATGATTGTTTTGTAGAGCTGAATTGATTGGTAAAAGCAAATGTGAAGTTTACATTAAAATGAACTGAGGAAAAGCCAAAAACCTTTTTACCATAAGATTAACATGGGAGAATTTATTAGTAGGTTTTTTGGATTTTATCCGAACCACTTAACCTAGGTTAATAATTTAAAATACTAGATAATTTTTTTTAAGCTCTATAAAATGCTCAAAACCAAAATTGAGTATTTAAAAAATTTTAGGGTAAAAAGTGCAAAAAATAGATTTTTGGAAAATTTAAAACCCCCATAAACCCCCTTCCCATGATCCGATTTTTCTGGTTTTCAAACTTAAAGTCATGAATATCACTTTACAAATTTGTGCAAAATTTCATCGAAATCGTTTTTTACCCAAGTTATTGTGTTAACAGACACATTATATAGATATAGATATATACATATATATAAATTTGAACGAATAGTGTTTTTGGCCTCTGGGGACCTCAACCCAAAAATTTATCATTGCCTGGGGCTGGGGGGTATTACCATGGGACCTACGATAATAGCTTCTTCCCTGTAGGGGAAATTCGCTAAAAGTGAAGCCTCCCTGGAGGATATTTCTGTAAAAAAAATATCTGGCCAGAGAGTATAAAGACACATAAGTTGTGAAGAGGTGATTTGATTGGTTAACATATTGTTGCCGTGGAGACTGGAGGGTACCCCAGACGATATCTCTATAGATATATATATCTCGTTAGTTGGGATATCTCCTTCAGTATATATAGTCAATGCTTTTACGCTTTATGTGCTGAGGAAAACAAAACAATATAAGTAGGAACACATGTCAGTTTAATACAAAGTAGAGACTTAATCACATGTTTCAATATAAACAAAGCATACATTTTTAAATTACCATGCTTTTCTTATGTTTTACATTATTTTTCGATTGCTGATAACTTTTACTTTCTCCCCCTTACACATAGTATATGGAGAAAGTATTGTTTTTGACAAAATTTTCGAATTTGAGTTGTTAGTGGAAATATTTGTTTTGGTGCTCCCTGAACCCAAAAAAGTGATTTTTACGTGATGTCTGTGTGTCTATCTGTCTGTCTGTATGGATGTGTACAGAGCTAGAGCCCTAACCAATGGTCCGATTTTAATTAAATTTGGTATGTAGGTACTAATCCATGATATACCCAAGTATTTTTTATTTTTTGAATTTTTTATTTTTAAGGGTAACTATCCCCCAAAAAACCGCCATAAAACATCAACAATCAAGATTTATCAAAAACGGCTCTAACGATTTTGATTACACTTTAGTCGTTTGTAGAACTTTAGTTTTCCAACAAAATTTCACCACCCGCATTTCTTTAAAAATTCGGGTTCAGAAATTACAAGACTTAAAATATCAAAAATTCAGATTTTAGGGTTCATAATTTAAATTTTCATTTTACGGTAAATGCAGTACGTTGTCCAATGTTATTCTTATGGGGAATACAAAAATTACTATTTCACTCATATTTATAGATCAATTTCGTTCAAACTTGATATGCTTGTCAAGGTAGCACTGACCAACAGAGGAAATTCAAAATTTGTTGCCCCTTAATAACCCTGAGGGGGGGAATAGGGGCATTTCCCCTCTTACAACCACGTGTGTAGCGATGAATTCTGTAGTGCCTCCTAAACAGGGATTTGGGTAGACATTTTTGAAAACAATTTGTTTACAAGATTTTCTGTACATTCGACCGTGCTTTGTATTCTATATTTAGGGGAAAAAATAAATTCATTCATTAAAGTTGGGCTAAAAGGGAGAAAGTATGTGTCCGTTTCCTGATACCGTTTATTTAGATATCCTGCCAATTTTCCTGAGTCCCTGGGATCAAGATCTTAAATTTGAGTCATCTACCATCATCCTGCAATTTGTCAAACTCCCACAATTTTGATTTAAAGATTTCGCTTAGAGAATTAAATACGAGTTCGCACGCAGCACGCTGACGTGAGGGAAGTGAATTTCCACTTAAAAACTTTTAAAACTCAAGATCAGTGAAAAAACATACATTTATTCCAAGTTTTATTAAAATCTGAAAACCAGTGATTTTTTTGGCTGTTCTGATGCTCCTGGTTTCATTTACCTGCAAAGCTGGGAATACAATTCTGCGCATCATAATGTTAGGAGAAGGTCCAGACAGGCTTGAAATTAGGCGTGAGGTTGCTGGGGATGATAAAAGTACTCTAACAAAGGAATACCAGGCTTTTCTAGTGTAAAACCCCCATAAGACAACAAACTGTGTTTACTCAAAACACATTTTCTTTAATAACTCGGTAAATATGTATGCTAGAATGGTGAGAGAGGGCTTAAAACTTTTGCCTCCCTAATTCCCATCTTTTTACATGTATAAACTTTACATACAAGGCTTTTCTGACCATTTTTGGGCCCAAAAACTCGAAATTTGAAAGATTATTCCCCAAAAAAGGGGTTTAGAGTTTTCCGATTGTTTTGCCCAACGAACTTGTCCAACTGATTACAGAAAGGAACGTCCCTACCAAATTTTAAGTAAATCGGACAAAAAATGTGACCGCTAGAGTACAAACACACACACATATATATACGTCTACATATATATATATATATGTATATATATAATTTTGAACGACCCCCAAAACGTGTTCAGGGGGTCACGCTAGGAACTTCTATGGTGGTCCCGGGCTTAAGTTTCACCGTGCAGGTCATGCTAATAGCTCACTTTTCAAAGGAAATTCACTAATAAAGATTTCCAAACATTTGTCCTCTTCAAAACAGCGTTTCAGTATACTGAGATATGAGACTTGCAACTTAATTATTTGATTCATGCTTAGTAGAAGATTTGATCTACCTTACAAAAGAAGTAATTTGCTACGCCATGTAAAATACATTGTTAAGATAGTGAAACCGAGTTTTGCAGAGGTCAGCCAGATTACCAGATTGTTTACAGTTTGTTTCTGATATAAGTTATTGAGGCTTAAATAAACCTCTTGAACTTTGTTTAAAGGACTAAATAGTTTAACTTTTAAATATGAAAAATTAACAACATAAAAATAAGATAATTTGTTTTTCTTCGTATAAGACAGAAACCTTTATTCTATGTCTTTTGTGACCACTGTGAAGGCATAATTGGCAATCCTGCAACCTCTGCATTGCACGATCTTATATTTTACTGAAGCCAAATAGCCTTGAACAAATCTAGCCACTTTTGAGATTCTTTGTTGGGACCTATCAATTTTTAAATTGACAGGTCATGGAAAATCTAACATTGTAAGTTATTTTCTTACCCACTAGACAAGCAGAATGAAAAACGATTATTTATATGCGTGTTAATTATGTGTGGGTTTGGCAATTTGTACAGAGGAAATTAAACTTGCTTTGGTTAAACCTGGAGGAAATTAAATTTTAAACGTACACAGATGCTAATAAGAAGTGGTTTTGAGGGGTTGCAATATACAGGGTGTTTCAAAAAGAATCATCCGATTTAGAAAAATCATAGCTATTCATCTGTGAATCCGATGTGCTCGAACAATGTACTGTTAGAAAGAGGAAGCTCTGGAGTTTAACGTCGTTTCCGCCAGGTAGCAGTAGCGCGCTTCTGTCAACGCCCAGCTCAGTAGTTGTCAAAATGGCGTCTGCACAACAGAAAGCGTTTTGTGTTATACGGTTTGCTAGATGCGAGTCTGTGATTTCCGTGCAACGTGAATTTCGTACCACATATGGTGTTGATCCTCCTACAGCCCAGAGCATAAGAAGATGGTATAAGCAATGTGAGAATATGGGGGACCGAGCAACCACACCAAATTGTACAGCATGAGCGAGATTCCCCAAAAGTTAATGTTTTTTGTGCAATCTCACGGAATAAAGTGTATGGTGGACTTTTTCTTTGCTGAGAACACTGTTACGGGAATAACATATCTCGATATGTTAGAAAACTATCTCTTCCCTCAATTGGAAACAGATTCTGATGACTTCATATACCAACAGGACGGTGCCCCACCACACTGGAATCTTCATGTGGGAGAGTTTTTAAATGGTAGGCTTCCTCAAAGATGGATCGGCCGTACTGGACCTAATGATTCCGCGTTAAGTCACTGCGGTCCATTAGTATAAGTTGTTAATGATTATGAGAACTTACGTTAAATTAGGTGGACTGATAATTCGATATTTGTCTCTAACTGGGTCTTTAAAATAACATGCTAAGATTACCAAGGTCCAAGGTCACCGGACCTTACTGTTTGTGATTTCTTTTTGTGGGGGTTTGTAAAAGACAATGTTTATATCCCTCCCCTTCCAACAACATTGGTTGAACTGAAGAACCGCATTAGAGCAGCCATCGAATCCATCACTCAAGATATGCTAGCTAAGGTGTGGGACGAATTTGAATATCGCATAGACATATGCTGTGCATCTAAAGGGGGCCATATTGAGCACCTGTAAATGGTATGTAAAAAAACTTTATTAGTTGTCCTTTAATATGAAATTAACCTCATGTCCATATGATCATTAGTTTTGAAATTATAAACCTTTAAAATCGGATGATTCTTTTTGAAACACCCTGTACATTTCCTATATTGCAATAATTATTCTAGGACAAACGAATCATTAATACTACCAAAGAGTCTAGGCAGCTGAGGTAAGGCTCCCGCTGAAACCTCATGGCCACGAAATCAGAAGACATTATACTAAGAAACTCAAAAAATTTGGATTGTTCCAAATTAAATTTTCCCAAAAAGTCAAAATCACCAGTTTTTTATTTAAACTGCTTAAATCTAGGAAAATATTAGACTAATTAGCATGTTAAACGCCCAAAAATGTTAATCTTAGCATGTTATTTTAAAGACCCAGTTAGAGACAAATATCGAATTATCAGTCCACCTAATTTAACGTAAGTTCTCATAATCATTAACAACTTATATTTAAACCCTTCTAAAACATATTTTAATTCCAAAACATAAGTGGCAAATGGCAAAAACATAGTATTAACACGTGGCTTGAAGGGGCCATAGCCCCTTAATTTTGCTCCAACTCTCTGCCTAAACGGTTTTTTCCTCTATTTACATACCGGGGAAAATAAAACAGTATACGTAGGAACACGTGTTATTTCGTAAACAAAGTATTCACTTAATCACATGTTTTCATGTAAACGAAGCTGACTTTTTTAAATCCCCATGCTTTTTTTATAGGGGAAGTTTTACGTTATTTCTCCTTTAGCTAATAACTTTTGGAAATAATGCTATTTTTCCGAGTCCCTGAGGGAAATACCTTTAATTTGAGCCGACTCCCATCATCCAGCGATTTGCCAAACTCCTACAAATTTTACTTAAACATTTCGCCTACAGAAGTATTTATAAAAGAGGACTCGCTTCGCTCACTGAGAGCTCTGCCCCCAGCCCCCCGTTTGGGATCGCTCCAGTTTTTTATTATAACTCAATGTCCCTTGAAGTATTTTTTATATAGTATAATACTTTGATTCATTTGGGATATATGCACTCTATATTTTATCTTTATCCAATGGTTCTATCATTTGTTTATACTCTACCATGTGAAAGTTACTTTAACAGTTTACTGGATATTTATTTTACACCTTTTGATGATTTCTTTTGTTTTGATTTGAAACAAAAGAATAACATGATAATTTATAATGATAACTAATGATTGATTTGAAAACAAAAGCCCAATTGATTTTCAGTAAGGGGGTTTAGAACTTAAAACTAAAACCTTTGGCAATTTTCTCAAGAGTTTCTAGGTACAACCTACGTGCATGGTAAATTTCACGTTTCCAGCTCGTCTGGAAGTGGTGTAGAATTCGTATACGTGAGTCAGTTACACATCGGTCTGTATAGTTATTTATATAATTGGATTGGTTGTATTTTAAGTTTAAAACAGAATATTTTCAAATACACTAATCCTATCCCAGTTTTGATATAAAATCAGCATACTTTTACTTCCGGGCCCACTCTTACTTATTTGCACGTTAACGGCAAGCCTTTATCGCGGTACATAAATCTTATACTCTCTAAAATAATAGGCTTCAGTTTCATTCAATTGAAAATCACTCACCGGGTTACTGCCTCCGATGGAGATCTGGTGGGTCCAGCCGTCCAAGGTGCTGAATTGGTACATAATATTTCCTTGACATGGGGGTGAAGTAACCCCATTAATTTTAGCAATGGACCGCGAAGGTTGACAAATAGTCGATGTTTGAGGGTTCTTGTAGGGAGGTGATGGTGAAGGGTTAGGGTTGTAAAGTGATGGCGGAGGGTTCGGCTTGGGAAGTGATGGCAGAGGGTTTGGCTGGGGAAGTGATTGTGGAGGGTTCGGCTTGGGAAGTGATGGCAGAGGGTTCGGCTGGGGAAGTGATTGTGGAGGGTACGGGTAGGAAGGTGATGGTAAAGGGTTAGGGTTGGAAATTGATTGTGGAGTGTTCGGCTTGGGAAGTGATGGTAAAGGGTTCGGGTTGTAAAATGTTTGTGGAGGGAACGGGCCGGGGAGTATTTGATCTGCAACTGGTCCTCTGCTGTGTGGGTCTCCGTCTGTAAAAGATTTACAACACGGTATAAAAAAAAATAAAAAACTGGGAATGAAACAATGACCTCAACAGAATCACTTTATTCTGGTTTTTACCTGATCAAAACAATTTGATTTTTCTCCAATATGAAAATTACAATGATGAAAAGTAACCAGATTAAAATAAAGAGGTTTGAGTGTTGCTAAGCTATATAAATACCCCCCTAGCAGCAAACCTGCATACTCAGCGAATTTCCAATGCATATTAATTTATCTTATAGTACCACATAAAGCCATATACCAAGTTTGATCAATATACATTCTTAAATAAACGATTTATGACATTTTAATTATTCTCCATAAGAATAACATGGGGGCTGAGTATGCAGGTTTGCTGAAATAAGGAACACTAAATACCCCCCGTCGCAGCAAACCTGCGTACTCAGCGAATTTCCAATGCATTGATATGTTTCTCACTAGTACATAAAGCCACTCACCAATTTTGACAAAAATACATTCATAAATAAGTGATTTATTACATTTTATTTATTCCCCATAAGAATAACATTAGGACCGAGTACGCAGGTTTGCTGCAACGAGGAAGATAAGAAATGAGTTTTTATGCAATTATCAATATAACTGAACCAGGTGAAGCTACTTACCATGTTTTATTAATTTATGTTCATAATTAAGGGAGATATAAAACTTTACTTATTCTCCATAAGAATAACATTAGGGCTGAGTATGCAGGTTAGCTGCTACGGGGACAATCAACAAAACATTTATTTTTTGTGCAATTATCAATATACCAGTACAACATGAAGCCACATACCAAATTTCATCAATATACATTCATAAATAATCAAGATATCAAATTTTATTTATTCTCCATAAGGATAACATTGGACAACGTACTGTGTTTAGCACTTTGAATATCTCTGCAACGGTTTGACGTAGAATCACAATTTAAACACCAAAATGATTGTTTTGTGGAGCTGAAGTGATTGGTAAAAGAAAATGTGAAGTTTAAAGTAAAATTAACTGAGGAAAAGCCAAAAACCTTTTTCCCATAAGATTAACATGGGAGATTTTATGAGCATGTTTTTTGGATTTTTTCCGCAACCACTTAACCTAGGTTAATAATTCAAAATACCATATTATTTGTTTTTTAAGCTCTATAACATGGTCTAAACCAAAATTAAGTGTTTTAAAAATTTTAGGGTAAAAAATGCAAAAAACTGATTTTTGGAAAATTTAAAACCCCCATAAACCCCCTTCCCATGGTCCGATTTTTCTGGTTTTCGAACTTAAAGTCATAAATGTCAGTTTACACATTTGAGCCAAATTTCATCGAAATCAAACGTTTTTTACTCAAGTTATCGCATTCACGGACACATATATATATATATATATATATATATATATATATATATAGATATATATATACATATATATAAATTTGAACGAATAGTGTTTTGGACATCTGGGGACATCAAAACAAAAAGTTATCATGGTCTCGGGCTTAAGTCTTACCATGAGACCTACGGTAATAGCTTCTTCCCTATAGGGGAAATTCGCTAAAATGGGTTTTTATACAAATATTAATATAACTCAACTAGGTAAAGCCACATACCAAGTTCTACTAATTTATGTTCATAATTAAAGGAGATAACACGTTATTTTTTCTCTATAAGAATAACATGGGGTTGAGTATGCAGGTTTGCTGCTAAGGGAACTATCGGCAAAAAAATGGGTTTTTGTGCAAATATCAATAGACCACAATGAAATGAAGCAATATACCAAGTTTCGTCAGGATAAGTTGATAAATAAGCAAAATATACAATTTTTCTTATCCTCCATAAGATTAACATTGGATAACGTACTGCGTTTAGCACTTTCAATATCTCAGTAACCAATTGACGTAGAGCAATTATTAAAACACCAAATTGTGCGTCTTTTTAAGCTGATTCCAATGAAAAAATAAAATTTTACTTTTGCAAAAATTATATGTAAAAAACTCAAAAAACACATGTTTGGGGTACAAAACTCCCTCAAAATACCCCTTTGGACAGGTCGATCTGTCTGGTTTTCGAACATAGTCATAAATGCTGCTTTACACGTTTGTACAAAATTTTATCAAAATCGGACCTTTTTTACGAGAGTTATCACACCCACGGACACACATATATATATATATATATATATATATATATATATATATATATATATATATATATATATATATACAGTTTCGAACGAATGGTGTTTTTAGGGTCTGGGGACCTCAAAACAAAAAGTTATCATGGTCCCGGGCCTAGGTCTTACCATGCCGACTACGGTAATAGCTTCTTCCCTATAGGGGAAATTCGCTAAAAGAGAACAAACTGAAATATTACCAATTTGTAGGCCTCCCAAACAATGTGAAATACCTGCGTACAGCAAACTTGCGTACTCAGCGTATTTTCAGTGCATGTAAAGTTGGAAGCATTTCAGTTGATAAAAGATCAAAATAAACAATTACTAATGAATACAATCACTTTAAAATTAAATTTAAAACAAATGTTTTGTTACCATATGGATATACAAACAAATGTGTATGGTATTGATTCCTTAACTTGATTATATGTCAATTTATTATGGCACAAGCAGATCCGTTGCGGCTTCGCTTGCACAATTTTTACTTTCTCCCCCATGCACAGTATATGGGGAAAGTTTTTTCGTCAACATTTTCGAATTGAGCTGTTAGTATAAATATTTGTTTTGTTGCTCCTTGAACCCAAAAAGTGGTTTTTGTGTGATGTCTTTGTGTCCGTGTGTGTCTGTATGAATGTGTACAGAGCTAGAGACGACACCAATTGTCCGATTTCGATTAAATTTGGCATGTAGGTACTAATCCACGATATCTCCAGGTGATTTTCTTTCTTTTTATGAGTTTTTTAGTTTTAAGGGTTATTATCCCCCCCCCCCCCGAAACCGGTAAAAAACATTAAAATCCAAGATTCTCAAGAACGGCTCGAACGATTTTGATTCAACTTTAGTGGTTTGTGAAGCTTTATGTTTCCAACAAAATGACACCACCAGCTATTCTCGTAAAATTCGGGTTTAGAGAATTTTAGGACTCAAAACATCAAAAAATTAAGTTTTTTTTTATTATTTTTCATTAAAAAACGTTAATGTTAAAAAAAATTACTTATTACCATTAAAAAGAGCTGAACAAGTTAATAATTTAGTACTTTGAATTATTATTACAATTGGTGGTTGCAGAGAAAACTAAAATTTTCATTTTGCAGTAAACGCAGCACGTTTCCAATGTTATTCTTATGGGGAATATTTTTTGATTAAAATTGGGCTAAAAGGGAGAAAATATGTCAGCTTCTTGATACCGTTTATTAATTGTCAAGTTAGTAAAAAATTTGATTCTACATTGATAATATGTACATCGGATTTTTTATTTCTGTGAGTGGAAAAACTATCCCAGAAAATAACTCCAACTCTGCGATGTAAAAATTAACTTACTCGACAGTTTTATTATTGATCTTCCTTCTTATAAGGTCATGTATCAATTAGATGCAAAAATGCTGAACCTTTTACCGGATTAATCATGGCTACTCCCTTAATTCACAAGGCGTTAAAAGCACTGATTAGTACATACTCTTAAAATCATTGACAGGAAAACTTACGTTTAACCTCTAGCTCTCCTTTGACAATGCTGTCGAATGCCTGTTTTCCCAGGATGACGCGCATCCAGTAGTAAATCTTGTCTCCCTGATTCAATTTCAGATTTGGATAATAGTAGTACCACCGGCCATCACTCAGCTGGGTGCCGTTTCCCACAAACTGTCCAGGTCCAAGGTCTCTGAACTCTTCATTGAGTTTCAAGTTAAAAGCCAAAATTTTAACATTTTCATTGCCACCTGCGCATACAAAAAGGGTCCGGTGAGTATATTTTTTTTATTTTTTCAAGTTTTAGTTTGTAGAATAAGCTTTAAAATAATGTAAACTAGAGTAAGAAGCACCAAAGTAGTCCGATGGAAGTTAATACATTGTTGCCAATCGTTCTGGTCTAATAAAACATATGGTAAAGTATATATCTGTCGTCTGTTTTGAAATCCATTCCTATTGTACACAACATAAAACAAAACAAGCAGACTGATAATATATTTTTGGGGTACAAAACCCTCCCCAAAATACCACTTTGAATGTGTCGATCTGTCTGGTTTTCGAACTTAAAGACATAAATGTTTGGTACACATTTGTACCAAATTTTATTTAAATCGGACCTTTTTTACGAGAGTTATCGCACCCATGGACACATATCTTCTTCTTCTTATACCTATAAAAGGCAAAGCCCTGGCTGACTGACTCACTAACTAGTGACTGACTGACTCACTCATCACTAATTCTCCACCTTCCCATGTAATAAACCAACAATAAACCATCCATGTTATCCAGCAATAAACCTCTATTAAATAATTTAAGCTTGCAATCGCTGTTCGATTGATTTTTCATCCTTATAGACACACCGTAAGTGTAACTAAATATTTGTTCACGCAGGTTTTTAAAGTACTCTCAAATGCACTCTTGAATGTAGTGAAAAATTATGTATAAGAGAGTCAAATTTCCAGCTCACATTTTAGTGGTATGACCTGATATGTAAACATGAACGTTTAATACACTTATTTATGGCTTTGCAACGATTTGCCTATGAGTTAAAAGCAACCAAAATAACAATAAACATTTTCCTATAGAGTCCCCTGGATTATGAATGTCATTACTGAGGTGGCTCAACCAACGAATATTAAGTGAACTCCTTCCTAGTTATAAACTTAATGACTCAATTAAAAACTATTATTACTATTGAAGTAAAGGGAATTTAACTTAATAACATAATTTATATAAACTTTAAAAAGCTTTGATAAAGTAGTTTTGAGAGTTATATTTTTTACCTGCGATTGAAATACTTAAGCCCGTAGGATTCAAAAACTGGAATTTGATGTCCTTCAATGTGTTTTTGAAAAGTTCTGCTTCAGCCATCCAACTGTTAGAAGACTCCTGAGTTGTAAAAGGTATCTGTAACACATTGTCCCATAAGTACTTAAATCACCTAACATCTTATTTTCCAACGGGTTATATTTGACCCAGTTTAAAATTGCATTAATAATTTTTTAATTTAAGTGGTTTATTCCACTTCTCCCACTGAGTCAAATCAATCTGGAACAGTTTTTGAGCAAGTTTCAAGCAGGTGCTGCTGTCTGGTGAGCTTTGGGTCAACTACAGACCATATTATTATTTCTCATATCATCTGAGTGAACATAACCTCAAACTTTGCAGTTTTATTTTTGGATGGAAATAGGTAAGCCTCGATATTCATAAACTCAAAGTAGTTTTAAATACTACTCTAGGGTATGTTTAGCTTAGTCTGCAACTTAAAATCAATATATCTAATGATTTATGATAAAAAGACAGTGGGTCATATTTGGTACACTGGGAAACATGGTAACCAAAACCAAATGTGCCAAATATGTTCATATGGGCTCTAGAGGCAAAACTTCTTTTTAGCGAATTTCCCCTCTAGGGAAGAAGCTATTACCGTAGGTCTCATGGTAAGACTTAAGCCCCAGACCATGATAACTTTTTGTTTTGAGGTCCCCAGATGCCAAAAACACTATTCGTTCCAATTTATATATATGTATATATATATATATGTGTCCGTTACCGCGATAACTTTTGAAGCGCCTGATTTTGATGAAATTTGGTACAAAAAATGTGGAGAGTAACATTTATGACTTTAAGTTTGAAAACCAGAAAAATCGGACCATGGGAAGGGGGGTTTATGGGGTTTTTAAATTTTCCAAAAATCAGTTTTTTGCATTTTTCACCCTAAAATTTTTAAAAAACTTAATTTTGGTTTTGACCATGTTATAGAGCTTAAAAAACAAATAATATGGTATTTTGAATTATTAAGCTAGGTTAAGTGGTTGCGGAGAAAATCCAAAAAACGTACTCATAAAATCTCCCATGTTAATCTTATGGGAAAACAGTTTTTGGCTTTTCCTCAGTTTATTTTAATGTAAACTTCACATTTGCTTTTACTAATCTGTTCAGTTCCACAAAACAATCATTTTGGTGTTTAAATTTTCATTCTACGCCCAACCGTTGCTGAGATACTCAAAGTGCTAAACACAGTACGTTGTCCAGTGTTTTCCTTATGGAGAATAAATAAAATTCTATATCTCGATTATTTATGAATGTATGTTGATGAAACTTGTTATGTGGCTTCATGTAGTACTGGTATATTGATATTTGCACAAAAAAATTGAGTTTTTGTTGATTATTCCCTTAGCAGCAAACCTGCGTACTCAGCCCCCATGTTATTCTTATGTTGAATAAGTCAGATGTATTGAGTCCCTTAATTATGAACATAAATTAATAAAACTTGGTATGTAGCTTCACTTGGTTAAATTATATTGATAATTGCATAAAAACCCATTTTTTCCTTGTTTCAGCAAACCTGCTTACTCAGCCCCCATGTTATTCTTATGGAGAATCACTGAAAGGTTACATAGCGCTTATTTATGATTGAATATTGATGAAACATGGTATGTGGCTTCGCCTAGTTACATTCTATTTATATTTGCATAAAAACCAATTGTTTGTGTTCCTTATTTCAGCAAACCTACCAATGTTATTCTTATGGAGAATGATTAAAATCGCTTATATGTGAATATATTTTTATGAAACTTAGTATGCGGCTTTATGTGGTATTAAGACATATATTATGCATTGGAAATTCGCTGAGTATGCAGGTTTGCTGCGACGGGGGTATTTAAATATTTTAATAAAAACATTTTTTTATTAAAATAAACGGTATCAGGAAACTGACACATACTTTCTCCCTTTTAGCCAAACTTGAATGACAACAATATTTGTTATTTACTAAATATAGAATATGAAGGATAGATAAATGTGCAGAAAATTGTCTAAAATAGTTGGTTTCAGAAATATCCACCCAAATCCCTTTTTGGGATGCACTATAGAGTCCGTTGCTACACACAGTGGTTTTGAGAGGGGAAATGCCCACTTGCCCCCCCCAGGGTTAAATAGCAACACATTTCGAACATCCTCTGTTGGTCAATGCTAACTTGACCTGCATATCAAATTTTAATGAAATTGATCAGTAAATAAGAGAGAAATAGTTATTTTTGTATTCCCCATAAGAATAACATTGGACAACGTACTGCGTTTACCGCTAAATGAAAATTTCAATTTTCTCCACAACTAGAAATCGTAGAATAGTAATTTAAAATACAAATTTATTTAGTTTTTTGAGCTCTTTTTAATGGTGAATAGTAATCTTTTTTAACATATATGATTTTTCATGAAAAATCAAAAAAACTGAATTTTGGATGTTTTAAGTCCTGTAATTTCTGAACCCGAATTTTTTCAGAAATGCGGGTGGTGTCATTTTGTTGGAAACCTAAGTTCTACAAACCACTAAAGTTTAATCAAAATCGTTAGAGCCGTTTTTGAGAAATTTGGATTTTTCATGTTTTTTGGCGGTTTTCGGGGGATAATTACCCTTAAAAATCAAAAATTCAAAAAAATGAAAAAAACGCCTGGAGATATCGTGGATTAGTACCTACATACCAAATTTCATAAAAATCGGACTATAGGTTAGGTCTCTAGCTCTGTACACATCCACACAGACACACACACACACACCACACACACACACACACACACACACACACACACACACACACACACAGACAGACAGACATCACGTAAAAACCACTTTTTTGGGTTCAGGGAGCACCAAAATGAATATTTCCACTAACAACTCAAATTCGAAAATTTTTACGAAAACAATACTTTCTCCATATACTATGTATAGGGGGAGAAAGTAAAAGCCTAAACTAGACCTAATTAATGTAAGGCATAATCCATCAATCTTTTGATACTCATTGTTGCTAAACCCACTATTTACTTTGGCCAAAACAAAAATTACAAAAATTACTTTATCTAAATTTCAATCAGTTAGTTCTTAGCTGAGTATTATTTACAGATCGAGCGTTTGCGAAGGGAAAATCTAAAGGTAATTATACTTCCACCAATGGACAGTGATGACAGCTATGTGATGACACGGATGAAGTTTGAATAATAAGAAAGATAAATGTTGAATAAAAGTTTGCCTTTTATATGTTTTTCTAATAAAATAATATTTGAATGAATAATTAATTATTTTAATTTAAACCTCCACTAAAATATTATGTAACTGGCTGGTAAACATTAGAGGATTTTTATAAAACTATATCTGGGTCAAACCTGGGTCACTGGACGTATAAAGGGAATATTTATTAATTGTCTCCCAAAGTGCCAAATTTGTATAAAATTTATAAAAACATATGTTTTTATTATTTTGAAGCTTGTTATGCAATGCTAAGTACCTAAGAAACTTTTTTCATGCAAGAAATATTTTTTTGAATAATTAGTTATAGGGGCGAGAAATAAGAGGTAAATTTAAGTACCTAATTTGATTTCTCCTAATTAATTTCAAAAAAAGTTATCTCTCCTACGAAAAAACTATGTGAGGAGAGATAACATCCAAATTTCCTAATTATTAGTGAATTTCCTATGGAAAGTGACCTATTAGCATGACCCGCACGGTGAAACTTAAGCCCGGGACCACCATAGAAGTTCCTAATGTGACCCCCTGAACACGTTATGGGGGTTCGTTCAAAATGTTTTATATATATATATATATATAGAAAGAGAGAGACATATATATATATGTGTATGCACTCTAGCGGTCACATTTTTTATCCAATTTACTTCATATTTGGTAGGGACATTCCTTTTTGTAATCAGTTGGACAAGTTCGTTGGGCAAAACAATCGGAAAACTTTAACCCCCTTTTTTGGGGATTTTAAATTTAGAAATTTGAGTTTTTGGGCCCAAAAAGGGTCAGAAAAGCCCCGGATGCAAAATGGACGAATGAAAAACGGTGGGAATTAGTGTAGCAAAACTTTTAAGCCCTCTCTCGTCATTCTAGCATATATATTTACCGAGTTATTAAAGATAATGTGTATTGACCATACACAGTACATTGTCTTATGGGGGTTTTACTTCAGAAAAGCCTGTTATTCATTTGTTGGTGTACTTTTATCATCCCCAACAATCTCACCCCTACTTTAAAGCCTGACTGGACCTTATCCTAACCTTATAATGCACACAATTTTATTCCCAGCATTGCAGGTAAATAGAACCAGGAGCATCAAAACAGCCAAAAAATCAATATTTTCAGATTTGAATTAAAATTGGAATAATTGTATGTTTTTAACTGATTTTGAGTTTTTATAGTTTTTTATGTGGAAATTCACTTCCCTCACGTCAGCGTGCTGCGTGCGAACTCGTGTCTTAATTTTATCTTTTTTAATTTCTATAAAGTAGGAAAGTTAGGTCCGGTCTAACACATTTTTATCATTACAGTACCTATTTTGTTTAGTATTTTATTTAGGTTTTTGGGTTTTAGTGAATTTCCTATGGAGAGTGAACTATTAGAATGACCCGCACGGTGAAAATTAAGCCCGGGACCACAATAGAAGTTCCTAACTTGATCCCCTGAACACGTTTTGGAGGGTCGTTCAAAATTGTATGCACTCTAGCGGTTACATTTTTTGTCCGATTTACTTCAAATTTGGTAGGGAGATTCCTTTCTATAATCAGTTGGACAAGTTCGTTGGGCAAAACAATCAGAAAACTCTAAACCCTTTTTTTGGATTATTCTTTCAAATTTCGAGTTTTTTGGCCCAAAAAAATTCAGAAAAGCCCCGGACGTAAAATTAAGGCATGTATTTAGATGGGAATTAGTGAAGCGAAAGTTTTAAGCCCTCTCTCGTCATTCTAGCGTAAATGTTTACCGAGTTATTAAAGAAAATGTATATCGGCTAAACACAGTACGTTGTCTTATGGAGTTTTTACATTAGAAAAGCATGTTAATCATTTGTTGGTGTATTTGTATCTTCCCCAGCAACCTCGCGCCTACTTTCAAGCCTGACTGGACCTTCTCCTAACCTTATAATGCGCAAAATTGTATTCCTAGCATTGCAGGTAAATGAAACCAGGAGCATCAGAACAGCCAAAAAAATCAATGTTTTCAGATTTCAATAAAATTGGAATAAATGTATGTTTTTATACTGGTTTTGACTTTTAAAGTGTTATATGTGGAAATTCAGTTCCTTCTCGTCAGCGTGCTGCGTGCGAACTTGTTTAGTATAGTTTAGTTTGTAGTTTAGTTTGTCATTACCACATAATGCAATTTACCAAATTTAATAAAAATACATAAATAAATAAGTAATATATAGCAATTATTTTACTCCCTATGAATAACATTAGTTCTGATGAGTGCGCTGGTATGCTGCAATAAGAAACTATTATCATTATAACTCAACCAGATGAAGCTACATATTAAGTTTTAATAATTTATGTTCATACCAAAGGGAGACATAAAACTTGACTTATTGTCCATAAGAAAAACATTAGGGCTGAGCATGCAGGTTTGCTGCTACAGGGAAAATCAACAAAAAATCATTTGTTTTGCAATAATCAATATACCAGTACTAGTTAAAGCCACATACCAGGTCCATCAATATACATTCTTAAATAATTGAGGTATCAAATTTGATTTATTCTCCATAAGGATAACTTTGGACAGCATACTGTGTTTAGCACTTTGAATATCTCTGCAACGGTAGGACGGAGAATCACAATTTAAATACCAAAATGATTGTTTTGTAGAGCTGAACTTATTGGAAAAAACAAATATGAGGTTTTTAGTCAAATTAACTGAGGAAAAGCTAAAAACCTTTTTCCCATAAGATTAACATGGTAAATTGTATGAACAAGTTTTTTGGATGGTAAACACAGTACGTTGTCCAATGTTATTCTTATGGGGAATACAAATATAACTATTTCTCTCTTATTTACTGATCAATTTCATTAAAATTTGATATGCAGGTCAAATTAGCATTGACCAACAGATGATGTTCGAAATGTGTTGCTATTTAACCCTGGGGGGGCAAGGGGGCATTTCCCCTCTCAAAACCACTGTGTGTGGCAACGGACTCTATAGTGCCTCCCAAAAAGGGATTTGGGTGGATATTTCTGAAAACAACTATTTTAGACAATTTTCTGTACATTTATCTGTACTTCATATTCTATATTTAGTAAATAAAAAAATTTTCATTGAAATTTAGCTAAAAGGGAGAAAGTATGTGTCAGTTTCCTGATACCGTTTATTTGCATTGTGATAGTGTATGATAGGAAGGGTGTTTTCTGAAAGTTCCCCGAATTTCCCCACCTTGCTTCTCCTTAAACCCCCCCCTTCCCCCCAACACCAGGTTGTAAGTGTAGTGTTTTACTAAATCACTTATACCTTTTGATGTAAACAAGCTATCACCATTTTTTTCTTTGAACTCCCCGTTAAATTTACTTTAATAAAATAACCTTACATGTAGCATTATCTCTATTGGAAGGGTTTATATCTGTGATACAACAAAAAATATTATTAGTGAATTTCCTTTGGAAAGTGAACTATTAGCATGACCCGCACGGTGAAACTTAAGCCCGGGACCACCATAGAAGTTCCTAACGTGACCCCCTGAACACGTTTTGGGTGGTCGTTCAAAATTTTATATATATTAAATTGCGATATATATATATATGTGTTTTCACTCTAGCGGTCGCAATTTTTGTCTGATTTACTTCAAATTTGGCAGGGACGTTCCTTTCTGTAATCAGTTGGACAAGTTCGTTGGGCAAAACAATCGGAAAACTCTAAACCCCATTTTTTGGGGATTAATCTTTCAAATTTCGAGTTTTTGGGCCCAAAAAGGGTCATAAAAGCCCCAGATGTAAAATAAGTGCATGTAAAAAGATGGGAATTAGAGAGGCAAAAGTTTTGAGCCCTCTCTTGTCATTCTAGCATAAATATTTACCGAGTTATTAAAGAAAATATGTATCGACCAAATACAGTACGTTGTCTTATGGGGGTTTTACATTAGAAAAGCCTGTTATTCATCTGTTGGTGTACTTTTACCATCCCCAACAATCTCACGCCTACTTTAAAGCCTGACTGGACCTTCTCCCAACCTTATAATGTGAACAATTGTATTCCCAGCATTGCAGGTAAATAGAACCAGGAGCATCAGAACAGCCAAAAAATCAATGTTTTCAGATTTGAATACAAATTGGAATAAATGTATGTTAACTGATTTTGAGTTTTTTAACGTTTTTTATGTGGAAATTCACTTCCCTCACGTCAGTGTGCTGCGTGCGAACTCGTTTTATTTTAAATGTGAAATGGTAGATTTGGTCAAACCTTGGTTTTGCAGTAGGTCTTACGGCAATATGTTTGAAACAAAACTTTTTACTCGTTTTATGAGCTTTCCAAAAATATATAACAATATATATTTTAATTTAAATTGTTACCGAATGAAGCCATTTAAATCCAGGCTTTTCAAAGCAGCCACAGCGCTTACTCAGCGCATCATTTCAACTTGTCCAGTAAATATTACTAAATAGTTAGTTTTTATTTATGTATTGTTTACACACCCTGTGAAAATGTTTAACAAGGAAAATAAGAACACTGAATTAAAAAACAGTAAGAAAATAAGTACACACAAGGATTGAAATGAAGTAATCGGTATTTATAAGAAAAGGCAAATATATGCTAACCAAGTTTATTTATATTACAGTTTAAAAAAATACACTTAAAGTAAGGCATAAATTATCATATACATCTCAACTATCTTTTCCCTCATCATCGTCAGTTCCTTCGTCAACGAAGGGCGGGAGTGAATTTATACAATCAATGCCACGGCAGTTTGAGCACATTGCTGTATACACAAGACCAGCAAGTCGACAGTCACACTTCCTGCTGCAATTATTCTTGCAGTTGCACAAAATTAACTGAAGGAGGTGTTCAGGTGCTGGTGGACGGTTGGATGGAATTGGAAGGAGATTTCCCTGAAGTAAACACCAGCCCCACTCTGTTGGGGGTAGCTGATTTCCCAGCCACTGCTGAACTTGTAAATACACCCTGAAGAAATGCAGTGAGGATGCCTCAGATGTAGGAGGTAGTGATGCCAGATCAAAAGAAGCAGACACTTTCTGTCTAGCTACCTTTTTGTGGAGGGTAAAGTATCGAAGTTCATTTAAAGTTTTGCAGCTTCTGTCACCATATAAATGCAAAAGGAAGTTCTCACCTGCAGCCTCCAAGTCTGAGCGGCTAGCACCAGCCGTGTTGAAAATTTTCACGTTGTTTCGAAGATCTTCAGAGGTGCTCAAGAGCTTCCATGCGGCCTTCTTTCCTTTTTTATATAAGGCAGACATGGTGTCACAACCAGTTGAAGCATGCAAAAACAAAATGACATCTTTCATGTCTCCTATATTTTGCTGAAGGTCAATAATATTCCAAATCTTTGAAACGCCAGCTCCTGGCTTTAGAAAATACATAGAATGAGATTGGTCACATCTAGAAACAAGAAGAGCTAATAAATCCGTATCTGTTCCAACCACAACTACGGTTTCACCCTGTGAAGCTTTTTCCATGACTTCAGATAAAATCAGTGTGTCAGCATCAGCAGAAGCTGGTCGAGTCTTCATTCCAGCTTGATCCATCTTATGCATAAGGGCAGCAATCAACCGTGACTTGTTGTTACTGTTAGCCAAAAAGTCTGCTTGCTTAGAATTAGCTATACTATGTAGGTCGAATACAGCATCAGCAGCTTTAAATCTGTTCCCTCTTCTACTCTGTTCTGCATATTTTGTTGTAGGTGGGCCATCGTAACCATCAAAAACAATTTCTGAACGATTTACTCCAAAGTGTGATGTAATATAACTTAGGTATGAGTTACATATTTGTTCGTAAGTTGATGGTCGAGGCCAAACGACCTGATGCCAAAGATAACCACCATCGACAACAAAATACGAGTTAACGGGTGTGACATTAGTACATGGAACAATAGCCGATAAAGTTTCTGCTAGGGCCGATTTAGCAGTTTTTCTCATAGAAGGACCATCAAAAAGTGAGGGTGGCTTGGGGGCAAGTTCAAATGAAAGATATTCTTTGTAACCAGAAGGACATTTTAGTATGCATGATATTCTCATAAAGAGTTGCTGAGGGTTGACCAAAACTTCTTCGCCTCTAACTTTGATTGTGCCACTCATGAGGCACCACTTTATTTTTCCATTTGATTGTAACATCATGGAAGTTATTTCCAACAATTTCACAAACTCCTTCTAGACCAACTTCCTTTGCCAAATCACAGTTTACTGTGTGGTCAGCTACAATCCCAGTGGACAAGGACACAACAAGTAAGTCATCGTTTCTATTAAAGGGGGGATGCACTTCAAACCACTTTAAGATTTTTAGGAGATCAGCATGGTCCCTGCCTTTACGAGATTCTCACAATTTAACATGTTGTTCGCTTGTTCCAGAACAAGCACCTACCATCTGTTCAAGCGCAGTGCACACCTTCCAGCACTGAGGCTGAGCGAGTACAAATTTTCCAAGAGAACAATCATTAAGTCCTCTGCCACGTGTGAAGCCTCTGAAGATTTCAAAACCCGCATCAAGTCTTGTTCTATCACAAGATCAGTCCACACTCCACTCCAGAACTTCTCTGTCCTACGAATAGTAAAAAACCTTGTTCAGTGAATTTCTTAAATTCTTCTGCGGATACTATATTGTGAAGGTTTTCCATCTGTTGAATGTACAGGTGTGCATATCTCGCATAAGACATATGTCCCGCAGCATGAAAGAAAGGTAGCATTTTCTTTACACAATCCAAGTGAAGGTTCCAATTGCCAGTCCTTTCAGCTTTAATGAAGAGGCGCAACACAGAAACGAGGTGGAAATATTGAATCCAAAGTTTGCTAGTTCTGCTGGAAGTAAGATCATTACATTTGTCATTTAGAATGTTACCCAATTTTACAGCAGCATCAGCTGTCGCAGCTTGGTCCAGTGTGAGTTTTTTGGATTCCATACAATTTAATAAATCTGTAATTTCATTGAAAAGGGAGCCATCACTGTCAGGGATATCCCTAAGTAGAAGAATACCTAAAGCTGTTTGAGTTAGGAAGTGGGCTCTTACAGACCGTGCATATGCATGTCGAGATATCATATGCGTCACTGAAGCCTTAGCATACACTTCACCCCAAGCCTCTTCCAAACCGCTTCCCAACATTATGTGTCCAATCGAACCCAAAAACGACATGATAAGGTGGAAGCCCCCTAAAGGAACAATTACGTTGGACAAATCACTACTCGATCCACATGCGGTGACAATTTCGACGGCTTTAGCATACAGAGGTTGATCGAACGTAACAAAGCACACAGTTTGACCATGTTCCCTGCATTGGTTGGCTGCAAATGTAAGAGCTGTATGGATGGTGGTTAGGTTACTGGGGTCCAAATTAATGAAAGGAACCGCATCTATTTTTGATATGCTTCCTGAACCACAGCTTTCGTACAGCACCTCCATAAAGCCATTCCAGTGAGGCCTTGGGACAAGGGTGCTGGAATAAAGATGGAACTTAACCACAACAAATCCAAGGAATCATGTGTAGTGACGTCTGGATTAGATTGAAAAAGAGAACTTGTGACGTCCTTAATAATGACACTTCTCAATCCTGGTATAATTGGCTTTTTATACCATTGTAGGGGAAATTCCCCTTTCGCAGCTATCTCAGCAGAAGAAGGTACTTTTTTTATTCTTGGAACGGAGATTGAAACAGGAACTGGAGCAGGTGTTGTGCATTTAACTCCTCCCATGGCATGGAAAGTACCATGGCCATTTAGTGTTCTCACGTTAAAATCAGCGTTATCGAAAATAAACTGGATGAACTCCCCAGACCCATGGCATGGTTCACCTTGTTCCATGAGGGAGTACTCGTAACGCTGAATTTCGTTGTAGCTAGAGCTAAATCCTACACTATTAAGCAATTCAATGAGTTGTTTTGAGGCATGCTTCCTCTGTGTATATACATACCTAGGCAATTGAGAATGGGGGAAAGAAATGGCCGAGGTCGACAGGCTGAAATAAGTGCTTGTGCAATTGACATCCGTTTTACGTCCACATTACTTTTATCATCGCTCTTTGACTGGATCATAACATCAATAAAACACTGAAGTGTATCTGGAATAAGGTGCATCATAGATTTTACTGACAGATCTGCTGAAGAGGGGTAAGTGGTTGTGTCGTATACCATTTTTCGAACATCTTCCCTTACAATACGTGTCGCAGTCTCAACTATTCGTCGTCGCTCATCTACCTCATTTTTATTCCTACTTTCGTACCAAGAATCAACCAAGATTTTATTCGCAGTGTCAGAGAAACTTATTATGGAGTTTTGGCCTTTTAATGCACTAATACTGATCTGCCTACCGTAATGTTCATCAAGCTTTCTTAGCAAATGTTTTTCACTGTAGCAGTAATGGTCGTCTAAAAATTCTTTCATTTTGCTCATTAGCTCATCGATGCTGAATTGACATTCTTCGGAACTTTCCATGTATGAGCAAAGTTTCAGAAATGCTTAATGTTTCAATGAATTCTCACCTTGACCTTTTCCATGGTCCGTTTTCTTCAACGTAAAGAAACGGAGATGGCAATCATGGCAATACTTCGCCCCAACAGCAACCAAATCTCCAACTGCAGCTATTCGAGAGAGTACGAGCTGACCCCACTTGTCGTTTCTTGACAAAGCCTGTTTTTCGATTGATTCTTTTTTAGAAAGAGTAAGGACTTCATGAGTAACCTTTCTGTATTTCGTGGGGATCTTCGTGCTTGCTCTAAATGACGGGTCATTACCACAGAAAAGACAATGAATTTTTATGTCAAAGCCATCATCGGTGTCTGATCTCACAAGCCGACTTGCACACTGTTGAACAATTTCCTGCTCTGTGAGAGAAAACGCTTTTAAGGAGGTGGGCCGTGTATAGTTTTTCCTGCATTCTGAATGAACTTTCACAGATCTTATGCCCTCCAGCTTTTCAAAAACAGCAGTATCACCTCGAAGTTTACTTGCATTACGCAACACATCAATACCCCGTTGAACCTCATTTGTAGGTTTGCTTGCTAGCTCAAGTGACTCACCGCAAAGCAAACATTTGTCCATTTCGAAACATTAGAATAAAAGCACAAAAGCAATAACCGCAGCTACACACAACATAACATCAATAACCATATTTTATTCGTTTAAGTTATTCGTTTGACACGCACCAAAACAATAATTATAGTACAAATAACAAAAACTTTGGAGATGTTTGACACTTTTAAAAATTAGTAAAGGTTTTTAAAACAAATTAAAACTGGTTTTACTTACTAAAATTAAAAACACGGTAAGCAATATTTGTGCACGTTTGTTCAACAACAATCAAATAGTCAACAAACAGCTGAGCGATACAACAGTGCTGCCAACCTCATTAGTAGGTCGGAGTTAACGTTGGCCCCGGTAGATCGCGTCACCGGCGCGGCGCCGGCGCGGCGTTGCTGTCGGTACGCACTCTACGAAACCTCTTTCATTTCTATTCTTCATCAGTGTTCTTATTTTCCTTGTTAAACATTCTCACAGGGTGTGTAAACAATACATAATAAAAACTAACCATTTAGTAATATTTACTGGACAAGTTGAAATGATGCGCTGAGTAAGCGCTGTGGCTGCTTTGAAGCCTGGATTTAAATGGCTTCATTCGGTAACAGTTTAAATTAAAATATATATTTTTATATATTTTTGGAAAGATCATAAAACGGGTAAAAAGTTTTGTTTCAAACATATTGCCGTAAGACCTACTGCAAAACCAAGGTTTGACCAAATCTACCATTTCACATTTAAAATAAAATAATATTTTTTGTTGTATCACAAATATAAACCCTTCCAATAGAGATAATGCTACATGTAAGGTTATTTTATTAAATTAAATTTAACGGGGAGTTCAAAGAAAAAACAGTTATGCTGATAGCTCGTTTACATCAAAAGATATAAGTGATTTAATAAAACACTACACTTACAACCTGGAGTTGGGGGGGAAGGGGGGGTTTAAGGGGAAGCAAGGGGGGGAAATTCGGGGAACTTTCAGAAAACACCCTTCCTATCATACACTATCAAAAAATCAGCTTTACATCTCTCATGTCTAGGTTCTTACCTAAAGTGGCTGGGCTAAAAATGGTCAAAACCAAAAATTGAGGCTTTTCCAAATTTACTGTGAAAAATGCAAAAAACTTATTTTTGACAAATTTTGAACCACCATAAAACCCCTTTCCCATGGTTTCTGGTTTTTGAACTTAAAATCATGAATTTAAGTCTTTAAATATTTGTGCCAAATTTCATGGAAATCAGATGTTTTTTTTTCAAAAGTTATCGAGTTAACGGGCACATACTATATAAAACACATTGTACGGACACATTGTATCTGTATACATACATATAAATTTGAACGAATAGTGTTTTTTGTCACAAAACAACAAGTTATCATGGTCTCGGGCTTAAGTCTTACCACGAGACATCCGGTAATAGCTTCTTCCCTGTCGGGGAAATTCGCTAAAACTGTGATTGATTTATCCAGTGTATGAATGGAGGGGGTAACCTTCCTCTCAACCCTTTGGTTACTAGCTGGCCATCAAGGAATCTCCTCCAGTAAACAATCTTCAATCTTATTCTATAAAATATTTGAAAACTAGTCAAGAATACTATGATAAACTTAAAAATACAAGTCACTGTGGGAAGAAGATTCTGAAAGAATGATTTGCATTGTTCTCATGATTGATTTTATTCGTGCTTCAATGGCAGTGGCATGTTTTGTCATTTTGACAGGCACCAGTCCAAATACTGCGTTTGCTACTATCTCAAGTCGGCCTTTTCTTAGAAAGCATCATTAATTTATAATTCAATGACAAATGACAGTTGGATCCACTTTCTAACGTGAAAGAACGATGGAGTGTCATATCATCAAACATCATGTTGACATGACTTGCTAACAAGACAATTTAGACTTATTCTTTTAACATCAAGACCACTCACATTGTACGTCGTATTTAAGTTGAATTTGTGGTACCAGCTATATCCTTGCTGACCCCCCGTGCTGCCCCCTTGACCACCCCCGGCCGAAGGAGCAGTGTTTAGCTGGGGACTGGAGAATGTGGATGGTGGTGGGCGTCCCCCCTCTAAAAAATACGGTTTTAAACAGTAAAGTATAGGAGAATCGGTAGAAATATGAAATAACCAACTTTCTTACCGAAGAAAAATGTTAAGATTACGCTACAGTCAAAATACTTTCCGCGTTTCCCTCTCTTCCTTTATAAAGTCAGTGGTAAATTCCAAAGCTCCTTAATGGTTTATTTGATATCATTGATTTAAGGCTCATTTTAAAAAGCGTAAAAACACCTAACGATTTCACTGAGCAGCATTTTTTTAAATACCCGATAATAATCGTTATAAATAATTTCAAAATATTTAATATTTATAATTTTTTATGAGTGAAAAAATATTTGAGATATCAAAATTTTGCTCAATTAAATCGCTAGGTGAATCTTTGCTCTTCAAAATGAACCATACGTCATCGATTCCGTTTAATCTTTTGAGAAGGGACGGACTTTGAAAGTTAACACTGGCCTTAGTAAAATAAATAACTTCTAGAAATATATTCTTTGTACAGACAGTAAAGTCGTATGACAGAGAATGTATGATTACCAAGGTTCATTACAACAATAACACAAACGTAATATTCAAACAATTTAAACAAGTACTAAACAATGTCTAATGTAAAAAAGGATTAACGTATTAACACATAACACACCTTGTATAGGAACATTACAGTAATGAAAAAATATGTTTGTTTCTTTTTAACTAATTTCAAATTTTACTTTTTAAATTGATATATCTTGTTATAGGTTTAGCACTTTTCAAACTAAGAATACAATTATTAGTCAATAATTTAAGGAGGATTCAGAATTAATCAGTATTAGAGTGAATATCTTCTATACAGGGTGTTTCGGGATAAGTGTAAACAACTTTATCAGGAGATTCCTTACATCAAAACAAGAAAAAAATCTTAAATGAACATGGGTCCGTAAACCAGTCGTTGTCGAGTTACAGCCAAAAATCGATTTTTTCAATTTCAAGTGTAGTTATTGCACCTTTTGGCCTCTAGATTGAAAAATTCTAAAGATAATTTGATTAAATTTCGACAGGTAGATAGATTATTAAATTCCAAAGAGATATTATTGATGTTTTATACTGTAAAGTTGAGTAACGCTGAGAACAAATAGTTGAAATATTAAATTCTTCCAAAAATTCAAGGCCTCAAAAATATTTTTTTTTTACTGGCTAATAATATCATAACCGTTAAAGTATTTGGGCTACAACTTTATAAAAAGTTGTAGAATTTAATGGAGAACAAAATAATAACAATTTATGTATGCATTCGATCAAGATTATTTATGTAAAAACCCAAAATCTGTAGGATAACAAAATTTAGAAAGGAAAACCTCAATTATCCAGCCAGTCAAGCAAATGCATAAAACCAAAAGAAAATCTTTCAGCACGAGTTTTTTTTTTTTTATAAAATCTTCAAAAATTTTTAAAGTTTTTCAATTTAAAATATCCTAAATCCTTAAAAATTCCACCACAGGATCCCACTGAAACAATTTTTGCTAACGGACTTTTCCTACACAGGACGGCTACACAAGTATACGTTGTCAACTAACGGTTTAAAAAAATTACCAACATGTTATTATAAGTTTCTTTTTTGTTTAAGAACAAATACTGTAATCTTCTTAAGACATAAATTAATTTAGTAGTTATCGGAAGAATATAACAGAATTGGGTTTATTTTGGTTTAATCTCATTCAATAATTTTATCATCGTTCCGTCTTGTATGTTGTTCTTTTCATTGGTGAGTTGGCAGCACTGTTTCCGTAAGCCACATCTGTTTAATTGCATTGTTGAGTAATAATGTGGTTTCCTGTCCTTTAAAACAAGTTTCCTCTCAGTAAATGCTGGTGGTTTTAACTCCAAAGTGAAAATGTATTCAAACAGTGAGTATACTGGCATGCATTTTGTCTATGGGTATTGCAATGGAAATGCAAAGGCAGCTTCGGTTGAGTACGGGAGAAGATATCCAAACAGAAGTATTCCAAACCCGAGAGTTTTTACCGACCTGCACAACCGACTTAAAGAGACAGGATCTGTTAGTAGGAAAAAGCGAGAGAGATTCAATGAAGTTCATGTGCACACTGAAGAAAATATTATTGAAGCAGTGCAGCAAAGTCCAGGTACGAGTGTTAGGAGACTATCGAACCAACATTTAGTGTCTTCAACAAAGGTTTGGAGAGTTCTGAAGAAGGAAAAAATGCACCCCTATCACTTTCAAAAGGTGCAAGCCCTTCACCCTGGGGACAACGATAATAGGCTGGCATTTTGCAATTGGGTAGTGGCTAACCGGAGGGTTGTTAAGTGGATTTTGTTTACTGATGAAGCCCAGTTCACGAGAAATGAAATAAATAACTTAAAAAACCTACACAACTGGGCTACAGAAAATCCCCACAAAGTAATAGAAAATCATTTTCAACAAAGGTTTTCTGTAAATGTGTGGTGTGGCCTTGTTAATGATAAGCTGATTGGACCTTTTATCATCGAGGGGAATCTAAACAGAGTCACTTATCATGCATTCCTGCTAAATGAGTTACAAAGACTCCTAGAGGAAGTCCCTCTTGGAACCAGAGTAAATCTCTGGTTTCAACACGACGGCGCACCGCCTCACTCTTCAAGAGAAGCTGTAGAAATACTGCGTCAGAAATATGGGCAAAGGGTAATAGCTAACAACGGTCCAGTACATTGGCCCGCAAGGTCTCCTGACCTTGACCCATGGACTATTTTTTATGGGGATGGATGAAATCACAAGTCTACACAACAAAGCCTAGAACAAGAGAAGAATTATTGCAAAGGATAATGAATGTAGCTGAGTCCACTAAGAACAACGCAGCAGTCGTCCGAGCCGCAACAAACTCATTGATTTCACGAGCAAGATTGTGCAGGCAGAGAGATGGTGGTCACTTTGAAAACTTTTTGTAAGGTGCACCCATGGTACCCACGTGGTTTTGTAAATAACAGTATTATTTAACTCTAGATCTTTAATTTATACGTGTATTTCCACAAAACATTGTGATTTGTAATTTTAGAATGATTTAATTTTGTTAAATAAATTTGTATGTAAAATTTAGTATTACATTTTTTACATTATAATTAGTGGTCTCTATTCTACATTTATAAAAAATAAGATGAATTTTCTTTATTTTGAGATCAGCTTAATATTAAAAAATGGATTACGGCATTGTATTCATCGTAAAGATTTAGTTTTCAATGCTGGTTCACAACACTACCTTTATGATGGAAGTAGCCTATTTTATAAAATAATTGCGCATCCAAGATGGCGGCTGAAATTTAGTAATCAATAAAAATAAAGTATTGCCACCCACAAGTTATTTGTAATAGCCCCAAGTTGATAAATCGATAAATGTATTAATAAAATGTGGAGGAGTGTTTCTTTTCACAGCTTATCCTGTGTAGGAAAAGGCTGCTATTTCAAAAAATGGCCTCAGTGGGGTCCTGTGGTGCAATTTTTTAGGATTTAGGATATTTTAAATTTTAAAAATTTAAAAATTTTTGAAGATTTTATAAAAAAAAAACTTGTGCTGAAAGATTTTCTTTGGATTTACATTTGCTTGACTGGCTGGATAATTGAGGTTTTCCTTTCTAAATTTTGTTATCCTACAGATTTTGGGTTTTTACATAAATAATCATGATCGAATACATACAAAAATTGTTATTATTTTGTTCTCCATTACATTCTACAACTTTTTATAAAGTTGCAGCCTAAATACTTTAATGTTATGATATTAATAGCCAGTCAAAAACAAATAATATTTTTGAGGCCTTGAATTTTTTGGAAGAATTTAATTTTTCAACTATTTTTTCTCAGGGTTACTCAACTTCACAGTATAAAACATCAATAATATCTCTTTGGAATTTCATAATCTATCTAACTGTGGAAATTTAATCAAATTATCTTTAGAATTTTTCAATCTAGGGGCCAAAAGGTGCAATAACTTCACTTGAAATTGAAAAAATCGATTTTTGGCTCTAACTCGACAACGACTGGTTTACGGACCCATGTTCATATAAGATTTTTTTCTTGATTTGATGTAAGAAATCTCCTGGTAAAGTTGTTTACACTTATCCCGAAACACCCTGTATATATATAAAAGCCCTGACTGACTGACTCACTCATCACTAATTCTTCACCTTCACATGCAGGTAGAGTACTGAAATTCTGAACACTGATTCTTTAGCCATAAAATAGGAAAACTAAATGGTTTTCATCCTGATCTGACCTTAGGGCTCCGCCAGAGATCCCGAGAAATTTCCCAAGTATTCCTTATGGACATTCAATTTTGTTTGAGCTGATAATAATACAAACATCTGCTCTTGATTCGCAGTAGTTCTACGGGCTAACCACAGAATGCAATATTACACACAACTGTAATAGTTTTTATAAATCATTTGCGGGGCGAAGCCTGCGGCTATCAGCCAATATGCTAATATTTGTCTTAAAAAGAGTAACAGAACCTTTAAAATATTAACTATTGCAATGAATAATATCGGATGAACTCACGAGATATCGTCAGCACTCCTTTTACGATGGTATCTAACCCTTCTTTACCGAGTTTGATTCGCATCAAAAAGTATACTCTGTCCCCTTGGTTGGCTTTCAGTTGAGAAACATTGTAGGTCGTAAAGCCGCCTCTCTTGTAGCCGTCAGGTGCGTAATGGCCTCCATCATTGTTCCCGAACTCTTCATTCTTTTTTAAACGGAAGTCCACAATTCTCATGTTTATGTTGCTATCTGCACATTGCAATAATGTTCGTTGTTATTTTTTTTTCGCATCAACGCATTTTTTTACTTATTATCTATAAACAACCTCATAAAGCTGCACAATTAAGTAATACGATCAATTAATAATTACCTACGTATTAATGAGTAACAAAATCAGCTACTGTAATTGGTGTTATTTAAAAGATAAAAGTGCACTTAAAGGTTTTATTTGTGTCTGTCAACACTAGAGGTCTTATTCGACCCAACCAAAGAATACTCAGCAGAATATGTTGGCTATTATGTGTTTTTAAAGGTTTGAAAGATGGTGTATGGCCTAATATTGTTACTATCTTAGATTAAGCTGTTCTCGAAAAATATTGCTATGCAATAACCAAATGAAAAATAACAAGTTAATCATATTTGAGTTTCATAATATTTGCCAAGATTATGCTTGAGATCGATTGCTAAATAAATCTTAGATTATAAGACGAGCACTCTAATCACTGTGCTACCCCAGGGTCAATTTGACATCAACACCGCCCTTTGAGAGCACTCTAACCACTATGCTACCCACGGTTAGTTTGACATCAACACCACCCTTTGAGAGCACTCTAACCACTATGCTACCCCATGGTCAATTTTACATCAACACCGCCCTTTGAGAGCGCTCTAACCACTATACTACCCCACGGTCAATTTGGCATCAATACCGCCCTTTGAGAGCACTCCTTCACCCACAAATTCAAGAGCCCCTCTAAAGGAAAAAATACAATTTCAGTTCTTGAGTTCTTGCCAATTAACAAGTTTCATTTGCTCACCACATATGTATCGTCACTGCCTAAAAGATGTTTGCATTAAAACCAAGTAAATTTTAATAAAAAAAATTGTAGACGAAACAAAATTGTATAGTACCATTGACTATAAATACTCAGTATTTATAGTCAATGATACTACTTAAATCCCTTTCTAAAACCTGGCTATAGATAAACTATTCACTAAACGTTCCTGCTTTTGAAATATGAAATTGATGGTGATGAAAAATCGGCTAAATTACTACCTGGAATTAAGACCATTAAGCCTGTTGGATTTGTAAATTTGAAGTCGATTTTCTCCATAGTTTGTTTCAAAAGTTCTGCTTCTTGTTGCCAGGTGTTGACAGAATTCTGAGTAAAACCACTCTGTAACAAATCATTACGCTTAAACATAAACTCATTATTTCCAACAATTTGCTAACAATAACAATACAATAAACACTAAACTGTACTTGAAGTTCTAACAAATTTTTACAGTCTCATTAGGAGTACTCATAATTAAACAAATAAAATATTAAATTACTCACACCGTAGTCTGGGTTTATGTTGAACTGCTGGTTCCAGCTGAATGATCCCGTCGTGCCGCCCCCCAGGCCACCCCCGAATGTCGGGTTGGCCCCGCCACCGTAAGAGGTCTGCGGCCGGGGCCCGAGGACGGATGATGGGCGGAATGGGATTGTATCTGAGCGGTGGGGATTCCCCTCTATAGAAAATACATTGTAACTTTAATTGATAACGGAACCAAGTGAAGGAATCTATGTATTAGCAGAGACAATGATTCGTTGTTCGTCAGTGTGTGAACGTGTGTGTTGTTGTGTGTGTTCGTAATGCAATAACGTGAAAACGGCTGCACGGATCGTTTTCAAATTTTACACAAATATTTTCTAGTACACTTCACGCTTCCAGTTCAAAATTGCAACACATTAGTTGAATAGCTTTTTTATTAATTAACATTTAAAAGCTGTTAAACACACAAAACTAGGGACAGATTTTACAATGTCAATTAGAAGTCTATTTCAGTATTTATAGTCAATGATATTACTCACTACAAAGACAACTTACATTGTTATATTTTGTTGAAGAATTTTTAACTCTAATATAATATTATTTAATGTAATTAATAACGATTACCTATGACCTAAAACTAAATAAAATAACATTAGATATTTTCCTACAGATTCCCCAGGATCAAGACTATTTATTTAGCATTTTGTAATGAAATTTCGGTTAAGACTTACGTCACAGCAGTAACTTTCATCTACCATTTCTGAGTTCGGTCATCCCATTACACGAATATTTGAGCGTACTCCTTGTATAAGTAGAATCCAAAGAAAATTAAGAATACCCCCGTCGCAGCAAACCTGCGTACTTAGCGAATTGCCAATGCATATATCAATACTACATAAAGCCAATTAACAATTTTCACACAAATACATTCATAAATAAGTGATATATAACATTTTATTTATTCTCTGTAAGAATAACATTAGGGTTGAGGATACAAGTTTGCTGCAACGAGGAAGATAATTAATGTGTTTTTTTAGCGAATTTCCTCTATAGGGAAGAAGCTATTACCGTAGTCGGCATGGTAAGACCTAGGCCCGAGACCATGATAACTTTAGTTTTGAGGTCCCCAGACCCCAACAACACCATTCGTTCGAGACTGTATATATATGATATATATATATATAAAGTTATGATATATATATATATATACAGTTTATATATATATATATATACAGTTTATATATATATATATATATATATATGCAGTCTATGATATATATATCCAGTTTCGAACGAATGGTGTTTTTGAGGTCTGGGGACCTCAAAACGAAAAGTTATCATGGTCCCGGGCCTAGGTCTTACCATGCCGACTACGGTAATAGCTTCTTCCCCAGACCCCAAAAACACCATTCGTTTGAAACTGTATATATAAATATATATATAGTTTCGAACGAATGGTGTTTTTGGGGTCTGGGGACCTCAAAATGAAAAGTTATCATGGTCCCGGGCCTAGGTCTTACCATGCCGACTACGGTAATAGCTTCTTCCCCATAGGGGGAATTCGCTAAAAGGCTACGCTACTGAATTATCTCGGTTATCTCCTATGTAAAAATAATGTCGAGCATGTAATAGAGAGAGAAACAGCCTCAAATCTTCCTCGAGCTACGAGGGTGAGGGCTGAGGGTAGTGTTATTTTTTTATAACAATAATATCTGTGACTGTAACTTAAATTACTCCATCTTTCTTGTACCAATTCTCTGAAAGTGGTTGAAATTATTGTATTATCTTAATATATAAAATCAAAATACCACTGGCTGACCGACTCACTCACTCACTCACTCACTCATCACGAAATCTCAAAACACACATTTGATTGCAATGAAATTTGGAACATACCTTTCTGTTGGGTCTTAGGTGCTCACCACTAAGAAAGGGTTTTAAGAAATTCCCATAGGGCTCCGCCCCATGGGGAGTCAAAGTTCCAATCCTGTGTTAATCTTATTGTTAATCTTATGGACATTCACTGTAAGTTCGAGCTGATGAAAATACAAACAGCTGATCTTGATTCGTAGTAGTTCCACGGGATAACCACAGAACGCAGCACACACAACTGTCAGTTTATATATATTAAGATTGTTTGCGGGGCGAAGCCTGCGGGAACAGCTAGTTATCAATAACTATTAAATAACAACAGACAAAATGATCTACGGTACTTAAAAAACAAACGTAACTACTTGATAGCTGTAATAGAAAAGTCCTTATCCAATGGCATGTATGTGATTGATTAACTTCCCCTTTAAGTAATTCGATTAGTGTAGGGAAGGAAGACATCCTGTTCGCCACTATACCATCTATTTCCCACAATATCTCTAAAAAGAACAACTGTGAAGACAAATCTTCAATAGATCCCTTTTTACCTAATCTGTCAGTTAAGTAGTGTTAATTAACCACAACATAAATTGATGTCCAACTCACGTGTAATCTTCAACACTCCTTTCACGTAGATAGCGACCCCCTCCTTGATAAACGTGACTATCATAAAGTAGTACAGCTTGTCTCCCTGCTGGACCTTCAACTCCGGAAGGTCGTATGACCAAAGGCCACCTCTCTTGTAACTGGTGGGAGCGTATTGACCTCCGTCGTTGTCTCGGAACTCTTCATTCAGTTTCAAGCGAAAGTCTTCTATTTTCATATTTGTGTTACCGGCTGCAACAGAAGAAGGATGTAAACCAACAACTTTATTTCACTGTTTGCTCGATCGCTTGCTTGCTTGTTTATGCCAGTGCCAGTGGTATTTTTCAAATGCTGTCAAATGAGGACAGCGGCTAAACCCTCTCAAAGGCGTGTTACAACTTAACTGAACTGAATGTAACTGGTAACAATGTTGTGGTTAAATAATTTTGAAATACTATCAATTTTCTAAAGGATGCTGAAGTCACCGGAGCTGTAGCCACACTGCTACCCGTTTTTGGAACAATCTGAAATAATCAAACTGCCACCCTCATTAGAGAGGAATAGGCATGGTCATCTCACAAGATTTAAAATTACCAAACCGCCACACTCATTCGGAGGCAGGAAGCTTCATGTGTCGAAAACCAGGAATCTTGGGGTCCCTGCAATCTCCCAGCGAGTCATGCCTATTGCCATTGATTGCAGACAGTCTAGTCTAGAGAGTTAAAAAGTTTATGTCTTTACACTTTACACCGATATGGGAAGCAATTATAGTATAAGAAAGTTATATTTCCACTTCATGTAATGATAAATTACGTTTAAAAATTCTGCTCTTAATCAATTGCAGCAGAAAATAAATGTAAATATTTAAGCAAGTTTTAGTAACATTTATATTATTTCAATACAAAATTACAATCTCAAGTTCAGTTACTATAATTTTGTATATAAATCGGTTAGTATTAAACCGACATTGGTTTACACCACGACATTGGTTGAACACGACAATCTTTTAGGTAAGGTTTAAAACTGTTCCATAAAGTAGATTAATATAAATTTCCAACATTTTTATCAAGAGGCATTTTATTAATCTTATTCAGCTAACATAACTACAAAAAACATTACAAACGTTCGTGCTGCCAGTGTTTTGGCAGAAGTAAGTCTAATAGGTCAATGAGCAGTTCAGGGGCTGGAAGGCATGGATTTTAATTGGATTTTTGTTCTTTCTTTCCCCTTTGTGGCTCTCTACGTTAAAGACTGAAAATAGCATAGGCGGTGAGAATTATGCATCCGAAATTGTCTTTCAAGAAATGTACAGTAACACGGCTGCTTTTGGTGCCAGTGGGACGGACCCCTGAGGTCTTGAGGAAAAACAAATAAACGGTATCAGGAAACTGACACATACTTTCTCTCTTTTAGCCCAACTTCAATGAATAAATTACTTTTTATTTACTAAATATAGAATATAAAGTACAGATGAATGTACAGACAATTTTCTAAAATATTTGTTTTCAGAAATATCCATCCAAATCCCTTTTTGGGAGGCACTACAGAATCCGTTGCTAAACACAGAGGTTTTGAGAGGGGAAATGCCCCTTGCCCCCCCAGGGGTAAGTGGCAACATATTTTGAATATACTCTGATGGTCAGTGCTAACTTGACCTGCATATCAAGTTTAAACTAAATTAATCAGTAAATAAGAGAGAATTGGTAAGTTTTGTATTCCCCATAAGAAAAACACAAGACAATGTGCTGCGTTTACCGTAAAATGAAAATTTCAATTTTCTCCGCAACAAGCAATCGTAGAATAATAATTCAAATACTAAATTATTTTGTTTTTGAGGTCTTTTTAATGGTGATAGGTAAACATTTTTAACATTTATGTTTTTTTATGAAAAATCAAAAAACTGTATTTTTGATGTTTTAAGTCCTGTAATTTCTGAATCCGAATTTTTACAGAAATGTGGGTGGTGTCATTTTGTTTTAAAACCAAAGCTCTACAAACGACTAAAGTTTAATCAAAATCGTTAGAGCCGTTTTTGAGAAATTTTGATTTTTTATGTTTATTGGTGGGTTTTGGGGGATAATTACCCTTAAAATCAAAAATTCTAAAAAATGAAAAAAATACCTGGAGATATTGTGGTTTAGTACCTACATACCAAATTTCATCATAATTGGCCAATTGGTGTGGGCTCTAGCTCTGTACACATTTAGACAGACAGAAATCAAATAAAAATCACTTTTCTGGGTTCAGGGAGCACCAAAACAAATATATCCACTAACAACTCAAATTCGAAAATTTTGACGAAAACAATACTTTCTCCATACACTATGTAAGGGGGAGAAAGTAAAAAGTATCTAACATTTTTGTCTCCCTACAACGTGTTATGATCCAGGGTCAGCTTTAAACAGTCTTTTTCGCAATCATCTGGAGTACCATTTTCTCCATAACAATAACATGCCAGCGGGGTGGAGCCCTAAGATCGGGGTTGTAAAAAAATGTATCCAAATGTTATAACCAATGGCAGTTGGCTAAAATCACACAAAAAATGTATAGAATAACATGGCAGTTTTGCCAGAGGGCGGAGTCCCAATTTTGGTGGTTGGGTGACGTGTCCAAAGTTGGGGCATCATTCAAGAGATGCGGCTTGGTAAAACAAATCCAAAGAACCACCTTATGTCAAAATTAAAGGTCGGAAAGTGATGGAAGAAGCCAACGGAACGGAGCCCTGAGGTCGGGGAAAAAGTAACCAAAGTTTGTTTTCCCCCCAACAACCTAATATCATTTTTTTCGCAATCACCTGGAGTACTCTCCACTCCATAAGAGTAACATGAAAAATTTCTAGCCAATGGGGTAAAGCTCTAAGGTTGGTTTATAAAAAACCTAACAAAATGATATGTATCAATGTCAATTGGCTAAAATCACACATTAAAACGGAAAGAATCACATGGTGTTTTTTTCCAGGTGCAGAGCCCTAATGTTGGTGGTGGTCGGGGGCGAGGGGGGGCATATCAAAAGTTGGGGCATCTTTTAAGATATGCCGCTTTATAAAACAAATCCAAAGAACCATCGCACGTCAAAATTGTATATTGGGTTAAACATAGCCGCATAGTTAAACATTCTTCTTAAGTCAAACATATGCGCTCTCTTAACATATCGTTATAAGTAAGCTCACTCTTTGTGGTACTCATGATTATGGATTCACTCTCCATGGTAAAAAGCAGATGCGTTATATCTGTTTTACCTGCACTAAGAACGATTCAAAATTCAAACATTCTTTATCACAGGATAAAAGTCATCTACATGAATAGAGGATATCAATAAGGTTACTTCCTTTACAGTACAAAAACAGTGTGTAAATAACTAATTAATATTTACGAGCAAATCCAGTTGCTCGTAATCGGGCAAATGTTTTCTTTCGGATTATCTAGCTCTGAATAGAACCATTCTAATATAACTGAACATCTTAATTAGTTCATATTGTGATGCCATCGTAGATGTTATCTTTTAACAGCTGTTCTTGCTTTTGTAAATATTATAATATTTTTTTATATTTATTATATACAGTACTGTGTTTCTCTAGTAGAATGGATTTCTATTCATCCATGATTAACATTAAAACTTTGGAAGCTCAGTGGCCGAAGGCCTGAATGTGGAGGTTTTTCTAAACCTCAAAAGGGCACATCTAGACGTTAAGGGCTTTCCAATCAATATGCAGTACACGTACATAATCAATCATTCAATACCTATTAGTTTCGCCAGTAACCTGTTCACAAAAATCGCCTTATTTTAGTAAGATGATAACTAATTCACATTTTGAAACTTAGCATTCAGGAATTTCTCACTAAGGAGCAATCCTCAAATCCTTAGTATTATTAACTAAATATATCTGTAATTTTAGCTTCTTTATGAACTTAGATTTATTTTCTTCCTTTTTAACTCGCGTAGCTTTCTTAAAAAATAAATTCCTTCTTGCTCTGAAGCTGGTTATGCTGCACTTATAAAGCATATTCCTGGCTTGAACTAAACCTAAGTTTAAAAATTAAACCTTTTAGTTATTTCTTTTTAAATCAATTATCTGACTAAAACTACTGATATCAATACCTGTAATTGAAATCCTTATGCCTTTAGGATTTAAAAAATCAAATTGTGTTTCTTTCTCTAGTGTGGTCTTTAAACGTTTCGAAATTTCATCCCAAATATATGCAGACTCCTTTGGGATACTGTACACCTGCAACATATATTGAGCATTACATTTTATGCGTAATTAATTATTACGTATTTCATAGAAAGTAATTACAAATGTTACTGGGTCAAATAAATCATATCATATCATACTAATATTATACAGCTGAAAGACTGTGTATTTGTTTATTTGTTTGTTTGTGGTTTGATCACGCTCCAACTACTGAACCAATTGATCATATATTTGGTAGTGAGATAGCTAATAATCCTAAGCGACATATAGGCCTATTCCCGTTTAAAATCTTTTAGGCCTCCGCCCCTTTGGCATTTCAATTTCCCATACTAATCTTACGGACAATAGTATTTACTGAACAGTTTGAGCTGAAATTTGTCTGGACGATAACTGTAACATAAAGGCAGATATAGACTTGCTCACGATCCAAATATCCTTTATGGCTCCACCCTATTGGCTTTAAATTTCTCATGTTAATTTTATGAATATTAGTATTCAAGGAATCGTTTGAGCTGAAATGTTGTAGAAATATGGCTGTGGCACTAAAGGCAGATGACCTTCTATATCTATAAAAGGCAAAGCCCTGGCTGACTGACTCACTGACTAATTGACTGACTCATTCACCACATCACTAATTCTCCACTTTTGAGCTGAAATGTTCTACACTGATTCTTTAGGCGTAAAATAGGAAAACTAAATGGTTTTCATCCTGATCTGCCGACAAAGTTCCCATGTATTTCTTATGGACATTCATTTTTGTTTGAGCCAATGAAAATACAAACAGTTGATCTTGATTCGTAGCAGTTCCACGGGCTAACCACAGAATGCAGCACACACAACTGTCATAGTGTTTATAAATTATTTGCGGGGCGAAGCCTGTGGGAACAGCTAGTATGATATAAAAAACATGTTGATCTACTACTATTAGCGTTCTACTTTTCCAGGTTAATCTTACTCAGAAGGAGTCAACGGAGATATCTCAAGGGGAGGAATATTCTCACACTCTTCTCCCAACATTCAGGGGGTTGTCGCCCAGGAACAGCCCAGAAAGACCCTCGTGGAGATGCACCTCCTTCTCGTTACAGTGAGTTCCACAGAGTGAAATCGACGACTGCCTGCAAGTCATGGAGAATACGTTGGCGGAGATGGTCGGAACGTTTAAAGTTCAGAAGAAAAAAAACAGTCCGTCCCTACAGAAGACCTCAGTTATGTCCTGGCCTATCGGCAAGTGGCAACAAAGGCAAGAGCGCATGATAGGGAGACAGCAGACAGGGTGGTATCCCTTCTTGCACCAACCACAAAGATGTCTAGAAAGAGACAAAGGGTGGTATCATCGGGATTCCACCTAGATCCAGCGAAAACTGGATCCCACCCCGAAGTGCCTGGTGCCGTGTCCACCTCACCTCAGAAGAAGACAAACATGAAATTAGAGGCTAGCCAGAAGAGAGAAAATTGGTGAAGGCGACGTGATCTTTAAACAGGTGCTCTCCAGAAAGGAGCACAGAAACTTGAAGCGGGAGAAGGGACAGGAGGCTCAAGCAAAGCCCGCCTTGAGCGAGCGGCTACCGGACAACCCCAAAAAGGTTGGCAGGAAAGAAGGCACCTTCAAGGAAACCTGACGCCATACTCGACAAGCCGGCTCAGCGAGGTGTTCGCGGGAATCCAGCAGAACCTGAAATCCAAAAACATGGGCAATACTATCCGTTCTGTGAGGAGACTAGATCTGGTGATGTCCTGCTGGAGCTTGGCAGTGGCACGAAGGACAAGTCCACCTTTAAAGCGGCAGTCAAGACACTGCAATGGTGCGGCAATTATAGCGTAGACTCTCACTGGAGGTTTGGGACCTCGACTACTACACATCGGCAGATGAAGTCACCGAGGCATTATAAAGCACGCTGGGGGATTGTTCCCAAGATTTGAAGGTCTGGATGGCCGCCGAGAAAAGTCGAGGGCTTGGGATAGCTATCGTGGAGCTTGGGGAGGCCATCTTTAGCTTGCTTGTTTTTTTGTTCTTGTATGATAAGTAAAAAAGCATAAAAGCTGAAGATTTCAATAATTTAAAAAAGTTTAAAAAATGTATAGATCAGCAATCAAGGAAGCAACAATTATTGCAAGCAGTAGAGTTATTCAAAATTCCAATATTATGTGGAGAACACCATGGGTCGTAATTAAGTCAGAAACGGGCAGATAAACTACAAAAATATTAAAACTTGGATTTCTGTGGATGAATTCAATGATCATTTGTTAAGTGTACCATCTGCTATTATTCTATATAATAACGTGTAGTGGCACGTGTAATCACCTATTCAGAGTAAACTATTAAACGTACAGTGGTAAGATTAGTGTCAATAGATTTCCTTTAGCCCAAGGATGATGGAAAAAATTTGATATCATAAATTCACTCAGTTATTAATTTGCAATTGGAAAATAACACTGTTTTTGGAATTTTTTCGCCATCCCCATGTATAAGGCACGTGTAACCACCTATTCAGAGTAAAATACTGAACGAAGAGAGGCCATTTCTTCCGAGAGGCTTTAGATGACTCTCGGAAGAAAGAAATGTAGAGGAAGAGGGTTTTGAAGGAAAACCTCCATGGGGGCAGTCTGGGGGACCATCTCCTTACCCATCACACTGGAGAGTGGGGAGTGGACTTTTTTGGATGGATTTTAAACAGTTATTTTGTCTTTCTACTCACAGGCTTTAGATTAATAGATTTGTCTGGTTCATTCGAAAAATCTATTCAGTTCATGTGCAAAACGTTTTTCCATATCAAATATATCTATATTTTTTATGTTTTGTTTAAAATGTTCTTAAATTCTATTCTCAAGTAATATTATATTAAATTCAATTAAATAATAAAGTAAACTATATTTCTTAAATTATTGTAACTACATTATTAAAATAATTTCTTTTTTTTTGTTCGGCAGTTTTCGACCTCTTAGACTATTTTGTATACATATTTGAAATCATTCAAAAACTCTTACTCTCTGTATGTCCCTTTTGTGGGTTTGTAAAGTATCCAAAATCAGGGCTTCGCCCCATTGGCTTTGAATGTTAATCTTATGGAGCTATTTTATTTAGGTGTCAGTTGATTATAATGTGAAAATATTTCAAAACACCTGACCCTATACCTGGGAGATCCCCGAGCGGAGAACGGGCACCTGCTTGTCCAGTTTGCAAGGTGAATGGTGCACAAGGCTCTTGAGTTATAGTACCTTCTTGGGAGGCTTTATTTCCGGGAGAAGGTCTCTCGGCGCATCACCCGCCATGGAAGATTCCTTCATTTTCCCAAAGTGAGACTCGAGTTTGGAAGGAGGAGCTCTTCCTACTTCTGCCAAAATTTGTATAACGACCTCCCCACTAGCCTTAAAACCTATACAAACTCATATTTTAAGGTAAAAATCAAAGAGTTGATTTTCCTACATAGGTTAGTTGTTTTTTTAGACTTTTTTGTAATTTGTACATTTTATTTGTTTGCTATTTGATTTGCTTGTAGTTTAAAACAAAAGTTGTTCTGAAAATCAATTAATTTTACTGAGAAACGCTGGATTATTAAAGACATTTTTATATATTTATTAGGTTCTTAAATAATATTATATTTTGTTATTAAGTTCTAACTCTGATTTACTAAAACATTTTGTTTCTGCGTCTCCCTCGTTTTCCCGTAATACAAATGTTAACTTTCAATGCCCATCCCTCCTTAACTGAGTATATAACATCGTGACTTATGGTTCATTTTAAAGAGCAATAAAATACCTATATAATTCATTGAGCAGAATTTTGATATCACAAATAGTTTACTCGTAAGTAAATATTGTAAATCTTACATATTATTTCTCTAGCCTGTTTTTCTGTCAGTCCGCGAGATCTTCCTTACTCCTTTATCAAATTCCATGATTTACCCTTCATTTTAAAGTTTATCGTGCTGGCTATAGACGAAAAATAGACCCACGGTCTAAAAATGTACCTCTTTTCGGAAATTTGAATAATATGAAAGATAAATAAAAGGAATAGTTGGTTTTGACAGGAGCGAAAATGTCAACAAAAGAACATCTAATCAGCTGACAAGATTTGGTTCGCCGTGTGGAATTCCGCGCGGGTTGACTAGTATTGAATATTTTTAAATTATGTTGAATATCATTATTCGTGATATCAAGGTTTTGACACTGAAAGTATTTTGTTTTTTCTTTTTAAAAGAAGCCACAAATAAACGATATCGGATAAACTGTTGAGGAGAGGCGAACTTTCAACGTTATAACATTGGCTTTATGGGGGAATCAGATAGAAACGCGAAAGGTTTCGTGGCTGGAGCCATCTCTTCATTAAAACCACAATTATATACCACTTACCGATGAAAGAGAAAACTCATGACTCCAGGCTGAACCAGTGTTGAAGTTATTGCCAGAATATACCTGTCTTCGCGTCCTCCTTCCATTTTGACTAGGCTGGGGGGCGGGGGCCCTGGAGACTGGGGCTGATATGGAGAGGAATTGAACGGATTGTGAATATTGGCCCCCAACATCGGGGCTCCAACCTGCAAAAAACACTTCCTTTATATAGGGCTTACATACTTTTACACTGCAGTTGGCCAAAAATATACAAAATCTCCATAGATGTTTTGAATCCTCAAGAGATTATGTTTTTACTTTCTTCCCTTATACATAGTATATGGAGAAAGTATTGTTTTCGTCAAAATTTTCGAATTTGCGTTGTTAGTGGAAATATTCGTTTTGGTGCTCCCTGAACCCAAAAAAGTGATTTTTACGTGATGTCTGTGTGTCTGTCTGCCTGTCTGTCTGTCTATCTGTATGGATGTGTGCAGAGCTAAAGCCCTAACCAATGGTCCGATTTTTATGAAATTTGGTATGTAGGTACTGAACCACGATATCTCCAGGCATTTTTTCAAATTTTTGGAATTTTTTATTTTTAAGGGTAATTATCCCCCAAAATCCACCAAGAAACATGAAAAATCAGGATTTATCAAAAACGGCTCTAACGATTTTAATTAAACTTTGGTCGTTTGTAGAACTTTAGTTTTCAAACAAAATGACACCACCCGCATTTCTTTAAAAATTCGGGTTCAGAAAGTACAAGACTTAAAATATAAACAATTCAGTGTTTTTGATTTTTCATAAAAAAACATAAATATAAAAATATTACTATTCACTATTAAAAAGAGCTCAAAAAATAAATAATTTAGTATCTTTAATTGATATTCTACGATTACTGGTTGCGGAGTAAATTTAAATTTTCATTTTGCGGTAAACTCAGTACGTTGTCCAATGATATTCTTATGAGGAATACAAAAATTACTATTTCTCTCTTATTTACTGATCAATTTCGTTCAAACTTGTATGCTTGTCAAGTTAGCATTGACCAACGGAGGGAAATCGAAATATGTTGCCCCTTAATAACCCTGGGGGGGAGGGAATAGGGGGCATTTCCCCTCTTAAAACCACGTGTGTAGCAATGGATTTTGTAGTGCCTCCAAAACAGGGATTTGGGTGGATATTTTTGAAAACAACTTGTTTACAATATTTTCTGTACATTCGACCGTGCTTTTTTATCCTATATTTAGTAAATAAAAATTAATTTATTCATTAAAGTTGGTCTAAAAGGGAGAAAGTATGTGTCAGTTTCCTGATACCGTTTATTTTTAATTCAAATTGTAGTTTAACATCCTGCCAGATTAAGGGAAATTATTTGACCAAGGGGGAAATCCCAACTCTGATTCATTAAATAGGGCACTGGGCAGGGCACGGCGCTGGCGCGGGCCTTCTCTTCAGCCGTCCCAACATCAATTAGGAAATTCCATCCACATGTAATAAAAGCTCTGCCTCCTACACACACTCAGGACGACGCGCTGGTCGCACAATGCGCGGTCATCGTACCGATACCGGAGCGCAGTACTTACACACGGATACGACCTTTCCATAGTTTATCACCCGCTCTGCCTTTATTTTTATTATCTTCATCTCCAGTTGTAGTTAATCCAGTTTCTTCAGTGTTAGCATATCTGTCTAGTGAGTAGATGAGTTTATCAAAAAATGGCTGATCGTGGCTGTACAACTATTTAAACATCACACTGCATTGCACTTGCATGCAAGATGTAGGTCACGGTCAATTATATTATACATCGAAATTTGATAATGCGAGTGGCAATTTTACAATTTTACTTATCAATATGAAACGCGAAAGGTTTTGTGACTGGAGCCACCTCTAAATTAAAACCGCAATTAGAGAACACTTACCGATGAAAGAGAAAACTCGTGACTCCAAGCTGAGTTTTTCCTAAACCGCTTATTTTGGAATGGGATCAAGTAAAAACCAGCAGTGAAAACTTGAATTGTAATTCTTCACTCAAAGGACCTAAATAAAATAACATGCTTTTTAATGAAAGGCCTACTCGACACTTTGCCAGGTAATATCGCGTGATAGCGTTATCTTTTTGACTTATTAACATTATGTCTTTCTTCATACAATACAATGGCCTAACAGGTTCTTTATCACACATTCTAGATCGCCCGTCTGTCGTAAAGTGTTTAGGGACTGTTGTCGTGACGGTTGCCGAAAATGCAATACTCTTCTCCATTTTGTAAAACGTAAGTATAGCATGAAAAGACATATGGTCGCTTGTCCCAGAATTTCCAAGTGATTCCCGACATCGAGTGCATGACATATGCTTAGTTAAAATGTTACCAGCTCTAGCAAATAAAAAGTTCATTGAATCCTAGTGTCAAGTAAAAAGTAAAAAACCTGTTGAATCGCACATTTATAGTTCCTTACTATTATCAAGTGTTTCGCAAAGTAGGGATAGTATTTTGTCCCGTATTTACAGGATTTTAGTAGATCCCTGCGAATCGTCCCCCTCCACTCCATTGTTTCCCATACAAACCGTACGACATTCAAATTTTCTTGTGGTTTAGGTTTTTACCAATCGTATTTTTAGGTCCAATAGCACCTAATTCCAAATTTTTAACAAAATCGTTCTGCTGGTTTCCGAGTTTATTTTTTACAGGCAGACATTGCTCGTGTTAAAGTATAGGATTTTTTTTAATCAATACATTTTCTCTCAATCAACCTAGATAATTAGTTAAAATTGCCTTTTCAAACCAATGGATAACACATATCATAACATCGCTATGACAACGCTATAACACGTTAGATGCTAAAATATATTTTAAACGCCCATATTGCCACTACTCACGTTACATCAAAAGATGAAACTCAGGTGTCTGTACTTTAATGTTCCCTCACATCCAAGACCATGTGACTGGCTATCCAGGCTCGACCTGGAGGTCAACCGGTCTCTGAAGGAGGAAAAGAGGAATCAGCGTTAGAGTTATCTCGTCACAATTAATGCTGGACAATAAAAGTTAATAAGTTCTATAAACTTTGTTAAATACAATACGGACAAACACAATCGACATCGATACATCATTTCCCTCGTTAGAAATAATGAATCATCCATGTACTTCATTTTTTTCAACTTATAAAATTCATTAGAAATAGTCATAAACAAGTGTTTACAAAATTGGCTAACTAATGGAAATTATTGCAAAATTAACATCGGGACCGTAATCTCAAGAGGATTGAGGTTGATATTTTTCAATCTCTGGCGATGTAAATCTTGATAAATCTATACCTACAAAAGGCAAAGTCCTCACTCACTTATCACGAATTCTCCCAATTCCCATTTTCCTAGAGATTTGGCATTTTTTACACTGACTTTTAGGCAAAATTAGGATCTGACCTTAGGTCTCCGCTAGAGACCCCGACAAAGTTCCCATGTATTCCTTATGGACATTCATTTTGGTTTGAGCTGATGAAAATACAAGTAGCTGATCTTGATCAATGAGTTAAAGTATAAACAGGGTCTGGAGAATAACCTCCAAAAGTGTGCCGTCGTATTTCGTATTTTGGCTTGTTGTGGTGTTATCTTGTTGGTGGGACGCTGTCATTCGACTTTGTTTACAACACTATTTCCAAAACCACATCACAAGGTAGTTTTCATTTAACTCAAATAATAACGTTGTTTAGAAATAAACAATCCAATTTCATAAAGAATATGTGCAAAGATTATAAAGTTAGGTTTATCATCAAGTTTCACTTAAAAGGCGACAAAATATTAATATTTAAAGACTTCTAATACAGTTCGGGTCACAGTGCTTGGCGCCTGGTTAGCGTATGCTCTGGAATGACTTTTCGCCTCTATATGGCTTAGTACCGTTAGCGTTACAGAATACTTTTGTCAACAGAAACCAAAATTAAATAAAATAATTTTAAAATATTGGTTTTTGTTATTTTCGTTATTGTCTGCTTTTAATTATGATAAGTTTGAGTTGGTTCTCGCCTTTCCCAGGCGTCAAGCACCGTGGCGCGAACTGTACCACCGTATTTTACATTAAATAAAATGGGAGATTTTGCAGCGTCCCACCAGAATTACTGCCAACAGTGCCAACGTAACTGACTTTCACATTGGCACGCTTTTTAACCAAGAGTAGTGACACCAGATTGCATAGAACTCATTGATCTTGGTTCATAGTAGCGCTGTGGTTCACGGGTTAACCACAGAATGCAGCACACACAAGTGACATTGTTTTTTATAAATCATTTCCGGGGCGAAGCCTGCGGTTAGTCATACACAAGGAATCTAGACTAAAAGTTTTGTTTTAGTTTCCTTGGTCATTCATATGTTTAAACAGTTTCGAAATTTTGTGAGTCCATCAGACCGTTTTACTGGGCCGATTTTCAAGATTCTTTTGTTAACCGGAAGGTAATTATGTCTGATATGGCATCACTCATCTAAATTAACATCTCGTTATTTGGCTTCGCCCCAGTGGTTCTTAAAGTCCCCATGTTAATCTTATGGAGGATGCTTGTTTACATCAGATGATAACTTAAAACATGTGTTTATTATGCAAGAGAACACATAATACAAATACTTTATTTTCAGTTGTTTATATAATCTTGAATGTACGTGTAATCCAGTTAATTGTGTATTCAGTTGTATTGTGATTATAACTTGAGAAAATTTGCCACATGAGCTAAGAAGCCTCCTATGTGTATTTGAAAAGGAAAATTTTATCTTTTGAGGTTTTGCTATTATCTTTAGGGTTTTTTTAACAATTTCTTACCGATTGACGTTTAAATCTTTCATAAACACTTGCATAATAATTTAACTCATTATTACCTTAATGAACCTTTCTAAAAAATGGTCTTTTCTTTTATGTGCGTAATATGTTTCTGGATTCTCTCTCCAAACTCCATCAAATATTTTCCCATATAATCCTTCGGGATTTCACACTCCTTTTTCTGTATATTAATTTTAAATCTGAAAATGTTTATATTTCAGTCTAATTGAGTTTTAAAGTTTACGTTTCGATTTTTAACGTTTTTTTTATTGCTGGTTTTAGCAATTTCGTATTATTTCCTAAAGTCCTACACTGAACCCAAACCTAGGGCCAATTTGACAGGACATCACAAAACGAGCGTCAAAGCCAAAATAATTCGTAGGGACAATACTGGTATAGACAAATTCAGGTAGCTTTTACAAGTTTTGTTCTTAATTTATGTTTAATTGATTAATGTTTGTGTATAGGTATTTTTCAGAAAATAGAATCCATCTATGACCTGCACTTTACTTAAAACAAGAAAGTAACTGTGCATCACATTTTACCACTAGCTCACACGATGAGAAAAATCAAAACCATGATAAAATATTTCCTTTTTTAGCAAATTTCTCTCAAAAAGAATAAGCTATTACCGTAATCTGGGACCTATATGCCTAAATAGGTTGGGGACGATCATAACTATTAATTTTGATGTCCCCAGATGCCAACACTATTCGTTCAAATTTGTTTACATATACTTGTTCGTGTATCTTGTAAGGGGACGAATTTACAAACGCCATTATGATGGAAGTATGGATTTTTAAAGACACAGCGTGGCTAGGAATAAATTCTCAGTCATTCAGCATTGGGATGGAAATTCTAAGAATGTTATTCTTGAACTAAGTTTATACGTATGAACAATATAGTGATTACTTACTTTTAAAACAACCACCATAATAGATCATAGATTATTACCCTTTAATTGTTTTAAGCAGATAAACTGGCAATAAAAATCACAGCTGTTAAAGTATGTAAAAACTCTCCTGCTGAACTATATCGAGAAAATATTTAGGTCTAGTGATTTCAAGTACAGTATAAGGAGATCATTACATTTATAGATAAAACAGTGCACAAATTACAAATCTTTTCACTAAATATTTATGTAACTTTGAAATAATTACCGCTGACCTAAATGTTTTTTAGCGAATTTCCCCTACAGGAAAGAAGCTATTACCGTTGACGGCATGGTAAGACCTAGGTCCGGGACCATGATAACTTTTCGTTTTGAAGCCCCCAGATGCTAAAAACACTATTCGTTCAAATTTATATATGTGTGTGTGTGTGTGTGTGTGTGTGTGTGTGTGTGTGTGTGTGTGGGTGTGTGTGTGTGTGTGTGTGTGTGTGTGTGTGTGTGTGTGTGTGTGTGTGTGTGTGTGTGTGTATGTGTCCGTTACCGCGATAACTTTTGAAAGAAATGCCCGATTTTGAAGAAATTTGGCACAAATGTGTAGAGTAACATTTATGACAAGTTCGAAAACCAGATCGATCGGCCTATGGGAAGAGGGTTTTAAATTATCCAAATTTTTTTTATTTTCCCCCCTAAAATTAAAAAACAATCAATTTTGGTCACAGCCATTATATAAAATGCTATATATCACTTATTTATGAATGTATTTTTGTGAAACTTGGTAAGTGTGGCTCTATGTAGTAGCGAGGCACATATATATAATATATATATGCATTGAAAATTCGGTGAGTACGCAGGTTTGCTGCGACGGATGTATTTGTATTTTACCATCAAAAACATATTATTTTTAATATAGAAGGACATTGACTGATGCTGCAGAGCAGCGCGGATTCTCTAGTATAGATTAAAAGAGATTGTTGCTGATGCAACATATCTCTACAACAAGATAGGCTTTAAGAGGGAGGACGGAGGGAGGTTTATAATTATTTTAAAATTATAGGTAGACTAACCTCTTAGCCAGTGCGAGTCAGACGGGAAGCCAGCTATCCGACGTCATACACGAATGTAGCCGAGTGAGGTCGTGCGCATTTGAGCCAACATTTGCATTCACAGGGTCGAGTGCAAGGCCTGGATTATAATTCTTTGTTTATGGCATTCACTTATCTCGACTCGCAAGACTCGTTTCGGTATTTTCCTGAAGATTGTAAACGGGTTTTAGTCTTTTATTTTATTTCCTGTTTCGTATCGAAGCCGAGGTTGCAACGGGCAGAATACCATAGAGCGTTCAGTATTTATAAGATAGTACTCAAATCCCTTTTCAAGATTTTTAAAGATTTTTATTGCTAAATAATCCCCATTATACAACTTTATACATTAATACATTATAAATATTCATAGTTCATTATTGTTATGCATAATAATAATATAAAATACAATAATACATCAGACAACAATAGTATAATTTGTAAATTAATAATACCTTTACAATAGAGTGTATTTATTAATCGTCCCTTAAATTAAACAAAATATAAATAAAAAAAAATTATATCTAAACTAAAAATAACATGTAAATCAAACTAAAAGACAATTAGGGAAATTTTGTGATTAGGTACCTCTTTAGAAAACGTGGTAAGATACCATCACGCTCAACAAAATTTAGTGCCAAGCTCTCACCCTTATTTCTAATTTTAAATGTTGACTAAATTTTTGAAAAAAAAAACAGTTTAGGAGGGGTTGGGACTATAAACTATCTTACAGCTAAAATGCAAAATAATAGGAGGAATTGAATTTAAATAAAAGAAAATAAATCCACCTGAAAACAAAAATTAAATATCTTCACGTAAAAGTAACCACGATTTCAGTTCACTTAAAGAATATGTAGGCTTTCAGATAAGGTCACATTTAGGAGTAACTGATTAAATAATTTTAAAGAGTTAAACGTAAATATGATAAGCTACGATAAGCTTCATTATTTGCCTTTAATAATACCACACGATTTTGTAACCTTAGTCTACTAGAATAAATATTACAATTACCGCGTATATGTCCTCGGAAAGGAATGTTCAGTTTTCCGGACACCAACCATTACTCTAATAACATTCTTTTGGGCTATAAGTAGTGGATTTATGTTTGAAAAGTAAGTACCTACCCAGAAAGTAATACCACACTGTAATAATTTACTATGCACAGTTAAAAAGTAAATCATCCTCATTATTGGGGATATTTTATAAAAGAACTATAAAAAACATTAACTCTAACACACTGAACTCTATTACCTAAAAAACTTCTAAACAACTCCTAAGTAGAACCTATAAATCGAGCAAACCACATAACATTTAATAACAAATCGTGATCAACTGCGTCACAAGCTTTGGTTATGTCAACGAATACGCCCCCTACATTTAGCTTTGTATTAAAGTCTCCATAAACACTTGAACAGAAATTTAAAAGAACATCCTTTGTAGAAGTATTTTCTAGAAACCGAAACTGTTTTTCGGAAATCAAATATTAACTTTTAGAAAACTTAAGCAGCGTTGTGTAACCTTTTCAAATATTTTTAAAAATACACTAAAAATAGACATGGGTCTATAGTTGTTTAAATGACTCGTATTGCCTTTTTCAAAAGAGGAATCACGACAGCGAATTTCAGTAAATATGGAAGAATCACTACTAATACAGCTCAAAGTAATCAAGTAAAATAGACCGGGTGAAATTTAATCACTTACTTCTTTATAAATAACTCGTGGCTTGAAGGGGCCATAGCCCCTAACCTTTCTCCAATACTCTGCCTCATCTGGTTTTCATGCTGAGGAAAATAGAATAATAAGTAGGAACGAACACGTGTCAGTTCGTAAACAAAGTAGACACTTAAATCACGTGTTTTAATGTAAGCAAAGCAGACTTTTTAAATCTCCATGCTTTTCTTATGGGGGATGTATTACGTTGTTTCTCGTTTACTGGTAACATTTTGAAAATACTGCTATTTTTCCCGAGTCCCTGAGATCAAAACTTTTAATTTCAGCCGTCTCCCATTATCCTGCAATTTTAGCCAATATCCCACAATTTTGACTTAAAGATTTTGCTTGCCTTTTTTATAATACCTTTAAATAATGCACGGTATTCTAAGTCTAAATATTTAAAGAGCAATTTTTAAGCCACTAAATTTTGTTTATATCTATTGAACAATATTTCTGCAGTTTTTTTAAGCCCGTCATGGCGTATATTATGGTAAATTCCTGCTCATTTGTGCTATAATTTTTTTATAGTAAAAACAATAATAAATGGAATAAAGTCTAACAATAAAGAAAGAAAGAAAGAAATTACATGAAGAAAATATTAAATCCATAAACAGATAAAAAAAATCTACTCAAATTGCTTATCAAAATTAATTTATGGAGTACGAAGATAAGGAGTGTGGTGGAAGGAGTAATAAAGGGAAGGGTGAAATAATTTATAAAACAAAATTTGTCAAGTTTATAAAAAGGTAGCGAGGAAAAATAACAAGTTAAAAGAAAAAGTAATAACAGAAGAGTATAAGTCTAAAGTAAAAAAAAATACTGTTGGAAGATGAATAAAAGAAGAATTTATTTTTTGCATATTCGTTCTTTTACCAAATCAATAAAAAAGAATAATCATCAGAGTTTTATGGAATTTCATAAAGATATGATGAACAATTGCCAAAAAAACTGTTTTTTGCCGATTGCAAACTTATGACTGAGTACATTTTGGATATCGTATTTTTTTCATCATCCTTGGCCTTAGGGAAATCTATTTACATCAACCTGGCTGCTCTCCCTTCAGTAGTTTTTTCTGAATAGGTAGGTTAGTTACACGGTCCTTTAGATTTCCAGCTTTTAAGATTATTCATAATTATGATTTTTGGAAGGGTTACAGCACCACAACAGCTCTACTGGTAGTCTGTGATGACCTCCTTAAAGCTAGGGCCGTTAGTAGGTGCAAATCTGATGAACAGATTTGATGAATTTATCAAATTCTAAGAGGGCGGTAAAGTACGCACAACTCGACGATGGTCGATTTTGGTAATCAGCCAATATTTGACGTAATGTAGAAACTAATACGACAGCGTGATCAGAAAATACCGTCAATCTACATTTGAGAAATGTGCGATTGTACTGTCAATCGCGGTGACTTGGGGGGTGGCTGAAAACTACCCCAGAAGAGTACCCCTTGAAAAAGCTCCCACGTCAAAGGTTTGGAGGTAGTTTTCCGGCCGCGAAATTTAAGTAAATATGAATTATTATGTATTTTAATAGCTAAAATTTAACGGTTGAACTAGTTCAATTATGTGCTAGTAATTTAATAAAAATACCAGTAAAGCTAGCACCGGAAAACTACTCCCGAAAAAAAACCTCATAAATCTAACCCTAGAAAACTAGAACATTCGTCCTCCCCCCCCTCGCCTGGATAACAATCTGTAGAGTGTGAACACTGTAATACTACCCCCATAAAGCTACCTCCTCAAATAAAACGCCCCCCGTAGATAAAAGTTGATGTAGGTAACGTTTCTCTACTACCAAATAGGAACATCATTTATCGATTATTTAGTAGTCTGCATTATATTGTATTAGTCTAAACTATACTGTGTTACTGATACTCAGACACATCCTGTTTTAATGACTAAATAACTAAATAAAAAATGGCTACATTCCATTCCTGTAATTTGTACCTAATTAGAGAGAAAATAAATTTATAAAATTTAGATAAAATCGTTTCAATTTATCTAATTTGTCAATCGGGTCTCCTGTGGCGCTGTAAAATAATAATAATATTTGCTTCTTTTTGCAGCTTCACTCATATATACTTTTAAGATCAAATGCATTAAAAGTTATTTACACGACGGAAAAATAAATTAACTATGTCAAACTAAGTTTCTTCAATCGCGTCTCTCATAATTATGCTCATCAACTACAATAGACACATACATGCATGGGTACATGGGGAAAACATGACAACTTTTTATTAAATGGCATACGTTGAAATTAACGTGTTTCCAAGTATATTTCCTCACCGTACATGCTAAATATTTACTCGACCTATTGGACATCGCTGGAAGGTGGGAAGAAACACACTCATGCGCCCTTGGTTGTTATTCATATTTAAAATTTACGTTATAGGTTGTGATTTACTACTGGTTAACGTTGAAGTGAGTAACGTTAACTTCAAGAACGTGTGACGTACTCATCACCCAATCCTCCAAGAAAATTTGTCTTGATCAAATTTAAGCCACTGTATAGAATGTTATACTTCATTTTTCTTAAATCGGGAACCCTGATTTAAAACTATTTATTTTTTATGTGAAGTTTAACTAAGGATAATTAAGAAATTTACTTTTATATAAATTTATAGTACTATAATTGAACTCGCTAAACCTTTAATTTGACATTAAATCAAATGCCTTAGGCTATATCAGGTGGGGGGGAACACGACCTCAAAACCCCGCTCCTATAATCTTTATTTACACAGATGAACTAGTGACTTTATTTCTGTTCTAAATAAATGCAACTAGGCAATTAACACAAATTATATAAAGGTACCGATCTTTGATTAAAGAGATTTTTTAGGTGTATGACAAGTTTTCTGTAACATAATATGAGATTCACCATGTCAATCACAGTTGGTGTAGTAATTTGTCGCAGTGCTACTAAATTAATGATGTTTATGAACCGATTGACCTTAAATTATATCAAGGCAACTGTTTTTATCATTTCAAACTTAATTGTTTTTCTTTTTAAACCAACCAACGTTGAAAAATCTCAATTAACTATACACAGCGCTTTTCCAAGCAAACGGATTCCCTGTTACAATTTCAATAATTGAATAACGATCTGAAATTGAGTGTTAGTGTAATCTAAGACAATATTAGCCAATAATGGGAATGCAAGAGATAATTGCTGAATCTCGTGAAATTCATTACTAAGGCAATAAAAAATATAAAACATAATATTATTTTATTTTGATCACAGCTAGACATCCAAGTGCCTAGTACTGATTTTCTCTGCGGGTGAATTAAATAAATTTAAAGGAATCGCTATATTATATACATTTTTATTCTTCCTAAAAAAAGTACAAATTACAAGAATTGAATGAAGTACTTTTTTACTTCAGTTATTTCGCAATTAAAATAGCCTGTGGCCCGGAGGTATCAATAACATATATCATGATTTAGGCTAATAAAATATAATACAGACAAATATAATCCATAGGTGATTATCCCATTTATTGGTATAGATTCTTTACCTGCATTATATTTTTACCTACAGCGGGTGTTTGACTTGAGGGGGTAGGTTTCGGGGGAGATTTCCGGGGGCTAGCTCTGTAAGGGTAGTTTTCTGGGGAGATATTTCTGGGTATAAATTCCTCATAATTGTGGGTATATTTTCAGTGTTAGTTCATTGGGATTCATTGGAGTATTCTGGGGATAGTTTTCTGGGAGTAAATTTCCGGGGGTTAGCTATGGAAGGGTAATTTTCTGGGGAGATATTTCTAGGGATAAACTCTTGTGGGTATATTTTAAGTGTTATCGAACAGCTGAGGACACATCCATTTATCAGCTTAAAGAGCAGAAGCAAGAACAGCCATTTCAAGCTAACTAAAATGCAAATTGCATTTACTAAAGAACGGGTAGAGAAAACCCCTTTGCGGAGAACGGGGACGTCAGTTAGCTATTAATCTATAATATTAGTGGACAAATAATATTAATGTGGTTTCATCTGGTTGTGGTCTATTCTTATTTGCACAAAAAACAATTTTTTCCTATACTTCCTGTACCCCCCGATTTTATATTTTTGCTCCCCCCACCGATTTTTATTTTTGCCCTGACCCCGATTTTATATTTTGCTCCCCCCTCTTTGATTTTTTATTTTTATTTTATGTCCCCCCATTTTATATATTTGCCCCCCCCCCCGATTTTATATTTTTGCTCTCCCCTCCGATTTTTATTTTTGCCGATTTTGTATTTCTCTCCCCCCGATTTTATATTGTTTTGCCACCCCCGCCGATTTTATATTTCCTCCCCCCAAATATATATTTTGCTCCTCCCTGCGGATTTTATATTTATGCCCCCTCCCCCCTTACGAATATTTTTTTATTTTTTTGTACTTGAGTTCTTTTATTTCTAAAAGCGAATCCAAAGAGTTACGTGTACCGATTTGGAGTCGCAAACCACACGCCATTTACTGTCCAACAGAGTTCCTTGACTTAACAACAGGACCCGTACTATCTGCCAGTATATTTCGATAACTTTGATTTAATTGTACAGTACATTAAACGTGTCAAATGTAATTTTAATATTGTAAAATAATGTGGATTGTTATTTGATTTAGTTAATCTACCATTTATATACAACCCGTACGAAGGACGGGTACACAGCTAGTAATACTATAAAGAAGAGGTGGTTTTTGTCTGTCTGTTTGTCCGTCTGTCTGTCTGATGTTCCGGGTGAACGCAAAAACTACTGAACTGACTGGGCTGAAACTTTACACAAAGGTAGATCTTGAACCCATGCAACATATAGGCCTATTCACTTACTTAAAGTCCCCTCGGGCTACGCCCCGTGAACGTCCTAAGTTTCAATGTTTACATTTCAGAAGAAAGTAAACATTCAGAAACTGTAATGCAAACAGCTGTGGATACTTCCATTTGACAGCTTAAAGAGCAGAAGCAGTAACAGCTGTTTCAAGCTAACTAAAATGCAAATTGCATTGACTACAGAACGGGTAAAGAAAACCCCTGTGCGAAGAACGGGTACTTCAGCTAGTACTCCATAAACTGGGGCCAGCAGAGAAAATATGTGAGAGGTTTTAACATTCCTGTCGACGCGCTAGAAGCAGAATACTGATACAAGCACGTCCATCTTAATAACCCACTCGAGTCACGGCAACAACACCAGCGTACGAATGGAAGAAATCAGATCACGTCTTGCGGTCACAATAGGCTGGGACTTCCCGTGGAGTCGATTGAGGAAAACTAGGGACTATTAATTCATTAGCAGCACAATTGGTCGTAAGTACGACCAACGACAACGATTTCGTTTTGGAACGATTTTGTAGTGTTCAAAAGACTACTCAACTTTTCCATCAATCCATAGCCTGGATAGGTCTGGACGAACTAAAATTTAAAAAAATGTAGTACAAAAGCGTTTGAAAATATTGTTTACAATATTTTAAATTAGGCATCTGTGAAAATCACAACATGTCATTCCTCATAAGAGTGACATAAATCATTTGAAATCAAGTAGGGCGAAGCCCTAAAGTCGTATGACAGACTAATGGCTAGAAACCTTAATAGCCATAACCTAAATGACCATACAAAGTTTCTTCGCAATCAAGTGAGTGGTATAAAAAAGGACGCATAAGACAAAGAAACAGACAGACAGACAAAAAATTGTTTTTTATATGGAGAGATGAAACTGTACCGATAATTTCAGCTTGAAAAGAGTTATTTATCGCAGCCTGCGAATGCCCTACAATATAATAACTTACAATAATACAGTTTATCCAGAGGCAAAATTTAATGTTGGGATTATTGGATAAAAGGTTTACGCAAAGAAACCAGACTGCAAATACCAAATCATATTATATACCAAATCTTATCATACATAATATATAGCTGTAAGTTTGTGAGTTTGCTTATTTGTTAGTGGTTCAATCGCATTCCAACTACTGAACCGATTGAGCTTATATTTTGTAGGAACATAGCTAATACTCTAAAATAAATATAGGCCTATTCACGTTTCAAAATTTCGTCAAGGCTTTGCCCCAGCGGTCTCTAAACTTCTCATGTTAATCGTATGGGTACTAACATTTACTGGATCAGATAGTAACTAAAACAGGTGTTTTGTATTTGAAATTTACAACCAGATTTTGAGTTTATTTATTGGTTTATATTTTGGTTTAAACTTTGTCGCACGATTAATCACGAAGGTTTCTGTATCTCAATAACGTCTGGGAAATGTAAATCAAATTAGTCTAAAATTTCGAAAAAGCCCAATGTAATAAAGTTGATAGAAGGAAACTTCAGCACAAATGGAAATTAGAAGGCTATGGCAGGCAGCACTCAGAGCAGAAGAAACTCCAAAAGAACAGCAACTTTGACGTAAAGAGTAAGCTCAGGGGCAGACCAGTTTGAGAGCAACTGAAATAACACTATGGCAGAGCAGGGATCTACAGAAACTGTTGAGGAAGTTGAAGCTCACACAAAAGGTATTGCTGTCTCGCGGCGGGAAAAATTCACTAGAAATATGTGGTGCTCTTTGAAATTGCTGCCTTGGAAGACGACGTGACTCTTAGTCAGTTAACGTATTTCTTACTAACGCTATGTAGTGTAGCGAAGTCGCGGGTAACGGATAGTTACTATATAAATTTGTCTAAAATTCAATGTAAACAATCGAATTTCAGGTTATTGAGAAAAATATTGACGTAGGCCACTTTACCCTTGAAATCGTCAAAAGTAATGCCTTTTTGATCCAATAGCGTGAAATTTAAACCATTTTCGTTAGTTTAAGCTGATCAAGAAGTAATTTAGAATAACGCATTATGCTGTTAATTTAATTCATTCCACGGTTACCGTTTTATAATATAGATACAAAACGAAGAATATAAGGATGCAAGTCTAGTTTTGATAAATGTAATCAAACTTTGCACACTTACAAATTAATTAATCATTCAGTGCAGTTTTTAAACGTTAGTACCGCATTAAAAACACTCCTTTTATTTCGATTACATAAATAACTATCCAGTATCCCGCTATAAACATTATGAACTTTGTTTTAAAAGTTCTTAGTTTAAATAAAATTGTACGTATATCTTGCAACCAAGTTTGTCAGTACTTCACAATTTCTCCTTTTAACTTGACTTAATAAATCTATATATTTTTTAAAAATCCTGCGTTTTGTTCACCCACTTCCTGAAGTTAATACTTAACCGATTTTGATGATTCGTTTTGATTATTTAACATTTTCAAACAAAACTGCCCAAACTGTAATGTAACGGGTAGGATGTAAAAAGAAAAATATGAAAAAAGAAATATTTTGACAAGGGTCAACTGGTATAATGTCTAGTAAATCATTCACTAAGCACCAAGCTGCTAATAGTAACAATAAATAATAAATAGAAAACAAACCGATGAACAGCCTTCAATATAGCTATGTACAAAAATAAACGTTGTATAGTATTTTCCATACATCGTTTATAAACCTTAGCATTTTATTGATATTCTAACATTTTAAGCATCTTAGAATCTTATCGAAATCTGGGTCACGTAAATGCCTGTAAGTCGACGACTCTTTTGGACCAGGATTTTTCCAATCATCTCGGGAAAAAAGTTGTAAAAAATTACAACTAAATTTTGGCTGCTGTGTTTTTGCAATGCTAAATTACAACTAAATTTTGGCTGCTGTGTTTTTAAAAACGTGTTTTTCCAGTGCTAGTGGAGGCTTCTGTTTAAAACAATGTTACGTTAATAAAATCAATAGTTCAGTAACTGTTTCACAACTTATGCACCCAACTTCGACACACGTAGTTTGGAAAACACAAACGTCTATCAAATGACGGGTAACATTTTTGTTGTCTCCTAATATGCATAGTTAGGCTGGTAGACTGAAGTTTCATCCAAGAAATTATCGTGCGAAAATATATCGTAAGCTCGCACTAGTGTATATAAATCAAATACCGCGCATAAAGTATTTTATAAGCATTTTATCATGTAACCCGGACCTTCATTTGTTTTTAATGGTGTTTACTATCTTAAGTAAATTTATGAGATGACTAATCGTGCTATCGTGCTATCGTTTCGGCTATCGTGATTATTATACCTATAGACCAAATTTTAAAATATAAAAATTCAAATCTATCCAATGACTATGAACTATATCTACTCATTATCTATCCGTCTACCCATGATCGATGAGTCAGTTTGGTATATTGTATTTATTATAATTTACGCTTACAGCCAACGTTGTACTAATGTTCTGGGTTGTCTTTATTACTGCTGAACACTATTGTGTTATCGTTTTTAATATCCTTTGAATTTCAAAATGTAAACATAAAGCCTCACAAATATTCAAGGTTGTCTGAGTATTGCTGTTGGCTTTGTAAACAATCTCAGTAAACCCAACCATAAAAACGCTTTAAACAAATTTAAATTTTGCAACCTTAACGCTATTCTTTGGTGGTTTGAAACCGTAAAATAGCTCCAGGCACTGTAAACTCTACACACAGTCACGGCCTTGAATCCACTTCATTTGATGCAGTGAATACAAATGGCAAAACGTAATTACCTGAATCTGATGTCAATAGTCGCTTGGTACTAACATTTGTCAATTCGATGTCATTCCCCACAAACTGAACCCACTGACACTGCACATGACACAAGAACGTAAACACCACAAGAGAACAACAGGCGGCGGGCTTCATGGCTGGAGACTGTGCGACGAGGAAGATCTGCGCCGCGCTCGGGCGACCAGTCGGCAGACCTGTTTTCTGTTTTCCTTATCTGTAATCAAAGTGAATACATAATTTCTTGAGGATTTTTAGCGAATGGTGGATAATTATACACTCGTCATATCCTGTATTCTTGAACGAGCAATTATAAATTAGTTTATTTGTTTTAGTCTTGAATCTAAAAATAAGCCTGAAAACCTTATTTTTTTTTTATTCTGCGTTGAAATTTAAATTGAATTGGGGTTAATTGTTTCTAAACAAAAATAATATCACATTATATTCTAAAATATAAATGGCCTTATTCAATATTAATTTTAAATTATAGAATATAATTATTCAATGTAATTTTAAAGTAACAACCATTTGATTTATAAAATTATATTATAGACTAGCTGCTTTGCCCGTGCTTCGCAACAGGGCTGAAAATTCAGGGTATAAAAATTGTAAACAGAACAATTATATTATGTTGTTAGATTTAATCCATATAACAGCTTTTTATTTAAATTAATTTAACTAAGAAAAAACACGTGTCATAAACCAAATAAAACTCTCCTCCACATGAATAACATGGGGACTTGGATGTCCCGTGGGGCAGAGTCCTGAGGACTTTTATGAACGGCCTGTGACACTCTGGGTACACAGACTATATATTTTTTTATTTTTTTTGTCTATTTTATTTACAATCTGTTCAAAAAATATACAGAACTATAAGTAAATAGGATAGAGTGCGATATTTGAGCAAAATTTCAGCAGAAGTGGTCTACTGGTTTTAGCGTGACGTAACAATAGACAGGTAGACAGACAGTCACCATCTTATTGTTATAATAGCAGTGATGGCAATTTTGCCCTCTTAAATAATCGGTAATGGCTACAAAAACGACTTCATTCAGAACCCTATTGTTAAAGAAGTAAAAATAACACTGGAATGGGCCTTGACTTGGAAAAAACATAAACAAATTGTTTAAAAAATCACGTTTATTTATTCCAGATGAATGTGAGATATACTATTCAAAGAGGTTATAAACAATGTCAATAAATTGTCAGCCTATCCCAAGAATTATATTGGTATATTGGTAATACTGGAGGCAACACTGATAAAATTGCGAGCCGTTCTTTGCTGAATTTCGGTGAGGTAAAGAACTACTCGCTGAAATCGAACGAGTCGACAAAGTGGTTCAAACAAATACCTACTCATCATTTGAGCATTAATAAACTTGTATTTGTTTATTTGCTCATAATTTATTATATTTCACGATGAGAGTAGATGCATCAATCAAACGAAAAAAAATAATTTGTTCACTTTCTTCCAGTGATTTGCATGAGTAGATTCACTTAAAAGAATAAAACAACTAATTAGGATGGTTCAAAGAACGATAAATTTGCCTCGCCAGTGCACCAACCGCTTTTTCGACAAAAATAGTAAAGCAGTGTTACCTCCAGTTATACAATAAAACTCCTTGATCTATCCCTATTAAAGACCTAGTAACAATTATTATTACATTTGTATGTATGCAATTTCAATTTACAATGATTAACTAGTAGTGCATAAACTACACGATCGATGTCGAACGTGAAAATATCTTGGGACAGTCTAACATTTCATCTTCTGTTCCTCGTTGTCTTCTTAAGTTTTTATTGTCCACCAAGGTACTATGGAGGAAATAAATACAATCTATCTATATATTTAATTCCGTAAGTGAATCTGTCCCCACGAAATATCTCGAGCTAGGAAGAAGTTAAGTTAGGTTGTGACGATTCATTTTAAAGCTTGAGGGCCAAGGACGGTGAGAAAAATCTCAGAAATGTCAAAAATTACGTGGGCTACTCTCCACTGGACTTCAAAGATCCAATGAATTTCTTATGGAAATATCACAACAGTGTTTTTATTAATAAGCAAAATGAACTAATGATTAGCTGTGATTATTCAATTACACAAAAAACCATATGTTAGGGGCTATAGCCCCTGTAAGCCACTAGTTATTATTATTATTATATTATTTGTCGGTATAATAACAAATGCTATCACAACATCAAGAACAGATGTTTTATACATTTTGTAAAAAGTACTACTTAAATGACAACGCAGATTACACATTTACTGTACTTATTTGTTATTTTGATAAACATGACAAACTTTGAATATGTATTGTGTACAATTAGAGATTATAACCTGAAGGAACTTATATTTGCTATAGATCTTAGAAAGGCCAATGAAACCTTTACGAGCATCGAGCTAGACCAAGGCCACACTAAATACACTACATAAACGGGCAGTAATACTCCCCCGACATTACGTCAGCATACGCGACGGCAATGACGTAATGTTCCGTTTGTTGAGTGCAAGCTTATAGTAATTGAAATATAATAATTCTAAAAAGAGAGGAAAACAAGCAGCTAATCACAAACTAAATATGACGTCATTGCCGTCGCTTATGATGACGTAATGCCGGGGGAGCATTACGGCCTGTCTATTTAGTGGAGACGCAACATGATTGGATGACATACACTCAAGTCTTGGTTTGCGAGTCTTACTAACATATCATATCCCCACGAAAGTTAGCGAGAAAGCTTAAAAAGTAAATTAGGTCTCTAGCCCAAGGTTCGAAGGCAATTAGTCCACTCCAAAGTTGAACCGCTATACGTCAGGCTCGTCCTTGGTTTAAATTACTGATTATGAAGGAAGATTTATAAATGACGTGGGCTCATAGTGTAACTTCATGACTTGAATACAAATTACAGTGTGTGTCCAACAAAACTGGGCACTTCATGAAGTGACTATGCCACATTGGGCTCTTGATATGGTAGAAAGATAACATGGTTCAGTGTTTGCTATTTACTTTTGTTTGTAAAATGATAAATATTTTTGTTACATTACACGCTTACTTTATCTTTCCAACCTATATCTTTACACATAACTTTCGAAAGTCGATTCTAGGGGGCAAATTAGGGTTTATTTTATTTCACCCACCCTATATTATATTCATTCAGCAATCGTCCTTGTAGATTGTCAACGAAGATAACAGAGTTGATTCTACTTTAACTCTCCGAATAATTGTTTGGAAATAAAATGGGTCTACCTATCTTTCCCAATCCCGATGAAAACCATGCCACCTACGGTAATAGCTTCTTCCCTACAGGGGGGTCGCTAAAGCGAACTAATTCAAGATGCACATGAAACAAAACTAACGTTGGACAGTGATCGGAATTCCACCAGAAGTATTTTATTCAATCTCCTCTTTCATATACCAGTACCTAAGAAGAAGAATTCGGGATGGTTATAGAAAAAAAGTATTCATTCTCTATTTTCTGTTCATAATCATAAACTCAACATCATAACTTCTTGTGCAATTCGCGTTGCCATTTCAGTAGTACTTTTTACATAATATATAAAACATCTGTTCTTGATGTTGTGATAGCATCTATCTTCTATCTATATCTATATCTATCTATATCTATATTCTATATCTATCTATATACTTATTTAATACGCCAGGGGTCTTTTTGTGACTGGAACTCCTCCTATATTTTTCTATCGATTTTGATATATTTGGTGTCATTGGAGAATGAATTTATGAAATATATTTATGAAATAATTTAAACTTAGTCTGAAGTTGTTTGTGCCTAAATTGCATTAAGATCGGACTTGAGAGAAGGGCCCTAGCCGTCCGTAAAGTTCGGAATTTGTCCATAAGATTAACATTGAGAAATAAATGTTTGAATTGTATGATCAAATAGCTGAATATAATAAACAATTTATCAGTAAGAACACATGTTCACTACTGGAAAGGTAACGTAATATGTACATAATTTTGACTATGCATGTTAGCATTAATCATGGAGTGAGTTTATAACGTTTATCTCAGAGTGCAGCACATGAATGAAACGTCATGTTAAATAACAGTCTAATGAATACATTCTTAAGGCTGAATTATTACAAAACATCGCATTTTAATTTTTAATAATACCTAATACCAAACATTTTAAAAACATTGTTCTTTTTAATTTTTAATCAAAATTAATAGCATAGAGTAGTTGGATTTCAAGGATGTATTATTATTATTATTATTATTATTATTATTCATATGGCAACATGGACAAGAACGCCTAAATGAATTTATTCAATCGCTCAACAGTTTTTCATCGTTACGTTATACTTGGAGTTACTCTACAGAATCTGTTACGTTTCTTGATGTGGATGTTTACCTAGATTCTGGATACATCAAAACAAAACTACACTTGAAGGAGACCAACACAATGCAATATTTAAATTACAAGAGCTGTCATCCTACTTATATAACAAATCTATACCCTATCATTTAGAGCAAAGAAACTGTATAGTGAAAATTCAGACTTTGTGAATTATATAAATAGGTTGACGGTTTCCCTTCAAAAGTCTGGCTATCCTGAAAAAGTTATCAAGTTATTAACCAACCGAAGAACCAGCTAACTAATAGTTTTGTTGTGAATGATCCTAAATTCATCACTCAATTTTATCCAGGCCTACATAAAATAAACAATGTGATAAAAACGTCTTTTAACATTCTCCAGTCATCACAAGAGACAAAAAACATTTTCTCAAAACCACCAAGAGTAATTTTTAAGAGGCCGCCCAACTTGAGGAATATGTTGGTGAAAACAAATTTATCGGATGGTAATCGAAAAAACCGGTGTAAACCATGCAAAAGACCACGGTGCGGTAATTGCAGAATAATGACAGAATCTAATAAATTTGAAAGCAGCGCCACAAAGAAAAAATACAGTATAAAAGGTGAGATGGACTGAAATTCAAAAAATGTAATTTACCAACTTGACTGCAAGTACTGCAAGAAACAATATATAGGTCAGACATCAAACCACTTAAGAGTACGAATGCAGCTCTAGTACATGGTGACGAAGAAAAGCCAGTTGCTAAACATGCTATTTTTCATAATAAACAAAAGATCGAAGACTGCTACGATTTAAAGGCCATCAAACAAGTTACAGAGGACAGCATTAAGAATATTACAATGGTTAACCTTCGTAAGTCTGAACTGGCCCATCAACTAGTCTTACAAACACGGCACACGGCACCCGTCTGGTTTAAATCTAAGATAACTATAAAGTCCAATATTGGTTTACGTCTTGACCTGCATATTATTTTTATCTGTGACCCATCTGTTTTATATTGCATATTATTTTTATTATCTGTTTATATTTTGTTGTTAACCTGTTTTGTTTAGTTTTTTTTATACAATTATGTACATATTTGTACACCTTCTTTTATATTTATCTGACGAAGTTCACCAGATGAACGAAAATTAATAAAGATTTTAAAATTTGAAACTGGAGAGAACATTTCTACTATATATATGACACTAGCTGGTACCCGGAACGACTTTGTTCACGTGACTTTTATTTGTTACCGTGTATTTCCGTTAATTTTCCCACTGGTAAAAATATAGTTACTGTGGAAACTAAAATTAAATCACTACCCAATAACGTAAACTCTGACTATTTTTAAGCATGCACATTTTGAATGCCAGGAGGGTGGAGCCCCAAGTGATTTTCAGTATGGGTCTGTAGGTTATATTTTCATGTAGTTATCTTCCTACCAAAGTTTACCTCCATCAATTCAGAATTATACATGTGTTACTAAACACATTTACGTATAAATTCCAGTGGGGTGGAGCTCCACAGAACTTTCGGAACGGGAGACGGACATGGTTTGAGTGGAATTTCAGGATCATCTGTTCTGTTGTTGGTTGTGATAGTTAACATGGGAATAATAAAGGCCAGCGGGGTGGAGCTTTCAATCATATTTTATCTGAAGTATGCCTATGTCTGATTTGAGTATATTAGCTACCATCCACCTGAACTTCAGATCCATAATGAAGTCCAGTAGTATGCCCGAGGTGATAAACTTGATTTTAACAGGTTTTTTGGGTGGAGACCCAAATGAGTTTTGGAACAGGAGTAGCACAACATGTAATTCTAAAGTATGGTCTATTTTCCAAACTGTAGTTTTATTGGTTCATTAGTTGGGTGTGCGATAGCTAAAATGGGAATAATAAAGGTCTGCGGTGCGGAGCCCTAAACAATATTTTAATGAGTCGTAGGCCTATTCTGATTTGAGTTGATTAGCCTTCTTCCTACCGAACTTTAGCTCTATCAACTCAGTAGTAGGTGCGAGATGAACATAAACACATAGTAAAACACATAGTAAACACATAGCTTTAATTGCCAGTGAGGTGGGGTCCCAAAAGATCTTTGGATAGAGGGAACGAATACTCTTGATTATGGTGTATTGTTTATTTCCCTACCAAATTTCAGCTCCATCGTTTCAGTCTTGGTTTGTAATGATTAACATAGGTATATTAAAAGTCAGTGGGGTGAAATCCTGCGAAGTCCTTAAGTAAAAATTAGAGGTTTAATAATTGGAAATTGTTACTTTTATCAATTTCCCGTGATTTTCTAGGTACAAGCTACCTGCATGCCAAATTTAATGTTTCTACCTCATCTAGAAGTGGTCTAGAATTCGTATACGAGAGTGAGTGAGTTACACATCGGGCTGTATAGTTATTTAGAAGAGAGTAAGACTAGATTAGAAGAGAATAAGATTAGATTATTAGAAAACCACCAAAGCCAGCTTCAAGCAGATCTTTATCAGAATGTGTCAGTAAGTTGTACAAATTAACAATCAGAATTGACGTCTTGGAAAACAATAAATTATCCCAACCTTATTTTCAGAGCCTCCATACAATGTGAAACAAAATTAGCATGCCATGAATCTTATGCCAAATTGTATTAAACTTTCCTTACTGAAAATGGGTTAAATTGGGTCAGAACCTGGTGAGTTGGCACAATGTATACCTGAGAGTATTTACAGCAAATCAAAATAGCCAATATCAAGTAAAAAACAAACTAAAATGAGTGATTATATATTTGGATAAGATTTGGTACATTTATACACAATCTGAATTCCAGAAACCTGAGCAATCACACTCCCATATATTAGTAGTCTGAGACAAAAAGGACTGAATTAGCGAAACAGGTCCCGTTCATAAAATTCCTACTCATCAAGCGAAATATTGCTCGATTTCGAGCATCGTGTTTACTAGTTTGTTATTATACCGACAATTGTCGAATATACAATTCTATTGATTTCCGTTCTTCAATATGAATTAATTCGAATCTTTGAAGGTCTATGGTGCGAATCCCTGAGGATCAATCTAAATTATAGGGAATTCCTGTAAATTTCTTCGATAATACCTTTACAGCGGCATGCGTTAATTCTCCTACGACGCTCACACGCTGAGAAAAGCGTAGAGTTAAGAGGCACAACCAGAAACAAAAACCATCTAACCAGAGGGTTTGTGCCATCTAACCAGAGGTTAGATGGCACAAACAGAAACTTTTTGTGAACTCAAGTATAAAATTTAGTCTTGACCTATTTTTGGGCAAGATAGCATTTTACACGCGAGGCGAAGCCGAGTTTTTGTGACGAGTAGTGAACGATACTTTTCATCACGATGCAAATAACTACAATAAACTTTTTTAAATTATCTGATATTTCATAGTCTAGCAAATTTCCATAAGTAAACACAACACGGTTTTACAATTAATTTTAGTGTTAAAGTCAGCCGTTTGAACATACAATGTTTAAAACGAATAATAAAATCACCAGTGTTCGGTGTGTTCGCCTCGCGCGTAAAACGCTAACATCCCAGTGTATTTTACACATTTAAAAATGTCCGAGATACCAGAAAAGATACATCAAAAGGCTTTCGATGTCCCAGGAAATCTACTTCTAGAGATGTTTTGTAGGTCTATTAATTCGTTATAAGACATTTACATTCGTTTGTAAACTTTGTTCAATAAAATTTACTTTCAATAATCTCAATTCCTGTTATTTCTCATAATTTAAAATACCCTCGTCACAGCAAACCTGCGTACTCAGCGAATTTCCAATGAATATATAGGTGTGTCTTAATACCACATTACACCACTTACCAGGATTCATACGAAATACATTCATAAATAAGCGATATTTAAAATATTCATTATTCTCCATAAGAATAAAATTGGAGATGAGTACGCAGGTTTGCTGCAACAAGGAACAAAATAATGGGGTTTATGTAAATATCAATATAACTCATCTAACTGAAGTCACATACCAAGTTTCATCCATATATATATGCATAAATAAGCGATATATAACATTTTAATTATTGTCCATAAGAATAACATGGGAACCGAGTACCTAGGTTTGCTGCTACGGGAATCATATGCGAAAAATTGTTCTTTTATGCAAACAACAATAAACCACAACCAGATGAAGCCATATACCAAGTTTTGTCAGTTTATGTTCATAAATAAGTGAGATATAAAATTGGTCTCTTTCTCCATAAAAATAACATTAGACAACGTACTGTGTTTAGCACTTTCAATATCTCAGTAACCAGTTGACGTAGAGCAATGATCAAAATACCAAATTGTTTGTTTTTTATGCTCAATTCAATGGTGAAAATTACAATTTGATTTAAATACAAATTACATGTGGAAACCCCCAAAACCCTATTTTTGGGGTACAAAACCCCCCAAAACCCCCTTTTGGATAGTGCGATTCGTCTGGTTTTCGAACTCGTTCAAACAAACGATACTTAACACATTTGTACCAAATTTCATTAAGATCGGACCTTTTTTATGAGAGTTATTGTGCTTACGGACACACATATATATATGTGTATTATGTATACATACATCATGTATACATTGTGTATATATATATGTATATATGTGTATATATGTGTAATTTATATATATATATACATATATACAAATTTGACCGAATGGTGTTTTTGGCATCTAGGGACCTCAAAATGAAAAGTTATCATGGTCCCGGGCTTAAGTCTTACCATGAGACCTACGGTAATAGCTTCTTCCCTATAGGGGAAATTCGCTAAAAGACAATAGTGCTTCTGTTGAGCAAAACTTCAATTGTTTGGGACAAGAAAAGTATAGTTTGGGACAGGCAAATAATTGTTTGGGACAGGCAAAGTAGTATTTGGGACAGGCAAACTCAGCTGATCGTTATTGGTTTTATTACAAGGAAATCGATAATTTTCGTAGATCTCAGCTGCATGGTAATGGGCTGTTTTGAAATACAGAGTCATGAAAACACATTTTTATCATACTGCACGAGTAGCAACTTTTTGGGTGTGAAATTAATTCGTAAAATCGCCTTTTTCTGATTCCTTAAAATTGTGCAACGAAAAATCAGTGGATTTTTTCATTGCGCTAACCTCAAAGATTGTTATTGTTTCTTTTTATGTTTGTGTATTTCAAAGGTAATACATTTTGTATTTGTTTGTAAATAAAATAAATGTAAATATTTTATAGTTAACCTATCTGGACTACCAAGACAATACAAATCACCTAGTTTTTGGGTTAAATGTTCAACTATCATAAAGTCTTATATGAGCAGTATGATAAAACAAGTTGTTCATCACATGGAGCAAAACAACCACTTTTGCTCCTTGTGATGAACACAGCTATTTGCATCGTGACTAGTAGTGAAATATACTATTCCATCATACTGCTTCGAAAACGGCTTTTATCAGTACATGCTTTGTGGCAGTAGTTATTTTTACCCAAGGAGTTCTATTGGTATTACTGGAGGTACCACTGGTGAACAAAACTGCGAGCCGTTCTTTCCAAATTTTGGTGAGGCAAAGAAATCGCTGAAATCGAACTTGTCGGCAAAGTGACTCAAACAAATACATACTCATGATTTTAACATTAATAAACTTGTATTTGTTTGTTTGTTCATATTTTATCATATTTCAAGACAAGAGTAGATGCATAAATCAAACGAAAACATTAATTTGTTCCAACTTTACTACTTTTATTCCAGTGATTTGCATGAGTAGATTCACTTATGGGGTTAAAATAACCAATCATGATAGTTCAAAGTACGAGAAATTTTTCTCACCAGTGTACCAACCTGAAAAAATCACCGGCTCGCTTTTTCGACAAAAATAGTGAAGCAGTGTTACCTCCAGTTATACAATAAACCTCCCTGTTTTTACCCCTAGAGTAAAAAAGAATCAGCTGATGTCGAGGTCATCAGCTATTCGTTTTTGTTGTTTATATAAATGTAGTAAAACTGCAAACTTGAGTACGTTGATTATAAGTAGGCATAATCAATTATTTTATTTATTGTAATTCATTGTTGCATTGTTGTCGGTTTAATGATAGGCCACTGCGTTCAATATATCAGTCGTTATATTAGTCTAACCTAACACTAACACAAACATAATAGGCAATAGCAACGAGGTACATATCTATAGAGGTCTCGTCAGGGGTAAAAACTGTGCCTACATGCTGACCGCCATTTTGACCCTCTATACCCTCCGATCTCCATGGCAACAATATATTTAACCAATCACAATCTCTCTTCACAAGTTATGTTAGTCTTTTTGACTCTTTGATCATATGATTTGTTTACAAAAATATCCTCCAGTAAGACTTCACTTTTATAGACTAGGGGTCTATATTATTTATTTACATCGCGTTGGGCAATAGATGAACACATTTGTAACAGCTGCTTGTTTTAAATAGCAAGAACAAGATGGCCTTTTGGGAGCAAACCTTTAAAGGTAAAAAGTTGTAAAATTGTAGTTTTGAAGTAGTTAGCTTAATATATTGTGCAGTGTGCCGAAAAATATAGTTCATCACACGGGCCAAAAGTGGCTTTTCGATTCTCGCTCATTTTCCGACCTCGGCGTCGTCCTTTGATGTGAACTCGACCATCCAAACAATGAAGATCCTACTCCTTACCCTGTGGATCCTGAAAATGTGTTTAGTATTGTAGGGAACTTTAATACTTCCGTGAGTAAAGGGTTTTTGATATGTCTGTTGATCTGTTGGAGACAAGTGTCCATGTGGTTGCTTCAATGATAGCCAATACTGTGAAGTAGTTCTCTTTTCAGAGACCATAAAAATAAACAGAACAGTGCCTGAATACAAGAAGGGCTCAAAATATAGTGTTTCAAGCACAGGCCTATCTCACTTATTCCAATTGTTACAAAGATCTGTGAGACTATTATGCTGGAGCAATTGTATGTATACTTTGAAGTGTCATCTTTTCGACCCTGCCCAATATGGTGAACTCTGGGAAGTTGCCAGAGTTCAGGCTGTGGACTCTCTTTTATAAATAGTAATTATGGACTCTTTTGTCAAAAATCTACATCTGCCATGTTGTGTGATCTATCACGTGCCTATGATTGTGTGTTCACAATCTCTTGTTGTCCAAGTTTGAAATATTGAGGTTGAGAGGTGATGCTCTCTCAGTCCGTAGATATTACCTCTCTGGGAGAACCCAAGTTAGGTCATGGAATTTAAATAATTCTCCCTTGAAAGTGAAGTATGGAATCCCACAGGGATCCATACTCGGCTCTATCCATTTTATTGTGTCAATAAATTACCTTTATTATAGAGTTGCTGGTCATGTCTCTCAGATTTTTCTTTTGCTAAGGTCCAATCTAAGCATATTTTTAAAACTGCATCGGCCTGGTTCCGTAAGAATAATTTGTCCCTGAACGAGGCCAAAACTTAAGCTATCACTTTGGTACAATTAATTAACAAAAATTGTGTATATTTAACTTTTATGTATCCAAGGATGTCAAATAAAGTTTATTATTAAAGTTTACAAAAATGTTTCAGCCTATCTTGGAATATGGAAGAGGTTGTACCTTTTAAGCTTCTGGGCTGTATAGATATAGATAGGGTTAGGTTGGATAAGTAACTCAAGTTTTCCTGTTGCAGGCATTAGATCTTCAATGCCACACCTCTGCCAGTCGGGCAAACAGTTTTTCAAGCCGTTGCAAGGAGAAAGAAAACTTGGCTGGTGGCCGACTCGTTTTTTAAAATCCAAGAATACTGGAGTGCGGATTTAATAGTATTTATTTATTTTAAATAAATGCGTGTGGCGTTTAGTGCATCGAACTTTTATTTTTTGGAGTTCTTGTGCATGTGTGCTGCATGGCTTGCATAGACTTAGTGATCACAGACTATTATGAAGTTGTTTTAATTTCTTTATTAGCATGATACGTGTTGTTACAACTAAACAGGATAAACAGAATAGTCTTACAACACTATAAAGTATATTTACACTTATACTGTACTTACATACAAGACGATAAAATATACACAAAAGATGGTACAAGGCGATCGATTTCAACCAGTTACACCGGTCATCATCAGGCCCAATCAGAGAATGACAGAAACAAAATGGCGAACAGCTTATATACTATTGGCTACCGCAAGTTCCGGAAACAAGTTGCGATAAGTACCACCAGAGTCAAAGTTGACCTGTTCATTGATCAATTTATCCCTATCCTTACATTTTTCCTTAAAAATAAACAATTCTTCCCATGCATTCATTACATTTCCTTTCTTACAATTATGGAGAATATTCAAATTGTCTTAAATTATTCCCAATGAGTGGCCATTTTCCAGGAGGTGTTTTGTGACATTCGATCTTTCTGGTTTTCGGTTCTTCCATATTGAAACATGATTCTTGAAGTTGTTTTGTGAGTTAAGAGTAGGGACATGTTTTAGTTAGTTTAGCTTTAGTGACCTGGCCTATTGTGTAAAGTAAATGGCCTGATGGAATCTTAAATCTTGAATATAGTTGTTTCAGCTTATAATCTGTTAAATTTAAAAGCAATTTATTTGTAAACAAACACCAACTGACAGTGTGATCAAATCGTATACAAGTGGCACATGGGGTCAAAAAATGTTTCTAATGTGAATAGTATACAAAAATTCTTTAAAAATGAATATTACACTCAGTGCCACCTTAGAGCCTCTTAACTCTACAACAATTGTTATTCTTCCCTATTAATATAATAATAGCTAAATTTTTACTAACAAACGTAATAATTTAAAAATGAAGTGTCATACAACACAAAGTTGTACTATCTTTGACATTTTAATATTTTTAATGAAGTGCACTGATTCGTTGGGCACATACAGTAATTTTAACCAAGAGCACCGGGTTTCACTCTTGCATTCTCCGAGTTACACAGTCATAGTCATATTTATTTCTGAATAGATGCAATGGGTTTACATCATTTGTATATCTATGTTGTAAAATAAGGAAACGAAAGTAAACAATATAAACATGATTACAAATTAAATGTAACATTTCAAAATATTCTAAGATGTTACTTTAACATTATTTTATTTTCAGCCAGACAGGAATTCTGTTACGGTGTACAAATATTTTTCTAAAATTAAAAGTTTCAGGGATTTTGTTTAAATTGTATTAAATTATTGGATCCTTTCAGGTCGTTAGGGGGTTTGTTTCCCACGCCAGAATAGAGCGGTTCTCTTTCAGACAAGGTTAGACGGATTTTAGGAGGAAAAGGAGGTTAGTGGCCATGTCTGGGGGGAGATCTGTGATTTTCTCTCACGGTTGGGACTGTTGGGAGTGGACCAGGTCTTTGCTGGATTAAGAATATGACTTTGAGTGCGTAAGTAGTAGTAAAAGGCCGATTGAGGAACATGAGGGGTACGAGGGGTACGAATTTCAAGGATTAAATGCTCACATGACGTAACCCAACTTAACCAAACCTAACCTATGCCCAAGGTCAAATAGGCAACTTTCAAGCCGATTTGAGAGGTCAAAGGCCAATTTCGAGCGAAAAATAAAGAAAAAAATAAAAATTTCAATATTTCAACGTCAAATTTAATTCATTTATAACATACAAATTTCAATATATAATTTAATTTACTTCTCAAGAGTGATAATGTCGCGTATTTTACCAAAAAACAAAACTGTATATATCATAATCACACAATTTGCAAAAATGCTCATGAACAACATATTTTCATCATATAAAAGGCCGATTTGAGCGCTACGAGGATGTATGAGATGTATGAGTGACGTCACAAGTGATGTACGAGGGTAAAGGTCAAACTGCGAAAACGACCTCGAAACTGCGTTTTATTCTTATTTAAACGCCACTTTCGACTTGAATAATTTGATTTTTATATTTTAAAACTTAATTTTACAACTTTAATCGCTTATATCTCGAAAACGGTAAGAGATATCGCAAAAATAACGAAATTTTTAAGAGAAAATAGAAGAGAACTGTTTACCTGTTTGGCCTATATGATGACGTAACTTTCATTGCTATGGGATGCGTTTTCAGCCGGACTTAACTATTGACCTTTGCCCGATGCTTAATATCTCCGTTATTATTTGAGCTATCGATTTGAGATTTTGTATGCGGGTTCGCAGTGACTTTTAGTACACGTTAATTTTAGAAAAGCCCAGATTAGTGGATAAACCTGCGTGCTACATGCGTTAATTCAGACTTTACAAAGAGACCTCACGTTTGGTTATTTATTGGCGGATTTGTATGAAATTTGGGGGGTGGTATCAAAATATATGGTTTAATATGTAAATTGACGCGAAATGATGCGAAATAGGTTGGGCCCCATTTTGGGTCCCGACTTAATCTGAAGCAGCTTGAAGGGGGTGGAATCAAAATATAGGGTTTTATATGCTAATTCCCTTTTCATAAAAGGAACTGCACAATACTGTTTTTAAAGATTTATAAAGTTAGTACCGGTTTTAATTATATCCATTTATATTGACAAAGGTAGTACATGACAACATGGAGAATCGCCAGAGTGCCCGCGACTGTCAACAGGCCGAATATATCTTGCCAATTCGAAGCGTCGTTAGGTATTTTGTAAGCGAAAACTCAATTTCACCGCCGTAATACAGTAAATATTTGTTGATTTACTAGGAGTCTGTTATCTCGCGGCACACACGCTGTCAGACAAATCGTAGGGTACAATGACCGAGTGTCTCAAGATGGTGACGTGCGTCGACGATGGTCGGTATACCGTGGCACTCGGTAACTGTGATTGTTGTACGGTGTGATCTGACCTGACGACGTGCATGACGTGCGTTGATGAGGGTTATTATACATTTGTAGGTGAGAGACCTTAAACACCCCACGAAGGACCAAGTTAAGCAAGTGATTCAAGCTTCACACTTTGATCTTCAAAGCTTCATTATTGGCCTAATTTAATAGTCCTAATGTAGGACGCTAATATAGTAAATTTATAAAAAGTATCATAACCACACATTGTATCACTTAAGTTCATTGACATTTCTATGGTTTTAAAACAAGCACATATGTACAAATATATGCCATAATTGAATGAGGGAGTGATAACAGAATATCGCCTTAAACGGTATTTTTGGTCGTGCAGTTTTTTGCTGGTGAACACCGTAATGCGAGAAGGGTTTAATGATGATATCTAAATACATCCGTTTAGTTAATAAAGATCTTACTGGCCATAACTAATTAAATAATTTCTGAGTAGGTACAATGTTAAAATTTTACACTGTTATTCGATTGATTTTAAATTTAAAAGTCATTAAGTCACGTTGTACTGGCCATAAAGTGACCTTTTATTGTTGATCTCATGTCCATTAAGTTGCATTTGACCGGATTAAAAGGTAGTTAAACACATGGTTTTAATATCATATTGCATGAATGATAGATAATCATGCACATTTCTTTACCTTTGAACAACCATGTGTCCATATATGTGGCAATTTGGAATTTTTAATGTTTTAAATTCATTCAAGTAAAATAATGTATTCTTTGCTAAACCTCTAAATAGAGAAGAATTTTTGCTAAACACATCTTTCTTCTTTAGTAAACGTTTGTAACAATCAAAATTAGCAAAAACCTAGGTCTAATCTTCCAAATATTAGTTTTTTAAGAGCCTTTGTATGTACTAGGGCCTTCTTGTTTGGAATTTTAAAATAAATAAAATTTACGTTAACTAGGGATAAAGTAACGTACCAGAAGGATTTTATTATAAGCACATTTATAAAATTGGCCTAATTTTAATAATTATTGAGACTATTTAGCTATTTACTTTGCCTCAGAGTGTGGCACATATTAGCACAACTTTAATGCTAATTACGGCAAAAGATCAGTAAACATTTATTTTGTTTGCATCACAATTTCCTCGGAATTGATCAAAAATGATTACAATTTTTTACACTGTTAGTTGCAAAATAAGCAATAGAATATTATTAAATATAGTTATTATCTTATATCCTAAGGATGATGAGAACATTACCCTCAGAAAACCTTCACAACAATCGTGTTATCAATGCGACGTGCTTCCTTCTCTACATTACAACTATTTCCACCTCAGTCAAGGTTGTCTTTGGAAACAAATCAGTTATTCTTTAGTAACAACCTATTTTTATATAGAGACCAGACTGTAATAAGAATTTTTATTTCAGGACAGCTATACAAAATGACACCTCAGTTTTAAACTCCACACCTTCATTCAATTGATGCTGATCGTGATTTGTAATTCTTGAAACCGTTAATATGTTGTCAGCATATCCAGCATCAGTATCATGCCCATGAGCACAAAACATTTCTCAGTTTTTAGCGAATTTCCCCTATAGGGAAGAAGCTATTACCGTAGGTCTCATGGTAAGACTTAAGCCCGAGACCATGATAACTTTTTGTTTTGAGGTCCCCAGATGCCAAAAACACTATTCGTTCAAATTTATATATATGTATATATATATATATATGTGTGTCTGTTAACACGATAACTTGAGTAAAAAACGTCTGATTTTGATGAAATTTGGCTCAAATGTGTAAAATGACATTCGTGGCTTTAAGTTCGAAAACCAGAAAAATCGGACCATGGGAAGGGGGGTTTATGGGGATTTTAAATTTTCCAAAAATCAGTTTTTTGCATTTTTCACCCTAAAATTTTTTAAAAAACTTAATTTTGGTTTTGACCATGTTATAGAGCTTAAAAAAACAAATAATTTTGTATTTTGAATTATTAACCTAGGTAAGTGGTTGCGGAGAAAATCCAAAAAAACCTGCTCATAAAATCTCCCATGTTAGTCTTAGGGGAAAAAGGTTTTTGGCTTTTCCTCAGTTTATTTTAATGTAAACTTCACATTTGCTTTTACCAATCTGTTCAGTTCCACAAAACAATCATTTTGGTGTTTAAATTGTGATTCTACGCCCAACCGTTGCAGAGATATTCAAAGTGCTAAACACCGTACGTTGTCCAATGTTATCCTTATGGAGAATAAATAAAATTTGATATCTCGATTATTTATTAATGTATGTTGATGAAACTTGGTATGTGGCTTCAAGTAGTACTGGTATATTGATATTTGCACAAAAAATTGATTTTTTGTTGATTATTCCCGTAGCAGCAAACCTGCGTACTCAGCCCCCATGTTATTCTTATGGGGAATAAGTCAAATGTACTGACTCCCTTAATTATGAACATAAATTAATAGAACTTGGTATGTAGCTTCACTTGGTTGAGTTATATTGATAATTAAATAAAAACCCATTTTTCTGTTCCTTGTTGCAGCAAACCTGCTTTCTTAGCCCCCATGTTATTTTTATGGAGAATAACTAGAATGTCATATATCGCTTATTTATGATTGAATATCGATGAAACTTAGTATGTGGTTTCGCCTAGTTAAATTCTATTTATATTTTCATAAAAACCAATTGTTTCTGTTCCTTGTTTCAGCAAACCTACATACTCATTACCAATGTTATTCTTATGGAGAATAATTAAAATCGCTTATATGTGAATATATTTTTATGAAACTTGGTTTGCGGCTTTATGTGGAATTCAGACATATATTATGCATTGGAAATTCGCTGAGTCCGCAGGTTTGCTGCGACGGGGGTATTGTATCTGGTTTTAGTCGCCGAACCTGGAGACAGGGCTATAGAATAGGGAAGGCTATATGGCGGTGAGATTGGAACCGGTTGCAGGTTGGTGCAGGGGGGGACTTTGACGTCACTTCGGCACCTCTGTCGGCCGGCACTGCCAGGGCACTGCGCTCTTCCCGTCTCTGGTACAACAATCACCACTAACACCATTCTCACCTTGAATAATTTATGTGAACAAGGATTTCAACGAACTTCTCCATATTATGTTAACAAGGAGTTATAACAAAGAGAATCTCAATATTATTGTAATGAATAAACAATATTGCTATTATAATAGTATTTTTTTAGATGATTGATCCGTAAGACACATTTTAAATTAAAGTAACACAATCCTTATTTTTTAAACGCTTATAATTCAGGTATAACATAAAATAAGAGTTAATTGTATTGTTATGTCAAGGTAATTAATGTTACTAAAACTTGCTCTTACGTAAATTTTAATTTGTTTTTAGCAATGTATTATGAAGTTATAAGCCTATTTTGTAATAATATTGCGGTTAGTTATATTAATGAAGAGTTTTTTTTCAAATTAAAAATATTAAAAATACAAAATGAATACCTTTGCATCTTAACGTAACATATGTCTTTTATATATGTCTATATAACAGTTGTCTTTTTGGAGGATTTTTTTACCGATTTGGTAATTTTTCGGCCACTTTTAGCGAATTTCTCCTATAGGGAAGAAGCTATTACCGTAGTCGGCATGGTAAGACCTAGGCCCGGGACCATGATAACTTTTCGTTTTGAGGTCCCCCAGACCCCAAAAACACCATTCGTTCGAAACTGTATAATATATATGTGTGTGTGTGTGTGTGTGTGTGTGTGTGTGTGTGTGTGTGTGTGTGTGTGTGTGTGTGTGTGTGTGTGTGTGTGTGTGTGTGTGTGTGTGTGTTTGTAGGGAGTAGGAAACGGGGTGATCTACAAGTACGCACAACACAAAACGGGGAGACGATTTCAAACGGGGAGACCCCGTTTGGTTGATGGTAAAATTTCAACATGACGGGGTTATTTAGGGCTACCTAAACGTAAATAACTATTTTTTGCAAATCTCCCTGTTTGTCATTGTCAAATCAAACATAACTTACACGTTTAGTTCCAGCACCCGCCACCACGTTGTGCCGCAATCGCTTTCGCACACTGCGACGCACTCTTTGCGTAAGGTTTGGATTATTTGGGGAGACGCACTCTTCAAGCTGATTCCCGATTATGTGGGGAGACAAACCAGACAATTTTGGTTTTAAACTATATGGGGAGACGCACAGTTTAAATTATCATTCGACTTTGTGGGCAGACGAACAACGCTCTGCATCTCGTGCTCAGGCTCGGTTGGGGTCTACACAGGAGTACAAGTTGAATTGCCACCGTAGGCTCTGGCTAACCACTGATATTTATTTATTATCTGGATAATTGGTTTTCAACAAAATGCGAAGAACTTTGTAAACGTTTAAAAATGCTCTAGTGATTTATAGTCTATAGTATAAAGTACTTAATTGATAGTCAATGATATTTTTATTCATAAATATTGTGTACGTAAGAAGATAGATGTGTGGGGATTCAAAAACAATTCGGATACTAACAGATACTCAATGCAAAATCTCCGTTAAACAACCATAAATGATCGATGTGCAATTATATCTCAACAGTTTTCTATTTTATTCCTACACATTTTTTAAATTCCGAATATTCATACAGGTTTGGACATCATTTTAAGAAAATTCAGCATATCGTTAAGGGAACAAATTTAAACAATCGGGAAAATTTAAAACAAAAATCAGTTTGTAAAATGTTAAAAAAGTAGTTAAAATAAATAAACTAGTTAATTTTAAATAAATAGTTGTGAATATTTTCAATCTACAATCATAATGAACAGATGTAAAATATATTAGATTTCTTAAATATTTAATTTAAAATCTAATCCCCATTTCTAAGAAATATTTTGTTATTTTAAAAATTAAAATCTCTAATGTTTCTAAATCTTATCTTTTTAAATTTGTATACAATTGTTACTTAAGAAGTTTTAAATTAAAAATCAGAAGTACATCTCTCCCATATGTTATGTTAAGAGATATATAGAGATGTTAAGATATGTACCTAAAAATCTTATAATTTCATCCTTCGTCATAATCTCGTTTGATACCAAAGTCTTAATTTAAATATCTTGGCTAAAATCATTTATTAAACAAATCTTTTTTTCTTAAACCATAAGAATATATAAACAAAATAGTAAGATAATTTCTCCACCTTCCAAACTTAATTAAAAATTAATGTAGTATAGTTTTTTTTAATACGTAAACAAATAAATACAATATCGTAGATTTTTACATATTTATAAATGTGATTCTTTCGTTTAAATCTATCGATGTATAATTTGTATCGATTGCACTATACAATTTATCTTAAAAGATCTAGTGTAAAAGTATAAATTTTCTTAAAAGGTTTATTAAATTTAATTATATGTGAAGATGGTAATTTTGAAGAGAGAAATTTAAAAGGTAAATTATAGATTTGATCGCTGACATTTAACTGTAAAATATAGAGGAGTAGCTTTTTTATATTGACATGTAATTCAAAAATTACCTCAAAATGTTCTTGTGTCATATTATAAGAGTTTAAATTATGATTCACATTTGTTTATAAAAGAACTATCTAAGATATATAGTCAGACTTATTTAGTAGCAAATACCGAAAAAATACATATATTATATAACTAATTCTGGAGAAGGGTATTAATTTTATGAATATTCACCAATAATCGTTTTAAATTATTATTTGTTGATTCAGTAAAAGTTATGTCTTCATATATTGAAAGATTAGCTAAAAACAACTTAGAGAAACAGCAGCTCAAACATTTGAACTAATTTATCAAAGATAGTTTAAACTATGCAATTGATATAGATGATGATACATTTTAAACAACGTCTTAAAGAGTCATTTTTCCATATAAATTTGTAGATGATATTGAAATATTTAATCATGATCAAATACTAGACAAAGATACATTTTACAGTTGCTAGGCAGGAGAAAATCTATGGTGGGTATAAATATGGTTTATAAGTTTAGTATAAACTAAAGCCTAAACAGATTTATATATTATTCAATATGTGTTGTTGTTAGCTGATGTATTAAAATTTTTAGATTTATCTGTTTAAAAAATTATTCATGAAATCGAGCTCATTATATAACATTACCATCTTTAGCTTGGGATTTTATATTAAAATTATAAAATATATAGTTAGAATTAATAAGTGATTATAATATGTACTAGCTAGTACCCGGCGCGTTGCTGCCGCAGAAGAGGCATTGAATTTGTTTTTGTCAAATACTCGTTCATTTTCAATATGAGCTCGTTCTCTCCGCTCACTCGTCTATCGAAAAAAGAGTTTGAGTTGCCATTCAAGTAGTTTTTTGTTTCCATAATGATAAGCAGCTGTTTACAATATTTTAAGTTATAGGTAGATATAAAATCAAAAGAAATCTTTCTTCCATAACGTTGAAACTTTAAGTCCAGTGGCGCACAGCCCTAATGTCCTAGGACTTCAATTAATGGCCTATAACCTTCCCAGGGTTAACCTGTGTTACTGTGCAAAATTTCAAAGCAATCGGATGAACGGTATGGCAGCGCATAAAATACGAAGTACAAACATTGACTTTTACTTTCTCCCCTTATACATAGTATATGGAGAAAGTATTGTTTTCGTAAAAATTTTCGAATTTGAGTTGTTAGTGGAAATATTCGTTTTGGTGCTCCCTGAACCCAAAAAAGTGGTTTTTACGTGATGTCTGTCTGTGTGTGTGTGTGTGTGTGTGTGTGTGTGTGTGTGTGTGTGTGTGTGTGTGTGTCCGTGTGTGTGTGTGTGTGTGTCTGTGTGGATGTGTACAGAGCTACAGCCTTAACCAATGGGCCGATTTTTATGAAATTTGGCATGTAGGTGCTAATCCACGATATCTCCAGGCGTTTTTTTCATTTTTTTGAATTTTTGATTTTTAAGGGTAATTATCCCCCCAAAACCGCCAAAAAACATGAAAAATACAAATTTCTCAAAAACGGCTCTAACGATTTTCATTAAACTTTAGTCGTTTGTAGAACTTTAGTTTTCCAACAAAATGGATCCACTCGTATTCCTGTAAAAATTCGGGTTCAGAAATTACAGGACTTAAAACACCCAAAATTCAGTTTTTTGGATTTTTCATAAAAAGACATAAATGTAAACAAATATTACTATTCACCATTAAAAAGAGCTCAAAAAACTAAATAATTTAGTATTTTGAATTACTATTCTACGATAGCTGGTTTCGGAGAAAATTGAAATTTTCATTTAGCGGTAAACGCAGTACGTTGTCCAATGTTATTCTTATGGGGAATAAAATACCCCCGTCGCAGCAAACCTGCATACTCAGCGAATTTCCAATGAATATATAACATAACACATTATAACACTTAACAGGATTCATAAGAAATGTATTCACAAACAAGCGATATTTAAAATATTAATTATTCTCCATAAGAATAACATTGGGGATGAGTACGCAGGTTTGCTGCAACAAGGCACACAAAATAATGGTTTTTTATGCAAATATCAATAGAACTCATCTTAGTGAAGTCACATACCAAGTTTCATCCATATACATTTATAAATAAGCGATATATAACATTTTAAGTATTTTCCATAAGAATAACATGGGGACCGAGTACCTAGGTTTGCTGCTACAGGAGCCATAGGCGAAAAATTGTTTTTTTGTGCAAACAACAATAAACCATAACCAGATCAAGCCATATACCAAATTTCGCCAGTTTATGTTCATAAATAAGCGAGATTATCAATTTTCCTTTTTCTCCATAAGAATAACATTAGACAACGTACTGTGTTTAGCACTTTCAATATCTCGGTAACCAATTGACGTAGAGCAATGATCAAAATACCAAATTGTTTGTTTTTTTAAGCTGAATTCAATGGTATAAATTAAAATTTGATTTAAATTAAAATTAAATGTGAAAACCCCAAAAACCTCATTTTTGGGGTACAAAACCCCCCAAAAACCCCCCTTCGGATGGTGCGATTCATCTGGTTTTCGAACTCGTTCAAATAAATGGTACTTTGCACATTTGTACCAAATTTCATTAATATCGGACCTTTTTTACGAGAGTTATCGTGCTTACGGACACATATATATATATATATATACATATATAAAAATTTGAACGAATGGTGTTTTTGGCATCTGGGGACCTCAAAATGAAAAGTTATCATGGTCTCGGGCTTAAGTCTTACCATGAGACCTACGGTAATAGCTTCTTCCCTATAGGGGAAATTCGCTAAAAATACTATTTCTCTCTTATTTACTGGTCAATTTCATTCAAACTTGATATGCTTGTCAAGTTAGCATTGACCAACAGAGGAAATTCGAAATATGTTGCCCTTAATAACCCTGGGGGGGAATAGGGGGCATTTCCCCTCTTAAAACCACGAGTGTAGCAATGGATTCTGTAGTGCCTCCAAAGCAGGGATTTGGGTGGATTCTTTTAAACAACTTGTTTACAAGATTTTATGTACATTCGACCGTGCTTTGTATTCTATATTTAGTAAATAAAAAGTAATTTATTCATTAAAGTTGGGCTAAAAGGGAGAAAGTATGTGTCAGTTTCCTGATACCGTTTATTATATAATAGATTAAATGATTGAAAAATGAATTAGAGTTGGAATATCTCAGTATGTTACTAGAAATTGTATAGAACATTTAATCCTACTTCAAGATAAAGGTTTAATTTAGGAATTTTCTATATTTCTCAGTAACTTATAAATTTCTTAAAATCATCCTTATAATTTTGCTGATCGAGAAAACTTTTCTTGATTCCTTTTAAATTTAAAAGATGTTTACCGTACAATTTTAATCTTAAACCAATATATTACTTTAATGCAACACTATTTAACTCATCTTTAAACTTTCCTAAAACTGTCTTTCCTTTTACTTTCTCCCCCTTATACATATTATATGGAGAAAGTATTATTTTCGTCAACATTTTCGAATTAGAGTTGTTAGTGGAAATGTTCGTTTTGGTGCTCCCTGAACCCAAAAAAGTGATTTTTACGTGATGTCTGTGTGTATGTCGTCTGTCTGTCTTCCTGTCTGTCTGTCTGTATGGATGTGTACAGAGCTAGAGCCCTAACCAATGGTCCGATTTTTATGAAATTTGGTATGTAGGTACTAATCCACGATATCTCCAGGCGTTTTTTTTTTAATTTTTTGGAATTTTTGATTTATACGGTTAATTATCCCCCAAAAACCGCCAAAACACATGAAACATCAAGATTTCGCAAAAACGGCTCTAACGATTTTGATTAAACTTTAGTCGTTTGTAGAACGTTAGTTTCCCAACAAAATGACACTACCCGCATTTCTTTAAAAATTGGGGTTCAGAAATTACAAGAGTTAAAATATCTAAAATTCAGTTTTTGATTTTTCATAAAAAAACATAAATATAAAAATATTACTATTCAACATTACAAAGAGCTCAAAAAACTAAATAATTTAGTATTTTGAATTACAATTCTACGACTACTGGTTGCGGGGAAAATTTAAATTTTCATTTTGCTGTGAACACATTCCTTTGTCTTAATGTTATTCTTATGGGGAATACAAAAATTACTATTTATCTCTTATTTATTGATCGATTTCGTTCAATCTTGATATGATTGTCAAGTTAGCATTGACCAACAGACATTAAAAGATTTTTGCTGAACATTTCAAAAAGTATTAATATTATGAGAACGGAAAGGCAATGTTTCAAAACGGATTGCGGCGTTGGTTTCAGCGTGGAAAAACTGTTCGAAATAAATGGTCACAACCCCACCTTAACCTTTGAAAAAAATCTTATTCCAACATGGCGGATCCAAGATAGCGGCCGAAAATTTGTATTCTTTTCAAAATGAACCAAATGCCACTCAACAATGATCGGTAGTAGTTTATGGTCATTATTTTATCAAATTACGAGATTATGGGCATGTTTTAACGTTAGGGCATTTAAAATTCTCTTCAAAATTATTCTTTGTAAATCACCAATATCTTGATAACGAATAATGATTTTCAAAAATATATTGCAGCACTATGTTCACCGTAAAAATGCCATTCTTCATGATGGGTTAGAATCACACCTTTACATTTGAAAACAAAAATGTAAATTCAATATGGCGGATACAAGATGGCGGCCAAAAACATGAACTTAGTTAAAATGAAGTATAAGTTGATCAACAATGATCGTTGGTGGTCCGGACCCAATATCTTAAGAAATATAGAAAAACATAGGGGGGAACTCATTTAAAACTCCCCCTGGATGAGGCCTGCGGCTTATTACACTATTAAATAGGCGTGGACAATATTCACCAAATTAGCAGTATGCTATCTAACGTATTGTGGAAGGAATAGCTACTGTTAAAATAAATATAAATAGAGCATTTATTCCGCCCTACCGTTTGTTACAAATTAATAAAACTGAATAACAAAAAACTTAACAAAAGTAGGTATTTTGTTTATTCCATGTGTAATTATTTTTTTTAGCTTGAAGGTGTTAATTACTAAAACGTTGAGATTTCCAGGCCCTTAATTCAATTTGCACATAGATATTGACATGATTCCTATATATTGGTTTCGATTCTTGATCCATAGACTCAGTACTTTAGGTCCTAACTATATTCTCAAAATGTCACTGGACGTCAAGGTGTTCTGTAATGTCGCAACATTCCTTTACTTTGACTACATGTTATTTTTATAAGTTTAAATATACTTGATGCAGTATTAGACAACTATTGCAACCACACTTGCTTTAGGGAGTAGGTTATTCTGGTGAAGCTAATATTCACATTACGTAATTAGTTTTATTATACTTTTTTCTTGATAGTACACACGACTGGTTTAGTATGTAAAAAAAGACTATTTCTCTCTCTCTATAGTAAAAGACTATTACTATTTCTCTCTTATTTATTGATCAATTTCGTTCAAACTTGTTATGCTTGTCAAGTTAGCATTGACCAACAGAGGAAATTCGAAATATGTTGTCCCTTAATAACCCTGAGGGGGGGAATAGAGGGCATTTCCCCTCTAAAACCACGTGTATAGCGATGGATTCTGTAGTGCCTCCTAAACAGGGATTTGGGTGGATATTTTTGAAAACAACTTGTTTACAACATTTTCTGTACATTCGAGCGTGCTTTGTATTCAGTATTAGTAAATAAAAAGTAATTTATTAATTAAAGTTGGGCTAAAAGGGAGAAAGTATGTGTCAGTTTCCTGATACCGTTTATTTATAATCAGTTGGTCAAGTTCATTGGGCAAAACAATCGGAAAACTCTGGGTATTTTAGGTTTTCAAATTTTTAGTTTTTGGGCCCAAAAAGGGTCAGAAAAGCCCCGAAAGTACATTTATTGCACATTAAATTATTGTACGTCAAAAGCCAGAGATTTTAAGCCCTCTCTCATAATTCTAGCACAATTACTTACCGAGTTATTGAAGAAAATGGTAATAGACAAAATAAAGTACGTTGTCTTATGGGGATTTTACACCGGAAAAGGCTGTTTTTCATATCTTAATATCGTTTTATCATCCCCAATACCCATATACCAACTTGTTATCCCATATATACCTCCTTCTAATACCTTATAATGTACAACATTGGCATCCTAATGAATTTAAATATAACCAGGAACATCAGAACAACCAACAAATAACATTTTTCAATTTTAAACAAATGTAACCAGTGTTAGTTTAAACCCTTTATTTGCTCTTTTTAAAGTTTTAATGCGGAAATTCTTTCCCTCACGTCAGCGTGCTGCGTGCGATCTCGTTCTTAATACGACAAATGATGAACAAGGACGTTGTGACTAACGGTTCTGCAATACTAAGGTACACACAAAATAAGCTTCGGTTTACGTGTGAGGATCTTTGAATCTTTGGATCTCTGAATCCGTCCCCTCAACAACACATAAACATAACATAAACGGTTCTGCAGCTTTTTTAAAGTTTTTTCTGTAATTTTACTCGCAAAGTTGATGTAATGTGCGTAAGAGCTAGGTGAATAATCATAAGGATAATAGATAGAAGGGTAACGATATATTTGTATGATAATAAATATGATACATCAAACCACTTTGAAAAAATCATATAAAAAGTGTTCTTGATGCGCCGACTCGAAGAATTATAAATACTTAAAAAGATGAACCTCAGTTCAATATGGGCGCTAGCTGATTTTGTTATCCCTCAATCTGGAAAATAGCAAAATAAAATATTATTTTAGTAAACCTGTTATCAAAAACTATCAGAACATTTTTTTACGAAACTAAACGTGTGTACACCATCAGACCCGCCACAAGGGGGGGGGGGCAACCGGATCAATTTGCCCCAGGCCCCCAATCGCCTCGTGGCAGCTTTTTGCGCCAGATGACATGTTTTCCATAAAACAAACCAGTAATTACTATGGTATTACCGTTTCCCATTACTGGTTTGTAAGATTCTATGCATCAAAGATGTTAAAGAACATTCTCCACAATATATAAAACCCTAATAATCATCAAGAATTAATTTGTCAAAATATCCTCCATATATAAATGATAATCGTATGTCAATACACTAAATGATAATTGTAGAGAGTTCCCAGCGTCTAACGCTACCCTCATTAACGTGCGACACGCCTTGTCAGTTGTGGTAACTGATAACGTGGTAATGCTGATTAGTAAGACTCCACCTCACTCGGACAACCAAGAAGTGTATTATCCATTGACCCATTACCTCCTCAACAATTTTGCTTTTCGTTAATTTTATATACATCCCCATGTGAAAAGTAAGGAATTTAAAACTTCTGATTTTTTACATTAAAAAATGTGATTAAGCACATTATCTAGAATAATCATAAGGTAGGTGTCGTGCGTTTATACCCGTCTGCTGTTGGTTGGGCACCAGTGACGTCACACTGTTTACATTTTTGTTTTGTTGACATTCCAGATCAACACAGTATTATAATGGATGCGTCAAAGTTAAAACAACAGAATCCAGTCTGGTTTTGACAGATGGGAGCTTTGTTGTGTTACAAACAGCTGTTGGGCACCACTGACGTCACTGATCTACTGCGCATATAATTATTTTAGACACTGTGTGATTAAGTGACTACTTTGTTTGCGAACTGACATGTAAATAGTAAACCAAATCAGAAGAGACAAGGCAAGGTTAGGGGTTATTGGGGCAAGGTTAGGGGCTATGGTCCCTTTTCAAGCCACTAGTTCCATAATAATTGCATTGGGTCTTTGAGGGTCAGTGAGGCAGAGCCAGCGATTATATAAGCCCAAAGATGAGCACATCTGATAGGAATGTATTTCGGAAGGTGAAGCCAGTTTCTGAGCGACAGGACCCACAACAAGATGGCGGCAATTATTTTTGGGAAAAACGTATGCGTGCTCAGATGAATTAGAATTTTCGCCAATTTAATTGGTTTGTGTCGTCACATTAAACAAGAGCGTCACATGATGATTCATCTCCGACCACCGCCATCTTGTTTTGGGTCCTGTCGCTCAACAACTGGCTTCACTTTCGGGCCATATGCCCTAACTAATGATCGCTGGGCAGAGCAATGATGTCAAAGGAAAAATAAATAGCATTTAAAACACATAGAGGAAAATTCCTTTAATTTAACACTTCAATTGTTGAAAAAAGTACGTGTCAGAAACTGACATCATGAAAAGATTTCTTGGGAAACCAGGAAGGTTGTAAGGCCACAAACTCTATAAGGTAATTTTCATGTAAAATATATGAAATAAATGTTGTATACAACATTTGCACTCGGTTTTCCAACCAAGCTCCATGTAAAAGTAATGCAAATCTATATAATACTAGCTGCTAATCCCGTGCTTCGCAATGGGGATACAAATTCAGAGTAGAAAAACTAAGCAGTTATGTGTGCTGCGTTCTGTGGTTAGCCCGTGGAACTACTACGAATCAAGATCAGCTCTTTGTATTTTCATCAGCTCAAACAAAAATGAATCTCCATAAGGGATACATAGGAACTTTGAACTCCCATGGGGCACAGCCCAGATAGGATTTTCAAAACTAAAATAGGCCTTCGTGTTTATTTGGTGTATAAGGAAAATTCCTGTAAATTTTCATGCCGATCGGTTCAGTAGTTTTTGAGTGATTGAGGAACAAAAAGCAGACAGACAGACACACACCATCCCATTTCTATATAATAGTATGATTTATAGTACGGTTGTTACTGGAATCACTTAACTAGAATAAAATCGCTCACCGGGTAATTTGCGCCTATGATGGTTTGTTGACTCCCGTCCATTTTGTTCACATTATAGGTCACCAACACTTCCTGACAATCTTCATTCGGACCGGGCTGGGAGGCAGTACATAGCCGAGCCGGGATACCAGAAACAGAGGCTCGTGAGACAGGGAGGTTTACAGACAAGGGGAGAGGTTCTGCTGAGCTTTGTGACTGGTTGGGGAGGGGGGTTTCCGTTGAGGTACTTTGGTAATTTGTCAAAGGTACTTTGTTGTTTGGTGGAATGGGGGTTTGTATCGGGGTACTCAGGATTGATGTCTTGTTCTCAACGACGGGAGATGATATTGGAGAGGCCTGGTTCGGAGGCTGGTAGTTAGGCAAGGCGTCAGAGGCTTCTGCTGGACGGGGCTGGGTTTGGGTCAAAATTATAGGGGCTGGGACGTCTGCAACCGGTCTTCCGATGTGGGGGTCCCCTCCTGTGAAAATAGGGGGTGTCTTTTTAAAATGGGGCTTACAAAACCAGTAGTAATATGAGTTTGTACTGTTTCAATCTCACTTGGGTAAATGACTACCAAAAAGCCCCGTATCACGCCAGAAGAGGCAGACCTACCTTACCTGGTAAAAATACCCCATGAGGTTAAAGATCAATCGGGTAAATCCCAGTTTATTGTGTCACTTTGTCAAGAATAAATCTCTAATTACTCGAAAATACATATAATTCTTGTAAATATTATTTTCTACATTATTATTTTCATCATCTGATACAGGATTATCACAGTATAAAGGATTGTGTAAATAAAATAATTCTTAATTTAAACGTTATAAGAATTTAACAACTTAAATGTATATTTTACGGGAATTTATTTTTCCGGTTGTTTCTAAACATTTGTTGTGATTAATATTTCCATTAGTTTTTAGTACAAACATATTGTTGTGAATTTTAAATCTTGAAATTCATTTTGTGAAACGTTTGATGAGGGCGAGCCACACCAAATCTACAAATCCTAATCATAACATTTTGCACCATTTAAGTTTGATCAGTTCTGAGCTTAACCAATCACTTATTGCTGATTTTTCTGTATTCTGTACCTACACAGGAGTGTACTTCTGTTTACAACACCTTGACTCACGTTTCAACCCCAACTCTCCTGTCACGACGTAGTCGGTCATGTCTTGTACCCCCGCGACACGGACCCAGTAGTAGACCACGTCCCCCGGCTTGACCTTCAGATTGGGGAAGTAGTAGTTCAGACTGCCGTCCCTGGTCCTGGTGACGTTAGCCACGTAGTGCCCAGGACTGAGGGTTTTGAACTTTTCATTCAGTTTTATGTTAAAAGCCAAAACTCTATAGTCCTCATCCTCACCTGAAATACAAATAGTTTCAATTTTCAACCTTACATCGTTTCTCAGGTGTAAAATCTTAACTTTAAATCTAAATAGATAAATTAACAAAAATATTCAATACTCTTTGTTAAATAAACAATGGGTACACGACTTAGGAAATACAGTGCGGCATATTATTTTCTAGCGCTCAAAAAACCCATTTCAGCCGAATAATCTTCTAGCAGTAAAATATTAAATACGTAAAAGGGCATTTATAAAATTCAATGCTACATTCAGAAAGTCTTTGCACTTTATATTTGAACCATACAATAATTGTTTTACCCATGTACGCAAAGTATAATGGAAATGTGTTAAAAGGTCAGTAACGAAATAATTCACATTTATACCTGCTTCCTGCTTATTCATTAAGACTAAGTTAAAAGGGATTAAATTTTAACTCACTTAGCTCCTAAACAAAATTCCTTGAATCTTTGATATACGACTAATTTTTAAGAACAAAAAAATGCCTAATAATTCCAGACAGTATATTTTTGATACCATAAAAATTAAGGTAAAATTTCATAATATTCAGTATTTGCAAAGTTTGTTATAGGATGTCCTATCTACGTGGCAGGCCAAAGCGTACCAGTAAATTTTGGGAAAACCAAGTCTGACATTTCATTATAAAATTGGAGAAAAAGTATTATTTTGTATAGAACCTCTCAAATTAAAATGTCAAGTTGATATAATTATTTAGTCACTAGTACCGAAAGTGGTATTTTTTATTGAGTGCCGGAATAACACTTTAGGTTGGGGTTACAAACAATCCTTTTCATCACACTGTAAATAATAAAACTAATAAAGCATATTTTTCAGACATGTTTATCAAGTTTTCTAAATAATATTTCTTACATAATAATGAAAACAACAGTGTTTACATTTTTTTACATCTATCTGCTAACTAATAACAGCTATCATGGAATCCACCACCAATTAGGTTAATATATCTCGAGGTCTCATATGGGGTAAAAAAGCGAAGCCCACATGCTGACAGCAATGTTCCTCATGTAACCAATAATCAGATCCTCTCTTCACAAGTTAAATATTTTGTCATCTTAGAAACATTCAACTTGTGAAGAGAGGATTGTGTTGGTACCATGTTGGTGCTATGGGAACAGAGTTAATAGAGGGGTAAAATGGCGGTCGACCATGTGTCTACACTTTTTTTAACGAGACGACCTCTACATATATTAACCTGGTTGGCACCAGATAGCGCTGTGTGAAAAATACGCTACTGGTGAAGTGAGTGCTATTAAGTGCTATTATCAGAAGTAGTGCTATTAAATAATTGGAATTAAATAAAATGGGTGATAAACCATGAAATGTGTTACTTAAAATAACAAGCTATGAAAAAAGTGTAAACAGAAGAGATAAAATGTATTAATGAGTACCTGAAAATAAAATGCTCAAGCCTGAAGGGTTTAAAAATTTAAATTTTATATTCTTCTCGACTATTTTTTTCACAAGTTGCTCGTCTTTTGGGGCAGAACCATCCTGTAAACACACAAAACGTTAAAGTACATATTTTAATGTCCATAAGTCAATAAATATATATTTGCTGTCCCAAAAATGACGGTATTTTTTTACAAAAAATACAAATATATTTATTTTATTTTACATGCCAACGCCTTGAACCAATTACAAACAATACATTATAGCGAAGCAACATATATTCAAATCTATTAAACCTAGAAATGTGTCTAATTTACAATTAACTAAACAGTAAAATAGGTCCTATAGTTTATGCATAATGGGGAAACAAACAGACGAACATATTATGTCATTACGCCCTGCCCTCTCCATGTTTATTTAGTACAAATTTAATCCCATTCATATGTTTTTTTACTATTGAAAATTGGACCAACAATTAAATAATAATTGAGAATAGATTAAACTAGGTTTTGCAATGTTATCATGGTTTTGTAATTACCGTAGTTCACTTCAAAATTATTTGTCAACTTTAACATTGCTAAACATATGTTGTTGTAGTGGCAATACAAATTTTCTTATTATTATTGTTATAATGGTTTGGGTGAGTTAGGCTATAATGGGGAATTGCCTGTAAAATATTTTGGTAAACCTCTGTTCCTTAGTATAAGCAAATTTATAAAATGTAATATCTCTATGATACATTTTTGTATGCATAGGTGGTAAGGAACTGTTGAGTTTCAGTGACTTTTATTCTTCTAAGCTCAACCACTTACATTATGTGTTTTGATTATGGAGTAGCTGTGATCCCATTCCGGCTGACCTCTGCTTCCTCCCCCGCCTGCTCCCATTGGCGGCTTCTCAACATCGTTCGGCAGGGGGGTGGGAGTTGTCGTCTGAATCGAGATGTAGGTCGGCCGAGGGGAGGGAGTTGTCGTCTGAATCGAGATGTAGGTCGGCCGGGGGGAGGGAGTTGTCGACTGAATCGAGATGTAGGTTGGCCGGGAAGAAGGAGGTGTCTTGCCAATCGAGTTTAAAACGTTATGTGGATCACCCACTGCAAAAAATGCCAAAATGTATTTGTAAAATTTAGTTTGTAAGTACATTGTAAAGTAAAAGTGGTGAAGTTTTGTTTACAAGAGATCCGCCGCACTTGTAAAATTCTATAGAAGACAGAGTCAAGACGGTAATAGAATAATTGCAGAATAAAATAAATCTTGGTAGAATATTGTGAAAAAATGAGTTTTTTTTCAATTCTGCCATAAAAATCTTTAAGTGTAAATAACTGCATAGTGGAAAACAAGAAATTCTATAAGAAAAGTGGGAGCTGAAGGGATGCGTTGGGAAAGCGTAGGTCAAACAACTTAGAAGATCTTATGGATCATAAAGTGTAAGCCAAAAAATATTATTTTTCATAGACATTATTAAGTTTTAATTATTAAAAATATTCCACAACTATTTAATTTTGTAACCAAAAATACTTACCTAAATTTAAGGTAAATTTACATTTCAAAGCTTCAAAGCAGTTTCAAGAGATAAGGAACACAACTTATAAATTTAATCATAAGACTATTAAAATATTTGTGATTCATTTTTGAGATTATATTTTAAGACTCGCTTCGCTCACTGACCCCCGCTTTGTGTCGCTCTAGTTTTTGTTATAACTGTATGTCCGTTCAATTATTTTGTATATGCAGTATACTATTTTGATTCATTTGGGATATATCCACTATAGATGGTATCTTTATACAATGGTTCTATCATTTGCTTGTACTCCACCATGTGAAAGCTACTTTGACAGTTTACTAGATTTATTACGCAGCTTTATGATTCTTTTTGTTTTGATTTGAAACTCCTTAAGCCCTTTGTTAACATTTCCAAATTTCAAGGTAAAAATTAAAGGTTTAAAAACTGGAAATTTTACCTTTTGACAATGTTTTTGGGTGCTTCAAGGAACAAGCTACCTGCATGCCAAATTTCACGCTTCTACCTCATCTAAAAGTGGTCTAGAATTGTATATGTGAGTAAGTTACACATCGGGCTGAATAGTTATTTAGATTACGAATAAATTTAAATTAACCTTGCTAAAATCCTGAGACTCCCCCAAGATTATTTGTTTGCAGCAAGAGACTTACTACTATAACACCATAAACTAGTACATAATGAATTGTTACAAGATAAACTCACATATAATATCCAGGTATCCCTTTACGACGTACAACCACATCTCTTTACCGAACGTAACTCTCATCCAGTAGTAAGCTTTATCTCCTTGTTTGAGTTTCAAATTTGGGTAGGTGTACCTCCACCGCCCATCGCTCCTTCTATCAACGAATGCATTGTAGTGGCCAGCTTCGAATCCTTTGAATTCCTCGTTTAGTTTGATATGGAAAGTCAAAATCCTTAAGTTATCGCCACCTGCACAGTTAAAAAAATGTTTTTTTGTCAGCATAACTATGAATATAAAAGCAGTACCTAATTCTGTATTTATAAAATACTGTGAAATCATACATTGCCTTTCACTTACTTGTTGCAACTCCTTAGGTTTGTGAAACGCCCAATTATTGTGCGTTTTACCAAACAATCCTGTGGTCAAATCATATCCAGGGAGACAATTGTCATTCAGTAAACCTTTCTCCGAAAATGGCTGAGGGATACGCTGGTATAGATTTAAAAATTACAGATTTAAAACCAAAAATACACTCTGATAAATTATAACTTTCTGTACTTTCAAACATAACAAAGTAAAAATAAAATTTCAGACAAATAGCGTGCCCATCGATGAAACAATGTTGGATGAGGTGGGGGCCTCTGAAAGATCGGGGGTTCAACATTTAACAGTGGTGATACCATGAAGTATGAGTTAAACTCCTCTTCACATCAAAAGCTGTGACCTGATTGTTCATTACACTCACACATATTTTAATGGAAATAGATTAAACAGTACCGCGGCTATACATAGACTCAAACCTTTTGAAACTAAACCATCAAACATGGGAAGGAAATTTTTTAAAGCTTTAAAATCCGCAATAAAAGAAATAAATTACATAAACTAATACAATGCTAAGCTTAGAGAATTCTTGGTCGGCCGTTTCTATTACAGCCCACCCCCACAATACCTTTCCTCTTCATTGAGAGGGCAGAAGTCACAAAACAAGTGAATTATTTTAAAATAAAATACAAGCAAAAATATGACATCAAAAATAAAATTTGTATTACGAGAAAGTTTCACGCTATTTAAATAAAATGCAATACTCAACAAAATGTTCTGTTAAATTACATTTTTGCGTAAGGTTATGCTTCATTCCCTATTCTGGAAGTATCGTTGTGCGGATCTTGCTAATAGCTCCTCCTAGAGAATACGCTAACGAGACCATCATGGAGGCATTGGTAAAACATTTTGGTTCCCAGCCCAGACCACTTCTGTTTTCATGTGTAAATATTTTAGAGCATTAAAAGATTGATTAATATATAGAACATTTGGATAAAAATGTTAATATTTACTAATTTTGCATGTTATTTCTGTAAGCTTGGATTATATAAAGATGAACCCTAATAGTACGTGTAATTGTTTCCACTACTTTAAATTACATTCGACTTCAGGTTATATGAAAAAGGTGTTACATCACCGGGCAGTTAGAACAAGTAGCTTTACGGTTTTTAGGGTCTGCACAGATTTGGCAGGGCAGAACATCTGATTTGTATGTTCTACAAAATTTGTAATATGCTCATTTGTGATAATTTGTAAAATACGTGAACATCTTCTAACGTTCAGTCTTTGAGTACAGTATACTGTATGTTCAACCTTTTAAACATACTCTTGTAATTAGTACAGAAATGCATTACACAAGGAGGATGTTTACAGTTACAAGAAAAATATTATATGAATTTTGAAAAGTAAACACGATATACTTATGTTATTAAGAAGTTTCACTTTACCGTAATGTTAACTTACCTTTCTAACTGTAAAGTCCTATATTATTAGGACAATATTTGATTAATAAATATATTTAATTTAATGATATATGCGTACCTGATAATAAAATCCTTAGACCTGCGGGGTTCAAATACTCGAATTCGATATCCCTGTCCAACATTTTCTTGAAATATTCATCGACTTTATCCGGTAAGGTCTCAGAATCGTAAGTAAGGCCGACCTGTAAAATATCGATCCATGACAAATTTACTACATGAAAAGTTCGCATCCTGTTAGAATAAATAAACGAGTTCGCACGCATCACGCTGACGTGGGGGAAGTGAATTTTCATTTAACTATTTTTGTTAACCAAAATCAGTGTAAAAACATACATTTATTAAAATTTGTATGGAAATCTGAAAACATTTATTTTTTGGGCTGTTCTGATGCTCCTGTTTCCATTTATCCGCAATGCTGGGAATACAACTTTGCGCATTATAAGGTTAGGAGAAGGTTCTGTCGGGATTGAAAAAAGGCGTGAGGTTGTTGGGGATGATAAAAATACACCAACAAATTAATACCAGGCTTTTCTTATGTAAAACCCCCATAAGACAACGTACTGTAATAGTCGATATACATTTGCATTAATTACTCGGTAAATATTTATGCTAGAATGATGAGAGGGCTTACAACTTTTGCTTCACTAATCTCTATATTTTGACATTCATTAATTTTACATCCAGTGGCGGATTTAGGGGGGGGGTGTAGCCCAGGGCGCCGACTTTTTAGGGGCAGCAAATTTACAGAAAAATTAATAAGTTGGTTTACAAAAGAAAGGTTGAGAAGGGGAGTATTTTGACGAAAGCGGATGACAATGACGGTGTGCCGCCCTTTTAAAGGTAAAGGTAGTAATCAGAGACTAATGTAATACGCTTGCAGTCCCTCACACTGCAGTTCCTCAAAACAGTCATAATGCATTTGTCATTCATCCGTACTAGCGACAAGACGATTATGCTACAGAGAATGGGCGGGAAGCCACGAACTACAGTTAATTCAACTTCTCCCCTCCGCTCATCAGGCACTGCGCTACTATGGCGTAAAGGTTTGATACTGGATCCAGCTGTCATTGGTCATTGGGCGATTAATTAATTATCCTGGCTATAGAACCAGCCGGTCTTAGTCCAGTAACAAGGCTACACGAGGCATCTCACCCATTCTACACTCACCATTCATTCATATTCTCCTTAAAATACGCCCTAGTTGCGTCGGCGTCTTAGACAATGATTTAATGATGTGTCCAACTCACGGACTTCCAAGTTTACCCGTACATTCGCATAGCATTAAGATTATTTTTTACACAATATCGATAATGACTAAGGTACACGGCTGAGAAATGTTGCAACAATCGAATTTGAGATGACAATAACAAAATTTAGACTACAAAGATATTGTTGATTCATTTTCAAACCCAAGGTAACAAAGTTATTTCAGCCAACGTATATTTACCATCAAAGGCCGCTTCACATAATCGTTCATTCTGGAGTATATTTATTTTAACAAAACATCTGACCAAAGACAAGTAAAGACTAACATAATTTGTGAAGAGAGGATTTGATTGGTTGTTGCCATGACAAAGGGTCAAAATCGTGGTCAACATTTAGGCTGCTTTTTTTACTCCAGGCGAGACCACTTAATATATATTTTGGGTGGGTCGGTGTCAAAATCTCGCATTTCATTAAATGAAAAACTGTGTTAATCGAAGTCTTTAAATTAATATCGCATTTTAGACGAATCATGATGTTAAACTTAACTTTATAATCTTGAGACATATTTTAGATTTAATTTTATTGTTTATCTCGAAGCAAAGTTATGTTTTGAGTTAAATGAAAACACCGTTGTAATATGGTTTTGGAAATAGTGTTGAAAACAAGCCGCCTTGCACGTCGAATGACAGTGACACCGTCCCACCAACAAGTTGACACCACAACAGGACAAATTACCAAATATGACGGCACGCTTTTTGAAGGTTATTTGTCAGAGAGTAGTGACTCCTGTAGGTATTATATTTTAATGCATTTGATCTACAACATCATGGAGGTGAAACTAGAAGAAGTGTTTGAAAATGTGTAGAGTTTTATGATGATTAGGCCTACAACAATTAATTTTATATTTTGATCGTCTAAAACATAAAAAAATTCTTTGCATAAAAGTATCTAAACTTATTTAATAGGCGAGCAGGTTTTTTGTGGCAATCACTCCTCCTAAACTACTGAACCGATTTTCATGTTTTTGGTGTCATTGGAAAGAGCCTAACGTAAAGTTGTGCAGGAAACTTTTTTTATAGAGAAATAATTTGTGAGTGAGGCCTTGGGGCCCCATAAAGTTGAGTTTTTCCCATAAACTTAACATTGGGAAATAACTATGTTTTAAGCAATCAGCTGGATAGAGTAAACACAGTTAATCAGCAGGCCATGATGGCTTTGGAACGGTAACACAATATTTATACGGGAATGTCAGTATAATATTACGTTGTGATCGCGAGCGAAGCCGCGACAGGCTAACTAGTAAATTACAATATGACTGAAAAACTGTAGGTATTTTAATTCAGGATTAAAATAGTCAGGATTTTGAGGCTAATGGTCCGAATTACGAATTTTAAGGCTACGGTGTCATCATATCTTATTTATAGGTTATTTATTATTATTTTCAGAAGCAAAGTTTTGGTGTAAAAATTAATGTTTGATGAAGTGTAAGGAGGGATTTTTAGGCCTGTGCTGAAGGATTTTCTTGTTATTAAAAGTAGCACTGCTTCACTCCTTTTAACATCAACATTTGTCTCTAGAGTTGATTGTCATTGAGAATATTGAATATTGAACTGTGTTTATGTGAATCAAGTCAGTTATACATTTTTTTACTATTTTTTCAACTAGGAAATAACAGAAATTTCTTAAACTTATTCATTCAGTAAATTTGTAACTTCTTTAGATACTGTCACAAAATAACCAAACAATATATATAACATAACCTGGGCGGCGAAAATGACAAAGGTTATGGGCGGGGGCAGATTTCCTAATAGCTCTTAGGCGGCAATTGCTTAAATCCGCCACTGTTTACATCCGGAGCTTTTCTGACCCTTTTGGCCCAAAACTCGAAATTTGAAAGATTAATCCCCAAAAAAAGGGGGTTAGAGTTTTCCCATTGTTTTGCCCAACGAACTTGTCCAACTGATTATAGAAAGGAATATCCCTACAAAATTTGAAGTTAATCGGACAAAAAATATGACCGCTAAAGTGCAAACACACAAACATAGACACACATATATATAATTTTGAACGACGCCCCAAAACATGTTTAGGAACTTCTATGGTGGTCCCGGGCTTAAGTTTCACCGTGCGGGTCATGCTTACAGTTCACCTTTCCATAGGAAATTCACTAATACTTAGATGTCATCTGTTATAGTAAAAGTAAATATTTAAAAATAAAAATACAAAAATATCATAAATTATGTTTATATGTAGGCATTATGAACTAATAAGTTGGTTTTGATATATAATGGTTTCATTTGGTCAAAATTATACTCTCCCTAACTCTATAAAATTAGCATGTAAATTTTAACATTCGTGACCCTCAAAGCGATAGTTTGAATCCGTGATGACGATGATATGTAGTCATATATATCTTTCGTAAAAAAAATGTTCACCGGATTTTGAATTATACACAATTTATAAAATTGTATTATGGAAGAGGTTACACAGATATAAGCGCGAAACGCAATGTATATTACGTTTTATATTTAACTATAATTTAGAAATATTACAGAGAATTAACAAAAATTGGTAAATATTGCTGTGAATTAATAGATTTACCTTTATATATTCGTAGGAATAGCGTTCTAAAAACAGTCTACACTCTACCATATTGCCCAGGGAGACCTTAAAGCCTTGTCCACACTAAGCAAATATTTGTCAAACATGTTTGCTCAACAGTTTTTAGTGAATTTCCTTTGGAAAGTGAACTATTAGCATGACCTGCACGGTGAAACTTAAGCCCGGGACCACCATAGAAGTTCCTAACGTGACCCCCTGAACACGTTTTGGGGGGTCGTTCAAAATTGTATATATATATATATATATATATATATATATATATATATATATATATACGTTCCTTTCTATAATCTGTTGGACAAGTTCGTTGGGCAAAACAATCGGAAAACTCTAACCCCTTTTTTTGGGGATTAATCTTTCAAATTTTGAGTTTTTGGGCACAAAAAGGGTCATAAAAGCCCCAGATGTAAAATCAATGCATGTAAAAAGATGGGAATTAGAGAGGCGAAAGTTTTAAGCCCACTCTCGTCATTATAGCATAAATATTTACCATGTTATTAAAGAAAATGTGTATCGACCAAACACAGTACGTTGCCTTATGGGGGTTTTACTTCAGAAAAGCCTGTTATTCATTTGTTGATGTACTTTTATCATCCCCAACAACCTCACGCCTACTTTAAAGCCTGACTGGACCTTCTCCTAACCTTATAATGCGCAAAATTGTATTCCCAGCATTGCAGGTAAATAGAACCAGGAGTATCAGAACTGGAATATAAAGTTGGAATAATTGTATGATTTTAACTGATTTTGAGTTTTTATAGTTTTTTATGTGGAAATTCACTTCCCTCGCGTCAGCGTGCTGCGTGCGAACTCGTTTAGTGTTTAAACAAACAATGTGATATGTGTAAAACGTTTGTTGATGTTTTTTCTTGAAATAGATTGTTTGTCAGAACCCAATAATTTTGTTTTTAAAACAGAATTGAACAAACAATTAAAGATTTTTGTTCTATTTTGCTGTTTTTAAAATGTTTGCTCAGTGTGGAGAAGGCAAGAACGTATTAAAATACCAATAAATACATTATTTTACTATTACAAATTTATTACAGTCGTGATGTATTATTTGAGCTTATGTGTTCAATATTTGTATTCAAAGATCAAATCCAACATTCTGGGACTTAAAAAATTGCTCTAATAAAAGCCAGTCTAGCTACAAATAGTAGTATGCATACAACTAACCATGAATAAAGTAAACCTGTAAAATTTGTTATAATATTCTGCACAGTGACCGCACGGACTATCCCTATGCTGACTAACATTATCGAATATTATTGCTGGATTCAAATTCGGCAATATTTGCTATTTAAATACTTATATACCATTCGATTTTTCCCAGCTATTAGTGAAAGACTTAACAAATCTTTAAAGGTATGTTTTTTTTAGTTTCGTGAGTAGCTTTCTGAGATATTAACCTTTTTGAATATATCTGGATTTTAGTTTTTCAAAGTCAGCTTGTTCAAATGGATACAGAGATTTATATCAACTTAATAATTAGAAAAAGTCCTCAGGGCAATTTATTAACGAAACTACTTACTTCAGGGGTAATGTTTAGATTGATACTGGAGAACTTGTGGTTCCACTTGAAGGTTTGTCCACCATTGTCTCCCTGCTGTCCGAACCTGTCTGTTATTGACTGGTCACTCCCGGTTGACGGTTGACTACCCCCAATTGATGGCTGACCACCCCCTATCGATGGCTGACCACCCCCTACTGATGGCTGTCCACCCACTACCGATGGCTGCCCGGCCCATACAATTGGGTTGTTGCTGAAGGAATCCGTATGAGGATTCCCCTCTGTAAACAAATATATGTTTCAATGTTGTGAATCTGATATACAAGAGAACCTAAACGACTATTTGTGGTTACTATAATTTATAATGTTCCCTTCATCTTAGAAAATTGCTGAAAAAGCATGCGTACACATACAACGGAAAGTTAACACATTTATCAAAACATTGTTTTCAAAATAACAGTCACATTTCTTAATTGTAATGTTCCAATGCTCCTTGATTTAATGTAACAATTGAGTCTGGCTGCTACACTATCGGAAAAATATATAGTAAATTATATTTGTCTTCCTTTCATTGGAACTAAGTAGTTTTGCTCTCTCGTTAAAATTATATTTAAAAAAATTGGCGTACAGAAATGTATGTATAAGTTATATGTGCTATTATGTTGATTAAGCAATCATTTTCTTTATATATTTTTTCAAGAGTGTTCTTGTCGATAGGCTACATTTCCCTTAATACTCCATCAAAACAAATAACTGAGCCAACGTTTTGAATACTGTTTTACGTTCACAACTAAATTCAAAAGTTAAATCAACAAATAAAACATTAAAAAATCAATTAAATTTTGATTCTCACTTATTTATTTGTCAACGTATTGGTGGTACCATCTTACAGCGACAAAGTTCAACTATTTTAAAACGGGGTATCAATGCCCAAGCTATAGTCATAGTTTACTAAGATAGCCATGACTAAATAATCTAAATCGCTATTAGATTAGTTGTATTATAAATAATCTAATTGTCACTATGGTATCGCGGCACCATGATGTAACTGTATATTCATAGGTTATTCACTATCTAACATTACATAAAATTCAGATGAACTCACTAATTATCTCCAGTTTCCCCCTTACAATAGCGTCAAAGCCATCTTGACTATGCTTGACGCGCATCCAGTAGTACACCACGTCCCCCTGTTGGATCTTCAGTTGCGGGATGTTGTAAGTCCACATGTTGTCTCTTTTGTAGGCGGCGGGGGCGAAGTGACCAGCGTCGTTTTCCCAGAAGTCGTCATTATGTTTTATGCGAAAGTCCACAATGTTTATCCTGTCATCTGCGAAAAATGTATTTTTTTAGATTGGGCAGAATTAGTAATGGGGAATTAAAAAGAGATCTGAAAACCGTTTAAGATAAAAGGTTGAGAATTCCAGTTTAAAATTGTATGGGCAAGAGAAAAGAATGGAAGAAGACGGAATATTTAGGAAAATGGCAGGAATTATGATAAATGCTGGTGGAAACAAAAGACGAAGAGAAAGATCACGAATTAGATGGATCGATGAAATCAAACAGCATGTAGAGAACAGATTATTACAGTGGCAACGTTGGTATAGAAAGATTTGTGAGACGACAGTTAACGCTGGAAAGTCTAGTAAATGTCCAGTCCAGTAAAAATATGAATACTAGCAGCTGACACCCGTTTATGAAAAATTTGTGAAACCTTTTAAGTCCTATAATTTCTGAGCCCGATTTTCCCAGAAACTCGTGTGGTGTCACTTGGAGACCTGAAGCACGATGAATCACAATATTTTGATTAAAACCGTTAGAGCCGTTTTCGTTAAATTTGGGATTGTTATGTTTTTAGCGGTTTTGCGAGAAAATTACCCTTCAGATCAAAAATTCAAAAAACATAAAAAAATCTGGAGATCCGGTGGATTAGTATCTAAATACCAAATTTTATCTAAATCGGCCCGGCCCATTGGTATGGGATCTAGGTATGTACACATTTATGCAGACAGACAGTCAGACATCACTTCAAAAACACTTTATTGAATTTAGCACCAAAATGTATATTTCTTCCATTAACAGAAATTCAAAAACTTGTACGAAATCAATACAGATTTGTTCATAAACTATGTACAAGTGGGGAAGTAAAAATAGCTTTCTTCAAACCTTTAAAGTGTTACGTTTACTTTAACAACGTTTCTGTTACACAGTTAAAGTTAACATGTTATGAAAACATTATTAAAATAAATAATTTAACATATACGACGCTTGACGATCCCAGATACCACGTAAGGCTTTCGGGAGAGCGAAAAACATTTGCAGGTGCTGCATTTTGTGGAGATCCCGGTGAACTTATACGATTAACATACCCATGTTTATAATAACGTTACCAAATTAAGATTACCCACAGAGATAAACATTACAATTTTTAAGGCTAATGGGGCAAAGATCTGAAGGCATCTCGGACATTTCTTGAATTCTGACACATTTTGAATCGTAATAAATATTTTGATTTGCAATTCGTTAGGGTTTCGTCACGAAATGCCTTCAATTTTGGCATGGAAGGTATCCAATTTTGATTACATTCAGTAAAAAAGTATCGGTTTATATATAGATGGTCTAGGCAATCTCGGTTATGCCAGGAATATATAAACAATTGTTTAAATGAATTGTGAACAAATTACCTGACTATATAAAACCATTGTCTGCAAAATACATTGAAACTTTATCAGCCACAGGTGCGAAGCCCTAAAGGGGTTTTGAACAATTTCTTAATGTTGGCACATGCACAAACCATAACGAACAACACCTTCAAGTTTGGCACGGCGGATTTTCTATTTGATTACTTGTATTCCAATATTAGCGTTTTAGATTTATGTATACATACCTGGGATTGAGATCATTAAACCTGTTGGGTTCGAAAACTTAAAGGTTGTACGCTTTTGCAAAAGATTTTTGAGAAATTCTGCATAGCGTTGCCAACTGCTAGCCGACTCCTTTGTCAATGGGTTCTGTAACATATACTCGTAAAGCGTTAGAAAACAAAATATAAAAATTAAAGACACATACAAATACAAATCATTTATTTTTTACAGGACATTGTTCAAAATACAATAATTTTGTTTATCATTAAGTATACAATTAAAATAATTTTCCATAACAATAGTTATTTTTAGTTCGTACGTGGTGAGGGTTATTGAGAGAAGACGTGTACGTGTTCATGGCTAGGGTGGCACCAGTAACGCGACGCATGATGTACGTGGTGAGGGTTATTGAGAGAAGACTTGTACGTGATCATGGCTAGGGTGGCACCAGTAACGCGACGCATGATGTACGTAATTACTAGACTTTGCGTAGAGAGGTTTGTGCAGGTTTAGTGACGTCATTTTCGTCCAACTACCATCTGTTATGTGGTAATGGGTGTCATCTTATGTGATTAGTTACGAATTATTTCACCAGGTGATGGACGGAAAGCTTGATAAAAATAAAACATATGTTCAAAACAAAAATTAATGACGTCAATATCGGGGGATGCGCAGAACGTGCCAAATTCGGTCGGCGTTGGAGCACTCCTATGTCTGGAACATGAATCATGAGCGTTGCCAGTACCCTCCTCTTCAGCACCGCGAGCTATACCTTCCCTACATGGTAAACCTCGACAGGCCGTTGACTAACGCGAATAGTAGTTCGTTACGATATCAAAACATTTCTCCAACCGATTGTTCGTTCGTTTTATCGAATTAACTACGTATGGGTGACTTAAATCCTAAAACCGAATTTGTATCGGACTATTTAAATTGTTAAAGATAATTCGGCCAACTTACATAGATATGTGAGAGAAAACAATTATATAGAAATTATATAGAATAGCATATAATAATGTTAGTCAGTATAATGTTAATGGCACAATCCATTAACGGCTGATATTGTATGCAATATGTTATAATATGGAAATAATAAAATAAAAACAAGCCAAGATTTACAGCATTGGAAACGATTATAGCTGTCAATTCCTAATGCGCCCATTTAAATCACCTCCATGTTGTATTTATGATTCCGATAAATAACATTCTTTATTGAAAGAGCATTTTATAAATTTTACGGCAACAATTATTGACTGTTAAATGTTTATTAAATATATAGATATATTATTGATAGCCCAGTATCTAAATACAGTGAAAGCTTCAGTTATGTGGTTGGTTTAAGACGTAATGTAGACTCTTAACGATTCTTTAATAATTTCGACATTTAAGAATCATAATCTTTCTCGTTAAAGGTCAACACAGTTCTTTTACATATATGAATATGTGAATAAATCCTGCAAGGATGCGGGTGTGCATTAGCAATTAACATCTATAATAGTTCTCAGTGCTGGATGTCTAAAAATGTTTCATGTGATTATATATACATAGAAAACTGAACATTAGCGTCCATTTAAATTACATTTGGCAAGAGCATAACACATCTTGGCTTGCTGGGATTTTATTACTATCATATTTGCTAGCCATTAAATAAAATGTAATTTACTGTGATAAGCATGAGCACATTCATTAGTTTTTGCCAGTAAAAATATTGAGGTGGTCCGATGATGTTAATCTTCATTTTATAAACTATACGGGTATGCGTGGCCAAACTTAATCCTGTCTACCGAATTACACTAATTTATTGGACGGGATTGAACCTGCAGTAAATTCCCAATCTTTCTCGTTTAACTAATGAGTAATGCTGATAAAAGTATTGTACTTAACAAGTTCAACACCTTTACATAAGAGTTCTGGCGTTTACACAGTTTCGGTCAGCAGTTATCAAAATATTTCGTATTAGTTATTGTCATATATAAACATTTAACAGTATTTTTTGTTGCATCTTGTAATACATATTTTAATAAACCTAATTCCGCTTTCAAAACAATTTTAAATTTGTAAAATAACAAAATGTAAACAAAAACTCACATTATAGGTCGAATTTATTGTGAACTGGTGCTTCCATTCGAACGCTTCTCTCGAACCCCCGTTGGACTGGGTCTGGGGAGCGAGAACTGGGGCTTGAGGGCGGAATGGAACAGTCTCCATGTAGGGGGCTGTGATATGTGGATTCCCCTCTGTGGAAAAAGACGATATAAATTAATCTAAGAGTAGATAAGGTTTACAAACATTTCCATTTGTTGTGGAAAAATGTAGTTTTTATCTGCAATTCATATCTCCGTTATGTTATTTATGCATTCGTTAAAAATATTGTGATTTATTCTTTGGAATGTTATTAATACTAATTATAGTAAAACGGTATTATTAATACTTTTAAACTTTGGTTATTTTAAACTTTGGTCTTTACAAGAATAAGGATGAAACGCGTACAAACATTATCTATTAAAGAATTGGTTTTGCGGAGTTTCTTTAGCGGTCTTACTATTCAGACTATTCAGTGGGGATCACAATGGCTAGATCACGCTCCAAACAACGAAATCATTCCGCACATTTTGATCCGGTTTCATAAAAATTTGTACGCTATGATTTTGGAAAAATATTTCTGAAAATTGGTACGAGTACGTTGGACAAGGGTCGGATGAATAATAATAAACCATTTTGATGAGACCGTAAAATCAACAATGTTTCATATTCTATCATGTTGTGTACATTAATTCTAGGTCAGATAAATTATTGCTGCGCAAGCTTTACTCAGCTCATTAACGTTCTTTAATTTATTTATATAGAGTAAATTAAATGCGTTCTTTGTTGTTAAAACTTTATTTTCAACACACCGTACAAAAAAATTATAACTGCATTTCAGCAAAGAGATAAGTCCTTGGTAATACTTCGTAAGCATGGTCCGGAGACCGTCTGTTTTGGATGCAAACACTGGCGTCAATGTCAACTGTCTATCTTAAAGTACTATCAGAAAGTTAAAACTTACTTTTCATTACAAATATACAACATAAATTATTCCTACTGCTTATATGTAAGAAGTGGGCTAACAATGAATATCCCTCTAACAGCGCTTTAACAGTTCTGATAGGCTACATCACAATACTTCATCCTCTGTCTTCAAGTACGACATCTCTGCTGATGAGCCGTCCGATGTGTCCAACATGTTTTCTACCTTCTTCGCTTCAATATTTAAGGGACCCACGACCGAGCCCCCAACTTACCATGAACAAATCCCAACTCAATTTCACTTGGCGTCTTTCGGCCCTGGATATAGAGAAGAAGTGTGCTAGTTTGGACCTGTCAAAGGGTGCTGGGCCGGATGGTATTCCTCCATCCATCATAAAACACTGCTTTTCGTTCTCACACCTATTTTATGCATTTTCATGAATTTTTCTTCTCTGCAGGTCTCATTCCCTCTCATCTAAAACCCGGGATTGTGGTATCTATTCACAAGTCAGGAGATCCTAGCACTGTCACAAACTACCACCCTGTGGTCATACTCTCGACTCTTGGCAAACTGTTTGAGAGTCTGGTATTGGATGGTCTGAACTTTGACCTTGGCAGCTATATAGTTAAGGAGCAACTTGGATTTAGGAGGGGAAGATCTACCAACACAAACTTGGGTTTGTTTCAGGTCTGTTTGTATCTGCATTCTCCAAGGGGCATCAAGTTGACTGCATATATCTAAACTACTCCAAAGCCTTTGACAGAGTCAGTCATATCCTCATCTGTTATCTAAACTAAAGGCAAATGGCATCACGGATCGTCTACTCAGCGTTTTCGACTCTTATCTGACTTCACGACCCTTGGTGATTAAACATTCATCCGCTCTATCTTGTCCTTTTATTCCGACATCTGGTGTGCCCCAAGGTTCCCTATTGGGGTGGAATTTTTACTCTTTGCGGACGATCTTAAGTTGTTCGGATAAATTTGTTCTGAGCACGACCAGAACCGCCTTCAGCACAATATAAACAAACTTGTTACCTGGTGCTCAGATAACTCGATGGAGTTGAACAAGGATAAATGTTCCGTGATGTCCTACACCAGATCACATGAGAAGATTCTCCAAACTACAGCATGGAACTCACTCATTAAGAGTTGTTACTGAAGTTCGTGATCTCGGAGTCATTTTCACGTCAGATCTTCACCCAAGTCGTCACATTCAGCATGTTTGTGCTAAGGCAAATTCAGTGCTGGGTTATGTTATCAGGTCCACTAGAGGTCCATTCTCAGTGTCAACTCTGAAAACGTTCTACGTGACACTGGTGCAATCCTTAATGGAGTATATACAATGCTTCGATTTGGAACCCATACCAACTTGGCTTGATTTCCACCTTGGAGAAAGTTCAATCCCCGTGTCGTCGGCCCAAGGATGGGGTTCCCTTATAATGAAGTCCCTATCAACGAACTAAGACGTTTCCTGAGGCTGCTTCCACTCTCCCACAGGAGGACAATGATCGACGCTATGTTGATCTACAACATTATCAATGGCGGTGTGGACTGTCCGGAATTACTTAAGAAATTGCCCTTTCACGTCTCTCGTCGGTCGAGAGCACAGCAAGTATTCTCCAAATCCATACCCAATAGCTTACCACCAACACAGCTTCGTCCCTCGACTGATGTGGACTGGCAACGAAATCTGCAGCAGAGTGGACCTTTTTTGTGACAGCAAAACCAGAGTGAAGAGAGAGATTGAGCTACTGCTTAGGGACACGAATGAACACTGAGTAGTTGAATAGAGATAAACTACTTATATATCGCTATAGTTGTTGGGAATTTCTTAGTTATTGTTTTCTATTTGTACAATTATTTATTGCCACAGTTGTTGTTTTTCTTTGTTGCTATTTATATTGTTGCCAAATGTAACGGTCACTATCATTCGCATTTACAATTGTTGGATAGTTTTAAGTTTTTAAGTATTAATATTATTGTTATTTTTGTTTTGTCTGTACAAATATTTATTGCCATTGTAGTGAATTGTTGTTACTCTAGTTCCTTTTTGTGTTGTTTCAAGCATTGTTTCATGGTTTATTAGCTAATTTAAGTATTGAGTCATAAATGAATTAATTTTCAGGCTCTAGTCATTGTTCACTTATATTTACATTCAAGATTTTTAGGGTAAGATTCAAATTGTTATGAAATGTTGTATGCCGTGGAGACCAATAAAAAACGATATAAATAATACATTAAAAAACATAGTAATGTAAATATATTTTGTAATGTAAATTATGCTATTAACGAGTCGAATTTTATGCATGTTTAAAAAATTATTAATCCTTATTAAATAGCAGTAACTTAGTCTAAACTCTCACTGGAGCCAATAAACTACAGACTCTAGGAACTTATATCTGAAAGTTGTTATCACAATAACTTACTTGTAATATCGAACACCCCTTTCACTATGACGTCGAAAGCCTCTTTACCCAAGGTAAGACGAAGCCAGTAGAACAATCTGTCTCCTTGTCTGAGCTTCAGGTTAGGAATTTCATAAACCCACATATTGTTCTTCTTGTACCTGCTGAGTATAAAATGGCCACCGTCATTGCCCCGGAACTCTTCATTCAGTTTGACCCGATAGTCCAGGATTTTCATATCTATATTATTTGCTGCACATAACAATAGGACAAAATGTTACTTCTTGCATGTTTTACCAAAGTAGGCTTCCTGGATTTAAATAGTGGCATAGGGTAATATATTGCGATTTAAATCATGGGTGGTCCAGTTGAGACTTGGTGACACCTCCTTCCAAACTCAACGAATGATCTCAGGACATCTCTTTAATTAGTATAAATGTATTTCAAATTCCAGCAATATAATTCACTTGTCCAAAATTAAAACCCAAGCCACGATGTTTTCTCGCAAGATAGTGATTTATTTTGTATAATTTATGTGTCTTTTTATTTTAAACTAATTAATCAATATTTGTGGTCAACTCTAAATAAATTGAGGAAATAAAACACCCCGTCACAGCAAACCTGCAACCTCGGCGAATTTAAAATGAACAGGAAGTACCTCACTACCACATGAAGCCACTTAACAAAGTTTCTTCAAAATATATTCATAAATATGTAAGATATGTTATTTATTGCCCACAAGAACAACCTTAGGAATAAGTACGTAGGTTTTTGTTTTATAACAACTACACAAATGAGGTTGTATATGCATACCAATGGGCCACAAATAAGCAATTGTGTGTTGTCCTCCATAACAATAACTTTAGAGGTGATGAGTACATAGGTTTTCTGTAACTAAGAACAAACTAAAATAAAATTGCTATGCTATGTTATCAATAGACCACAACCAGATATAGCCACATTCCAAGTTTCATCAATATTCTACGTCCAATAACTTGCGATATGTAACATTTTACTTATTCTCCATAAGATTAACATAGGACAACGTAACGTGTTTAGCATTTTCAGTAAATAGCTAAGCAACTGACTGACGCGACGTAAGGTATTATTTAATAAATTGTTGTTGTTTTTTAAGTGGAATCCAACCAAGATGCAAACTATTTTAGAGGGACAAAATCGCCCCAAACCCCCGTTTCGATGGGTTTTTGAACTCGTTCAAATAATTTCTACTTTATACATTTGTACAATTTCCTTTCAATTGGACCTTTTTTACAAGATTTGTTGTGTTAACGGACATACACTTCCGAGGCTTAACCTTGGTTACCATGCAATATTGTGGTTTTGGCATCTGGGGGCCTTCAAATGACAAGTTATCATGGTTTCGCAATTAAGTCTTACCATACCACCTACGGTAATAGCTTTTTCCTTAAGGGGTTTGCTAGTAATACAAAATATTGATAACATTACCTGGAATCAAAATCCTAAAGCCTGTTGGAGATAAAAATTGAAATTGAGTATCCTTCTCCAAAGTGTGTTTTAACCGTTTCGTATATTCTTGCCAGATATAAACGGTCTCCTTCGTCAAACTAGCCTGCAACATAGTCACCTCCAGGATTGCCCAGTATCATGATGCAAAATGTTTCTCATATCAAGATATTATGAAATCAACAATAAATATACAATAAAAGTATAGATAATATTCTTTTTGATAGTTTTTTTACTTTCAATTTATAATATTCTAGAATTGCCCGTGAGCAGTTTGAGCTTTGAAACACCTGTCTGAGTTAGTTGGTTGGCGCTGTAAGATGGCACCACCAGTTTGTTTACGAATAAAAATATAAACTTTTAATTTTTATGGTTTTGAAATGTTTGTTTATTTTCTCTTACTTACTTACTTTACTTAGTTGTTATTTCTGTCGCCTTCACCGTAATCTGGTGATTGGGGAATTGGCATCCTTCATCCCTTCAGTGGGGACTTCGCCAAGTGAGCCATACGATTTGATGTGTTGGTATGTACGTTCGTCTGTGAATTCAGTAACGGTATAGCATGACCTACTTGTTTTCACATTTAGCGATGAAGGTAATCTTCAAAATTATGGCTCAATTATTGGTTTTGACGAAGTATGGAGGGAGATTTGGCCTACTGACAACAACACCCTTGAGAAATAATACATAAAGATGGAATAATTTATTTTACCACAACCGGGAATACATAACTACAGTACTTTGGGCTGTCCCCTGGGCAGTTTGTCTACATGAACCCAAGTTGAACGAACTATCGATGTGTAAAAGAACGATTTTGGCAATCGAAATATTTGTTTTTAATGTGCACTATCCAGGAAGTAGGAGATGCTTTGGTAAGTGGCATGAGGGGTGCGTGACAACAGAATTCACCCAATCACCATGTTCAGCCAATTAATGGACAACTCACATGTGTACACAGCTGTCACCTAACCCTAGCTTCATTTCCTACCATCGGACCAAATTTCCACTTCCCATCCCACACATATCACTTCAGACATATTCCCACTTCCCGATTATCAGTATGGAGCAAAGTTTATACTGTAATACTCAAAGTATCTTTATACATAATTCTGTAAGAGAATTCTTCAAGTCAAAATGTGGGAATTTGGCAAATTTCAGGTTGATGGGAGCGGGTAAAAGTTAAAGGTCTTGGTCCCAGGGACTCGGGAAAGATATCAGTATTTCTAAAATGTTACCAGCAAACGAGAAATAACGTAAAAATAAAACCATCCTCCATAAGAAAAGCATGGGGTTTTAAAAACGTCTGATTTGTTTACATTTAAACATGTCAGCTTTGGTTACGAAATTACATGTTTTCCTACTTATATTATTTTATTTTCCTTGGCATTTACAGTAAATCAAAATCACATGAGGAGGGTTTAGGAGCAAGTTAGGGGTTAGGACCCCTCAGGTCACTTGTTATATTACTAAAATCTTACAGTTTTTGTCTGAGTAATCGAATTTTTAAATCAATATCGATCTTTTATACAAATACCATGCATTCATCGGCTCGCATGAGTTTGTGAGGCCTTACTGGATAATATTGTATTATATTCAAGTTACTGTGAATTGGTATAACCCAAATATTTACGTATATATTCATATAGTCTTTATCGTTTGTGAAGACTCGTTGATATCCTTGTAATGGTAACAGACTTATAAATCCGGACTGGCACTTAATTGACACCTATACAAAAACTACTCACAGGTTGGTTCTCTTCTATCGTAAACTGATGAGTCCAGCTCGAGGACTGCCGCCGCGTCCTCCTTCTATTGCGAGTGGACTCGGCTTCGAAAAGTGCATTGGGGGGCAGATCCCTAGACACTGGGACGGACTCAGGACGAAACTGGGTTGACCAGCCATCCTTATGAGAACTCCGACCTGCAGACAATAACACCTGTTTAACCTTCAGTGAGCGCCTACATATAGGAAAGTCACACCGAGATATTGTTATAACTTACGGTAAGCGCAATTGTTTTTTGGTTAGGTAAACTAAATAAAGTTATTTACATTTGGGAAATGTACTTAAAAAGACAATGTTAAACTATACAACTAAATTAAGTGCTGCCAGTCTCGCACCCAAATTCAATGAAGAATTGTGTGATAGAGGATGACACTAAGGAAGAAGAAAAGTTTGAAGAGGAGGTGGAAAGTGTGGAAGATGAAATGTTTGAAGAAAGGCAATGCAGTTCTTAGAAGGGGTTTCCTCCAAGTTTCTCCTGCTACAGCGACTTCCTCGTAGGACGGCCTTCCTCCTCTTGGCTTCTTGACTGAATATGAAGGCACAAAGAAGGTAGTCGCAGCGCCGTTCTCTGCGGAAGTAGGAAAGAACTTGTCTTTCCATAATCTTGACCCTTCGGTCAAGGGAAACGTGTCGTTGTGCAGAGCTTTAATATCAATGATACAACCATAATGTACAAGCTTATCAATTCTGAGACAGATGCTTCTCGCTGGAATAATTAATTCTTCAAATGATCCCATTCGTTGTAGAAGAAGTAACAAGATTTAGTGAAAAATATCTTGCTAAGCTTGAAGATCACCCAGACCATCTAGCCCGTAACCTCCTGGACAACAGCCAACATTTGTACAGACTCAAAAGGCACAATTCACTAGATCTGCCAAATCGGTTTTTACAGAATTTAAATATTTGTGTTTTGTTTTAATTTGTCAGGACTAATTCTGTTTAGTTACTAACTCATGGATTCTCTCAATTTTTTTATATTTATCCTGGTCGTAATATTTACTTATTGTTTTATGTAAAAGAACAGATTGTAGATAAAACTTTGTTTTTTATAGATCAGACTTGCACCCATACAATGCAGGTCACGATTCATCTTACTCATTTTATTTTTTTCACACTTGATTAATTATATATCGGTTCTATTTAAATCTAGTAAATACATTCTGTAATGGAAAATTCAAAATAACATACTTTATTAGGCCTAAAATGGTTTTGTTTTATTGATTTGAGTAGCAGTCACTTTATAGGAAACTGATGACTTGCAGTTAACTTCAAATTTACTATGTAAAGTTGTACATCTAAAGTAATACTAATCTATATCTATAAAAGGCAAAGCCCTGGCTGACTCACTGACTGACTCACTCACTCATCACTAATTCTCCACCTTCCCATGTAGGTAGAGAGCTGAAATTTTGTACACTGATTATTTAGGCATAAAATAGGAAAACTAAATGGTTTTCATCCTGATCTGACCTTAGGGCTCCGCTAGAGACCCCGAGAAATCTCCCATGTATGGACATTAATTTTTGTTTGAGCTGATGAAAATACAAACAGCTGATCTTGATTCGCAGTAGTTCCACGGGCTAACCACAGAATATAATAATTTTTATAAATAATTTACAGGGCGAAGCCTGCGGGAACAGCTAGAATTGATATAAACAAATCTACCAAGTCCGTAACATTGAAAAAAAACATATTTTAGAGTAACTTGATGAACACTGAAAGAATGGGTTTTCGAACTTTTATGTTGTAACTAAATAACCTGTAACTGCCAGTACTTTAAGGACCGCAAAAACATTTAGTCCAACTAGTGTAGCAGCTAGTCGGTGGGCGGAACGATGTGAAACCTAATGTATTTAACAAAAATCTTTTTGTCCACGACTAGTTTCGGTATTTACCTGAATTCAGTTCAGTTTTCCTGTTTCGTGCAGATGTCAATAAGCTAAAAGGTTAACAAACATACGTTTAGGAAATCAAGTGCTATAAATATTACTATATACAAATCCCAGATAATAGTCGGAGCTTTAAAAGCCAACTGGCGCAGCAGAAATGTGAAACATTTCTCAAACCACCTTCAATCTATCTTTCCATAAGAAACTTTGAGGAGCAAATGATTTTAAGGCAGGTTTGGAAACATAAATTAACACTATCAATTTAATTTAATTACTGTTAAGTCTACGATATAGTTATTGATAACTATATATTGTTTATAACTAAAGTGCTTAATAAAAAATGCTAAACCATTTTCCCAAAAAGTATTTTATTATAGTTTGGGTGTAACAGAATTTTGAATAAGACGTTGCATGTAGACGTTGAACAAATAAATATCTGACACAAATAACTTTATATTTGCTATTTTTTATTTATCCCAAAATAAGTATTTACTGAAGTGTTACTGAAGTGAAGTATTAGCGAGTGAAGTGTTACTGTCCAAAGCAGACCGGATTTAGAAGCTGAAGGTACCTAGGTGCAACCAGTGGTGCGGGCCCTTACCGGTCAAGTCAGCAAGCTGGCGACCTTTTTTTGCTTGTTTGACTACCAAAACTAATTTCCGATACGCAACTTTGCAAACGAACGTCTAGACGCGATCTGGCTTTGGAACTTGTCTCACCCCCTCCAAGTCGCGTTTCTCTTAACTTCTTTGTATAGAATAAGATTATAGATTTATTTTGTTAATTTTTGTAATAGTTTTTGTGGGGTTTTTTACTCTCTTGGAATGTTGTATGTTTGACCCTATCTGTTTATATGTATTTGATAGTTTTGCTCGTTGTCGCGTTGCTTAGCTCGTTTTCGCGTCGCGTCACTCGTTTTCGCTTAACTCGCTGTATGACTGTGTTTGAATCTAATATATATACAGCCGCATGTGTAACTGACTCACTGAGGTATACGAATTCTAGACAACTTCTAGACGAGCTAGAAAGCTGAAATTTGGCAAGCAGGTAGCTTTTACCTTGCAACCCCCAGGAAAATTGCCAAATTTGACAATTTTCTATTTTAACCCCCCCTAAAAAAAATATTTTAATTCCCCCAAAAAAGGCTTATTTTAAAATTCTAGTTTTTGAGCTCTAACGGTTAAACGGATTGTCCTATCAAAATACAGACACCACCACGTGCCACGGATTTTGCAAGATCTACAACTTTGTTCCTATGACTTTTTGTCGTATCTCGTCTCCTTCACCCTTAGATAGCTCTAGATTTTTTCAAATTTTGAGATTTTGTGGCGGTTTTTTATTTGCTATCACGTTAATATACTTGATGGAGGCCTAATATTGGGCACGCAGTATGTCTACATCACACTTAGTTAATAGCAGCATAAATATGACCAGTTTTTATTAATTAAACCTGTCGAAAAATGAAAAACTCTAAATATCTTTAGATATGACCGCTTTCTTAGTGTAAGTAGTGGTGTATTGGGGGTTCTGTGCCAATTTATATTATTGGACATACACGTGACACCAATAATACTTGAGATAGATACGTGAGATTTGGCATGCATGTGCCTTGCACCTTTTCTTCCCAAATCCTACTATTTTTAGTTTGAACTATCTCAACAAAATAAATAATTGTGAATACAAAAATCAAAATGTAGTATTTTTTTATTTGAGCTCTAGCGGCCGAACGGGTTGACCTATCGAAAAACGAAGTGCACCACGTGCCAGGGATTTTAGACGAACTACAACTTTAGTCCTGTGACATTTTGCCATATCTCACCCCCTTCACCCTTAGATAGCGCTAGATTTTTTTAGATTAAAACTTGTTTCATAGATTTTTTTGTTTTTAATGGTTTGTCGCTCTAATATAGAACTTAGAGGCCTAATCCTTATCACACAGTATTCCTACATTACAATTATTACCAAGCAATACTCCCACGCCCAGATTAAGTATCTTAAACACCCAAAAAATCAAAGTTTTTGAGCTTTTGTAGACTTTTTGTGTTTTTCGGGTACATTTTTTATGTTGCGCTCTGTCGAGGGTAAAATCACTTATAAATCATGTCATATTTGTTGCAGAAGGCTTGTAGTTACCCAAAGTCATAGTATTTCAGGTTTTTAACGGTAGTCATATCCCTTATAAGGTTCAAAATACGCCTTTTAAAGGCTACATTATACATCAGTTGAGGGTATAATTTTGATCAAGCACTTAATACATGGAGCCTTAAAATTGAACATACTACGTCTCCATACCAAGTAGTATTCATCAACAGGCATATGGCCAGATTTTATAGGTTAAACCCTTAAAAATAATCAAAGCCTTGAAATAGTTGTAGAATTTAGGTCTTAAATAGAATTTGGACCAATTTACATTAAACTGTGGCCAAACAGCGACCTGGGGGCGAAGCCCCCCACAGGGGCCTGGGGGCAGAGGCGGAGCGATTTTTAAATTGTTATATACTCTAATATTGTACTGCTAGGCCAAAATTTGTTCATTAATAAGTCTACTTTATATTTTGAGTATACCTAGGACCTCGGATTATTAGCATAATTAAACCATTCCAAGCACCCCCCATACCTTCCCCACCCCCCCCCCCCTTTGGGGGTTTGGGTGCCTTGGTACCACGACAGGGACCTTGGGGCGAAGCCCCCCACAGGGGTCTGGGGGCGGAGCCCCCAGCGAGCGAAGCGAGTCCTTACATACAGGTTAATGTTGGGTAGGAAGGGGAATGAGTTTGTGGTGGGGGGCCTGACAAAATACTGCCCTGGGCGCCAACAAACCATGCGTCAATTCAGTATATCATATTGTACTTAGGCACTTGAGGTACCAACTTTAATCTTGGTTCGTGTTTTATACTTATTTAGGGCTAACTTTGTATTCAATTAGACATTTCTAGCTTTTCCCATTGAAAAATAGCTGCCTGCCATTTAAATCTGTTAAAGCTTAGTCTCTCTAAAATTACAAATTACAAATTATTGAACATTGTATATATAAATATAATTTATTAAAATTAAAATCTTTTTACACATTTTTAAGTGCCAAATTGACAAAGAGTACTAATTACAAAACTGTTTAATTAACATTGGTAACCGCGAAACAACATTGGTCAACAATGGATTGGTGTTGTGGGTGCTTATATAAAAGGTTTTTAAACATCGTAAACAAGTGTTTAATACTTTTGAATAATATAATATGTGGTATTTTATAGTCCAGGTTGAACCTTTTCCAATGTTCCAGGACAAAGATTTCTACATTCCCTCTTGCTCTCATTAAAATTTCAAATACATCAAATTCTTTTATATTATATTTTTCTTTATCATAAGGAACCGTATTTTTATAAATCTTAATTTTTCCTAAATCACTTCATCTGGATGACATTTATGAGTTTCGAATCTTAGAGTGGGATCTATGATGTATCCTCGGCTTGTCTTCCAGTTAATGGCAATAGTATCACTTCTTATAGAGCCGTCAACCTCTGTTGCAGTAACTTCTTCGAAAACCTTTTAAACTACCTTTAATTTGGAATTGGTCCTCAATGATTTTTCTTTTCAATTGGTGGCAAGTTTTTTTTTAAAGAAGGTTACTAAATGGACATTTGCAAAGGACTTGGGGTATAACATACTTCTCAGTGCTGTAACAATGCCGGCACTGGAACTCGTCCCTGGACCTTCCGCGTAAACCTCTGAAAGAGGCTACATCATTTTATCATTTTATTTCTTTTAGCGAATTTCCCCTATAGGGAAGAAGCTATTACCGTAGGTCTCATAGTAAGACTTAAGCCCGATACCATGATAACTTTTCATTTTGAGGTCCCCAGATGCCAAAAACACCATTCGTTCAAATTTTTATATATGTATATATATATATATGTGTGTGTCCGTAAGCATGATAACTCTCGTAAAAAAGATCCGATCTTAATGAAATTTGGTACAAACGTGTAAAGTACCATTTATTTGAACGAGTTCGAAAACCAGACGAATCGCACCACCCAAAGGGGGGTTTTGGGGGGGTTTTGTACCCCAAAAATGGGTTTTTTGGGGTTTCCACATGTAACTTTTATTTAAATCAAATTTTAATTTTCACCATTGAATTCTGCATAAAAAAACAAACAATTTGGTATCTTGATCATTGCTCTACGTCAATTGGTTACTGAGATATTGAAAGTGCTAAACACAGTACGTTGTCTAATGTTATTCTTATGGAGAAAAAGAAAAATTGTATATCTCGCTTATTTATGAACATAAACTGACAAAATTTGGTATATGGCTTCATCTGGTTGTGGTTTATCGTTGTTTGCACAAAAAAAATTGTTCGCCTATGGTTCCCGTAGCAGCAAACCTAGGTACTCGGTCCCCATGTTATTTTTATGGAAAATAATTAAAATGTTATATATCGCTTATATATGAATGTATATGGATGAAACTTGGTAGGTGACTTCACTTAGCTGAGTTCTATTGATATTTGCACAAAAACCCATTATTTTGCGTTCCTTGTTGCAGCAGACCTGCGTACTCATACCCAATGTTATTCTTATGGAGAATAATTAATATTTTAAATATCGCTTGTTTTTGAATATATTTCTTATGAATCTTGTTAAGTGGCTTAATGTGTTATGTTATAATGAATTGGAAATTCGCTGAGTATGCAGGTTTGCTGCGACGGGGGTATTTTTATTTAGAGGCTTGTCATTTTAAGATAATATTGAAATTCAGTTTCTGTCAACCCATGACTTTTCATTACATTTTTATTAACCCTTGAATATTCTTGGAATAAGATCATTTTTTTAAATTCAATTTCTTTTAAATTGTTACGTAATAATTTTGCTGACATTTTAGGTTGTCCATCTTCATATAATCCAGGCATCTTTAAGCACAACATTTCTTCAAGATCAAATATATTTAACTTTTGAAGGTAGGGGTTATTGGTTTGTTTGAAGGTCTGGCAAATGTGTATATGCTGTATCACTGCATCTAAGGGATCGTATGAAGGCGCAGTCTGAAAGGGATATAAGTTGGCCAAAAATAATTAACTAAAACAAAGATATTTTCTTCTGTTTTTAAAAAGGGCGATTGAGTTCATTTTTCAATTTTGTCGCTTAGAGATATAATGTTTTGATCGGGATCAAAAATTATTTCATTTGCTAAATTCACCTCTAAATATTAAATTTCATCCTTAAGACCAAGTGAATTGATTTCTGTTAATCGTAACAAATAATTGTCTTGCTGCAATATACCTTTTTCAATGTGTATAATCTTATTTTCAGATAGTTTAATGTTTAATCCAATTTTGGTTAGTAAACTATTGCACGATTTATTCAGTATATTGTACTTTCTTTATTATTACCAGCTAACTCAGTGTCATCTACAAATCCTAAAATATTTATTGATGGTAAGTCATTGCAGGGTTTTAAACCAAGTCATTCGCTGATTGAATGTTCCGACATTTGATCTTAACATGTGATTAATACATAAATTGTATAACGTTGGTGGTGTTGTGATCCTTGTAAAACACCCCTTTTTAATGTAATAGGCTTTAGAAGTTACAATTTGTGTCACATTATGGGTCTGTAATTGTAATACTGATTCGGCAATATTTGATGTAATATGCAACGATTTTAAAACTGAGGCTAAATGCAGATGAACGACATTATTATATGCCTTTACGATGTCCAAAAATAGAACACAGCAATCGTTTCTGTTTTTATTAGTTGACTGTATTACTGTATTTAACAATTGTGAATTTTTATGCGTTCCAGGCATACTGGTAAAACCACCTTGAAAATAATTATATGAAACATTCTTTCAACATTTTGTCCAGGATTTGTTTCAAATATTATTTATTTATCATAAACTAAAAAAGATGGTATAAAGATTTTTAAAATCTCTCAACCCACAGCTGAGAAATTACAGTTTTTACTAGTAAAATTGAGGAAACCCTGTCAAGTTACAATAAATTACCTCGTATTTGTTTAGAAAAATGATACTAACTTGAAACAAACTTTAGAAACATTAGTAACTTTGATGTGAGTTTGGTGATATTCAAAATTAATTGTAATACCACATTTTTGGATTCAAATAAATTGCACGTGTTTTTAATGCCTGGATTCATTTTTTTAACTTACCGTATTAAAAACGCAAGTTTGTTTAGTGCATTGACGTATACAAATAATTAGAGTGCTCGCTCGTAGAAATTTCGAACTTGTGTAAATTTCTAGAGGAAACTATTTTTGTTAATTGGTGTATTGAACATTGTGTTATTTAGCGCGTTGGTTGCGCCGCCAATATGTATGCTTTTTAAGTCAATCATTCTTGGTCGAACAGCACTTGGCTCCGCGCCAATACTCGAGACAACCGGAAAGAATGTTTTGAGCGTTGTAAACACCTGCGCTCTCTGGCAATCCGCTTCTCTGGTAATGCATAATGCGGTAAAATGATACTTTACAGTTGTTTATTCACAGCGTCGCGTGTTCAAACAACTGCGTGACCCCGCTTGGTTCTCAAGAACGAACACTGCCAACGTCAATGCAAAACCTGTTTGAGAAACCCACTTCTTGCGAGGAAACACATCTCCTACTTACTTTGAAGGATCAACAATAAGGAGAGTTGGGTTCGAAATATTACAGCGTTGTCGCAAGCTGGCACGTTGACCAACAGATACCAAATAGTTATGTATTTTCTGTGGCTGAAGAATACAAATTGCAATAGCGTCAAGGCCAGCCCCTTTAGCCAAAAGCCGCTCCTCAGACCCGGAGGAGTATACCGCCAAACCTCCCGAGAAAGCTCGCAGTGGGCAATACCCACGATGTGGTTCACAGGCTGGAAATCAGCTTCAAAATCACTAGTCGAGGACCATGCTCCACCTTGACTTCAAAAAGTAATTGTTTTTAGTTTATAATCAAATCGTTATGTGTGGAAATATTTTAAAATAGCCCAGAATGGGCTCAATTAATTAAGATTGTGAATATTTCATAATAAAACGGCATATTACAAAAATGGTAAAAAAACACAAAAATTAAAAATGTTATGCCATTTGCGATAGTATACAGGTTTAAAAGATGGCTGGGCAACAGCAGCTTTCCTAAATACCCCCGTCGCAGCAAACCTGCATACTCAGCGAATTTCCGATAGAGATATAATTGTCTTAATACTACATAAAGCCACTTACCAAGTTTTATAAAAATATATTCACAAATAAGCGATATATACAATCTATACTTATTTAATAGGCGAGCAGGTTTTTTGTGACAATCACTCCTCCTAAACTACTAAAACCGATTTTCATGTTTTTGGTGTCATTGGAAAGAGCCTAACGTGAAGTTGTGCAGGAAACTTTTTTATAGAGAAATAATTTGTGAGTGAGGACCTGGGGCCCCTTAAAGTTGAGTTTTTTCCCATAAGCTTAACATTGGGACATAACTATAAGTTTTAAGCAATCAGCTGGATAGAGTAAAAACTGTTAATCAGCAGGCCATGTTGGCTTTGGAAGGGTAATAAAATATGTATACAGGAATGTCAGTATAATATTACGTTGTGATCGCGAGCGAAGCCGCGACTGGCTACTAGTTTTAATTATCCTCCATAAGAATAACATTGAGGCTGAGTACGCAGGTTTGCTGCAACAAGGAATACAAAAAATGTGTTGTTATGCTAATATCAATATAACTCAACTAGGTCAAGTCGTATACCAGTTTTTATTGATTTATACCCATAATAAAGGGAGACATAGCATTTAATTATTCTCCATAAGAATAACATGGGGGCTAAGTACGAAGGTTTGCTTCTACGGGAGTCTTTGGCAAAAAATTGGTTTTTGAGCAAATATCAATAGACCACAACCAGATGAAGCCGTATACCAAGTTTCGTCAGTATATTTTCTTAAATAAGCAAGATGTAAAAATTGTCTTTTCCTCCATAAGAATAACATTACACAACGTACTGTGTTTAACACTTTCAATACCTCGGTAACCAATTGACCTAGAGAAATTATCAAAATACCAAATTGTGTTTTTTTTTTAATCTGAATCCAGTGGTAAAAACTAATATTTGGCTATTTCAAAAATTATATGTAAAAAATCCAAAAAACCCATTTTTGGGGTACAAAACCCACTCAAAATACCCCTTCGGATGGAGCGATCTGGCTGGTTTTCGAACTTTAGTCGTAAATGTTGCTTTACACGTTTATACCAAATTTAATCAAAATCGAATCATTTTTACGAGAGTTATCGTCTCATGGACACATATATATACAGTTTGGAACAAATGGTGTTTTTAGGGTCTGGGGACCTCAAAACGAAAAGTTATCACAGTCCCGGGCCTAGTTCTTACCATGACGACTACGGTAATAGCTTCTTCCCTACACGGGAAATTCGCTAAAAATAATGCCCATGTTTGATAATTTACACATGATGTTTATGATTTATTCTTGAAAATTGCAGTTGGTCAGTTATAAGTTGAATGATCTTTAACATATCTGTACCATATTTTAAAGGTGAAGTTTTGTAAGTAGATGACAAATTATCTTTTAACATGAATAAGTCATGTGCTAAATTTCAAGTCAAGATTTATGGTTTGATTATAAAAACACGTACAGTCCGACAGACGGCAAACCAAGCACTACCACAGGACCCATGTTAAAAGGAATATTTTTTATTTTGTAGAGTAATAAATCAGCTCCTGAAATTTGTTGGTGGAATTCAGATGCACTCTATATATTACGCGATACTCTATTATGAGTTCTGCATGTTTAAAGTCGCTCCAGTTTCTATTGTAGCTCTCTGTATCTTCAGGTAGTATTTTGATTAAATAGGCTATGCACATTTGATCCATTTTAGATATGACCACACTTTATAAGAAATCTTCATTAAGTTTTAGCATAGATTAAGCATATGCTTAATCTATGGTTTTAGTCACTGTTCTCATGAAACCACATGTTAAAACTGAACTATTTTGACGGTTCAATGATAGATTATAAACAGCTTTTATGATTTTAAACTCCATAAGCCCAATAATATTTTTTTACAATTCAGATTCGTTGTTTTATGTTAACTTTTCCTGAGGATGAGGCCTGTCTAGAAATAACGTATTTTTAACCAGGCGTTCGAGGGAAGTCGTTGTGACCGTTTTTGAGATCATAGTGGAAACAGTCAAGCAATCAAACAAGCCTTACTCATATTAGAGTATAGAACAAATCATATTGCGATAATGTGTAATCCCACCTTCAGTAGTTATAAATTTGGCCCTTCATCCTCTCAATTAGTATGAGAACGGTTAGGACGGAGTTACGTTGTTACTGCACTAATCATCTTAGTATTTTAAGCACAGACAAGCTTTTAATAAGAACTGATTTGTATGCATAGTATGTTAATTAAAATAGATCAAACAATACAGTATATTCGTCGAAATTATTTATATATTACAGTTGACTTTGGGGCTTCGCCACACAGGCCTTCAAAGTTTCGGTGTCAAACTCATAGAAGAACAGAAATTAAAAGATTTACGAATTTGGTGATGATTATTATTATGTTGACATGCTTTATGATACATTTTCAATGGTATGATCACAAGCATTGGTAAGTGAACGACGGTTATGTGGTTCACTCATACTACTATTTTGGGCATATACGGATTTTCAAACAAAATAATGATATTGAAATATTTACGTTAAAAAATACTGCATACCATACCATAGTAAAGCCGAGTGTATCATTAGTAATAAATTATTGTAATCGGAAAAAATATACGTCTATTTGTTTATTAAATACAGGGTATTCCGTAAATTTAAATATTTTTACAAAAATTGCAACTAAATATAAGTGAACTCGTTTTCGCCAAAACTGATTTTGACAAGACCTTTAAAATAATATATGATCTAATCAAATGTTGTTATTCGAAGTCACGATTTGCAATTTTTGAAAACCCCTTTACATAGATTTTGTTTAGAATATTGTAATAGATTTCTCATTTGCTATTCAATGGGAAATAATTTTGTTTTTACTTCTTTAGACTAAACCGTTCTCCAGTTTTACATGCTGGACAGGTTATCTGCCTCACCTTGTTCGCTAAGACTTAAAAATACCTATCCAGGAAGCAAGGCCGCGCTAGATGTACCGCATTAGGCCGCACTACTAGGTAGGTACAGACAGCAAGTGCGGCCTTGCGAGGAACCCATGTTTTTTATATTGTTGTATTTGAGCATGATATATGACTGAGAATTGTTAAGACCGAGTTATTGATCTATTGGTTATGTAACAAATATTTATAATTTAATGATACTTTTGCTTAAAAATGTGATGTTTATTTATAAGTACCTGGGGGGGGCCGAGCTTTTTCTCGGTGGAAGGCCAGTCAGTTTGTTTAGATGACTCGGAATAATATTTCACCACTTCCCCCTACTGATAATCAGACTTGTTTAACTCATTTGCCTTGTTTCTACATTTTTAAGGTCCCTCCAGTTGTTATTAATAGCTTTATAGCTTATGACTTATAGTCCCTTTGATTTATTTTACTACACTATATATGTAATGTCCACTCAAATATTTTAATCTCTGCTCTCAGGAAACCACTTGTTAATAATCATAAACAACATGAGTATTACTTTGACAGTTCCCTGGTTGATTATGAACAGCTGTTAAAATTCTTTTGTTTTGATTTGAAACTCCATAAGCCCAATGTTATTTTTTTAACTTTTCATTTTAGTTTTTTTTACATTATTTGATTTTCCTGGGGATGAGGCATGTCTAGAACTTATTTTTATCCCAGAAATTAGTTACTTCGAACATTTGAAGGAAATCGTTGGAGCCGTTTTTGAGATCCGTGTCGCAAGCAAGCTAGCAAGCAAGCAAACCTTACTCATATTAGAGTATAGGATAGAGTCCAGCTGCTTGAATTCGAGCAAATACTGTTTTGAAGTTGGCTTAAAACAGCTGATCTTGTTTCTTTACTGTGTTTTATTACCTTCAACAGCTGTCAAATGCTCAGTTTCAATGATTACTGTTCTTCCATAAGATTAACATTGCAACTTTGACGACTTTTGGGGCGTAACCCTGAGGGTCGATGAAAATTGTAATGATTTTATGCAAACCTACGCATTAATACCTTTCCATAGATCCTTCAATCATATAATGTATCCAGTAGATCCTGAGATCTCAGTGTGACACAAAATCTTTTTGTGTATTAAATATATAGATTTTTAATCTTCGAGTTAATATCAATAAAACGCAATGTTTTCAGTGTTTTTCATGGTATTTTCATGAGTATTTTTTCATGGTTGATTCGAACAAATAACTTCGACGAGCCGAATATAACCGAGCCAGGAGAATATTAATTTATATTTAAACAAAGGAGTACAGTTAAAGCATCAGTTATTAGGAGTAAAAACTTCGAGTAGATAGGGCAAATTTAACGGTACTACTGAAAAAAACTGTGTTCTCTATTTGACAAATGCATTAAAATTCAAGAGGAACTTGGTACTACCACTGTATGTATCTAGCAAGCAACAGATTTTGTTTAGGATGTTTTGAAGATTAATATTATGCAGTAAAATCTGGTAACTTACTAGGTATAAATCAACCAAATACTTCCCACTTTCAATCTTATGTAGTAGGTACACTTAATTCCAAATAGTTTACCATTTGATTCCAATCCTAAGATTAAACTACTAAGTCTAAATTTACCTTATTTAAATTAGAAGAATGGCCAGAATTCAGTGAGTTATTTTAATCCATCGTTCATGATAATTAGACCATTCCCAATATACAGATATTGTTTTACTTTAAATCATGCATAAAATGTGAGGCACAACAGCTGCAGTCGCTTCCTTCAACGGATCGAAACTTTTATGAGGCATAGGACATTCTTAAATTGAGGGATGATAACAAAGCCTGAAAAAATGATATACAAAATGCTTATTTAAGGAATCTTCATTGATTAATGAGACTTTACAAGGACTTCGAAAATTAGTTAATGAAATAGAAACCCGTATTAGAGCCCTAAAATAATTAAAAGTCTAAGTCAAAGTTCTTTATTTGCCAAATAAAATATCACAGTTCATTGGGAAGTGTCATACAGAATACACAGAACATATCTAAAACTAAATACCATAGCATTTTATAATTAAAACAACTTTATAATACAAAAATAAAAATAAAACACATATGCTTTTTAATCTTTCTTCTCTTCTAAATAACTGTTTACACGGTAATACTCCTTACCCAGCCAAATCCTTTTCTGACCTCGTTTGAAAAAGTTGATATTTTCCTCTTTTTTATGTGAGAAGGAAGGAAATTAAAAAGAGTTATGCAAGACTGGTGCATTTGATTTTCAGAGAATGTTGTATGGTGGGGAGGTGGTGGAATTTTATTTATATTTCGTAAATTGTAGGAATGGTTAACAAATAAATAAAAGGTTTATGGCTATTGCGTTTAAAAAATATTAAACTCTCGAGGATTTAGATACATGGAAAAGTCAGCAAGTTGTTGGACTTGAAATGTGATTTACAGGAGTCTGTGTATTTAAGGCCAAGAATAATTCTCAATGCTTTCTTCTGCAGGACAAAGATAGAAAGGGTTTAAAGCTCTCAGATCCCCAGGCAGGAACACAATATGATAGATAAGGATACAGGCAGCCATAGTATGCTGACAAAAGAACGTCAGTACCAGCACAAAAAAGCCAGTCTGCGTAGAACAAAAATTCCAGAGCTCAACTTTTTAATCACTTTGTCGATATGAGCTGAAAATTTTAATTTATCATCAATGATTAAACCCAGATAATTAACTTCTTGGCACGGACTTAGTCCATCTTCATCAATTATAATGTTAAGAGATGGCGAGGAATTAGTGACATTTCGCAAGCGGAAGTCTAAAAGCTTTGTTTTCAGGGTGTTAATGCAGAGTGAATTATTGGACAGCCTTTGAAAAAGTGAACTGCCCTGTAAAAATGTACTCATTTCGAGTGTCTCACGATCAGGGGCAGATACTACAAGGGACGTGTCGTCGGCCAAAAGGCATAGATGATGATTTCCTATAAGACTGGTGTGAATATCATTGTAACAATAAAAACAAAATTGGTCCGAGTACAGATCCCTGTGCAACACCACTTTTAACAGCAGCTGGATGTGAGTAGCAAACTCTCAGACATTGCCCGTCATCAATATATACAATTTTAACACTTTGCTTCCGGAATAAAAGAAAAGACACCAACCAATCAAATGCCTTCCAGCCAATACCAACATCCGAGAACTTTGTTAAGAGAAGACCATGGTCGACCATATCGAAAGCCTGCTCTAGTCCAAAAATAGGCCAAAAGTCGGTTTTCTATTGCCTAGAGCTGATCCTGCCTCGTTCAAGAGACTGTGCATTGCGTTCAGAGTTGACAGCTTGTCCCTAAAAACAAATTGGAGGTTCGAAAGAATGTTGTTTCTTGTAAAGTAATCAGTCAATCTGAAAAGAACTAACTTTTCAAGAACCTTGGAAAATGTTGGCAATATCGAGATGGTTCAGTAATTACCGCGGTCATGTTTATTGCCCTTTTTAAACAATGGATTTACTATTGACAGTTTGAGTGCATTAGGAAAGTGGCCCATCTGAAAAGTAGAATTTGCGAGATATGCTAGTGGGACAGCCAGTTCTTTACGAACATTACACAGTTCTTTAAAAGGACAGAAGAAACAGAATCCAAAAATGCAGAGTGGCTTGATCTTAACGACTTAATGGCATTCATAATTTCTGCTGGATCGGTGGGAGTTAGAAATAAAAACATTGGATCATGGCGTGTTATTGAATTACGATGGTGAGGTGGAAGGTGCGGTTTAGCTTGCGGGGAGTGGCACCCTAGACGCTCAGCTACTGATGAGAAAAAATAGTTGAAGCTCTCAGACACTATGAAGCTCTCAGCTATGAGGGTTTATCCACTAAAACATTGTCATCGTTATTAATCACAATTTTTTGAAAAGAGTTAGATGACTTGTTAGGATTGAGTTCACTTATGATTTCCCACACGGCTCTAGATTTGTTCCTTGAGCCATTCACATGTTTTAAAACTGCTTCAGACTTTACATTACGGATACCTGCCCTAAACTGCTTTCTTGTTTCAATATATAATTGTTTAACTGGGTGGGAAGAATCATGATCCTTGCTTTAACTAGGCAGAAATATCATCCTTTCTCTCATTTTAAGAAGGTTATCACCAAGGGGAACCCTAGTATGACTTTTCCTAGTTCTTACTCTTGACCGTACAGAAGGAAATGCAATATCCATAAAGAATGAGATGGTAGACAAAAACCTATCGAACTGCACATCAACATCTTCGGAGGTTAGCAGGGATGACCATGTCTCTGAATCTAGTAATTTTTTGAAAATATGGATGTTATTATCACTGAAATGTCTTTTGAACCTGAACTTAGCTGGCTTAGGAGAACAAGGTGAGTTTATCTTTATTATACCAACCTGGGCATGATGGTCTGAAATCCCACTAACTAGATTAGACGAATCAATGATAGAGGGACAAATGTCAGTAAATATGTTATCAATGACCCATAAATATGTAAATATGTTACTTAGACCCATTAAATTCCTTTGTAAATGAGAATATAGTACTGCAAAAGCCAAAGGTTGACATAAGATTTAACATCTTCTTCGACGAAGGACTAACCACTGCCAAGTCAATATTAAAATCACCTGTTACAGTGGTTCGATCATTAGAAGTTACTATCAATTCCAAGCAGTTGTTAAGAGAGTCAAAGAATACTAGGAGATCCTAAGCCTGGTCATTCGGTGGTCTATATACAGCTACAGTAAGCAAAGATGAATCATTTAAATTAATTCTTGAAGCAGCCAGTTCACAGATTCTTTCAGTACAAAAACTGGATACATCAAGCGTTTTGAAAGAGAGTTTTTTATCATAATACACACACCACTCTTTTCCATCTCAGAGCGACAATAACTGGCTATGGGAAGGTAATCATAAATACAAAACATATCCAGTACATCTTGTCTAAAAAAATGTTCGGATGCACAGAATATGTCTGGATTTTCAAGTTCAAGCAGAATCTCCAATTGATTAAGTTTTTTTAACATTCCTTGAACATTTTGATGAGCTAACTTTACTACATTGGCATGATCCGATATTGCGTTATACCTTACGTTCCCATGACACTGAAGGGAGATATTTCTAAAAATTTACCTGTTCGCAAAACACATTAGGGTTGGAGGATACGTTATGAAAGCGTTTAGAAGAGTGGCTAGATGACTTGTCACTTAAACTACGTTCAGTAACCAGGACTGGAATTGGCAACGGAGATAAACCATTGGGGGACGTAGGTACTATGCGACTTGCAAGTAATGAAGCGATTATTCTCTTTGCACCAGTTTTGAAATGAAGACCTTTACTTGTGTAAAAAAATTAAACAAATGGTCAAGAGGTATAAACTCAGCGTGATTTAATTCTTTATACAGCCATGACTGTCATCATTCAATATCCTGATTTCACGATTAAGATGGGGACTATCAAACCTGTATGGTATACCTACAATCATAAGTTTGGTATTTGCTGAGTTCTGGATCAAGGATTCAAAATATTCAAAAGTTTTGGTACGTGAGTAATTGGAGACAATATCATTAGTGCCAGCAAATACAAAAAGTAATTTTTTGTCATTTCCGATAATACTGATCCAAGCTCGTTTGTAACAAATTGGAAGTCACCGCCAGGTTTGACCGTCCCCATTACATCATAGTGGTCTGCGTTCCCAACATCATCCATCTTTCCCAATAGTAACTTTCCCAAATTGCGGCCACGACTGTCTGCAAACAGTTTTATTTTCTTTACATTTTTTACAGGTACTGTACAGGCAAGTTTGGAGATTTTAAACCAGGTTCCGTTACAGATTTCCCTTCCGAATTTTCAGTGACTACAAATGTTTATAAACATGTTATGTTTATAAATGTTATAAACTAGACTTTATATTGTTATCACACATACCCTTTCTTGAGCGACTTTTCAATTTTTTATTTTTAGAAACATTATCTGTGATTGGTTGCTGAAAATTATCAATGGAAGAATAGTCTTCGAAAGGAGGAAGTGAAGGTTCTGATTCGGTTACAGAGGAGGGGATACTAACTTGGACATTCGTGTTATCACTCAATACATGAAATATGTTACAACTTATTAAACTATGTGGTTTAATTTAACCTTGTTACTCCGACTAATTCGTCCCTTTTTGTTACGTTTATTCTTATTTTTAGTGAAATTAGGTGAAAATCTATATAAATAGAAAAGCTTACTGTATAGTTCACGTAGTAGCGCCCAAAAGCCCTAGTTTTGAGAAATTTAAATTATTTCTCATCCAAAGAGTTGACTCATTGCAACCCTCAAATCAAGCAAGTAAACCCCATATATAACACCCATTACAATACCCATTATGTAACAGTAAGTCTAATAATCGAGTAATACGGAGTAAGGGGTCATCGTCTAATAACACTCTAACTATACAAAGAGGAAGTTCTTCAATCATTTTTGTGTTGTATGTGAATATGCAAACCATCCAATCTTTCAATGGGATAACTTCAATAAAATGGACGTGTCTGATAGGATAGATCATATTAAACTGTGTTTTAACTGTTTGAGACCAAACCATTCATGTGTCCATTGCAATAGTTCTAATTACAAGATATGCACTAGAAACTGCCATACATTGATTCATATTGATTCAAAAAAGGAAACAGACCAAAAATCTAAAATATAAACCAAATCATCTAACCACACTGCATCCAAGTTTGAATCAAACTCCGTAGATTTAAGTAACTCAGAGATTCCAGCGTCATCAGTACCAGAATGTTTACTGTCGACTGCTGTAGTATTGTTTGAGAATAGCGAGGGTGAAAAATGTAGCGTGAGTGCTCTGTTTGATTCACGTGCTTGTCTAACCTCATAACCAAATCTTTTGCTGATAGACTTAATTTGAAAACGTTCAATTCATCAGTGACCATCAATATATTGGCAAGTCTAAAACAAACGCATTGAAAAGAGAAGCATTACACTTTTTGTCGAGAGTAAGCGATTATTCAACTAACATTTCAGCCATTGTTTTACCAACACAACCAAGCTGCCTACCGAGAGTGTCAACCGTGCCGCCTGATCTCAACACATCCCCACACTTGTACTTGCAGATTCGGAATTCTTTAACCCAGATGACATCAACCTTTTAATAAGGGCTGAAGTGTGCTTCGAACTATGTGATCGAAGGTAAGATAATTGGTGCAGAACTGTCACCAAGTTTTCAAAATATACTGGATTATTTTAGTGGTAAATGCGGTCACAGGCTCACTGAGATTGAGTCTGCATGTAACCTTTCTGTTGAAGATCAACTTAAAGGTTTTGGGAAGTAGAGGAAGTTATTTATAAACCTGTACTTCCTAAGCAGGAACAACTACGTGAGCAACATTACAAAGATTAAGCGAGGTGAATCTGGATGGTTCATTGTAAACCTTTTAATGATCATCTGAGTGAGCTAGGCACATCACAACACAAAGCTTTGAGTAGGTTAAAAAAGTCGAACATCACTTATCATTTATTTCTGAGAGGAAACAACAGTACAATTACTTTCTGCAACAGCATTTGAATCTAGGTTACATGGAATATGTAGGTAAGCAGAGTAAAAATGAATTAGCAACTGGTGCAAATGATGAGTGTTTTCTTCCTCATCATCAGATGATAAAGGAGTCTAACTCCTCAACCAAACTGAGATATGTTTTAACGTGTCTTTTACTACAAGCTCCCTGGTATCATTAAACGACACTCTTATGGTAAGCCTAAATTTGCAGCAACAGGTCTTGTATTTTATCATATTTCGTTTTAAATTACACGAAATAGTTGTGGTTGCTGATTGGGAAAACTGTGCTGCCAACTATTATTCGATGGAGATGATTGTAAATTTCAACAAATCTTTGGAGGGAAACATGTAGGGAGCCTATTCAAATCTAACAACTAAAGGCCGATACCTACAGTACTTCTAGCACCCCTTATTTAACTACAAGGTGTTTAAAACAGTTAGCAGAAGAAGAGACAGCACGGTTCCCCACAGCTTTTCCTGTGGCAATTACACACCTCTATGTTGAGGATTTGTTACTGAGATGAGATGCCACAGTGTCAAAATGATCCGTGGTGGTTTACAGTCATTATCAGTTGTAATTATGAGAGTATGGGAATTTTTTAAGATTGGGGCATGTATACCTTACTTAAAAATTAATTTTAAAAAGTACTAATATCTTGAGAGAACTAATAAAGATTTTAAAAAACTGATTGCGACATGTGTGTTCGCAAAAATGTTATTCAACATAATGGTCACATTATTTTAATTTTTTTCAAATGTTAACATCACCTTTACATCTGAAAAAAGGTTTTGGATCGAATATGACAAATCCAGTTTGGCGGGTTAAAATTGTAACATACTTAAAATAAATAACTTACTACCCAACAATGATCGGCTGTGGCCCGGGGTTGATGTTTTAACAAATGTAGAAAAAAGTAGGGGGGGGCATTTAAAACCCACTCTTTTATCAATATAGTTTATCGAATTATGGGGTTTTGTTAGTCTGCCTTTAAACAGTTTGTATGTGAGGAGACGAAAAATACAATTAAATGAATAAGATATGTAGACTGTATTTATATTTTGGTTGTCAAATCAATGAAAGTAATTAACAGGAAGGTAATGGTAATACTGGAGACAACACTAATGAACAAAATTGCGAGCCGTTCTCTGCCATGTTTTGGTGAGGCAAATAACTATTCACTGAAATGGAACGAGTCAACAAAGTGAATAAAAAAATAGCTATTCATTAATTGAAAATTATTAAACTTGTTTTTGTTCATTTGCTCATGGTTTATCATATTTCACGGTAATATTAGATACATAAATCAAACTAAAAAATCATGTGTTCCAACTTTTATTACTCTTATTCCAGTGATTGTCATGAGTAGATTCACTTATAGGAATAAAACAACCAATTAGGGTAGTTCATAGTACGAGAAATTTGCTCACCAGTGTACCAACCTGACAAATCACCGGCTCGCTTTTGTGAAGAAACCCGTTAAACAGTGTTGTCTGTAGTATTACCAACATACATCCTTGGTAATGAAGTTGATTTGTATTGAATAATTTATCCCCATCAACAAACTTTTAAACATTTAATGAGATTTAAATACACTTTTAAAAAAACCGAGTTTGGCTTGAAGTGACAGATCTGGATCTGTTTCTATCAACAACTAAACTAGCAACAAAGTTTAAACCAAACCATTGAATCTCCTTTTTGGGCTATTTTGCTTGCAGGCGTGAAAACCCTTTAGTAAAAAGACAGTCTAATAAACATTTCAATATGCAAAATGTTGGGGCTTTGTTACAATAACACCATTACATTTTTGCATGGCGGATTCCCCATTTAATTACATTCAATTTAAAATTAACGTTTAAATATAGATTTTTAAAGAACAATTTTTAAGCCACTAAATGAACTCCATTACTAATGAAGAATGCCATTAGTTTTCTATGCCTGTCATTTTGGACGGGGTGAAAACAGCTAGTTAATGTAAAAGATTAGTGTTATGTACGTTAATTACAGGTGAAAAGGCACCATAAATACCTTTAGTAATCCTAAAAATAGTGGGAACATGTAATTTTATTAAAATGTGGGTTTTGTTAGATTGTAAGCCTAAGATGGTTACTTCCTTGCGCTTTAATAGATTAATGTTAATAGAATTAACCTCAACGCAAGCTAAGCCTTTGGAGGCCCTCAATTTGTTTAAAGGTTCAGCTGTATACTACCTTTAAACTAAATAAATCATAATCGATTCTATTCTATCCTATACTCTAATATGAATAAGGTTTGCTTGCTTGCTTGCTTACTTGCTTGATTGCTTTCTTGCTTGCTTGCTTGCGACACTGATCTCAAAAACGGCTCCAACGATTTCCTTCAAATGTTCGAAATAACTAATTGCTGGGATAAAAATAAGTTCTAGACAGACCTCATCCCCAGGAAAAAACAAATAATGTAAAAAAACTAAAGTGAAAAGTTAAAAAAATTAGCACTGGGGCTTATGGAGTTTCAAATCAAAACAAAAAAATTGTATCAGCTGTTCATAATCAACCAGGGAACTGTCAAAATAATACTCATGTTGTTTATGATTATTAACATGTGGTTTCCTGAGAGCAGAGATTAAAATATTTGAGTGAAGATTGCATATATAGAGTAGTAAAATAAATCAAAGGGACATTGAGCTATAAATAACAATTGGAGTGACCTTTAAAATTTAGAAAAGAGGCAAATGAGTTATACAAATCTGATTATCAGTAGGGGGAAGTGGTGAAATATTACTCCAAGTGATCTAAACAAACTGACTGGCCTTCCCCTCCCAGGTACTTGTATTCTATATACCTAAAGATTTCCATTGTAAGTAAGCAACTATGAGAAATAATCTATCTATCTATATATTTAATTCCGTAAGCGAATCGGTCCCCACGAAATATCTCGAGCTAGGAAGAAGTTAAGTTAGGTTATGACGATTCATTTTAAAACTTGAGAGCCAAGGACGGTGGGAAAAATATCAGAAATGTCAAAAATTATGTGGGCTACGCCCCACTGGACTTCAAAGATCCAAATAATGATTTTCTTATGGAAATATCACTACAGTGATATACAGATTAATAAGCAAAATGAACTAATGATCAGCCTCGATTATCCACTTACATAAAAACCATATGCTAGAGGCTATAGCCCCTGTAAGCCACTAGGATTTACAAATTTACCTTAAACATATATTGCATAAACTTTAACAAGGTTTATTTCAAGCTAAACCCACAGGCAACGTATGTTTAGTAAGACAATCCCTGAGTAAGGCATATTTACAAAGCCAGTCTCTGTAAGATAAACTAACCTAGGAAACCTAGGAAACCCATGTGTAAGATGTATTTTCAAATCCCTTTATATGGTTAAATAGGAACTTTAAACCATATTTACAAATCAAATTACTGCATAAGGCATCCCTTCCCTTTACCTGGCCTTACCCTACGCATTTACCTCGAGTCTGGGAGGAAATAACCTACAAAAGCGGCACATTGAGTACAATCAAGTTACATTGCAATGGTGAAAAGAGTTGTCAATACCTCTATTCAAAGTCCTGGCGACCCTTGGATTTATCAGGTCTCCATTCTGGTTCCACTGGCACTGCACACAACAGATAAACGCCAGAAACACTAGCAGAGGCCCAGCGACGAGCTCCATGATTGAGAACTGGCCGTGAATCCGCGCACCGCCGAGACCGGTCTGGGACCTGTTTGCTGTTTTCCTTATCTGTAATGAAGGTGATTATACCGGAGGATTCTTACCGTATACTGACTGATTGTATCTCTCACGCATACTAAGTTACGAGAGATAATCTTACGTTTATTTAAAGAAGAAAGAATTATAACAGGTACCACGCATTCAACATCACATCCTCAGCAAATTAGGCCTAAAATGTAATCACGCAGTGATGTTAATGTGTAGACTCCAGCAATTCACGGATAAAGGGAGAAATCCCACGGCACTCTGTTTTTAATTAATGTCACACGAAACATTTTTCAGTAAACATTTTCGATGTGATTGTGTCTGTATTTAACTCAGTCAAATTACACACGGAATCTAAACATACAATAGGCAAAGCCCTCACTCACTCATCTCTTTCCAACCCCCGATATGCAGGAGAGGTAAAATTGTGCACACTGTTTCTTATTTAGGAAAAGTAAAGATTGTCGACACCATTTTTAAATACAGGACTCACCCCACGGGTCGTCAAAGTTCTTATATTATTCTTATAGATATTCAATTTAAATCAAATCAAAAGTCTTTATTGTTATTCGACTATACAAATTATATTATACAATAGCATTGACAAGTGTCTGGATTTGTTACAAGTGCATAAGGAAATGAACATCTTATAATACCAATAATTAACAACAAGATCAAGATTAACATACATTTGTAAGCATATAAGGCAACTAAATCATCTTATCCGATAAATACTATATTGTTTTTCAACTAGAAAGCCTTTATCTTTATCCGGAATTTCCCTGTATTTGATTCTGATTTTAGAAAATGTGGCAGTGCATATGGAAGCTTTATGGAAGGAGTAAAGTGTCTGTTTGTCAACAAAATACGTCTTGTGTTTAGGAAAAAAATCAGTGCTCCATAGTTGCTAAAGATTCGGAATTTGTGTTACGGGATTGAAATAAATGTTTGTTTTTATCAAGAAGAGAGAGACATTCAAGAACGTATACGCTGTAAAAATTAGAAGGTTGTTTTAGAGAATACATCCCTACACGATTCGAACTTCTTCATACAAAATATCAGTCTTAATGTGTTTTCTGTAAGCACAAAAATCTACCATTCCTTGTAGATACTGCACCCCAAATTGTGATCCAGTATGAAAAATGAGGATAAAAACAACCGAAATATACTGAAAGACCGAGAATGATTACTAACTTTTCGATGTGTCGTCCGCAAATAAGCATAGGTCAGCGCGAGGCATGCTACTACAAATGTCATTGATAACAATCAAAATAAACGGTATCAGGAAACTGACACATACTTTCTCCCTTTTAGCCCAACTTTAATGCATAAATTACTTTTTATTTACTAAATATAGAATACAAAACATGGTCGAATATACAGAAAATCTTGTAAACAAGTTGTTTTAAAAAACATCCACCCAAATCCCTGCTTTGGAGGCACTACAGAATCCATTGCTACACTCGTGGTTTTAAGAGGGGAAATGCCCCCTATTCCCCCCCCCAGGGTTATTAATGGGCAACATATCTCGAATTAACTCTGTTGGTCAATGCTAAATTGACAAGCATATCAAGTTTGAATGAAATTGATCAGTAAATAAGACAGAAATAGTAATTTTTGTATTCTCCATAAGAATAACATTGGACAACGTACTGCGTTTACCGCTAAATGAAAATTTCAATTTTCTCCGAAACCAGCAATCGTAGAATAGTAATTCAAAATACTAAATTATTTAGTTTTTAGAGCTCTTTTTAATGGTGAATAGTAATATTTTTTAATATTTATGTTTTTTTATGAAAAATCCAAAAAACTGAATTTTGGATGTTTTAAGTCCTGTAATTTCTGAACCCAAATTTTTACAAAAATGCGGGTGATGTCATTTTGTTGGAGAACTAAAGTTCTACAAACGACTAAAGTTTAATCAAAATCGTTAGAGCCGTTTTTGAGAAATTTGGATTTTTCATGTTTTTTGGCGGTTTTTGGGGGATAATTACCCTTAAAAATCAAAAATTCAAAAAATGAAAAAAACACCTGGAGATATCGTGGATTAGTACCTACATACCAAATTTCATAAAAATCGGTCCATAGGTTAGGGCTCTAGCTCTGTACACATCCACACAGACACACACACACACACACACACACACACACACACACACGGACACACACACACTCACACACACACACAGACAGACAGACATCACGTAAAAACCACTTTTTTGGGTTCAGGGAGCACCAAAACGAATATTTCCACTAACAACTCAAATTCGAAAATTCTGACGAAAACAATACTTTCTCCATATACTACGTATAAGGGGGAGAAAGTAAAAAGGATCTGTCCAACTACCAACATCTGGGGGACTCCCGAATATATGAACGTTTCATCAGATTGCTGACAGGAAACAACCATTACTGTTCACAGAAGAAATTAAAACTGTCTGCTTCATATTTGTAATTAAGGGTGAAAACCAATTAAAAGCATTTCCTCTTATACCAAAGTGCTCTAACTTACCCAAAAGTAGGCTGTGATTTACCACATCGAAAGCTTTGTAAGATGAGAAAGATTCCAATAACATGCTGATGGACGTCCAGAGCCTGTGATACCCTTTAAATAAAACTAAACATTGCATCAACAGTTTATATATTTTTTAAGCCAAACCAGGCCAAACTGTATCTCAAAAAGAGCATTATTTACAGCCAGAAAGGTATAAAGACAATCAAGGAACAATTTCTCCAAAACCTTAGAAATGTTTCAGACATAGAGATTGGTCGATAGTTATTTCTGTCTAGATTGTTTCCTTTTCGAACAGTGGTTTAACAATACCCGATTTAAGTAAGTGAGAAAATTGCCCTACTCAAAAGATGCATTGGTGAGATGGGACAACGGCCAAGCCAACGAATCGCTGACTTCCTTAAGCAAACTGGAAGAAGCCTTATCTTTCCCAGGAGAGTGCCTGGTTTTTCAGGGAATATATAGCTTTTAAAATAGTTAGAGTCAAGTATAACGATAATGTCGCATGAGACAATTGAGTCCCTCAAAGCTACAAGGACTATGCACACAATATTTAATTTATTTTACCAGATTATAGCAAACAGATGTATACAATCATATGTTAGCGAATTTCCCCTATAGGGAAGAAACTATTACCGTAGGTCTCATGGTAAGACTTAAGCCCGAGACTATGGTAATTTTTCATTTTGAGGTCACCAGATACCAAAAACACCATTCGATCAAATTTATATATATATGTGTGTGTGAGTCCGTAAGCACGATAACTCTCATAAAAAAGGCCTGATCTTAATTAAATTTGGTACGAATGTGTAAAGTACCATTTATTTGACCGAGTTCGAAAACCAGAGGAGTCGCACCATCCGAAGGGGGTTTTTTGGGGGCTTTTGAACCCAAAAAATAGTTATTTTGGGGTTAACACATGCAATTTTTATTTAAATCAAATTGTAATTTTTACCATTTAATTCAGCATTAAAAAACAAACAATTTGGTATTTTGATCATTGCTCTACGTCAATTGGTTACTGAGATATTGAAAGTGCTTAACACAGTAAGTTGTCTAATGTTATTCTTATGGAGAAAAAGAAAAATTGTACATCTCGCTTATTTGTGAACATAAACTGACGAAATTTGGTTTATGGCTTCATCTGGTTGTGGTTTATAGTTAGTTGTTTACACAAAAAAAACAATTTTTCACCTACTGTTCCCGTAGCAGCAAGCCTAGGTACTGGTCCCCATGTTATTCTTATGGAAAATAATTAAAATGTTATATATCGCTAATTTATTAATATATATATATATATATATATATATATATATATATATATATATATATATAAATGAAACTTGGTATGTGACTTCACTAAGATGAGTTCTATTGATATTTGCATAAAACCCCATTATTTCGTGTTCCTTGTTACAGCAAACCTGCGTACTCATATCCAATGTTATTCTTATGGAGAATAATTAATATTTTAAATATCTTGTTTGTGAATATATTTCTTATGAATCCTGTAAAGTGTTATGTTATATCGGTTATATATTCATTGGAAATTCGCTGAGTATGCAGGTTTGCTGCGACGGGGGTATTTTAGTTATTCAAAGGGTTAAATGAAGGTTAATAATAAACGAGCTGCTCCCCCGCAAATACATTTGCTGACGTAATCCTTATAACAGCTGTTTATTGAATCAATAAAAAACACAAGTGACATAAACCAAATAAAACTCTCATCCATATGAATAACATAGGAACTTGGAAGTCCCGTGGGGCAGAGCCCTGGGGCCTAAATCGAAATTCTGGCTCGAAAGTGACTTAGAACTTGAAATTAGCTTTTAAATTTTAAAAAAATCGGTTAAATATTAACTTCAGGAAGTGGGTGAAAAAAACAGGATTTTTTTAAATATGTAGACTATCTGGCCCGACAGATGTTGTCCTGTCCTAATGTCATTGAATTTGTTTTATGTCAGTGAGGTTTATTGTACACCTGGAGGTAACACTGCTTCACTCTTTTTGTCGAAAAAGCGAGCCCGTGATTTTGCCAGGTTGGTACACTGGTGAGGAAAATATATGGTTCTTCGAACTATCCTGATTCGTTGTTTTTTTCCTGTAGTTGATCTTCTCATGACAATCACTGGAGTAAAAGTAATACAAGTTGGAATAATTATTTTTTTTCTTTTGATTTATGTATCTTCTCTTGTCGTGAAATATGATAAATTATGAACAACTTTTTTATTAGCATATTACGTGTTGTTATTACTTATGGGATGTAATAAAATACGTCTTACAACCCTTTAGACATATTTACACTTATACTGATTCACATACAGACGGTAAACATATATAAAAGATGTTTAACTGAGGTTAACCCATGGATTCATTTCATTTCATTTTAGCGAATTTCCCCTATAGGGAAGAAGCTATTACCGTAGTCGGCATGTTACCTAGGCCCGGGACCATGATAACTTTTCGTTTTGAGGTTCCCAGACCCCAAAAACACCATTCGTTCGAAACTGTATATATATATATATATATATATATATATATATATACTGTATGTGTGTGTGTGTGTGTGTGTGTGTGTGTGTGTGTGTGTGTGTGTGTGTGTGTGTGTTTGTGTGTGTGTGTGTGTGTCCGTGAGCACGATAACTCTCGTAAAAATTATCCGATTATGATGAAATTTGGTATAAACGTGTAAAGCAACATTTATGACTTTAAGTTCGAAAACCAGCCAGATCGCTCTATCCGAAGGGGTATTTTGGGGGGGTTTTGTACCCCAAAAATATTTTTTTTAAATTTGTTACATATAATTTTGGAAATAGTCAAATTTTAGTTTTCCCCATTGGATTCAGCTTAAAAAAACACACAATTTGGTATTTTGATCATTTCTCTACGTAAATTGGTTACCGAAATATTGAAAGTGCTAAACACAGTCGTTGTCTAATGTTTCTTATGGAGGAAAATACAAATTTTATATCTTGCTTATTATGAACATATACTGACGAAACTTGGTATACGGTTTCTTCTGGTTGTGGATCATTGATATTTGCTCAAAAAAACAATTTTTTGCCAAAGGCTCCCGTAGTAGCAAACCTGCGTACTCAGCCCCATGTTATTCTTATGGAGAATAAGTAAAGTGTTATCTCCCTTAATTATGAAAATAAATTAATGAAATTTGGCATTTGACTTCACCTAGTTGAGTTATATTGATATTAGTATAAAACCCCATTTTTGTGTTCCTTGCTTCAGCAAACCTGCATACTCAGCAATGTTATTCTTATGGAGAATAATTAAAATGTTATAAATTGCTTATTTATGAATGTATATTGATGAAACTTGGTATGTAGCTTTATGTGGCATTAAGATAAATATACATATGCATTGGAAATTCGCTAAGTACGCAGGTTTGCTGCTACGGGAGTATTTTACAATTCTTGAGGATGCTGAGGTTTTCTTCTATTTTCCCTATGGTGTGGCCATTTTCTAAATGATGTTTCGCTACGGTACGTTTAATCTTTCCGGTTTCCTGTTCTTCCAAGCTGATACATGGTCCTTAAATCTTTTAATACAATTAACGGTTTGACCAATATAAAAGTGATCACAGTTGTTACAATTAATTTTGTAAACGCCGGGCATGTCGAGTTTGTTACAATCTTCTATCTTGGGATTTAGTATTTTGTTAATGGTGTTTTGCGTTCTGTAGGCTATATTAACTCCATATTTCTTGAATCGATTTGCGACCTTTTGTATCTTAGTTCCTGTGAAGCTGAATGTTGCGAAATTACTTGATATTTCTTTTCTTCCATCTAACGTTGTTTTTCTACGCAGTTTTTCTTGGTTCTTTATTTTCCTATGTATTTCCGCTCCAATTTCGTCTATTATTGTCGGGTTGAATCCGTTGGCTCGAGCAATCGCCTTTATATTTGTTATTTCTATTCTTCCGTTATCTTCATTTAGAGGAATCTTGAAGGCTCTATATAACATCGATCTGAATGCAACGGTCTTATGGCTGGTGGGATGAAGAAACTTGTTGATTGTAGTATCCGTCTGCGTAGGCTTTCTGTATATATCAAACTCTAGCTCATCATTTCTTCTTGATATCGTGATCTAGGAAGTTTATCTTGCCGTTCTCTTCATACTCTCTAGTAAAGTTTAAGCTTTTATGATGGCTGTTAAATAATCCCATCATTTGTTCCGCTTCCTTCTCTTCGGTTTCCTTGAAAATAACAAGTATATCGTCCGCATATCTGACATACATTATGATTTCATGTTCTTTCTTCAATTTTTCCAAAATGATCTCCTCATTATGTTGCAAAAATACTTCTGATAATATTGATGAAAGGGGGCTACCCATGGCTAAACCATCAGTTTGTGTATAACATCTATTGTTAAACCTAAAATATTTTTGTTTCAATACGATTCTGAGCAATTTTACAAGCTGATTTACATAATCATTATCCAACTTATTACGTATGAGTCTAGCTTTGATTAGTTCAATCGTTTCATTCATAGGACTATTTGTATATAAATTTTAAATATCAAATGAAACTAGCCTGCTATTTTCACTTACATTAATCTCCATAACTTTATCAACAAGATCATAACTATTTTTTACATTGTATTTATATTCAAGCACTAGACCATTACTAAGAGGACTTGCTATCATTCTTGATACATTGTATGTAGGAGCACATTTTAAGTTTACTAGAGGTCTAATTGGTACGTTCTTCTCATGGATTTTTGGGATTTTCCCCTCATTACAGGTGCTTTAGAGTTTAAATTTTCAATCTACAATCTTCAGTAATAACCTTGGTACATTTTTTCACAGCGTCGGTGAGCTCCTTTTGATATTTCTCCGTGGGATCTTTTGGTAATTCTTTGAAGTTATTTATTTAATGAATTCTTCCGTTTTCTTGACACACACATCTTTTTCCATAATTAGTATGGCGTTGCTTTTGTCGGCTTTAACTGCTATGGCATTATTATCTTCTATCTTCTTTTTTATTATAACACATTTTCTCAAATCTTCTTTTCTGTCCTGGGCGAATTGTTTTCTGTCGGTCGGGTATCTTTTGTGACTTCCTGTCGTATGGCAATATGATCCATATTTTTAAGTTTTCTGATGTTAGCTTCTATATCCGTGGCTAAAAGATCGTTTTCTGCTTTTTTGTTGATGGTAAAATTGTGTTTTAAACCGTATTCTAGTATATGATTTTCTTCTTTACAAATTGAATATCTGTTAAATTTACAACTCTCTTCTGAAACTGATGTGGTGTGTCTGTTCCTTTTATTCCTTCAACATGGCCGTTTTTCAGTTTCAGTGCGTCTAATTTGTTATTTATCCGTGCGTATTTTCGTTCCATTACTTCTTCGACTTCATCTGAAACGATGTTATACAAAAGGTTCCATGCAGCAGGGCCATACTTATCTTCAAACGCAAGGTGTATGTTATAGGACTGCAAGTTCAGTTCTTCTTTTTCACAATGCTGTTTAATCGTGTTTTCAATATATATGACTTCAGCTTTATATTTAGTTTTTCTAGCGGCAATGGTGTTACAATTCATCTTGATTTTTGCTTACTGTGGTGTGGTTTTTGCTTACTGTGTGTGATTTTTCTGGCATTCTTGGTTAAAGTATATATCTGCAATCTTCGTATGTATTTTGATTCTTACATCTCTATAAGACACTGCTAAATTTGCCTGACTGGCATCACACTAAACAACTTTTTATTAGCATATTACGTGTTGTTATTACTTACGGGATGTAATAAAGGACTTCTTACAACACTTAAGATATATTTACACTAATTATACTGATTCACATACAGACGGTAAACATATATAAAAGATGGTACTAGGCTATCGATTTCGACCAGTCACACCAGTCATCACCAGGCCAATGAATGGTGTAAAGTTATGGATTGTAGGTTTAACAATAGATTTTATACACAAATTGATGGTTTAGCCATGGGTAGCCCCCTTTCATCAATATTATCAGAAGTATTTTTGCAACATAATGAGGAGGTCATTTTGGAAAAGTTGAAGAAAGAACATGAAATCATAATGTATTTCAGATATGTGGACGATATACTTGTTATTTTCAAGGAAACTGAAGAAAAGGAAGCGGAACAAATGATATGAGATTATTTAACAGTCATCATAAAAACTTAAACTTTACTAGAGAGTATGAAGAGAACGGCAAGATAAATTTCCTAGATCTCACGATATCAAGAAGAAATGATGAGCTAGAGTTTGATATATACAGAAAGCCTACGCAGACGGATACTACAATCAACAACATCTCTTCATCCCACCAGCCATAAGACCGCTGCATTCAGATCGATGTTATATAGAGCCTTCAAGATTCCTCTAAATGAAGATAACAGAAGAAGAGAAATAACAGCTATAAAGGCGATTGCTCGAGCCAACGGATTCAACCCGACAATAATAGACGAAATTGCAGCGGAAATTCATAGGAACATAAAAAACCAAAACAAACTGTGGAGAATAACAACGTTAGACGGAAGAAAAGAAATATCAAGTCATTTTGCAACATTCAGCTTCACAGGAACTAAGATACAAAAGGTCGCAAATCGATTCAAGAAATATGGAATTAATATAGCCTACAGAACGCAAAACACCATGAACAAAATACTAAATCCCAAGATACGTAGAAGATTGTAACAAACTCGACATGCCCGGCGTTTACAAAATTAATTGTAACAACTGTGATCACTTTTATATTGGTCAAACCGTCAATTGTATTAAAAGATTTAAGAACCATGTATCAGCTTGGAAGAACAGGAAACCGGAAAGATCAAACGTAGCGAAACATCTTTTAGAAAATGGCCACACCATAGGGAAAATAGAAGAAAACCTCAGCATCCTCAAGAATTGTAAAAAAGGAAATGAAATGAATGCATGGGAAGAATTGTTTATATTTAAAGAAAAATGTAAAAATAGAGATAAATTGATTAACGAACAAGTTAACTTCGACTCTGGTGGCACATTTAGGAACCTGTATCCGGAACTTCCGGTAGCCAATAGGATATAAGCAAGGACGCCATTCTGATTCTGTCAGTTCTCTCATTGGCCTGATGATGACTGGTGTGACTGGTCGAAATCGATAGCCTAGTATATATATGTTAGCTAGTATCGATAGTCTTTTATATATGTTTACCGTCTGTATGTGAATCAGTATAAGTGTAAATATATCTTAAGTGTTGTAAGACGTCTTTTATTACACATCCCGTGATAAATTATGAGCAAATAAACAAATACAAGTTTATTAATGTTCAAATTATGAGTAGGTATTTGTTTGAATCACTTTGTCGACTCGTTCGATTTCAGCGAGTAGTTCTTTGCCTCACCAAATTTGGCAAAGAACGGCTCGCAGTTTTGTTCAAAAGTGTTGCCTCCAGTATTACCAATAGAACTCCTTGTTTTATATAAAATACTCGTTCATTTTCAAGATGAGTATTTTTTATATAGTGCTAACTTCGGCATCAAAAAAAGTTTGAGTTGCCATTCAAGAGGATTTGTTATTTCCATAATGAACATATGTTTATGCCTTTAAAGTATGTTTAGATAACAGCTTACAGCTGTAAGTATGTTAGCAGCTGTTTGGTGTAACTAACTGAACTTTGATCAAATCAGTGAGAACTTTGAAGGCCAGTGGGACAGAGCCCTTAGGTCGGATTAAAAATTTTCTTTTGTAAAAACCTTGTCCTGACATTAACGAACACAAAAAAAAGAATTATTCAATTTGGTGAACTGATTCTCAAGTTATGGCGTGACCAAGGGCAATAGGGATTCATTTTAGCAAATTTCCCCTATGGGGAAGAAGCTATTACCGTATGTCTCATGGTAACTTAAGCCCGAGACCATGATAACTTTTAGTTTTGAGGTCCCCAGATGCCAAAAACACCATTCGCTCGAATTTTTATGTATGTGTGTATATATATATATATATATATATATATATATATATGTGTGTGTGTGTGTGTGTGTGTGTGTGTGTGTGTGTGTTTGTGTGTGTTTGTCTGTAAGCAAAATAACTCTCGTAAAAAGGTCCAATCTTAATAAAATTTGGTAAAAATGTGTATAGCACCATTTATTTGAACGAGTTCGAAAACCAGACGAATCGCACAATCCAAAGGTGGGTTTTCGGGGGGTTTTGTACCAACAAATGTTTTTTTTTTTGGGTTTTCACATGTAATTTTTATTTAAATCAAATTTTAATTTATACCATTGAATTCAGATTTTAAAAAACAAACAATTTGGTATTTTGATCATTACGCTACGTCAATTGGTTACTGATATATTGAAAGTGCTAAACACAGTACGTTGTCTAATGCTATTCTTATTGAGAAAAAGAACAATTTTATATTTCGCTTATTTATTAACATTCACTGACGAAACTTGGTATATGGCTTCATCTGGTTGTGGTCTGTTGTTGTTTGAACAAAAAAGAACAATTTTTTCGCATATGGTTCCCGTGGCAGCAAACCTAGGTACTCGGTCCCCATGTTATTCTTAAGGAGAATAATTCAAATGTTATATATCGCTTATTTATGAATGTATATGGATGAAACTTGGTTTGTGACTTCACTTTGATGAGTTCTATTGATATTAACATAAAAACCCATTATTTTGTGTTCCTTGTTGCAGCAAACCTGTGTAATCATCCCCAATATTATTCTTATAGAGAATAATTAATATTTTAAATATCTCTTATTTGTGAATATATTTCTTATTAATCCTGGTTAGTGGCTTAATGTGTTATTAAGGCATATATATATATATATATATATATATATATATATATATATATTCAATAGAAATTCACTGAGTACGCAGGATTGCTGCGAAGGGGGTATTTATATATTAAGGTGAAGATAATAGACACGTTTGTAGTGAACATCTTTTCTGTAGTCCTTTATACATTTGCGAAATAACACTCACCGACTGACTTAATGATCACTGTACCTTAAAAACGACAATGCATTGAAACAAAAAGTTTGCATGGTGGTCTCCCTTATGCTGCAGATAGATGAGCAAGAAGGCTGACTTAAAAAATCACCCTTGGAGGTAATTCCAAAAGCCAAAGTGGTCCTCATGCTGGGAGCTGTGACAGTGCAGTAAGAATAAGAATGTCTTTATTGTCTTTAAACAATTACAATAATTGCAATCAACATTGTCAAACTAAATCTAAAATTGACTACAATGCTACAAACAACAATAACAATTAAGCAAGTCATGAATGATCATACAACACACTGTAAGAAAAAAATGCTAACATATTTTTAGGACAACAGATCAAAAAACTTAAACTTAGGTTTGTACAGTAAAAGAACTAATACAAGACTTATAGGTACTCATTTACTTGGTAGAAAGCTTGTGCCACCAGCCACTCATGCAGAATATTTTTAAAGTTTTCTCTTGGTCTGCTTTTAATACTTTCGGGTAGTATATTAAAATACCTTAGACTAATTTGCGAAAAGTGGTATTGGGATTTAGTTGATCTTACATAGGGAATATTCAGATTTCTCTTATTTCTGGTGTTGTAGCTGTGAACACTATCCCTGGTGTTATAATTACCCAAATTCTCCTTGGCATGGAGTAAGCAATGTAAAATAAATAATCCAGGGACAGTTAACATGGATAACTCAATAAAATATTTTTTACAAGAGGTAAGTCTGTTTAATCCAAGAATGATTCTGAGCACCCTTTTTGCAAAATAAAAACTTCTTTTGCGCCAGAGGAATTGCCCCAAAGAATGATGCCGTAATTTAAATGTGAATAAAAAAGTTCATAATAAGTCATATTGACTTCAGTAAATATTGATGGCTGAGACATGTCCTAGCTAAGCTTCTGGATCAAGAAAATTACTCTACATAATTTTTTGCAGGGTAAAGAAGTGTGTTGATTCCAATTAATTGAGCTTACTGTCAAGAGTTACACCGAGAAGTTTAAAAGAATCTAATTCTTTATTATTTAAGGAGGAGGACAATTAAAAGAGTAGCTGTTCAGTTTTATTGGCATTAATTTTGAGAGAATTGGCTGCAAACCAACAGCTAGAGGCTTCCATCATTGATGCAGTCATAACTTCTAACTCCTGGTAATCTTTATTTGCTGTCAAAAATGTGGTGTCATCAGCGTACAAAATTGATTTGTAGGGCAAAACACTAGGAAAGTCACTAATGTAGACTATGAACAGGAAAGGTGTGAAGACCAAACCTTGCGGGAGACCATGATCCACCCTCAGTAGATCTGATTTTTTATTGTTAGAAATCACAGCTTGATATCTGTCACTGATGTAGGACTGAATTAGTGATGGTTCTACTCCATCTATTCTGTAATACCTTAACTTATTCAGAAGTTGCTTGTGGCAAACAGAATCAAAGACTTTACTAAGATCAACCAGTGTGGCATTACCATAGCATTTGTTTTCAAATGATTCAAGTACAAAAGATACAACCTCTTTGATGGCTTTCATAGTATTCAGACCAAACCTGAAACCGAATTGAGATGGATTAAGAAGATTGTTTGCTTCTAAGTGACTATAGAGCTGGCTATATAAAATTCTTCGATTATTTTAGAGAAACAAGATATTATTGAGACGGGTCGTTAATTTTCTACTTTTGTGCGGTCCCCTTTCTTGTAAATGGGAACAATAATGGAGGTCTTGAGACAGGGTGGAAATGAGCCCTGTTTCAAAATGATATTTACTAAACAGCAAAGGGGTTATATAATTATATGTATTTTTTTATTACGAAATTTGACAGACCATGATAATCTTCTGCTCTAGAATTGCTCAGTTTATTGACACAATGGAGGATATCTTATGGTTGTATTTGACTCCACTTAAACCTCAAGACATGTTCAACATCTAGATTCAGCAAACTATTGTTAGCAAACTGTGCAAAAAAAAGCAAACAGTAGCAAACTGTGCTACTGACTGATGCGGACCCGGGTGATTTCCCAGGTTTATAAGACAATTATTTAATTCATTAGGATCAATTGGGATAGGTGGCCGGTGTCCTCTATTATCAGTTCTACCTTTTATTATTTGCCAAGCTGTGGGACATTTGTTTTTTGCTCTTGAAATGGTATTATCATTATAACAAATCTTTGCTTTACATATTTCTTTTCTATATTTAGTTTTCAGGGAATTGTATGTAACTAAGTAGGAAAAGGTCACTTTTTGATTTTTCATAAGCAATTTAGAGCAGAATTTTTAAGTTAAGGTAAGGAGTATACCAGTTACATTTTGTTATTTTAATTATTCCTTTTTTTTATTAACTCTAGGACAATTTGCATTAAAACTATTAATGACTGAGTGAAGGAAAGCTTCAGACCTAATTTCTATATTTTCTTGGGAATAAATAATGTTATAACAATCAAGAGCCTTGAGGTTACTTTTAAAATTAGTCAAATTACTATCACCTAAAAGCCTAAGAGAAATACATTCCTCTGATGGAACATCTGGTAAAAAGGTAGAATTGGGACGCTTGCTAGGGATTTCACACAGTATACCCTTATGGTCAGACAAATGGGGTTGGACAACTTTAATTAAAATCTGATCAGTTTTGAAAGGAGATTTCACATTGTCTAGGCAGGCAGAAAGCCTAGTTGGTTCATAATTATGACAGTAGAGGTTCAGAGCTCTTAAGATATTAAGAAAATATGTATTTTTTTTATTTTAGCGAATTTCCCCTATAGGGAAGAAGCTATTACCGTAGGTCTCATGGTAAGACTTAAGCCCGAGACCATGACAAATTTTTTTTTTAAGGTCCCAAGATGACTAAAACACTATTCGTTCAAATTTATATATATGTATATATATATATATCTATATATATATATATATATTTCTATATATATATATATATCTATATATGTGTCCGTGAATGCGATAACTTGAGTAAAAAACGTCCGATTTTGATGAAATTTGGCTCAAATGTGTAAAGTGACATTTATGACTTTAAGTTCGAAAACCAGAAAAATCGGACTATGGGAAGGGGGGTTTATGGGGGTTTTAAATTTTCCAAAAATCAGTTTTTTGCATTTTTCACCCTAAAATTTTTGAAACAGTTAATTTTGGTTTTAACCATGTTATAGAGCTTAAAAAAACAAATAATATGGTATTTTGAATTATTAACCTAGGTTAAGTGGTTGCGGAAAAAATCCAAAAAAACATGCTCATAAAATCTCCCATGTTAATCTTATGGGAAAAAGGTTTTTGGCTTTTCCTCAGTTAGTTTTACTTTAAACTTCACATTTGCTTTTACCAATCACTTCAGCTCCACAAAACAATCATTTTGGTGTTTAAATTGTGATTCTACGTCCAACCGTTGCAGAGATATTCAAAGTACTAAACACAGTACGTTGTCCAATGTTATCCTTATGGAGAATAAATAAAATTTGATATCTCGATTATTTATGAATGTATATTGATGAAACTTGGTATGTGGCTTCATGTTGTACTGGTATATTGATATTTGAACAAAAAACAAATATTTTGTTGGTTGTCCCCGTAGCAGCTAACCTGCATACTCAGCCCTAATGTCATTCTTATGGAGAATAAGTAAAGTTTTATATCTCCCTTAATTATTAACATAAATTAATAAAACTTAGTATGTAGCTTCACCTGGTTGAGTTAAATTGATAATTGCATAAAAACACATATTTTGTGCTCCTTGTTGCTGCAAACCTGCATACTCAGTCCTATGTTATTCTTATGGAGAATAAATAAAATGCTATAGATCATTTAGTTATTAATTTATTTTTATAAAACTTGGTAAGTGCCTTTAAGTGGTAGTGAGAAACATATATATTCATTGGAAATTCGCTGAGTACGCAGGTTTGCTGCGACGGGGGTATTCTTTTTGTTTGCTGCTACGGGAGCCTTTGGCAAAAACTTTTTTTAAGCAAATATCAATAGACCACAACCAGATGAAGCTGTATACCAAGTTTCGTCAGTATATATTCATAGATAAGCGAGATATAAAATTTTTCTTTTCCTCCATAAGAATAACATTAGACAAAGTACTGTGATATCACTTTCAATATCTCGGTAACCAATTGATGTAGAGGAATGATCAAAATACCAAATTGTGTGTTTTTTAAGCTGGATCCAATGGTGGAAAATAAAATTTGGCTATTTAAAAACTGATATGTAAAAAATTCAAAAATCCCATTTTTGGGGTACAAAACCCCCCCAAAATACCCCTTCGGATGGAGCGATCTGGCTGGTTTTCGAAATCAAAGTCATAAATGTTGATTTACACGTTTATACCAAATTTCATCAAAATCGGTTCATTTTTACGAGAGTTATCGTGCTCACGGACACATATATATATATATGTGTGTCCGTAAGCTCGATAACTCTATATACAGAGTTTGTGGTTTATTTGTGTTATATATACATATATATATAAAACATATATGTAAGTTATGTTTTATATATATATATATATACAGTTTCAAACGAATGGTGTTTTTGGGGTCTGGGGACCTCAAAACGAAAAGTTATTATGGTCCCAGGCCTAGGTTTTACCATGCCGACCACGGTAACAGCTTCTTCCCTACAGGGGAAATTCGCTAATTCCCAATAGGGGAAATTCGCTAAAATTTACACCTGCATGATTATAACTAAGCATAACTAACTAACTAAACATAACTGGCGCATAACTAAGCGCCAAAACCAGGTTTGATTTTGGATTGAACTGCTGACTGAGGGTAATTTAAAACCATATAAAGGTCTTTCTTTACCAAATCTATGACAACCCTGCTCAATGTGCGGCATAGGCGTGATTCGAGGGTGGCAAGGGGGGCAGTTGCCCTCCCCTCCCCAATAATTTGGAGGACATATTATTGTAATAATATATGAATATCCCCGTCGCATCAAACCTGCATAATCAGTAAATTTCCCGTGGATATATATATGTCTTAATACTACTTACAGCCACTTACCAAGTTTCATAAAAATATATTCACAGATAAGCGATATATACAATTTTAATTATTCTCTATAAGAATAACATTGGGGCTGAGTATGCAGGTTTGCTGCAACAAGGAACACAAAAAATGGGTTTTATGCTAATATCAATGTAACCCAATTGACTAGGTGAAGTCGTATTCCAGTTTTTATTCATTTATGTTCATAATTAAGGGTGACATAACATTTAATTACTCTCCATAAGAATAACATGGGGGCTGAGTACGCAGGTTCGCTGCTACGGGAGGCTTTTGCAAAAAATTCTATTTAGCAAATATCAATAGACCACAACTAGATCAAGCCGTATTCCAAGTTTCGTTATTATATGTTCATAAATAAGCGAGATATCATTTTAGCGAATTTCCCCTATAGGCAAGAAGCTATTACTATAGTCGGCATGGTAAGACCTAGGCCCGGGACCATGATAACTTTTTGTTTTGAGGTCCCCAGACCCCAAAAACACCACTTGTTCGAAACTGTATATATATATATATATATATATATATATATTTATATATATATATGTGTGTGTGTGTGTGTGTGTGTGTCCATGAGCACGATAACTCTCGTAAAAATGATCCGATTTTGATGAAATTTGGTATAAACGTGTAAAGCAACATTTATGACTTTAAGTTCGAAAACAGCCAGATCGCACTACCCGAAGGGGTATTTTGGGGGGGTTTTGTACCCCAAAAATGGGTTTTTTGAATTTTTCACATATAATTTTTGAAACATTCAAATTTTAGTTTTCACCATTGGATTCAGCTTAAAAAAATACACAATTTGGTATTTTGATCATTTCTCTACGTCAATTGGTTACTGAGATATTGAAAGTGCTAAACACAGTACGTTGTTAGCGAATTTCCCCTATAGGGAAGAAGCTATTACCGTAGTCGGCATGGTAAGACCTAGGCCCGGGACCATGATAACATTTCGTTTTGAGCTCCCCAGACCCCAAAAACACCATTCGTTCGAAACTGTATATATATGTGTGTGTCCGTGAGCACGATAACTCTCGTAAAAGTTATCCGATTTTGATGAAATTTAGTATAAACGTGTAAAGCAACATTTATGACTTTAAGTTCGAAAACCAGCCAGATCGCTTTATCCGAAGGGGTATTTTTGAGGGGTTTTGTACCCCAAAAATGGGTTTTTTGAATTTTTTACATATGATTTTTGAAAAAGTCAAAATTTAGTTTTCACCATTGTATTCAGCTTAGAAAAACACACAATTTGGTATTTTTATCATTCCTCTACATCAATTGGTTACCGAGATATTGAAAGTGCACAGTACGTTGTCCAATGTTATTCTTATGGAGGAAAAGAAAAATTTTATATCTCGCTTATTTATGAACGTACACTGATGAAACTTGGTACACGGCTTCATCTAGTTGTGGTGCATTGGTATTTGCTCAAAAAAAAAATGTTGTCAAATGCTTTTGTAGCAGCAAACCTGCGTACTCAGCCCCATGTTATTCTTATGAATAATAATTAACTGCTATGTCTCCCTTAATTATGAACATAAATGGATGAAAACTGGTATATGACTTCACCTAGTTGAGTTTTATTGATGTGAACATAAAAATCCATTTTTGTGTTCCTTGATGCAGCAAACCTGCGTACTCAGCCCCAATGTTATTCTTATGGGGAATAATTAAAATTGTATATATTGATTATTTGTGAATATATTTTTATGAAACTTGGTAAATGACTTTATGTAGTACTAAGACATTTATATCTCCAGTGGAAATTCGCTGAGTATGCAGGTTTGCTGCAACGGGGTATATCTAATGTTATTCTTATGGAGGAAAAGAAAAATGTTATATCTCGCTTATTTATGAACGTATACTGACGAAACTTGGTATACGGCTTCATCTGGTTGTGATCTATTGATATTTGCTCAAAAAAATAATTTTTTGCCAAAGGATCCCGTAGCAGCAAACCTGCATACTCATCCCCATGTTATTCTTATGGATAATACTTAAATGCTATGTCTCCCTTAATTATGAACATAAATTAATAAAAACTGGTATATGACTTCACCTACTTCAGTTATATTGATATTAGCATAAAAACCCATTTTTTGTATTCCTTGTTGCAGCAAACCTGCGTACTCAGCCCCAATGTTATTCTTATGGAAAATAATTAAAATTGTATATATTGCTTATTTGTGAATATATTTTTATGAAACTTGATAAATGGCTTGATGTAGTATTAAGAAATTTATATATCCATTGGAAATTCGCTGAGTATGCAGGTTTGCTGCGACGGGGATATATATATATATATATATATATGTGTGTGTGTGTCCGTGAGCACGATAACTCTCGTAAAATTAATCCGATTTTGACGAAATTTCGTATAAACGTGTAAAGCAGCATTTATAACTTTAAGTTCGAAAACCAGACAGATCGACCTATCCGAAGGGGAATTTTGGGGGGGTTTTGTACCCCAAAAATGGGTTTTTTGAGTTTTTTACATATGATTTTTGAAAAAGTCAAATTTAAGTTTTTTCCATTGGAATCAGCTTAAAAAGACGCGCAATTTGGTGTTTTGGTCATTGCTTTACGTCAAATGGTTACTGAGATATTGAAAGTGCTAAACACAGTACGTTGTCCAATATTATTCTTATGGGGAATAAGATAAATTGTATATCTCGCTTATTTATGAAATTTTCCTGATGAAACTTGGTGTATTGCTTCATATCGTTGTGGTCTATTGATATTTGCACTAAAAAACATTTTTCGGTCGATAGCTCCCGTAGCAGCAAACCTGCATACGCAGCCCCATGTTATTCTTATGGAGAATAAGTAACGTGTTATCTGTTATGTTAAGTATGTTAGTTATGAACATAAGTTAATAAAATTTGGTATGTGGCTTAACCTACTTGAGTTATATTAATATTTGTATAAAACCCCATTTTTTGCGTTCCTTGCTTCAGCAAACCTGCATCCTCAGCCTCCATGTTATTCTTATAGAGAATAATTAAAATGTCATAAATCGTTTATTTATGAATGTATACTGATGAAACTTGGTATGTGGCTTTATGTGGTATTAAGATACATATATATCCATTGGAAATTTTCTGAGTACGCAGGTTTGCTGCTACGGGGGTATTTTTATTTTCCTCCATAAGAATAACATTAGACAACGTACTGTGTTTAGCACTTTCAATATCTCGGTAACCAATTGACATAGAGTAATGATCAAAATACAAAATTGTGTGTATTTTTAAGCTGAATCCAATGTTAAAAACTAAAATTTGACTTTAAAAAAAATTGTATGTAAAAAATCAAAAATCTATTTTTGGGGTACAAAACCCCCCCCAAAATACCCCTTGGGATGAAGCGATCTGGCTGGTTTTTGAACTTAAAGTCATAAATGTTACTTTACACGTTTATACCAAATTTCATCAAAATCGGATCATTTTTATGAAATTTATCGTGCTCACGGACATGTATATATATATATACGGAGCGGCACAACGTGGTGGCGGGTGCTGGAACCAAACGTGTAAGTTATGTTTGATTTGACAATGACAAACGGGGAGATTTGCCAAAAAATAGTTATTTACGTTTAGGTAGCCCTAAATAACCCCGTTATGTTGAAATTTTACCATCAACCAAACGGGGTCTCCCCGTTTGAAATCGTCTCCCCGTTTTGTGTTGTGCGTACTTGTAGATCTCCCCGTTTCCTACTCCCTACAAACCTACACACACACACACACACACACACACACACACACACACACACACACACACACACACACACACACACACACACACACATATATATATTATACAGTTTCGAACGAATGGTGTTTTTGGGGTCTGGGGACCTCAAAACGAAAAGTTATCATGGTCCCAGGCCTAGGTATTACCATGCCGACTACGGTAATAGCTTCTTCCCTTCTTCCCTATAGGGGAAATTTGCTTCAAGTCACAATAATCACGATCACGACCATTTTTGGCCCTTCAATCAAAATATTGAAATGACGCTCATGATGTGCGGTACCCTACAGATTATGGACTGTTTCAGCCAAGCTTAGGATTGGGTTGCAGCATAATTATGTCCCTCAACCAATATCATATATCCTTTGGATGCCTGGAACGTGGCACTAACAAGGGTAATGGTAACAAATAAGTATGTGTTCTCAAATCTGATCCCCATGTGTTTAAGTTGGATTTTAATTATTAAATAAATAAAGGCGGTCCCACACTACTCGCGAACACGTCTGAACATTCGGCCGAACATTCTCCAGAACATTCGGCCGAACATTCTAGCGAACGTTCACTGAACGTTCGCCCTGATGAAGCTCCCACACTTCTCGCGAACACCCACTGAACATTCGGGGGAATGTTCGGGCGAACATTCCCTCGAACATAAATAAATTCCAATCAGCTGTTTGCGCATTGTCCGTCGTCTCCAACGAGCATTGTCGTGAAAAAATGGACGACTCAACAGATAATGTCACAGTTGTTGCATCTACAGTAGTATTTTTTTCTGCAATAGCACTTTTACTTAGACCCAAACCTAGAAGAAAGAGGAGGTGGTGGATGGTTTCCCTCTTCAAAAGCAGAAATAGGTAAGATATTGTTAACTTTATTAAAAAGCTAATTACACGTTTGCATGTTTTTATTGTTGTTGTAAACTAACTTGATTGTCGTAAATGTTTTAAATGCCAAACTGTTATCTGAAAATAAATTGCAATGTAATATACTAAAATAGAGTGGCCTCAGTTAGTTTCTCCTTATACAAATTAAACTATGAACAATTCAATTTACAAGCATCACTTAAACAGATAATTTTACAACAAATGTTACCTAGTTTTAGAGTCATCAAATTAATTTTACATATACAGGGTGTCACAGAAATACGTAGCGCGCTGTGCAGAACCATATTCTAAATACAAAAACAAGTTGAAAATGTAGAGTAAAATTTGTTCGATTTCGGCTTAGTTTAGGCGTAATCCGCCATTTTGTATTTTTTTGAAAATAATTAATAATTCAAAAACCCTTCGAGATATTTTTTTGAAACTTGGTATAAACATTAAGTTTCTGGTTTGTAACATTCTACAAAAATAATTTGTATTAAACTTATCAAATTTCAAAATGGCGGCCATTTAAATATTTCAAAGTCAAATTACATTAAAACTAGCAACTAAAACAAAGTTTTACAAGACATACAATTTAAAGCACTTTGTAATCCAAATCCAATGGCATTTTTACTGTAAAAATCGGTTAATAAACAAAAAAGTTATGGCAATTTTTTATAATAAATTTCAAAATGGCAGCCATATAAAATTTTCAAAGTCACATTCCTTAGTGCATTTGACCAAGTCCTTAAAATGTTATATCTTCTAAAATTTTGTTTTAGTTGCTATTTTTCCAGGAATTTGACTTTGAAATTTGTATATGACCGCCATTTTGAAATTTACTATAAAAAATTACCATAACTTTTTTATTTATTAACCGATTTTTACACTAAAAATGTCATTAGATTTGGATTACAAAGTGCTTTAAGTTTTATGTCTTGTAAAATTTTGTTTTAGTTGCTATTTTTCATGGAATTTGACTTTGAAATATTTAAATGGCCGCCATTTTGAAATTTGATAAGTTTAATACAAATTATTTTTGTAGAATGTTAAAAACCAGAAACTTAATGTTTATACCAAGTTTCAAAAAAATATCTCGAAGGGTTTTTGAATTATTAATTATTTTCAAAAAAATACAAAATGGCGGATTACGCCTAAACTAAGCCGAAATCGAACAAATTTTACTCTACATTTTCAACTTGTTTTTGAATTTAGAATATGGTTCTGCATAGCGCGCTACGTATTTCTGTGACACCCTGTAGACTACGCCTGTTTGCCAATTACGACACCCTTTAGCATTTTAACGAAATGATAGTAACTTTGTGTGATTATTACCATCATACTAGGGGTTTATAGTGTGTCAATTAGTCATGCAATAACTGTTTTCGCAAGGAGTGTCATGGACACATGACTGGTTTCAGTGACATAGTTATTAAAACTGTTGGGAACGTTTTTTAAGGCTCCAAAACTTTACATATCTAAATTGTTTTTCCAGATATGATGGATCCAGTTTTCTCACTGACATTAGACGGGAGCCCTCCGGACTGTTTGAAAACTTCTGCAGAATGACAGCTACCGACTTTGATTATTTATTAAATAAGATTTCACCAAGAATTGCTAAAGAAAACACCTTATTCAGAAAGGCCATACCACCACATGAGCGCCTCGCCATAACACTGGTTTTTGAACAACTGGAGACTCTTATGTAAGCCTTAGCTATCTCTTTAAAGTGTCAAACCAGCTTATTTCTAAGATTGTACCTGAGGTCTGCAACGCCCTCATAGACGCTCTAAAGGATGAAATAAAGGTAAGACCAAACAACAAATAGAATATAAAATAACATAGTTTTTATTATGTTTCACAACAAGTTCAATGTAAGTGGGAACAGTTTTGACAGTTTAATTTAAATGATTTAATTTAATTTTGATAATAATAATTTAATTTTGATTTAATTTAAATGAGTGGAACAACTACGTTATCGGATGTTAAGGTATAGATATTAGTTTTTTCATTAATCAAAGTTTGATATTGGGATTGAGTAGGTTGAGGAAAGGTTACAGAAGCTGTTGAGGCGCAGTTAGGATGGTACGATTGATTTGTAGGAGGTGAAACCGAGAGGGATAGTGCAGAGGAAGGTCTAGAATTTTCACAAGGAGAATCAATAATACGATCGTAATTAATGTCATCCATCTGCGCATTGAAAATGATATTGTCAATTTTGTTTTGGACAGTTAGGCGGGATCTGTAGGTTAGACTCCTAAGCTTTCCTGCAATCAATTTCCCATATAACGAACATTCGTCTTCCTGAACAGTTGGAAGAGTTACATTCCTTTTGCTAATTGTCTGAAGAGCATCTGAAGCTTGTTTAAGATGTTTTCTAACTTCTTTTTCGACTTCACAATTTGCTGGCTTCCGTTTTCCAATGAATGTGTCAGCGGATTTGGTTGTTCTAACAGCTGAAGACATGTTCATATCTAAAAAAAATGAAATCTAAATCTATATTTACTGACAAGAGTTCACAAAAAAACACATGTACATTAATTTAAATACCCCGTTGCAGCATACCTGCATACTCATTGAATTTCCAATGCATGTATATGTTTCTCACTACCACATAAAGCCACTCACCAAGTTTCATAAAAATACACGTAAAAATAAGTGATGTATAACATTTTATTTATTCTCAACAAGAATAACATTGAAAGCTGAATAGACAGGTTTGCTGCATCAGGGACCACAAAAATCGGGGTTTGTATGCAATTAACAATGGATTCCCACTAGATGAAGCAACATTACAGGTTTTACCAATTTATATTCATAAACAAGCAAGATATCACATGTTTCTTATTCTCTATACCAATAACATTTTAGCTGATGAATACGCAGGTTTTCTGCCATGGGGACCATTACATTATTTAAATTTATTATTTATTGTAGTGCTATTGTAATGGTGCTAAATATAAATGTATTTACCTGTTTCCATTTCGAGGTCTGGTATTCTCTGTGCGTCGTCAGCTCTTTCATCAATTATTTCCATTACATCTGTATTCCCCTCAATGTTTTCAGATTCATCTACGATACCCTGTAAAATAAGTTTGCATTACGTTTATTATATTCGTCTGTTTTCAGCTACCGGATTCACATGGCAAATGGTTGGAAATCGCAAAGAACTTCGAAGAGTGGTGGAATTTTCCTCATTGTGTTGGAGCACTAGATGGGAAACACGTTCTTCTTCAAGCCCCATGTAACAGTGAATCAATGTTTTACAACTATAAAAACACGTTCAGTGTCATACTTATGGCACTTGTGGATGCAAATTATTGTTTCACATTTGTTGACGTTGGTAGCCAAGGAAGGATGAACGACTCGGCAGTATATAGAAGCACTACCCTCTACAAGAAATTAATAAAGAACGAGCTTAAGCTTCCTCCGAGCGAACCACTTAAAAACAGAACAGTTGCTGTACCATATGTTGTGATAGCAGACGATGCATTTCCTTTGAGCCCAAACCTTATGAAGGCTTTTGCCGGGAATCCTGAGAAGTGTACAATAGAGAGGATCTACAACTACAGACATTGCAGAGCACGCCGAATAGTAGAAAATGTTTTTGGAATAATGGCTTCTGTATTCCGGGTACTTAGGCACCCCATGCTTCTACAGCCAGATACGGCAGCTTTGGTAACAATGACCTGTGCATTACTGCACAACTTTTTAAGGAAAAGTAGGTTATCGGGAAATGTATACTCTCCAAGAGGTACATTTGATTCAGAGATACAAGGTGAATTGATTCCTGGGTCATGGCGGCAGGACACCCAGCCAACGTCCCTTCTTCCATTGCAAAGGCAAGGAAGAAGATCTTCTGATATCGCTAAGGCTCTCCGGTTGGAGATAGCGGAGTATTTTGTAACTGATGGTGCCATTGAATGGCAAGAAACCTATCAATAACTCCCTTTAAAGTATGTAAAAATATGTATCATAGTTTGAATTGTGTCAATTGTTTGTGTTTGAATTATATATTTATTTGTTGTAATTTTGCCATGAATTTATGGACACTTACCTGTGAAGAAAACGATTTTATTTTATTTCCTGTAGCTCTTAAAAATCGATCTAGTGGTTCATAAGAAAACCATGTTGGTTTATATACGTCTTTGGTTCCTTTTCCAGTAGAATGTGTTTCGACAACTTTCCTCCCTAAGGTTCTGTACGAAGCCCGAAGTGAATCAACTTTTTTTTTGATGTCGCAAAGAGGAATTTGTACACTTAATCCAGACTCAATGGAAAGCCATGCATCATTGAGCTTGTATTTATTTTTGTGATCAGGTTCTGTAGGATTCCAAATAATTGGGTGGTTTTCATATAGAGAAATAAGCTCTAGAACAAGCTCGTTATTCCATTCCATGATACCTGTAAAAGTACATTACTATTATTATTATTATTATTAATTAACCATAGTAGCTTCATGTGAGGTAGTTCATAAGGAGTCAACGTTTGCTTTTTTGACCAATTTATACAAACAAATTATAATTAAACTACTAAGAAATAAGCAAATTTCTTTAAACATAGATTTATTATTTAAATATTTTTAATGTACCTTCATTTGGCATGTTCATAAAATACACACTTATGAAACCAAAGGTATGTTATTTTTTTGGTATGTTGTACATTATTCAAATCACCTTTTTGTATTATTATTTAGAAATACTTTACTAAACTTGTTATTTTCAAGATATTAAAATTTGGATAAATTAATGTAACACGATTTTAAAACGGTAAAAAGTAGAAACGCCATTTTAAATATCACGTTAGCCGTGAGCAATTATGACATACTTACCAGGTTTCAAGTCAGTCTCTGTAATAAAATGCATTGATTACAAACCATTAGCAGACTAGTATACACAAAAAGATATACAGGCAGGTAACAGAACGAGATAGGTTCTAAATTTATGTACATATTTTTTATTCGCCCCAGGTACAAGTTTCTGGAATTTGTTTAGAGATTTCGGAAACCTGCATATTATGTTTATTTATTTATGTTCATTTGAAATTAGCTGGATGCAAAGGTTTGCTGCGATGGGATATTGTACGTGCTTGGTAACTGGTCTTTCCTAGTTACAACAAAGTAACTCATGTTAAATTAATAGCCCAGTTGACAAATGCAAAGTTGCTAAAGTTAACATAATTTAATTTTTAAAAAACAATAGGTATATTAGGATTAATTACTGCAAATACACAAATCTAGAAAATATACATGTTATTTATTAAATAATCTATACTTACCAAGTGGCTGTTCTGATGCACCTCGCACACTGAGGTATCAATTTCTAAATAACAAATATTTAGGTAAAAGAATATACAAATTTGAAATTTTATTTAATTATATCTTAACGATCTACACAAACGTGTGACAAACTGAATTTCAACAATGCAATACGGTTTACAATGTTTTTTTAACACAAAATGGTACTGGGATACACGCCTGTTTGATTTTGTTAATCAGCTGATTATAAACAATTGTTGGAAATCAGCTGTAATAACTGCTAGTTTGGGCGTTGACGTGGCGATCGTCCATTGTTGACCACTCTGCCTTCAGTGTACACAAGGAAACACTTTGTATTTGACTTGTTTATAATTAATTCATGATAATAATATTAATAACAATGTTTTCATTTGTCGGCAATTAATAAACATCGAGTAAATATGTCTCCTCCTGATGTAATAAATTATAAAAGGTGTAGAATTTGGTCGTATAGAAGAAACTAACGAAAATATGAGAAGCCTATTTTTTACGAAGTAAAAAGTCAAGTACTAGCTGATACCAGTATTTCGTACAGCTTATTAAAATTCTACTGTAAACATCTGTTTAAGTACTCACCTGATTCATTAAACCTATTGCCCATAAGAGTAACATTGTAACTTTAAGGGTGACTGGGGCGAAGCCCTAAGGGATTGCTAAGATGGGACGTTGAAACGGAACAGACACATCGACAGACAGTCACCACCTTTCTTTTATATATGTATAAGACAGTATAATTCATATAAAAAAGGTTAACAAACATTGGACATTATTTTATTATTCGACATAAACATTTATATAGTACGTTTATTCAGTCAAGCTTTTACAAGTTCTTACAATAATGAATATACTGAACAATAATATTAGTTCAGAGATGACAAAAAACGTTTCTTTTCGGGGAAAATTTCAAGTGGGAATGACAGACTGGTTGTGCACCTGTACCACACGCCGCCGATGCGATTAATGTAATTCTTGAAAGCTTCTTATCTCTTGTTAAATAATTGAGGTAAATTAAATCGATTCCACTGCCGTTTACTCAACATAGATGACACACTTATATTAATTTGCAAATACAGATACGTTTGGCTGCTGTGACCACAAACAAATGTTTTTTTCTCCTTGAACAGTTGTCCCCCCTTCACCATTGTGACTGGCACTGATTATGGAGTGTGGAAGAAAATGAACTACTATTTAAATACAGGATACATAGGGACAATAATTAAGGGTTCCGTTTTAAAATATTTATTTGTGTCTTCTATAAATAATTAAGTAAAATCTCCATTATTGAGGTTGGCGTCAATCTGCTGCCGCGAAAACGCTAGTGATTGTATGAACTGAATGATTTGAAACAACACATTGCCTAAACATACTGACAAAATAGTGCAGCTGAGTTGAAGAAGTGACTCAAGCCCTGAATCCTGCAGAATCCGTCAACAGTATATTAATAAATGTCAACCCTCTGTGCCTTAAAACAAAACTTCAATTTACACAAATAACAGTGAAATAACTTATTTATAGCTATAATTATAACTGACATACGCATAGTATGTCAGTACAACTAGAGATTGACATTTAATTATTGATTATTCATTACCACTGACCACTTAAGTGGTATTCAATACTTAATTGAAAGCACCAAAAATAAATACGGTACGCATACAAATATATACGCATGTTTTATAGTATTGTCTCAGTAGAACAAGATCGTTGACTATCAATGATGCAGTGATGCAATAATGCATGTTCGCGAACAGTCTGGGAGCCTCCCGAATATTCGTCGGAATGTTCGGCTGAACATTCGCCCGAATGTTCACTGAACATTCGGTTCCGTATTCAAAGTTCGCGCAGCTCCCACACTTCTCGCGAATACTCCGAACGTTCAGAGTTCGGCCGAATGTTCAGGCGTGTTCGCGAGTAGTGTGGGACCGCCTTTATTCTTGTTCTTTATCTTCTTGTCTTTTCCTTTTCCTCCTCTCTTCTTCATGCCTTTTCCCTATTTGTTGTTATTGTATACGAAGTGACTGCATACACGTCCAATGTAAGGGCAAATTCACTTCGCTACCGCTTAGGTTAGGTTGGGTTAGGTTAGGTACGTAGCCACTGCCTATTGTATATTTGCTGTTCTGCTTGCTGCCCCACCCACAGCTGTTTTTCAATGTTCACACAGGTGATTGGCAACAGCAACAGACAAAGACTACTCGCAAGACACTCATGACGCTTTTTTGAGAAGTAATGGCTACGGAAATTAGGATTTAAATATAGGCACGCACCTATAGGGGCCAGCACCACAAGGGGGCCGCGCCACAAACGGGGGGCACCACAAAGGTGCCGCACCAGTAGGGGGCTCGTGCCACACAAATACAAAAAGTCTCAACAAGCAAAAAGTAAAAAAGTCATCAGGATGCAGGTGGTTAGGGCCCGCACTACTGGTCGCGCTTATAAGGGCTTACACATTCTAGATCCGGCCCTGCAGACGACACCAGTTAGGAGAGGATATCTGTAAGATATTCTTGAGTTGCTCCAGTCAGAGCCAGATTTATGCATAGCCTAGGGGCCCGCACCATACAAAACCGCATACAATAATGTCAACACCTTGCTGGTCGGTGGCAAGGGCCCGCACCACTGGTTGAGCCTAGGACCCCACAGCCTCTAAATCCGGCCCTGGCTTCAATAGCCATAAGAATGCACTTCCTGTCTAATACTAAAAGTTTGAAGATTTAATTTTGTATATAGCATTATATGATAAATATATAAACTGACAACAGTCACGATTTGTAGTCTGACAAGTAGGGATCTACAGTGCTCCACAGGGCCCGCTCCCAGATGGTGCAAATTACTTTTTTTTGCAAGATTAGAATTTTTTAACAAGAGAAGAGTGTCCCCACAGTACAAGACCATAGGATATATGGGACTGGAAAATGCAAAATATGTCATTCTTAAGTATTCATTAGTTACAAAATCTTTTAATTTGCAAATCAAATAATTGACTCGACAAATTTGGTTACATGTATTTTCAATTTGTTCCTGCCAATTAAGTTTGGAATCTACTGTATGTGAAAGCCAAGGTATTTAACAGAATTTCTTGCAATTTCATTGGAAAGGCCAAGAAGAATATTTTGAGTTTTACCTTGATTACATTATTGAGCTTGTTGGCTGAAAACCAAATTGATGCTAAATCAGAGGCTTCATTTGAAGCTGCACTAAGTGTAAAAATATCTTTGTGAGATGCAAGCAAAGTGGTATCATCCGCATATATTACAGAATCAACCCCAACATTTCTAGGGAGATCATTAATTGAAATTAATAAGAGAAATGGTCCAAGAACCGAGCCCTGCGGAACTCCTGCATCAACTCCCCTTAAACCAGATATCTTCCCACCAACAGAAACATATACTGCTTTCTATTAGTCAAACATGATGTGATGATTTTCAACTGTGGATTTGTGATGCCATATACAATTCAAGTTTTCTGAGCAAGACATTGTGGGGGACACAATCGAAGGCCTTTGTTAAATCAAATAATGTGAGAGAAGGTTTCCTTTTTTTCAAAAGCATCTAAAGACTTATTCACAATATCAAGAACAGCTGATACTGTAGATTTTACTTCACGGAACCCAAATTGAGAATTTGTCAATAAGCTATTATTTTAAAAATATTCACTAAGATGTTTAAACATAAGAGATTCAAATATTTTGGAAAAAATTGGAACTACAGATATGGGTCAGTAATTTTGAGGGAGGAATTTATTGCCTTTCTTAACACAGGTACAGTACTACTTTAGAAATTTTTAAAGCTAAAACTACAGCTACCTAATTTTTAAAGCTACCTAATGTTCTATAGCTAAAACTTCGCTTACAGTGACAGGCTAAGAATACAGCAAAAATTTGAGTTATCGAGGTGTTTCCTGTTAACCCTTCGACTTATAGAGGTAAAATAACATAGCATTAGGTAGGCAAGTTCAAAGGGAATGACAAAAATTCGAGTTATCAAGGAATTCGACTTATTGAGGTTCGAGATATTGAGGTTCCACTGTATTGTCTGTTATTTAAACAGTCTCAGCGCAGCAGCAAGACTGCAGCGTATTTTAGCTTCAAGCCCAGTTGGCCTCCTGGGATCCCTGAGGTCACCAGGGGGACAATACACCACTGGAATTGATAGAAGTCTCGAACTTCTCCTTGAGACTCACTTTCAGGATTGCATTTTTGAGAGTGACTGTTTAAGCATGTCCGGCAACAACGAAAGGGGCTCATGGCCAAGAGCTGATCGCAGAAGCTGGACTTTAGCCAGACAAATTGTCACACTTTCAAAAGTTAAATAGACCATCAGCAAGTTTGGCCCTTTCAAATCTCCTGAGGGGGGCGGTATCATACAGGCAATGTTACAGCAAGGACCGGAAGCTCTCTTGGTCCTCCTGTGCAAACTCTTCAGAGTAAGTCTGGCTTATGGGTACATTCTTCAAGCCTGGCGCCTCAGTAGGGTGTTCTTCATTCCCAAGAGAGGAAGAACAGACTACTCAACTGCAAAATAATTTCGTCCCATCAGTCTCTCGTCGTTTCTCTTGAAGACGCTGGAGAGACTAGTAGAAAGACATCTAAGAAAGGGAGTGCTTTCAGGTACTCCTCTTCATCAAAACCAGCATGCCTATCAGCCTGGTAATTCCTGCGAAACAGCCCTGCATCAACTTGTGAGCAGGGTGGAGGGCAGCCTTGCTGCTAAGGAAATCATGGACATTGAAGGTGCCTTTGACAATGTTACTTACACGGCCATGGTCCGGGCGGTGTGTGGGCGTGGTCTTGAGTCTGCTATATGTAGGTGGATTGAGACCATGCTCTGCTCTAGGCGGATTAGAGCTGATCTTCAAGGTGAATCAATAGTGATCGCACCCACGAAGGGTTGTCCGCAGGGAGGTGTGCTTTCGCCTCTTCTGTGGAACCTGGTGGTGGACGGTCTCCTTCGTGAGCTCACTAGCAGAGGCATCATAGTCCACGGCTTTGCAGATGACTTAGTCCTAATGGTACAGGGAAGGTTCATAAATATTGTTGCTGATGTCATGAATGTCAATCTTCAATATGTCAATGTCTGGTGTCTTGGAGAGGACTAAGCATAAACCCCTCAAAGACAGTAGTTGTTCTGTTCATAAGAAAAAAGAACCTGGAGTCTCTTTCCCGGCTGAGACTTGGACCAACACCGCTTTCAGAAAAAGTCAAATACCGAGGGCTGACAATTGATTCTAAGCTGACTTGGAATGATCATTTGAATAATACACTGCATAAGGCGAAATGGGCGCTCATGACGTCCAGGAGATTTGCAGGCTTCACGTGGGGGATCAAGCCTCACATAGTGCTGTGGCTGTACAAGGCAGTAATAAGGCCTCAATATGGATCACTAGTCTGGTGGACAAAGGTGAACCAGACTACAGCCATAGCCAAACTCACAAGTTTACAAAGGTTGGGCACGCTTCTAGTCACTGGAGCTTGCAGGAGCAGCCTGTCAGCAGCTCTCAAAGTTGCTCTTGGATTACTGCCTTTGGATATCTTCATCAAGGCAGAAGCATCGAAATCAGCCTATCGATTAAAAGTCGCAGGCCAATGGAGGGAAGGCCTGTCTGGAACAGGCCATTGCACCATCACTAAAGCTGTTGCTCAAAGCCCTGTGCTTGATATGACATCAGATGTCATGAGTACGGAGATGGTTTTCACTAAACCTTTTTCTGTTGGATTCTGCTCCAGAGAAGAGTGGAAATCTGAGGAAGGGCCCTATTACAGGAAAGGCAGCCTTGTCTGATACACATACGGCTCTCTCATTGAAGGAAAATCTGGCTACGGGGTGTACAGTGAATCACCTAGAACAGAAATCTGTGCAAGTCTGGGACAACACTGTACTATTTTTCAAGCAGAAATTTGTGGCATCATGGTTTGTGCCAATCTAGGCATTGCCAGACGCTATTGCGACAAGTATATAGTAATCTTGTCAGATTGTCAGGCTGCCCTCAAGGCTCTTGACTCCAACGAAATCAAGTCAAAATTAGTGTGGGAATGTTACAACACACTCAACAAACTCACAACACGCAACTCGGTGCATCTTGGTTGGGTACCTGGCCATGTAGGCATAGGTGGCAATGAGTGTGCAGATAAGCTTGCTAAAAGAGGTTCCGGAATGTCATTCTTTGGTCCAGAGCCAAGCTGTGGCATAAGCAAAACAACTGCTTTTCACACAATAAACAAATGGTCCAGGGACTTACATCGCCAGCAATGGCAAGGTTACACTGGTCAAGCACTTGGCAAAAGGCTGCTAGCAGACACTAGCTCTTACTTCACTAACTGGTTGGTGAAGTTGGGCAGAGGTCGGGTTAAGCAGTTGATCACTTTGGTAACTTGACACGGCCACTTCAGGAAACATCTTCACACTCACGGACTCAGAAATGAAAGTCAGGTGTGTAGGCTTTGCAATTAGCCTGAAGAGACTGCCAAGCACATCATACTAGATTGCGAGAGACTCGGGGCAAGGAGAAGGGCTCTGTTTGGTTGTAAGCAACCAGGTGATGAAAGGGACATTAGTATTGGTAAAAAACTCCTGGGTTTGCATTGGTTTGCCGAACTAACGTACTAGGGGCACACAATAAGCTTCGGTTGACGTGTGAGGATCTTTGAATCTTTGGATCACTGAATCCGTCCCTTCAACAACACATAAATCACACACACATAACATTGTATGCATTGTATACATTGTATTGTTAACATTGTATGTTATTTCCTTTGCAACTAATTAAGTTTTTACCTCATTATAACTAACATCATTTCACAAAAAAACAACAATTTATTTTTAAACAGACGTCACCTTTTTTCTGACAGTGTGAGCAAATTTTAAACAAGCGGCACATGTGGTCCAACAATGTTTGTAATGTGTCTAGTATACAAAAAGTGGTTGAAATTAATAGCAACACTTGTGTGCCAACTTACGTGCCTCTTACTTTACTTTAGAATTTTTAACCATGAAGTTTTTAGGTTTACTTGCAAGTTTGCCATATTGCTTTAATTGTAATCAATCGACTATAATCAGGAAGAACAGAAAATTATATACAGAAATGTGTTATCATCACTTTTTATGAGAATGATGCTTGCACCTAACAGTAAAGAGGAAAACATTGACTCATATGTCTGTATCTGTGCTCATATAAACTGGATTTAAAAATGCCAGCTGAAGTGATACCATTTACAAACTGTCAGTGAAAGAACGCTGAGTTTCGTGAAGCCCGGAATTTCAAGATCATAGCAACTTGCAGCAGCAACAGCACATATACATTTTTCCCCATAAATAAAAGATCATATTCCAAAACCACAATTTGTAAAATTTAATTTAAAACTCAGTGAAGATGTGAATTCATCTCAGGGGTAAATCTCAAAACTACCAAGACAAAAGTTCACACAACTCCGAATTTGCCAAGGTTTGTTCGGAATCCAATCGTTTTGGGAGAAATATATAAATTTCATATCGGTGCAAAGTTTTATGATGATTGAAACCTTTTTGCTTACAAATAATTATTACCATCCTATTTATGCACAAATGTATTTATATGATGTAAATACAGCTCCATACCAAAGAATTTGGTATAAAACCAACGAAAAATCTGAAAAACTTCAATGTAATAAATTGCTTTGTATTTAAATGAAGTCAACAACTATAGTGTTCTTTTAGCGAATTTCCTCTATAGGGAAGAAGCATGGTAAGACTTAAGCCCGAGACCATGATAACTTTTTGTTTTGAGGTCCCCAGATGCCAAAAACACTATTCGTTCAAATTTATATACATGTATATATATATATATATATATATATATATATATATATGTGTCCGTTAACACGATAACTTGAGTAAAAAACGCCCGATTGTGATTAAATTTGGCTCAAATGTGTAAAATGACATTCATGACTTTGTTCTAAAACCAGAAAAATCGGACTATGGAAAGGGGGTTTATGGGGGTTTTAATTTTTCCAAAAATCAGTATTTTGCATTTCTCACCCTACAATTTTTAAAAAACTTAATTTTGGTTTTGACCATGTTATTGAGCTTAAAAAAACAAATAATTCAGTATTTTGAATTATTAACCTAGGTTAAGTGGTTGCGGAGAAAATCCAAAAAAACCTGCTCATAAAATCTCCTATGTTAATCTTATGGGAAAAAGGTTTTTGGCTTTTCCTCAGTTTATTTTAATGTAAACATGACATTTGCTTTTACCAATCTGTTCAGTTCCACAAAGCAATCATTTTGGTGTTTAAATTGTGATTCTACACCCAACCATTGCAGAGATATTCAAAGTGCTAAACACAGTACGTTGTCCAATGTTATCCTTATGGAGAATAAATAAAATTTGATACCTCGATTATTTATGAATGTATGTTGATGAAACTTGGTATGTGGCTTCACGTAGTACTAGTATATTGATATTTGCACAAAAAATTGATTTTTGATGATTATTCCCGTAGCAGCAAACCTGCGTACTCAACCCCCATGTTATTCTTTTGGAGAATAAGTAAAATGTAATGACTCCCTTAATTATGTACATAAATTAATAAAACTTGGTATGTAGCTTCACTTGGTTGAGTTATATTGATAATTATATAAAAACCCATTTTTCTGTTCCTTGTTGCAACAAACCTGCTTTCTCCAGCCCCCATGTTATTCTTATGGAGAATAACTAGAATGTTATATAGCGCTTATTTATGTTTGAATATTGATGAAACTTAGTATGTGGCTTCGCCTAGTTAAATTCTATTTATATTTGCATAAAAACCAACTGTTTCTGTTCCTTGTTTCAGCAAACCTACGTAATCATTACCAATGTTATTCTTATGGAGAATAATTAAAATCGCTTATATGTGAATATATTTTTATGAAACTGGTATCAAGACATATATTATGCATTGGAAATTCGCTGAGTACGCAGGTTTGCAGCGACGGGGGTATTTTTTTAACTACGGCTGATATTTCTCTAAAGTGAGATGACATTTTTATCGGTATAGATAAATACCCCCGTCGCAGCAAACCTGCGTACTCAGCGAATTTCCAAAGAATGTATATGTTTCTCACTACCACATAAAGCCACTTACCAAGTTTTATAAAAATAAATTAATAGATAAGTGATCTATAGCATTTTATTTATTCTCTATAAGAATAACATAGGACTGAGTACGCAGGTTTGCTGCAACAAGGAACACAAAATATGTGTTTTTATGCAATTATCAATTTAACTCAACCAGGTGAAGCTACATACTAACTTTTATTAATTTATGTTAATAATTAAGGGAGATATAAAACTTTACTTATTCTCCATAAGAATAACATTAGGGCTGAGTATGCAGGTTTGCTGCTACTGGGATAATCAACCAAAAATCAATTGTTTGTGCAAATATCAATATACCAGTACTACATGGAGCCACATACCACGTTTGATCAATCTACATTCATAAATAATCGAGATATCAAATTTTATTTATTCTCCATAAGGATAACATTGGACAACGTACTATGTTTAGCACTTTGAATATCTCTGCAACGGTTGGACATAGAATCACATTTTAAACACCAAAATGATTGTTTTGTAGAACTGAATTTATTTGTAAAAGCAAATGTGAAGTTTACATTAAAATTAACTGAGGAAAAGCCAAAAACCTTTTTCCCATAAGATTAACATGGGAGATTTTATGAGCAGGTTTTTTGGATGTTCTCCACAACCACTTAACCTAAGTTAATAATTTAAAATACTAAATTATTTGTTTTTTTACGCTCTATAAAATGCTCAAAACTAAAATTGAGTGTTTTAAAAATTGTAGGGTGAAAAGTGCAAAAGACTGATTTTTGGAAAATTTAAAACCCCCCATAAACCCCCCTTCCCATGGTACGATTTTTCTGGTTTTCGAACTTAAAGTCATGAATGCCACTTTACACATTAGAGCCAAATTTCATCAAAATCGGATGTTTTTTACTCAAGTTATCGTGTTAACGGACACATATATAGATATATATACCCCCGTCGCAGCAAACCGTGTACTCAGCGAATTTCCAATGCATTTATATTTTTCTCACTCCTACATAAAGCCACTTACAAAGTTTAACAAAAATACATTTATAAATAAGTGATTTATAACATTTTATTTATTCTCCATAAGAATAACATTAGGACTGAGTACGCAGGTTTGCTGCAACGAGGAAGAAAGAAATGAGTTTTTATGGAATTATCGATATAACTGTACCAGGTGAAGCTACATTACAAGTTTTATTAATTTAATTTATGTTCATAATTAAGGGAGATATAAAACTTTACATATTCTCTATAAGAATAACATTAGGGCTGAGTATGCAGGTTAGCTGCTACGGGGACAATCAACAACAAATTTATTTGTTGTGCAAATATCAATATATTAGTACAACATGAAGCCACATACCAAGTTTCATCAATATACATTCATAAATAATCTAGATATCAAATTTTATTTATTCTCCATAAGGATAGTATTGGACAACGTACTGTGTTTATCACTTTGAATATCTCTGCAACGGTTGGGCGTAGAATCACAATTTAAACACCAAAATGATTGCTTTGTGGAACTGAACAGATTGGTAAAAGCAAATGTTAAGATTAAAGTAAAATTAACTGAGGAAAAGCCAAAAACCTTTTTCCCATAAGATTAACATGGGAGATTTTATGAGCAGATTTTTTTGGATTTTTTCCGCAACCACTTAACCTAGGTTAATAATTCAAAATACTATATTATTTGTTTTTTTAAGCTCTATAACATGGTCAAAACCAAAATTAAGTTTTATAAAAATTTCAGGGTGAAAAATGCAAAAAACTGATTTTTGGAAAATTGAAAACCCCCATAAACCCCCCTTCCCATGGTCCGATTTTTCTGGTTTTCGAACTTAAAGTCATAAAAGTCACTTTACACATTTGAGCCAAATTTCATCGAAATCAGACGTTTTTTACTCTAGTTATCGCATTCACGGACACATATATATATATATATATATACATATATATAAATTTGAACGAATAGTGTTTTTGGCTTCTGGGGACCTCAAAACAAAAAGTTATCATGGTCTCGGGCTTAAGTCTCACCATGAGACCTACAGTAATAGCTTCTTCCCTATAGGGGAAATTCGTTAAAAATACTAATGTATGGCATAGTTGTCACAAACTATCTTTAGCTCAGTGACATATCCACTTTTGTTTGGTGATCATGTGAGATCCAATTTGTCTACATGCTCTTCAAACTGATTAACCTTGTACATATTTGATGTCAGGGATGGATGTAGCATACTCCATCGATCACAAAAACATTGATTTAAAAGGGATAGAATACAACAAGTAAAAATAAATTATCTTTAAATAATTTATTGGTTCATGATTGAAATGTTATGTGTTTTAATTAAAGGGACAAGACTAGACTATTTGAAATTAGCAAAGTCAGCTTCAATCAGATTTTATCTAAATGTATCAGTCAGCTGTAACCAGTTGAGAACTAGAATTTACGTCTTGGAGGACAAACTAACTTGTGTGGCATTTTTATATACAATTCCAATAACCTTGGGGTTGTCACATGCCCATCTATTATTAACCTTGAGACTAGAAGGACTGAATTTGCGATAAATTTGAGTGATATTGATAAAACCCATGTTTATCAAAACGTTTCACTTTTAATATCGATTCACTACAATTTGTTTATATGCTTGTTTATATTTAATTGATTTGTTTTTTTAATTTTATTTACCTACTGAAATTATATACTAAGTTCAAGAAAGTTGTTATCACCTTTCCATCAATTTAAATTAAGAATCTTATAGTTGAAAAGGATGATTAAAAACAAAATCAATTATTTTACTTAACTTTGTATTAATAAATAAACATATCATTCTTTTTGGCCAAGCAATATATTCTTCTTCATTATGGGAAGGCATATCATTATGGTTCTTTGAGATCACTCGGTTTTATGCTTTGGAATAAACAGTCTTTTTTTCCTCGGATTCTTGGAAATCTAAAGACTCCATTGTAGACTTCTTGGGGTTTGTAACCTGGAAAAGTAAATTTAAGAAGTCAATTCTAAAATAAAAAATATTAAACTATATTTAATTATAAAAATATGATACCAAAGATTCCAATGCCAATAACATTTTAGTAAGTTTAGAATTGTTGTACTTCAACTACTGTTGTTTTTAAAGTGACTGTCTTTGGTTGGTAAACGTATTAAATTAGCAATAATTGTTAGCATTTGCGTGATTAAAGTGAATGTTTTAAAAGTTTATTTTGTGAAAAAAACATAAAAATATCCCCGTTTCAGCAGACCTGCGTACTCAGCGAATTTCAAATGGAACTTCCACTACTACCTCAAGAAGCCACATACCAACTTTCATCAAAGCATATTCATAAATAAGCGAGATATGACTATATTTATTTAGTCTCCATAAAAACACATTATGACTGAGTACGCAGGTTTGCTGCACCAAGGACCACAAAAATCTGGTTTTTATGAAACTACCAATGGATTACCACTACATAAAGAAACATAACAAGTTTTACCAATTTATATTCATAAACAAGCATTATATCACAAGTTTTGTATTCTCCATAAGAATAACATTATAGCTGTTGAGTCTGCAGGTTTGCTGTCATGGGGACCATAAAAAATATTTTTTTATGCAAATATCAGTAAACCCCAACCATATGAAGCCACATACCAAATTTCATTAATATATGTTCATTAATAAGCGAGACAAAACATTTTTCTTATCCTCCATAAGATTAACATTGGACAACTTACTGTGTTTAGCACTTTCAATATCTCGGAAACCGATTGACATAGAGTGATAATCAAAATACCAAATTTTTTTAAACAAAATCTAATAGTACAAACTAAAGTTTGGTTTTAAAAATAATTATATGTAAAAAGTTCAAAAAACCCTTTTTTGGGGTACAAAATCCACCCAAACCCCCATTTTAATCTCATTGGCCTGATGATGACTGGTGTGACGGGTCGAAATCTGTTACGAGTCGAAACAATATTTAATTTTGTTCGACTCGCAACATTGTCTTACACCAGCCAACGGCACTGATAAGAATCAAGGACACGTGAGACAGATGCAGGAACCTCATTGGTCAAAGAGACCAGTCCGAAGTTATATGTAGGAGTCGGGACAACGAACTCGCCCCATTTCTTCATTTGTCGTGCGTTATTCAACAACCAAATTCAACTTTTAAATTTTGCGTACACCGGTAGTAGCGTGACTAACGGAATCAGTAATTGACTTTTGGAGTGGTTATTATTAAACCCTCAACAATCGTTTAGTTCTGAATCCTTTGATACGTCCGCAAACCTGGTAATTACGCAATTTTTCTCAAATTTAAAATCAAGGGCATTCTAAATTATTTTTACCGCGAATAGAGCAACGCTCTCGGGAAACAGGTTGCAACCTAATAAAAATTTGTCTTGGCCATTCAAATCAAATTCAAACTAGGGTGTATTATTTAAGAGTGCTATAAAGGTATTTTCTATTAATTGTCAGTACTGAATTATTAATATTTTTAGGGAATTGTGCTTAAACAGTGTATTTATTAAGTGTGTCAAAGTATATTATAAAGTGTATTTGATCATGTCAAAGTTCTGTGCCGACAGGAAAAGTATGTAAGTAATTAAGTTATTAAGTTTTTATTCTGAATATTATTGTTGAATAGTAATTTATAAACACTATTAGTTGATGAAAAGGAAGTAAATTAACTTGTAACTATTTAAATTATTTTTGTAAATTTAATTTATATCTTGGTAGAGATTAGTGAGGGAATTTAGAATTGGTCATTGTGTTTTCATCCTTACAACATTGATTGCAGTTGGTTGTTATACAAAAAATATATTTATATAGTTAAGGGAGGGGGTTTGTATTAGGTGAGATGCTGTAGGAGGTTCAATTCAGTGTGGCTAACAGTATATAAATTTACTCCAGGCATAATGGACAGTTAAATTGATTTAGGGCCTAAGGCTTCTCGACTTGAGGTATTTTAATATTGTGTTGGAGGGATGGTCATGTGTTATTAAGGTTAGGAGGAAGGATTATATTTCCCCTTAAGACCTCCCTCAAGAAGCGCTTCGTCCCCTATATTGTGTCCAGCTTGAGAGAAGGCCACTCTGGAAAGTGCAAATTGCTGGAGTTAATTAGAGGGTTAAATAAAATATAAATAAAACTAATAACAATCAACTGTAAATTAATAATAAGTTAAACAAGACCAGACATTATTCCGCACTATTTAACCAAAGGTGAATGCGCATTTAAATAAGTAAATTGTATAGTAGTGAATATCAAAGGCTGAGATCTGAATTTGTCATGACATAGTATTTCCTTAAAGAAACGTGTTTTTCCTTATATATAACAATTATTTAAAATTTTGATTTGCATATTGTACTAAATGTGATAAACTGATTAATGCTAATTGAACCCTCATGTGATATGACCTTTTTTGAATTGATAATTAAATAATGCCTGTTTATTGAGTGTCTTTAATTTGATTTAACCCTCAGAGTTTCAATCCTAAATCGTACAAAGATTCAAGGGTGACCTCGTTGGGCCCAGCCCCCCAACCACTGCAAATAACATCTTGAACTGCTATACTACTACTACTAGTAAATTATTATTATTTTTTTTTAAATAGAATGTAACAAATCGATAGCCTAGTACCATCTTTTATATATGTTTACCGTCTGTATGTGAATCAGTATAAGTGTGTAAATATATCTTAAGTGTTGTAAGACGTCTTTTATTTCATCCCGTAAGTAATAACAACACGTAATATGCTAATAAAAAAAGTTGTAAAATAAAATAAATTTTATCAATGCTTGCTGTAGCAGCAAACCTGCGTACTCAGCCCCCATGTGATTCTTATAAGGAAAAATTAAAATATTATATCTCCATTAATTATGAACATAAATTACAGCTTGGTATGTGGCTTCCCTAGTTGAGTTTCATTGATATTTGCATGGTAACCAATTTTGTTGTGTTCTTTGTTACAGTAAACCTGCGTACTCAGCTCCCATGTTATTCTTATGGAGAATAATTAAAATGGCATATATCGCTTACTTATGAACGTATATTGATGAAATGTGTTTTGTGGCTTTACCTAGTTGAGTTATATTTATATTTGCACAAAAGTCCATATTTTGTGTTCCTTGTTGCAGCAAACCTGCGTACTCAGCTCCCATGTTATTCTTATGGAGAACAATTAAAATGTTACATATTGCTTATTTATGAATGTATATTAAAGGAACTTGGTTTGCCGCTTTATGCGGTATTAAGACATACATAAATAATTTACTATAAGCATTGTAAATTTGCTGAGTGCACAAGTTTGCTGCGACGGGGGTATTTTTCTTTGCAATAATACAAATCGGTTGATGAAGAATGGTATAAAGAAAGTATGGGTGCCAATCTATGAACTTGTTTTTATTTTAAAGCAGTGACTTTATGTACTTGAATATTGGATAAAAAACACCCTGTATAAAAAAGCTCTTACCTGTAGATTCAAATGCAATACAATTTTATTTCTGATGATACATATAAAATAATACTAGGAGTATGCACAAATATGGAATTACCAAACTCAGAAATGGAAACCTTTATGAAACCCATAAATAGATGAAACTTGTGCCTGAGTAATAGTCTGTCTGTTCTACTCCTCATATATTTAGTTGTTGAAATACAAATTTCTATGGTTAATTAATTACGCCTTTATCTAGTTCATAAAGTATTTCCATCTTTGGTGGAGCAGTTTTGTTAGGAATGAGAGATGCATGTCTGGTCCTTACTCCAAAAGATTATTGACAAGCAGGTTTTGGTGTTAAAATACCAGAGAAAAACAAATGGACTTCATTGCCTCAGCTTCGCCAGGGGCAGATGCCCTAATTGATCGGTTATGGATAAGCTATAATAATAAAGTTTCATCAAAAACGATGCACTCATTTTCCCATAAAAAAAGAACAAACTACGTATCTCCTGAAATTGAGATAACGCTTGTTTTGGCTTGTCCGGTATATGAAACATGAAGGTATGAAAAAAACCTATACCAAGCAATGTACAGGCACAACTTTTTATTGTATTTATAATAGATGACTCCTCCTGGCAGGTTGTGTCCTCCTCCCCCCCGTCTCCGTTATTGGTGGGAAAATTTAATTATACCAGGGTTAAAAAGGAACAATAAATCACAAAACAGTTTTATTCAGGTTTACGTAACAGCTAGAAACACTCATATGAATTTTCTTTTTAAAACTATATGTTCTCTCCATTTTGTCCGATGCCTTACAGATTGGTGCAACAGGCAGGCCAGCCTAGGTTTTTATTACCAGGTACTTGCTCTGGGCCACACCTGTGAACATGATTTAAAACGTGCAATAAAATCAATTAAATAGGATATATGGGTAGTCAGTAATTTGATTAACCCTTTAATTTGCTTTGGCTAATAATTCATTCATTGCATGATTAGAATAGTAATTTTGCCCAAACTGTTTCATAAGTAACATGTTCTAAAGTTCGAGAGTAAACATCATGATTTATCCAATATAACATATGTTCAGAAATGAATGCTTAATGACTTCTTATTGATTCACTTAGTTGATATTACTCGTAAATACAAATATTCAATACTGTATCTAATATTGTTCCACCTTCAATAATATATTATGTTACAGATCAAGTAAAAAAGACTAAGTAAAAATTATACATAACATTAATTTTTGTTTCAATACAAATATTGTAAGTTTGTAAAGTTAACATCGCTAGTTACATATTTAAGGTTAATTTTGTATAGGGATTTCTATTTCTGCCCAGTTAGCAGTGCCCAGTGACACATGGATATGACAAGCAGGCTTACCCAGAAACAATTCATGTACTCCACTGATAGAACATTAAGTAAACATATAGGACAAAAGATTCATATTGCAAGGCCACTGGCCTCTTCAAGTTGACAAAGAGGCCAGTGGCCTTAAGATATTCATCGTTTGTGCTATATGTAGTGTTTATTTAATGTCCTATCAGTAGGATGCCTGCGCTTTCCTAAAGGTAAGCCTGCTTGTCCTACCCATATATTCCTTCTAGTGTTAAGGTTATTTTTTATCTATCTTCTAGATATTTAATTCCGTAAGCAAATCGGTCCCCATGAAATATCTCGAGCTAGGAAGAAGTTAGGTTATGACGATTCATTTTAAAGCTTGGGCCAAAGACGGTGGGAAAATATTGGAAATGTAAAAAATTATGTGGGCTACACCCCACTGGACTTTAAAGATCCAACGATTTTCTTATGGAAATATCACTACAGTGTTTTTATTAATAAGCAAAATGAACTAATGATCAGCTGTGATTATCCACTTACACAAAAACTATATGTTAGGGGCTATAGCCCCTGTAAGCCACTAGTTATTATATTAAACCATTAGATTTTAGTGTACCGTACGGTACCGGTTGTTCGCCCAGGAGATTTAGGATTATGACTGTTACATAAATAACTATTTTAACACAAACAAAGAGACTGGTACTATTAGACTACTATAAGTAGTTGACTTTATGGTCAGGTAGTGAGCTAGTAAACGAGGTGGTGAGGGGAAAGTTACAGTCCTTCCTTTCTTATGGCATTGAACAAAGTGATTTTTATGGCAATATTTTATCACAGATGATTGTAAAGACCATTACGTTTCATTGACAGTTTCTTGGTGGACTATATTAATCAAAAGTGTATGAACAGTAGACGGGCAAAATTTGTCCTCAACCTTGTTTTCTAGCTGGCTACTTTTATATTAAAATTGAATGCTCACACTCTTAGGTAAAATTAAATTTTAGAAGATACTCTAGTGCATCTTGAGATGAGATTGTGGTACACAGTAACAAAGTGTACAATATTTCTCTAGAGTTTCAGCCAGCTTTAAATATGGGTGGCACTAGCCAATCCTAGGGACTAAAAGTAGACTATAATCATTTCCATTGTAAAATATGTCCCTAGTTTTGTGTGTGCCATGATTCAAAGAGGACGTAGTTCTCACTAATCACCAACAGAGTACTCCGCTGTCAACTATTACTTATCCTCTCAAGGAGGGGATATTACAACAGCTGGTGTGTCAGGAAACAACCATAAGTTGATTACCACTTCCTTTCTAGGGTGGAGATGTTTTACAAGTAAAAAACTAAAATAAATAGTTGACAGCAGCACGATCTGTCGGTAACCTAATCAAACTACGTCCACTTCAAATTCTAGCATACACTAAAAGTGGGACAGCTGGGCCATACAGATGGGATGTCTCCTTCAGTATATATAGTCAATGCTATACAATCAAAGAGTGTACAGTTATTTTGAAGACAAATGTTTATACTTACTTCTTTGTCAACCACATGTTATCACCTTGGCAAACCCTCAGCATACATTCTCCTCGCTTATTGTACCGCTCTCCCATCCCAAAGTACAGTTTATCAGCGGTACACCCCCTGAGGCCTTGGGGACCAGACTGTTCATGCTGGTCTGATGCGCGTAGTCTCAGTGGCTCAGGATAGTTCACAGGTGGCTGTGAACTATCAGGACCATTGTAGTTTGTATTGTGGTTTTGAGCAGGGGGGGAGCTCCTGTCATAGTCTGGGGCAATGTTTTTGGGTTCGTAGAGGGGACGAGAGCTTGCGGGAACCCTGCTATCAGTGATAACATATTCTGTGCCTGAAAGGGCAAACACAAGTTTTAGATTTTGACCAAATGTTTGTCTGTAAATGTACTCCAAAGCATTAAAATTAGGTTATTATTTGTTTATCAGACCATGATATCAGTCAAAATACCCCCGTTGCAGCAAACCTGCCTACTCAGCGAATTTCCATTGAATATATGTCTTAATAACACACTAAGCTACTTACCATGATTCTTAAGAAATATATTCACAAATAAGCGATATTTAAAATATTTATTATTCTCCATGAGAATAACATTGGTGATGAGTACGCAGGTTTGCTGCAACAAGGAACACAAAATAATGGGTTTTTATTACGCAAATTTACTCAATAGAACTCATCTAAGTGAAGTCACATACCAAGTTGTATCCATATACATTCATAAATAAGCGATATATAACATTTTAATTATTCCATTGAAGATTTCATGAAAAAAAAGGTAAATCCGGAAAATCACTGAAATGAAATGAGTAATTGTAATGTAGGCTATACCAGGATTCAGTCTTTAACTTTATGATATGTAATGTCAATTTTATTTACTTAGATTAATATTTCATTAACAGACGTATGAATTGATAACGAGTTCGCACGCAGCACGCTGGCGTGAGGGAAGTGAATTTCCACATAAAAAACTATAAAAACTCAAAATCAGTTAAAAACATACATTTATTCCAACTTTTATTCAAATCTGAAAACATTGATTTTTTGGCTGTTCTGATGCTCCTGGTTCTATTTACCTGCAATGCTGGGTTTGCGCATTATAAGGTTAGGAGAAGGTCCAGTCAGGCTTTAAAGTAGGCGTGAGGTTGTTGGGGATGATAAAAGTACACCAACAAATGAATAACAGGCTTTTCTAATGTAAAATCCCCATAAGACAACGTACTGTGTTTGGTCGATACACATTTTCTTTAATAACTCGGTAAATATTTATGCTAGAATGACGAGAGAGGGCTTAAAACTTTTGCCTCTCCAATTCCCATCTTTTTACATGCATTTATTTTACATTCGGGGCTTTTCTGACCCTTTTTGGGCCCAAAAACTCAAAATTTAAAAGATTAATCCCACAAAAAAGGGGTTTAGAGTTTTCCGATTGTTTTACCCAACGAACTTGTCCAACTGATTACAGAAAGGAACGTCCCTACCAAATTTGAAGTAAATCGGACAAAAAATGTGACCGCTAGAGTGCAAACACATACATATATATATATATATATATATATATATATATATATATATATGTCTCTATATATATATATATGTCTCTATATATATATATGTCTCTATATATATATATATATGTCTCTATATATATATATATATACACACACACACACACACACACACACATATATATATATAAAATTTTGAACGACCCCCCAAAACGTGTTCAGGGGGTCACGTTAGGAACTTCTATGGTGGTCCCGGGCTTAAGTTTCACCGTGCGGGTCATGCTAATAGTTCACTTTCCAAAGGAAATTCACTAATAAAACCAAATCTGAAGCCCAACACTATCTATCCGCAATTTACCTCACCATCTTAGGATAGGTAAGCTGCAACAGGTTACAATGATCCCCGTTAGATGCCATGCTATTTACTGTTATTTTATGATATGATACAATAAACTTTAATAATTATCTCTTTAGAGGTACTGTACCTTCAAAACTAGGACTCTCATTTTTCTTCTTGGCTAAGATTTATGGGTATGCTAAAAATTTTTGGGTAAAATTGGAAGAGCTTATTAGAGTCTATTTTATGTGTTACGTATAAATTTACTTTCCAATATATAATTACTGACCCTGAGGATGACATTGCACAAAAGCAGCGCAGAGCACAGCTGCCGTGGAGATCAGTAGTGAAGTTTGGAGAGTCCTAAATAATTGAAAAAAAACATAACAAATGTAGCTTTACAACAAATCTTTTAAATTAGATTTCTTTAATTTCTATAAGAAAAAAAGAAACAATACTTTATTTGGAAAAGATATGATGAACATTGCACAATCTTTTAATGATAGATCTATTGCTTGATGTGACAGAACAAAAGGTAATTAAGAGTCAATAATAGGTATCTAATTTAGCCATTACGTAATGCAATATAGGCAAAATCAAGTACAGTTCACCAAGACAAATTATATTTTCTCATTTGCAAGGGTCATCCTGAAAGTAAAGAACATTTGCACACTGTGCCAAAAACAACTATCCCACAACCACCACAGCGTCCACTCACCTCCCTGCCAAAGTGTGAGCCGAGTCTCATTGCTGTGTGGTCCCGTGTATTGTTTCAAAATTACAGCGTCATTTGAAAATCCCGCCAAATGTGGGATGTGCAGTATTATTTTTTTTTTAAATAAACAAAATGTTCGGCCAATTGAAATTTGAATACTAACACAAAATGAAATTGATTGAAATTTCTGGAAAGGATTCATGTAATATATGTTCACAGTGAAGCGCTTATTTTTAAGGAGTATGTTTAATCCATATGGTACCTTACCTACTGAATTCAGCTTATTCAATCCAATAAATGTTAATGTAAGTAAGATTAACATAGTAATTTTGAAGGCCACTGGGGTGAAGTCCTTTGAAGATATATGATCGTTGGGATGTGTGCTGACATATACATAGGCACAAATACCGTACCAATAATTAAACCAAACAAATCGTACAATTTGGCCAACTGACTATCCCAAGGTTCATATTTTTGTTCACTACCGGTTGATATTGAAATTTTACTCTGACGAAATATTGTTTTCTAGTTTCTGTTAAGTTTGTAGAAGATTATGCCAAGGTCACGCAGGTATGAGCTGCTGTATGCAATATGACAAGCTATAACATATGTTCTCTTTGGACTGAAATTGAACTAAACAATAAGTCTTATAACATACAATATATTCCAGTACGCTACCAAACTAAAATTAATAATACTAGAACTACTAGAGTATTCAAGTATATTTTATATTTTATTCTTTTGTTAAATTCAGATCGACTTTTAAAATTCACATGAAACAGTTTAAAAGCTATTTTTTTTAGATAAATAGGAAGATTATAAATCTGAAACTTAAAATATTATTTTAATGTCAGTATAATATATAAAATAGATTCTTCCCCATAGGGAAAATTTGCTTAAAATGTGGCAAAAGTTTGTCTAGGTTTCAGGCATATTTAATTTGTTAACGGTAGATTTAACTTGCTATTTCAATAGCTAATGATAAAACCTGCTGCTAATCAGTAAAGAGGAGATTAAGAGGGACCAAGAAAGAGGTAGGGGAAGAGAAAAATACATACCTAATGGTCATGCTATTTAACACTGGCTAAATAAACTTCTGGTTCTGATTTAATCAAATTTGGCACAATATAGCCAGATGGTTTGACTACTGGAAAATCTAAAGTCAGTGCGGTTCAACAGCAAGAACAGATGTCATAATAGCTGGAATATACACAAACTACTGAAATGGCAACACACTCCCTACTACCCTCCATAGACCAAAGGTCATAGATTGAAGGCCTATTCTCAATATTAAAATTAATAATGATGTTCAATGCTCGTATTATAGGTATAGGTATTATAGGTCTTTTAGGAGTACAAACCCTAAACAAATTATATGGCATAGATTTGCTCAACAGATCCCTTCATTTATTAGAAAGCATCGTGTTAATCAATAAATAAAGTTAGCACGATCAAATTAAAAATATGTTTTCTAGAAATTTTTTTATATATACTTACATGGAGGATGAACATCCAAAACAGAAATCAAACTGAGTGAGAGACGAAGGTCAGCAGCTTATATGCCTAGGTGAAATGTAATTATTTCCAGATTCATCTGCTGGGAATTACATCCGTAGAGGTGTAATCAAGGGGACATTTACAAAATTATTGTTTTACGAAATAAGCTGGAAGATGAGGAATTTCCCCTTGATCTGACACATAATTGAAATAATGAGTAAGAACTTGTTTCTTGCAAACTTAACTAGCTAGTAACCCCAGTTTAATCTGAGAATATTTTCACCACATAAAAAACTTAAGTTATTCACAAAGAGGGCTAGTCTGTTTAACTTCATGAGGAAAAGTAAACTCCAATAGATAATATTCTGATGATTTGTTATTAGACTTTGGTCCAATAGATGACTAACAAACTCACCTGTGATATTGGAAGTATAGTACTTAATAGGCATAAAGTATTTTTGTTGTTGTTAAGTATGTAATGTAGCCAAAACCCACTTTATCAAGCAAAACGTCTATAAATATCCCTGCAGTAGACTTCATACTCAGCAGACGTCCAATCCGTATTCTACACATTAATACACTAGGGGTTTTTCTTCACAGTCCTAACTCGACAACGCTGGATGGATTTTAATGTTTGAGGTGTCAAATTAAAGGTATTTTAATGTCGATTTTCCAATACATCTAAGAAATTTAAGAAAGGGCATCACATCATTACAGAAAAAGGGCTGGATTTTCAGAATAGGTAGTGGCGCTATCCGACGGCGAAAGTCTAAATTACGTGTTGATTGAAAGTACGTTATCCGCATTATTCTCAGATGTTATCATCTGTTTTAATATCGGATGTTTTGTTATGTTTGTTTTCAACTGAAATAACCTTTCGTTGAATACGGTACAACTTGTTCGGATTCGAGCAACAGGACAACTAGATATATAATTGTATATCTCTATTATGAACGCATAAATGAATACAACTTGGCATGTCCCCCTGGTTGAATTATTTTTATATTTGCATTAAACCCCAATTTTTGCCTTGTTGCAGCAAACTGATTTTAATGTTGTTCTTATGGAGAACAAATACAATGTTATATATTGCTTACTCATGAACGTATTATTATGAAACTTTAAGACAAACTTTACTAAGAAAAATATCTATTTATAAATATCCCTGTTGCAGCAAACCTCCGTACTCAGCAGACGTCCAATCTGTATATATGTATATATATATTCGTATATAAGTGGATATAAGTGGATGTCTGCTGAGTACGCACGTTGTATTAATTTGTGTTTATAATTGTTTGTTTGTTTTTGGGGGGATTAGGAGGCCCTGGCATAGCCGGCTAGACATGTCTCCCTTCAAGATATTATGCTGCCACTGGAAAGAGGGAAAAGAGGGATGGAAAAGGTGGTAGGAGGGGGGCAGTCTACCTTGCTTCAGAAAGGGAGAGAGAACCTTACCTAGCTCCCGGGCTCTGTGGGTGACATAACCCCAGGACAATTTGCCCTCTAACCCGACGTCCCCTTAAGTCCACCAGACAGGGACCGCCATCCACAGAGCCTCCAACCTTTCAGGGGTCGGGTGGCCCCAGGACGGTTCGTCCCCCAGCCCAGCAGACTGGAGATCGTCGGGTAAGGGCTCTTCCTCCCAGGCACCCAGGCTGCAAGGAAGATCCACTACTTCCTCCAGGGACTTGGACTAAACTGGGTATCCAGGCTCAACTGGGAGTCAAGCCCCCAGAGGAAACAAGGAGAAACCAAGGAAGGGCAGTTGGTCACACTGGAAAGCCAAAAGACTTACCAATACTGTGACAGCTTCATTTTGCTGTACCCAATGTCGACCTCTGTACTAGGAAAGACCAGTCAGAGAGCCGTCGAGGGCCATGTTCATAATAAAGAGAGCTATACAATTTTATTTATTCTCCATTAGAATAACATTTATGGCTGAGTATGCAGAGGTTTTCTGTTTCCTGTTATGGGAAACAACAACAAAAAAACTTGTTTTTAATGCAAATATCAATAGACCACAACCAGGTGAAACCAAAATAAAAAGTTTCATCAATGTACATACATATCTATATATCTATAAATACGAAATTCCGATCAACGCCCAGGCCAAACCATTACACCTAGAAGCACGACATTTTGCATGCCTCTTATAGATAGGCACCCACTAAGAAGGGATTTTAAGAAATTCCCATAGGGCTATGCCCCATGGGGCTTCAAAGTTCCAGCTCTGTGTTATTCTTATGGGCATTCCCCTTGGTTTGAGCTGATGCAAATTCTATCAGCTGATTATTATTCGAAGTAGTTCCAGGGGTCAAACACAGAATGCAGCACACACAACTGTCATATTCACGGGTGAAACCGGAACGATGACAGCTAGTATAAATACAAGCGAGATATTAAATTCTACTTAACTCCATAGGAATAAAGAATAACATTGGACAACGAACGGTGACTAGTACTTTTAATACATTGGTAATCAATTGACGTAGAGCAATATAATTCAAGGGCTAAACTGTTTAATTTTTTAACCTCGATTCAGTGGTGATCACTGAAGTTTGGTTAAAAAAATTATTTGTAAACAATTATAAAACTCATTTTTGGAGTACAATTAAACCTCCCCCCCCCAAAAAAAAAAGGAAAGGGATAGTATTCAGCTATGCAGAAAACAAAGTTAACTAAAAAGAGCCGTACCCCTCAGAAAGGGGAAGAAGGACTCAAGCCTACCTTACCTGGTTAAAAGAATACCCCATAAAATAATTCTTTTGTAAATTCCGAGATGTTCACCGAGACAACCTTTCATTCAAGTACAGTATCAGTTTATGGGTCATGGGTGACAGACTTATGGATTTCTCAAAAGTTTCTTTTACGGTTTGGCTTTACATATTGATTAAGTTGATTTATATTAATATTAAAAATGGTAACAGTATACATGTAATTTACAAACACATGGCTTTATGATTGTGAGATAAAAGGCAGGTTATCAGCTGTCTATACTATGACTGATTCTGTAAGAAGGATGTTGGGATGGCACAAATTGGTATTGGCCCAAGGACTCAGGACACATAGCAGTTTTTGTAAAATTTTATGAAAACCAGAAATAAGTACAAATTATTCCCATTAAAAAACATGGGGACTGTAAAATGTCTGATTTGGTTACATTTCTACATGCCATTTTCGTCTGCTATGATTATGTATTAATGATCTTGAACAAAACGTTAGAGGGGCAATAAGGGACCTTTTTCCAGAACTTATGCAAAAAATCCTGCACTCTATTATGAGCAATGTCTGTTTGTTTGTTTGCAAATTTATCTCAGAACCCAGTGGAATGATTCTGTCAAAACTTTAGAATTAGGGGGTTTTGGAGAAAACAAAAAAGTCGATTGAAAATACCTCAACCCCCGGAAAATTTATATTTTGTTAAAATCACATTTGAAAATTGGACATTGGTCTTATGAAGTTTCAAGTCATAACAGCTGTGAATAAATAGCCAGTGAACTTTCAAAGTAGCACTTTATACATAGGGTAAAGCACATTATCTAGAATAATTATATGGTAGTTATCATGCGCATCTTTGATAAACGTCTGCTGTTGGTTGGGCACCAATGACGTCACATTGTTTAAATTTTTTATTTGTTTACATTCAAGATCAACACAGAATTTTAATTAATGTGTCAATTTCAAAACAACAGCATCTATAATAGTTGCCAAATAAATTGACAGTTGGGCTGTAGCCAATAGCATGCTTATGGCTGCCATATCACTTGAATGTTATTCCGATCAGCTGGTGTGGAGTTTTGGCAATGCAGCACGTCTACTATTGGCTGATCTCGGTTGATACCACGCCTCAACTGTTAACTTATTTGGCCGCTATTATAGTCAAGTTTTGACAGATGGGAGCTTTGTTGTGTTACAAACAGCTGGTGTCACTGATGTCAATGCTGCTGCGCATCTTGTTTATGATACCTACCTTAAATTATATTCAAGATACTATGGGGTAAAATATCAATAAGAGATTTCTTAAAAACAGTGACTAGAACCATTAAATAAAGATTGCATACATACATTTTTCACCCATGAAACTAATAAAATATCACTGAGCATGGCTCGGTCTGCCCGGTAGTATGTTTTAATTCAAGGATAATAACACGCGTTAACCAACACCAACATTTATATAAACTATATAAAACTGTGTATTCACTACTAAGTTGTCAGTCTTTGCTCAAAGATGTAGTTACACAAATTAAACTAGTATTCCAAGCTGCTTATGAACTTCGGGAACATAATCGTCATATTGTGCTACAAAAAAATTGAAAGCGATAGGATCACTGAGGTTGTAGTTTTCAGAAAATTTGCTAATAGAAAAGTTTCTTCTTCCCTCAACACTTGAGTTGTCCAAATTCGGTTCTTCAAAAGTGATATTTCCAGGCTGTTTGTAAAGCAGGAAGACGTATCTGTGTAGCCCAGTTCCTTCGGGGGGACTTGAGCTGACGTACTCTGCAAGGACTTCCCCAGAAGAAACATCGCTTCCTTGAATATTCCCGACTAGCCAGTGAAGAAACTCTCCGGATGTGGCGTTTTGGGGACTTGGTGCGTCAGGGTCAACCATGGACAGGAGAATCCAGGAGTCTGGATCTGCCCAGTAGTCGACTGCCGGCTCTGCCCTCACCTGGGTGGGAGTTAGCTCATTCCCGTACTCCACAGTGTTGTTGTCGTACGATAGCTTCAGCGCGACACTCCACTGCAGCCTTTGAACAACGTCCGGGATGATGCCCAGCAGGGGTGCTGCCCTCCCGCAACAGTCGGGATACGGCTTGGAGGCATCCTCCGGGGTGAGGATCCACCCAGGGGCCAGACCAATCAGAGCACACCTGGAGGAATTCAGTATAGTAGAGATAACCTTAAAATCTCTAAACCACTCACTAAATTTAATAAATTATGATGTTTAAAGTTATTTAAATAAAAACTCTACTAAATAGTGCTGGGTCAGCATTGAATGTTAAAAATTGAAGTTTGATGTGTTCCCTATCAAACAAAATACACAGGCATTTAAACATGAATGTAATTATTGTAAACGCTGGGAAGATTTATCCTAAAAGACCTCAGGTTCAAACTCTTGAAACATTTGGCCCCAATCTGCGTCTTTAGCCCTTTAACCGAGTAAAACAAATTGCTTCTTAGGCAGGATGGTAAACTACTAGCCCATGTACCATGTAATTGAGCTACTTTTAGTTCCATGATGGCTATGAACTACACACTTCCACTTTCCCTTAAATTATATGAAACATATTTGGTTTCAGAAAATGCATTCATAGACATGGCCAGATGCCACTACATGGATCCACTTTATAAACAGACCCCAATGAAAAGTGGGATAGCTCATATTCCTCACTTCACAAAACATTTATGTACACAAAACAATTCAACATCAAAGAAGAATTACTAGAAAACTGCCTTTCCAAAGTAAAACTCCGGGGTATTCTAATCATTCTTTGAATTTCTATGAACTGCTAATGCTAAAATAACCTGATACACGTTAGTCAGTCCTATGTAATTCCTAATTTTTAGTTTTTAGTAATACCTAATCTACATTTAGGAAATATTATTCAGTTCAAAATATTCTTCAGTTTTTTTTCTTCCACATGATTATAATAATCAGTTGCCACCTTACATACCACTGAGAAAGTGTTAATAGAAGCAATAACTAAACAATTACATTACTTTTCTCAGTTTAGTTATGTGTATCTGTTTATATTGGTTGTGTTGGTACTCACGCCTTCATGATCCATTGTTCGTTACCGGCGCACGCTCGGTAGAAGCATTTGCCCGGAACGTCAACTTGCTCTCCCACTTCCACCACCCTGTCATCCAATGTGCAGCCACTCACTGGAAAAAAGGATTGTCACCGTCTTTCAAAAATATTCACGATAAATTGTTGTAAACTTATTATTTAAAAAATAAGTCAGAATTTCACAGTTCAAGGTTATTTTTCTTGCTTGATTGTAAATTTTTGCTTTCAATGGTGAAGTAGGCACAACCAATCAATTATTGTCTGTCTCTTTATCCTTTGTGCTCTTCTACACCACACATCCAATAGTGATAAAAGTTTTTGCATGGTCATTCAGGTCAACCCTTATACTCTTATGGAGGAAACAGTATCTGGGACCGAGTTTTGCTCAGGAAGGTCAGTTACTTGGACAAATTTTTTACCAAATCCCCCTACTAACAAGTAGATTTACGCTAATTTGCTTCTTTATTTCTGCATTTTTAAGGTCACTCCAGTTTTTATTATAGATCAATGTCCATTTTATTGATTTTGAATATGACGTATGTGTGACAGTCGATATTTAATCTTCAGTACCTGGGGGGCCGAGCTTTGCTTGGGGAAAGCCAGTCAGTTTGTTTAGATGACTTGGAGTAATATTTCACCACTCCCCCTACTGATAATCGTATTTTTATAGCTCATTTGCCTCTTTTCTATATTTTTAGGGTCACTCCAATGTTATTTATAGCTCAATGTCCCATTAATTTATTTTACCACTCTATATCTGTAATCTTCACTCAAATATTTTAATTGATGCTCCCAGGAAACCAAATGTTAATAATCATAAAACAACATGAGTGTTACTTTGACAGTTCACTGATTGATTATAAATAGCTGTTACAATTATTTTGTTTTGATTTAAACTCCATAAGCCCAATGTTAATTTTTGTAATATTTAATTTTCTTTTTTTTAATTATTTGATTTTTCCTTGGGATAAGGAACTGTCTAGAACTTATTTTTATACCAGAAATTAGTTATTTCAAACATTTGAAGGAAATCGTTTGAGCCATGTTTGAGATCGGAGTTACAAGCAAGCAGGCACACACGTATGCAAACCTTACTCATATTAGAGTATAGGATTCAATGGCTTTAGTTACTGCTTGCAGGAAACTACATGTTAATACAATAGTATTACTTTGACAGTTCTCTGATTGATTATAAACAGCTTTTATGATTCTTTTGTTTTGTTTTTAAACTCCATAAGAACAATGGGCATTTTTTAGCGAATTTCCCCTATAGGGAAGAAGCTATTACCATAGTCGGCATGGTAAGACCTAGGCCCGGGACCATGATAACTTTTCGTTTTGAGGTCCCCAGACCCCAAAAACACCATTCGTTCGAAACTGTATACCCATATATATATATATATATATATATATATATATATATATATATATATATATATATATATACAGGGTATCACAAAAATGCTTAGTGTGCTATACAGAACCAGGTTCTACATACAAAAATAAGTCAAAAATGAACAGTAACAGTTTTTCGATTTCGGCTTAGTTTATCCGTAATCCGCCATTTTGTATTTTTTTTTAAATAATTAATAATTCAAAAGCCCATAGAGATATTTTTATGAAACTTGGTATTAACTTTAAGTTTTTTGTTATTAACATTTTCCAAAAATATTGTTTGTAAAAATTATCAAATTGTAAAATGGCGGTCATTTAAAAAGTTCAAAGTCAAATTCCATGAAAACTAGCAACTAAAACAATATTTTACTAGATATCACATTTAAAGCACTTTTTAATCCAGATCCAACGACACTTTGATTTTTAAAATCGGTTAATAAATAACGAAGCTTTGATAATTTTTTAATTATAAATTTCAAAATGGCGGCCATTTTATAATTTCAAGGTCAAATTTCATGAAAACTAGCAATTAAAACAAATTTTTGTAAGACATCAAATAAAGCAGTTGTAATTTTACATCTAGTAAAACTTGGATTTAGTTGCTAGTTTTCATGAAATTTGACTTTGACATTTTAAAATGGCCGCCATTTTGACATTTATTTCTAAAATTTATCTATACCTATATATATATATGTGTCCGTGAGCACGATAACTCTCGTAAAAATTATCTGATTTTGATGAAATTTGGTATAAACGTGTAAAGCAACATTTATGACTTTAAGTTCGAAAACCAGCCAGATCGCTCTATCCGAAGGGGTATTTTGGGGAGTTTTGTACCCCAAAAATGGGATTTTCGAATTTTTTACATATGATTTTGGAAATAGTCAAATTTTAGTTTTTCCCATTGGATTCAGCTTAAAAAAACACACAATTTGGTATTTTGATCATTTCTCTACGTCAATTGGTTACCGAGATATTGAAAGTGCTAAACACAGTACGTTGTCTAATGTTATTCTTATGGGTGAAAATAAACATTTTTTATCTCACTTATTTATGAACGTATACTGACGAAACTTGGTATACGGCTTCATCTGGTTGTGGACCATTGATATTTGCTCAAACAAAATTTTTTACCAAAGGCTCCCGTAGCAGCAAACCTGCGTACTCAACCCCATGATATTCTTATGGAGAATAAGTAACATGTTATCTCCCTTCATTATGAAAATAAATTAATGCAATTTTGTATGTGACTTTACCTACATGAGTTATATTTATATTTGTATAAAACCCCATTTTTTGTGTTCCTTGCTTCAGCAAACCTGCATACTCAGCCCCATGTTATTCTTATGGATAATAACTAGATGCTATATCTCCCTTAATTATAAACATAAATGAATAAAAACTGGTATATGACTTCACCTAGTTGAGTTATATTGATATTAGCATAAAAACCTATTTGTTGTGTTCCTTGATGCAGCAAACCTGCGTGCTCAGCCCCAATGTTATTCTTATGGAGAATAATTAAAATTGTATATATCGCTTATTTGTGAATATATTTTTATGAAACTTGGTAAGTGGATTTATGAAGTATTAAGACATTTATAACTCCATTGGTAATTCGCTGAGTATGCAGGTTTGCTGCGATGGGGGTATTAACTTTTCATATTTGTTTTCAACATTATTTGATTTTTCCTGGGGATGAGACCTGTCTAGAACTTATTTTTATCGCAAAAATTAGTTATTTCCAACATTTTAAGGAAATCGTTGGAGCTGTTTTTGGGATCAGAGTTGCAAGCAAGAAAACAAACCTTACTCATATTAGAATATAGGTTTATTATGATTTTCACATATGACTATAATCAGGAGTGTCAAATTAGGCAGGTGGGGGATTTTGAAACGTCTCCAGTTTGTGCAAGCTAACAAACACAGAATCCCAATGTGTTTTCTTTTTAATAAAATCATCTGCCTTGTATTATAAATTACAAACTGGAATTTTGTATCATTGATTCTGTATATTTAACCAATTCATTTAGTATCCAAAGGAGTCATCATCATATTGCGTAGGGGTACACCACAGCGAGTAACCCCACTTCCCATACCGTGCCTGATCCAATTAAGCTGGCTTTATGACCGATGTCTACCACCATTGTTAACAATCATTGTCGGATTAAATAAATCTTAATTTGAATTAAAATTAAACCTAATCGTGTCTGTATTTAGGAAAATAATTATAGCTGATGATGCAAAATGTTCAGGATAAAATTATTGTCTCCTCTTCAAACAAAAAATACTATATGACAAATTAAAATATTTGTACTTTAATGCGGCATGCTGTATTCATTTATTGTGTTTTAAGTTTGCAAATATTATTTACCCTAAAGTACCAACACATTAAAGTATCATTAAATATAATTTTCTATTTGATGTTGGGAATAAGAAATGAAAAGGTTCACATACAGTAGTACTAATATTTTGATCATATATTACGAGTGCATAAAAGTACCTTGCCCTTAGTATAGGACAACTGAGGTTCACTTTTTTCTGCTTACCGTTGTCCTGGCTGTCAGTCGACAACTCAGTAGTGGGGAGGGACTTGTCGATGTCGAGGACACTGATTGTAGTTTCCGCAGAACTTTCCACGTCATTGTGTGCTGGGTCGCAACTGGAAATCCAACATTGGTTTGATTTAATGAAGAATTAAGAATACACTGAACTGCTCAAAAGTTTGTGCTGTGGTACTGTACTGTTCAACTTTTCTATATAACTTGTCATAACCTTCACGCACATAAGATTGTATATACGGTACTAAAATTGCCAAGTCATGAAAAATAGTTTGTTATAGACACTAGAGTGTTTGACTCACAATCCTGATGCAGAATCATAAAAAAGTCGTCATCATTTACTTCATAAGAAGTACCATAAGAGATAAGAGATACATAGTTTATAATATACCAGATATGTATGCTACAAAATGTTATGTTTGATTAGCATACCGCAAAAAAAATTTAAATAAGTTCAAACATTTTAAATTAATTTGCTATTTGAATCAAACATGTATTCAAAGAAAATAAGTAACTGTTGGTGATAAGTTCAAACGGTTACTCTGGTATTAACTAAAACAAGTAGCAACAGATTAGTTAGAAATGTTGTGAAATAAAAATGTAGAAGACAATAAAACAAGAAAAAATAAACTAGTTTGAAAATATTTTACAAGTAAAATTACTTTTATTTTGATTCATGCAGTGCGGTTGTCATGATGACAATCGCAGAACCTTTATTCCATCACACCACCACCGGTGTCATCCTTACAACACACTGAAAGATCTTCTACTTTTTCCAAAGATTGTAGCTTGGTTAAATATAAACAAAAATCAATTGCCGAAACAGAACTAACATAAAGTATGTTTGATTTATTAATAATAGTTTGAATAAAGATAAAATTGATGTCCGTAACTGTTGGTTAAATGTGAAATATCTCCGCATACCAAAGTGTAGCAATAGCTTGAGCCTGCGACCCTTAGTAAATCCTTCACTGCATACAGTTTGGAACCAGTAAACCCCTTCAAAATTAAAATTATGAGAGATGTGGTTAAACGAATAATCAAAACGAACCTGCTCTACTATTAGATAGGTGGTTTAAAGGTTATGATTCTTGAAAATTTTTAATTTCACTTAACTCCATAAGTTACTAACAAGTTTTTAGTTTATTATTTTAATATTTTTTGTTCAATACCCAAATATTTGATAAAATAGAACACCAGAAATGTATAGTTAATCCTATCCTACAAACTAATGAGTTTAGCAATTTAAAAAATGTTTCAATAGTCAAGATCTTACTTGTTTGTGGTGGAAGTGCCATCTTGTAGACAAACATGTTGGAAGCAATCAGGATGCTGGTCAGTTTCCTGCCAAGTCTCTCCTACATTGTAGGTCTTGCCGTTTGCTTTACAAGTGCTCTCTGTAACCATAATGCTTGTTTAACAAATTTTCTAGCCAAAACCAAACGAGACATCAGACTATTTTTAGTATGATAGGTGCTCTGCACACTGGTTTGTGATGCAATTGCAGATGTTTGTTGCATTGCTTAACGTCTGCACAAGGGCGCGATTAAAATTGAATTGATGAGTGATCGGAGCATGAGATGAGATGGAGATGGAGCGAATTTCAGATTTTCTTTCATGAAATTAATGTGTAACATGGGCTAGTCTACAATTGTACATGAAAAGAACAGTTTTTAATTACAAAATAAGTAGGCTAGAGGTCTACATGAAGGTGTTTATAGACCTACTATTAGGAGCTTAGGTCAACTGAAAAAGGATGAATGTCGGTCAACAACAATGGAATGCTGCACAAAGTATTCACTATAACTAATCACCCATGTTCAAAGAAACATACTGAACAACATACTAGTGATACAAGTAGGCAACAGAAGTTGAGACGCGACAGGCATGCTGTATTGCCAGCAAATGCAACGCGACTGGTTTTATCATGTTGTGTCTCAGTTGCCCCATGTATGGTGTCCCACCTGAGTAAATTTGTCGGGTCAAAGACAACTCAGTAGCTCAATTTGTATAAAACTACATGGTTGGGTTTCAGCCTCTCCTTGTGCAGACCAAACACTTTCCATGGCCTTTGGGCCCATTGATGGAGTCAGAATTCTCTTGTACCTGAATGGGACAATAAATGGTCATTCAGGTATAAGAATAAAAATATTTACTTTTAGTGGGAGCGAAACTCAACATATACTCCAAAACAAAGTGTTCAGAATTTATATTTATTTTTATTTTATTTATATTTATTTTTTAATATTTTTGCTTTAAAAAGATTATCTACTTTATGTGATAAACATACAATAAAAACAACTTACTTTGCATTAATTCATTCTCATATTTCTTATGGGATTGAAGTATATGGGGCTGCATCAATTTGTAACTTAAATAGAATTTTACACCTTAAAAAAAAATCTATTAGAACCATGTTAAATCTTAGGCATGATGAACATTGTATGAATCATTTCTCTGAATTAGGAATTATGACAGTGTATAGCCTCTATATTTATAAAACAGTACTACATATAAATAATATATCAAGCACATTGCCTAAGAATGTTAGCAATCATAATTACAAAACAAGAAACAGATATGATTTTCAAGTTGAAAGACATTTTAAAGAAATATTCCGAAAAAAACCAACTTATATAGGTATACAATTTTTTAATCAGCTGCCAATGACAATAAAGAAACAAATAAATACTACGACATTTAAGAAGAGTCTAAAGTTGTTTCTAATTGAGGGAGCTTTTTACAGTTTTAGTGAGTTTTGGAAAAATGATTTTAAATCAACAGAAGTAAAATGACAAGTTTTGTATCAATCTGTAATTAGTTTTAGATTGTTGTAAATGTTGACGCCATTTATGTATACATTGTATATAAATGAATAAAGAATATTTTGAATTTGAATTTGAATTTGAATTATAGTTGTGGAGAAGGGTATGTACACTATATAGTTTAAGGGTTTAATTTTTTAATATTATGAAATTGTATATGATCAATATTATTTCTCCCACTGCCTGGGGTAAATACAAAGTCCAAATTCGGTGTATATATTTCAGTAAAAGCGTAGAATAGATAGAAATAGTAAAAAAAGGTAGTGGGCATATTCATGGATATCACTAAAGCTTTTGACTTGCTAAACCATGAAATTCTTCTATCAGTTCTGTTTAATCTCGGTATTCGCCAAAACGCCCACTGTTGGTTCAAATCATATTTATATAATAGGAAACGATATGTAGAATTAGTCCATTTTAATAAAATGACTAATAAAATAAAATAAAATGACTGAGTTCCCCATCAGTCTAAGACAAGATTAGTGAAACATGGGGTGCAACAGGGATCCATCTTGGGCCCTTTACTGTATTTGCTATACAGGAAATCTGCCCAGGTTGACTGCCTGTAGCCAGTTGTATTTATATGCTGATGATGTAAATCTAAAAATATCATGTTCTTCAGAAGAAGAATTAGAATCAGTATCAAAATCAGATTTGTATATGCTAAAAAAATAATGATTAGCAACTACTACTTAATCCTGATAAAACTAAATTTATTACATTTATAACCCGACAAACAAAATTGCCCAATGATCCAAGTATTGAAATTGGTAAGAAAATTATTAGCAAAGTAGACCATATTAAATTTTTGGGATTAGAAATACATAACCACCTGTCGTGGAGTGTACATGCACAGAAAGTTATTTCAAAAATATCATCCTGAATTTTTGCATTAACAAGATTGAACAAATTTGCTGATATTGATTCTCTAAAATCTGTCTACTTTGCATACATTCACTCAATAATTTCTTTTGGAATATCACTCTATAAGACGTCAATTAGCAACCTAGATGTTATTTTAAAACTACAGAAAAAAGTCATATGAATAATTTTAAATCCTACCAAGAACTTCAGTAAAAGAGCATTTTTCATATACAAACATAATGACTATGGAATATATGTTTTTGAAACAATCCAATCGTTACAATGTAAATTAAATGATTTAAAATTAGTGGGAGATAACCATAATTATAACACAAGGAATTGGAATGACATTGCTTTAAATTCACGCAGATTAGAATTATATACAAAAAACCAAACAAAAACAAAATTATATACAACATACATAGGGTCAAAATTTCACAATAAACTTCCACAAGATATACGGAGTTCAGGTGGTCAACAAATTTCTCATCAACAAGGCATTGTATTCCCTAGATGAGTTTTAGTTTTATTTGAATCTGAACAATATTATACATAGCCTATAGTTATTTCTGTAGTTATTTGATGTATTTTCTGATTAAATTGTATCAAGTAATTTACACCATTCATGTATAACCATGTATATAATGAATAGAGAAGTTTTGAATTGAATTGAATAGAAATGTAATGCACTCTGGCCTCAAGGCTCCAACCCTTCCCACAGGCCTTCAGTTACCAAAGGTGTTATATTATGTACATTCAGTTTTATTTTATCAGTTTCTTACTTGTTTATGTATTCATGAATCGAGATGGTTTAGATGGTAATTCACACAATACAGCATGTACACAGAAAATAGAAAATACAAATGTATAAACGTTTTCTATGTTGAGCGCCGGCCTCCGGCCAGCGCCTCCACAAAGTCAATTCAACCAATGAAAGCGTACCTCCATGTGCGTGAGATGGGGCCAGCTCACAAATAAAAGAGCGAGGCAAAATAAAAACAACATTTCATGGATCGAGCAGAAATTCCCATGAACACTTTGCCAGAGTGGTAGCATAGCAGCAAGCAATACAAATATTTGACAAAACAAAACCTTCACTTGCTCACAATTAATTTTTCTTTTATTTCCGAGACCAGAGCAAATATGGCATAAATAATTTTACCCAGCTAATTTTGCCTTTCTCAACAATTAAAAATAATAGGTTTAACATGTTCAGTGCGGCTCGCCGGATTTCCGGCAGTTGCCTAACAAGGAAACAAATGCAATTATTATGAATATATACGATTAACGCAGTGAATGCGTTAAGTGAAAAATCTTAACTTAACTTAACTACAAAGTTTATTGGTCTTAGAAAATTTAATCAAAAGAAATACTCCCGTAGCAGCAAACCTGCATACTCAGCAAATTTCCAATGCACATATGTCTTAATACCACATAAAGCCGCTTACCAAGGTTCATAAAAATATACTATTCACAAATAAGTGATATATAATTTTGATTTATTCTATATAAGAATAACATTGGTCATGAGTAAGTAGGTTTGCTGAAACAAGGAACACAAACAATTAGTTTTTATGCAAGCTTTTTTTAAATGAATAATTAAAATTGTATACATCGCTTATTTGTGAATATATTTTTATGAAACCTGGTAAGTGGCTTTATGCGGTATTAAAATATATATATGCATTGGAAATTCGCTGAGTATGCAGGTTTGCTGCTATGGGGGTATTTTTATATTATATATGTCAACTTTACATTTAGTACGATGTTCCACCAATTTTTGTGTAGTATTTATCTGATCAAAATTTAATTTTTTGTAAGGGGAGGGTTAAAATATAATGTCAAATTGTACTGAAAGAGTACAACTTTTTTGGAGTTCATATCTACCTTGAGAAAATGTCAATATCCCATTCTCTTTAAGACAATATAAAAACTCCCCTATAAGAACTGTTCTAAAGTAACTAAATGTGAAGAATGACAATATGTTCTACTACAAATAAGTATTTATTACCTGAGCATCGTACGAAAAGGAAAACACAAAGAATGAAGGGAGCTAGAGGTGCTGGAATGTGCAAGACCATCCTGCGTCACTACTTGAGACGATAACGAGTAAAACTGCCTTCAGGCGAACTGCAAGGTGTTTATTTCAGCGAAGGTGTGTGGGTGAATAATAACATTTCCGACAGTCAGACAGGCGGACCTTGTGTGTGTGTGAGTGTGTTGGTGTGTGAATATGTGTGGCGTGTGTGTTAAAAATTGTAAATATTCATATCCCTAATTCACAGGCTCTCAGACAAGTCGAACGCTTTAGAAATTGGCTCTGACAAACCTTGGATGTGATTCTTGTGACCTTTACGTTGCAGAGCTAATGGGACGTTAAGGAAACTACTTGTCATGTCATTTATGCAGATGATTTTATGAATAGAGTTGCCTTGAAGAGTTGGTGTTAAATATTATATTGATTTTTGACATTTGGTGTATTTTTCTCGCTAAAGGTGTTCGAGGTTAAAATTCAGTATAAAGAATTTAGAACAAAAGTAATCTTAGACAACATTTGGTTTTCCCCATTATAATCAGTGCTGTCAATATTTTTTACAGCAAAAATTAAATCATTTTTGACATCATTTGTTGGAAAGTTTGGTGTAAGCAAATCTCTTTGTAGGTAAATAAAATAATGTTGAAATAGAATAACAGAAACATTTTTAAATATCCTTATGGTTTGGTATTTAAAATATGACAAACTCAGTGTAGCTGAAAAACTCAATTATCTGTCATCTTTAAAATAGTACCTACTTTAAAAAAATTCAAGCAAAATTTATATTTGACATATACTTGTTAAGTTATTTAATTTAGCATTCTAAACTGTAACTGATACAACAATTAGTCCTCTGCGCTGCCGCATATACAGGGTGTCCCGCGCCCGCGAGAGTATGGCACAAATGCATGAGTTGGTAGAACTCATCACAAGGAGTAAAAAACTTCATAGAATTTTTTTTATAAATCACTTTGTTTGCCGTCTGTCTGCTTGTATATGAGTTTTAATAAATGCAGCATACCTTTAAAACGACTTTAACCCTTTGAGTGCCAGAGTTTTTCGGTCGTCATATCCCTAGAGTGCCAGAGTTTTTAACAGAGTAGCCTATATCCAAAAAGTGCCAGGCACAAATTCAACATTTTGCAAGGGTTTGCAAAAAAATTAATAACTTTTTTATTTGGTAAGATATTATTATGAAACTTTTTTTGTTTCGTAAGTTTAAAGTTTAGCTATAATATTATGCAAATATAAAATATTTAAAAAATATAAAATAAAAAATTGGAATACATATATGCATGTGGGAAATTTATTTTATTTTTTTTATTTGTTTCAGGTAAATAAACAATGTTCAAATATAAGATTTTCACCAAATAACTACTAGATTTATAGAGGACATGTTTCCCAAAATATTTCCTGAAAGTTTCATCAAATTTGGGCTGTAGGCGGACGAGTTATTTCCATAAATGTAAAAAAATATAAAAACGGTAAATTAGTACACAAGACAGTAGCCTAACTTTATTCAAGGGTTTAAGTTTTATTACAATATTATTTCATAAAGCAAACTAACTAGGCCTCGTATATTTATGGAGTATATGTTTACCTGAACATATCCTGGAAATGTCCTGGAAGAAATAATAAAAAGTAATGACGTAAGAAAAACTTTCTATAACAACGATAGAAACATTTTGCAAGGGTTTTGTACATAAAATCAATAACTTTTTTATTTGGTAAGATATTATTATGAAACTTTTTTTGTTTTGTAAGTTTAAAGTTTAGCTATAATATTATGCACATATATAATATCTAAAAAAAAAATAAAAAATTTGAATAGGTACATATTATACATGCGGGACATTTTTTTATATTTTTTTCGGATAAATAAACATTGTTCAAATATAATATTTTCACCAAATAACTACTAGATTTATAGAGCTAGAAACTATCCTGGAAATCAGCTGAAAGAAATAATAAAAAGTAATGACGTAAGAAAAATTTTCCATAACAACGATATATCGTTGCAATGTATTTTTCGGTAAGACCACCGACGACGATATATCGTTGTGAAGTATTTTTCGGATGTTCCGTGCACAACGATATATCGTTGCGTGGCACTCAAAGGGTTAAGGTACTGACTTGAAACTTGGCATATGTGTATTATACTAGTTTAGGGCTAATAATCTTGTATCACATTTGGCATTTCAGTCTTTAACAATCTTTAACATTTCAAAATGATTGAAATGATTTAAAGCTTAATCTTAAAAATGGCATATTATTAAGTTTTTTATTTGCATATTAAAAATGTTAAATTTTAAGCCAACAAGGATAGTGTAAAGATTACAAACATCACTCAACCCATAGTTGAACAATTGCAACTTTTATAAGTAAAATCGTGCAAATTCCAGATAAATTACCAGAATTTCCACGATTTTACTCATGAAAACTGCAATTGCTCAGCAAAGAGTCAATTGATCTTTATTATCTTTACACCATCCTGTTTGTCTTAAAATTTCACATGTTTAAATGTACAGATCAAATACTTAATTATTGGCCATTTTCAAGATATTAAGCTTTTTAAGCAATTGAAATGGCCGTAATTTTTAAACAGTTAAAGATAGAAAAGCCAAATTTGATACCAAATCGACAAAATGGTTAAGGAAGAAATCTGTATATTGCTTATTTAATACACTAGGGTTTTTATTTGTGACTGGCACTCCTCCTACAGTATTCAACCGATTTTGATATTTTTAGTGTCGTTGGATAGATCATGGTCTGAAATTGTTTGTGCCCAAAATTTTCTTAAAGATCGGAAATAAGGAAAGGGCCCTACCGCCCTTGAAGTTCTTAATTTGTCCATAAGATTAACATTGAGAAGGAACTGTTTTGAGTTGTAGGATCAAACAGCTGAATAGAGTAACGCAAGGTTATCAGAAAGAACACAAGGTCACTACTGGAAAGGTATCGCAATATGTACATAATTTTGATTATGAACGTTATCATTAATCATAGAGTGAGTTTATAATGTTTATCCCACAGTGCAGCACATGAAAAGTCATGTTAAATATAGTAATAAATATATTCTTAAGACTGAATTATTACAAAAATCACACATTTGACTTTTTAATAATACAGTACCAAACATTTTTAAAACATTGTTCTTTTTAATGTTTAATCAAACTTAATGTAGTTGATTTTCAAGGAAGTATTATGTATATATTTATTTTTAAATATATGGCACTAGCTGGTACCCGGTGCGATTTTGTTCACGTGACCTTTCTTTATTAGGTACCGTTGATTTCTGTTTATTTTCCCGCTGGTAACAATATTGTAACCGTGGAAACTAAAATTAAATCACTACCCCATGAGGTTAACTCTGGCTATTTTAAGCATGCAAATGTTGAATCCCAGTAGGGCAGACCCCCAAAAGATTGTCAGTATGGGTCTGTAGGTTGTATTCTCATGTACTTATCTTCCTACCAAATTTTAGCTCCCTCATTCCAGAATTATACATTTGTTACTAAACATAACTACGTATAAATTCCAGTGGGGTGGACCCCCATAGAACTTTCGGAACGGGAAAAGGACATAGTTTGAGTGGAATTTCAGGATCATCTGTGCGGAATAAAGGCCAGCAGAGTGGAGCCCTAAATAGTATTTAATTTTGATCAGGATTAGGCCTATGTCTGCTTTGAGTATTACCCATCTAGCTACCTTCCACCCGAACTTCAGATCCATAAGTCCAGTAGTAGGTGCAAGGTGGTAAGCTTGATTTTAAAAGCCAGTGGGGCGGAGCTCCATATGAGTTTTGGAACAGAAGTAGCACAACATTTTATTGTAAAGTAAGGTCTATTTTCCAAATTTTAGTTTTATCAGTTCAGTAGTTTGTGTGTGTTAACATGGGAATAATAAAGGTCTGCGGTGCAGAGCCCTAAACAATATTTTGATAAGTCGTATGCTTACTCTGATTTGAGTTATTTAACCATCTTCCTTCCGAACTTCAGCCCCCATCAGTCCAGTAGGAGGTGCGAGATGGTAAACATAACTTTAAATGCCAGTAGGATGGAGTCCCAAAGGATCTTTGGATTGAGAAAACGACTACTCTGATTCTTGTCTATTATTTATTTCTCTACCATATTTCAGCTCCATCGTTTCAGTCTTCGTGTATAATGATTAACTTGGGTATATTAAAGGCCAGTGGGGCGAAATCCTAAAGTACAATATTACCAGAGGTAGGTTACGCCTATATCTGCCTTGAGTTAACAGCTATCTTTCTACTGAAATTTAGCTTTGTCAGTCAAGTGTAGTTTGTGCAAGATGATTGGAATAAGTATTTTGAAGGTCAAGAGGGCAGAGCCCTAAAACATTTGCGGAACAGGGGAATACAAATTATATCAGGCTACAAATTATATTATATTAGGCTACATAAGCCTAAGGAACGGGGGATGGGGAAGCCATCGATCACAAAAAATATTGGCAGAGGCTACGTAAACGTCCGACGTGAGGCGCTACTGTTCACGTCCGTTCCAAAGGATGCACCATTCATTACTTTTCCTGTGATTTTTAAAACAGATTGAGAACCAGAAAACCTCCTAACCTAACGTAACCTAACCTAACCTAACCTAACCTAAGCGGTAGCGATGTGAATTTGCCCTTACGTTGGATGTGTACGTAGTCACTTCGAAAAATATTTGTAGTGGGTCGAGTACAACAAATAAAAACAAATGATTCGTAATTAGCAGGGTTTTTATTGTATATTAGAATGAAGGAAATAAGTGTTGCGTCATGTTAGCCTAACGGTTAGCGTCTTGGACTTCAGTTCAAGGAGTCACGGGTTCGAATCCCAGGATGTCCACACAAATTTGAGGGGTTTGGACTGCTTTGCCTTAAAAGCGCTCGTAATGTACTCTTAACAAAAATGCCATTGGCGTTGAAATACCAAAAAAAGTATAGATTATTAGAACACCACAGCCAGCTTCAAGCAGATCTTATTCAGAATGTGTCAGTCAAATGTAACAAGTTGAGAATCAGATTAAGTTTTGGAAGACAATAAATTATCATGCCCTTATATTCAGAATCTACATAAAATCTGAACCAAAATTAGCATGCCATGAATTTTGTGCAAAATTGTATAAAACCTTCCTTATTAACAATGGAATTTTACCTAAAATTTGTTAACATTGTTCAAAACCCAGTTCATAGAAAGTTGGCACATTGTAGACCTGAGAGTATTTACAGCAAAGCAAAATAACCAATATCTATTAGAAAAATAATAAATACCCCCGTCGCAGCAAACCTGCGTACTCAGCGAATTTCCAATGCATAATATATGTCTTAATACCATATAAAGCCGCATACCAAGTTTCATTAAAATATATTAATATATAAGCGATATATACAATTTTAATTATTCTCCATAAGAATAGCATTGGTGATGAGTACATAGGTTTGCTGAAACAAGGAACACAAACAATTGGTTTTTATGCAAATATAAATATAATTTAACTAGGTGACGCCACATACCAAGTTTAATCAATATTCAATCATAAGTAAGCACTATATAACATTTTAATTATTCTTCATAAGAATAACATGGGAGATGAGTAAGCAGGTTTGCTGCAACAAGAAACTAAAAAAATGGGGTTTTATGCAAATATCAATATAACTCAAAAAGGTGAAGCCACATACCAAGTTGTATTAATTTATGTTTATAATTAAGGGAGTCATTACATATTACTTATTCTCCATAAGAATAACATGGGGCTGAGTACGCAGGTTCGCTGCTACGGGTATAATCAACAAAAAATCAATATTTTGTGCAAATGTCAATATACCAGTACTACGTGACCCCATGTGCCAAGTTTCATTAATATACATTCATTAATAATGGAGATATCAAATTTTATTTATTCTCCATAAGGATAACATTGGACAACGCACTGTGTTTAGCACTTTGAATATCTCTGCAACGGTTGGACGTAGAATCACAATTTAAACACCAAAATGATTGTTTTGTGGAGCTGAGTTGATTGGTAAAAGCAAATGTGAAGTTTATATTAAAATTAACTTAGGAAAAGAAAAAAACTTTTTTCCCATAAGATTAACATAGGAGATTTTATGCAACGCAACCACTTAACCTACCTCAATAATTCAAAATACCATATTATTTATTTTTTTAAGCTCTATAACATGGTCTAAACCAAAATTAACTGTTTTAAAAATGTTAGGGTAAAAAATGCAAAAAAATGATTTTTGGAAAATTTAAAACCCCCCTTCCCATGGCCCGATTTTTCTGGTTTTCGAACTTAAAGCCATAAATGTCACTTTACACATTTGAGCCAAATTTCATCGAAATCGGACGTTTTTTACTCAAGTTATCGCATTCACGAACACATATATATATATATATATATATATATATATATATATATATATATGTATATATATATATAAATTTCAACGAATAGTGTTTTAGTCATCTGGGGACCTAAAAAAAATTTGTCATGGTCTCGGGCTTAAATCATACCATGAGACCTACGGTAATAGCTTTTTACCCTATGGTGGAAATTCGCTAAAATGAGTTTTGGAAAAGAATGAGTTAGAGTTATCATATATTTGGAAAGGGGTTCGGCACATTTACAGACAATCAGGATGCCAAAAACCTGAGTTGCCACACACCCATCTATTAATAGCCTGAGACAAGAAGGACTGAATTAGCGATACAGATGGTATTATTGATACAATTCATGCTCATCAAAGTGAAATATTGCTCTATTTCGAGCAACGGGATTATTAGTTAAATTATAATACCTAATGACCTAATGTCATGATCTTAATAGAGGTAATGAATATATTTCACAAAATAGAAATCTATTGTATACCGGTACCTAGTTGAAAAAAACCTGATTAAAAGTTAGAAAAAGGGGAATCATTGATTTTAACAACACATCTTGCCTGTTATATATTAGGATACTTTTATTGTGTCTCAAATGCATACATGATTAAAGTTTTTACTGTATACCTAGTAATTTTTTAAGGTCAAAAACTTCCAAAATGATGAGAACAATTCAAAATTTTCATTATATCTTTATTTGAAAAGTTGATTTTGGTAATATGAGTTTCAAACTGGGGAATCTACCACACCAAATCTGAAGATTGTATCAAACTAAATCCTATTTATACAGCTTACCAAAATGTGTTATGAGTTGTACATGAATCAAAATTCAGACAATAATAAAAAACCCCTTAGAGCTTTTCATAATTGGCCTTTAAAGTTTAAATGTTAAAATATTACAGACGATGATTTCATTTGATCAGATGACAACTGAAACATATCCTTATATCTTTCTGGGTGTTACTGGGATTGTCAACTTTGTGTCATTGTCATATTATTGATACAATTCATGCTCATCCAAGTGAAATATTGCTCGATTTCGAGCAACGGGATTACTAGTTAAATTATAAAACCTAATGACCTAATGTCATTAGGTTTTATAATTTGTCCCCAGTTGTCCCCAGTTTGTCGCCATTGTCCCCAGTTGACCTTGGAATGTGACAGATGTGTGTTCTGCATTCTGTAGTTCACCTTTTGAAGTATTTGAATAAGTAAAACCTGTTCGTGCTATCATCTCTCATGCCTTTGGGGATAGGACATTGGAAAACCCTGTGGGCTCATAAACATCTCTCCTTCACTCGGCGCAGTTGTCGAATCATAGGAACTACAGATCGACAGCTTTGTCCCCGAGGTTCATAAACAGGTTAATTTGGAAAGTGCCTAGCTCTGTGATTGTGCCATCCTCACGTCTACCAATGAACAAGCAACGGATATCAATAAGAAGGCGATGTCTTTCTTCCAAAGTGAGGAACAAACATAAAGTTTGTTAATACCTTTCTTTTAACCAGGACCACGCCGACTAACCCGAATGTAACAGTACCCGAATCGTCCGCCCAAAAGCTAGCGTTAGACAGATACAAGAACAGATATAGGGACAGATACAAGCGCTTGAGGTCGGAGCTCCAATAGTGCTTCTCTGCAACTTTCAAGCTCCCAAGTTGTGCAATGGAACGTGGCTTGGGGTCGAAGTCTGCAAAGATATGTCATCCAGGACAGATGCCCTCACTGGCTGTTGTTGGAGAGTCAGTTTTTATACTGCGCATCCGCTCGATCCCAAGATATTAACTATTGGAGTACAAACTGTCGCAATTCCTGGTCAGCGCCTGCTTTGCCATGTCTATCATCAAGTCAGACTTTGTTCACTGTCGGGGTAGACGTCAGTGGATCTGCTATATTTAACCTCTTCAAAAGTCAGATCTTCACACAGCCTATTTATTCATGCCCCAGATGTACTCCAAATGTTGTTTATCAAGAGAATCCTTGGTAAATAAAACTATTTTTTCAAAGATATGTGAACACTACACACACACACCAGCTACAACTCATCCGTTTTTCTCCAAGTGACACAGTTAACACATAGTCCACATTATCTTTTCTTAATTTATAAATAATGTTTTGAATTGTTATAATACTGTAATGTACAGTAAAAAATACAAAATCAAATTTAAATCATGTAAAATTAATTGGTTTGCTATTTTAGCGAATTTCCCCTATAGGGAAGAAGCTATTACCGTAGTCGGCATCGTAAGACCTAGGCCCAGGACCATGATAACTTTTCGTTTTGATATCCCCAGACCCCAAAAACACCATTCGTTTGAAACTGTATATATATATTTATATATATACATATATCCATATATACATACATATATATATAGCTATATATATATATATATATATATATATATATATATATATATATATATATGTACAGATGTCCGTGGATGCGATAACTCTCGTAAAAAAGGTCCAATTTTGATTAAATTTGGTACAAACATGTAAAGCAGCATTTATGACTTTAAGTTTGAAAACCAGACAGATCAACCCCCACGAAACTTGTCTTATTTGATTTTCTAATTGTTTTTACTTAATTACTTATGATTCTAAATTGCTTACTCTTAACTAATTGTTTGCTCGGATGTGCTCAGGAAAAGTGGATATAAACAGTGATGCTATCGGGATCTGAGGGCAATGGCTGCCATGTGCTAAGCCTAGCTTCTCTTTACAAAAATCAGTGTTATTACTTACAAAATTCCCTAGGCTATTTAAATATAGCTCACAAATGATCTTCTTTGACTTGATAATAAATATACTTATACTTGTGGTCTTCCTTTACTTTATTGTAGTGAGTAGAATGTGTTTTGTATTTACTCTGGATGTCAACAAAAGGTAGGTGTATAATTTCTAAGATTTCTTTACTATTTGAATAAAATACAGAGTTACAGAGGAACAATACAATATTTATTCATCTATTAGTACAATTATGTTTCAAAAAGGTTCTCAATTAAAGGGATTTACAATAATATACAACTCAGGGGGAACAGTTACAATGTGTGGCCTAGCCTAGAAGGTAAATGACAAACATACTTGTAGGCCTAAAACTAAATGTTCATATTTTGGGTTCTAAATGTAGTTTCTTTGCAAATGAGGGCTCTTTTTCTCAGGGGGGAAGTATCGTGCTGACTTGAATAACGTTGGGATGATATTTGAAAGAATATTAAGTCCAATTAAGCTGATGTGTTGAAAAATTACAACAATGGAAATTTTGGTTGTTGTCCAAAAGGAGAGTCCAATGGTTTCACTGACTTTATGAATGGTTAAAATACTCAAAATTAAATTTGGAAAGATAGTTCAATATAAAATACTCTCTTGAGGTTACTTTAACTTTCAGAACATTAGGCTTGTTCTATTTAAATGTCTGTATTCTTTCCAGTCCCTAAATAGAATACAATGGAAGGAGTTTACCAATCTGCTTACAAATGTTCTTCGCTCAAATACCAGTTTTTGGGGAAAATCAAATAAAAAGGAGTGAATTTAAAGATGGTATTAATTGAGCAGTAAGTCCCTAATAAAATGAGCACTAAGCGATGCAAAACTTAGGCCATACTGGGAAATTTAAAATAGGAACTGTGTCCTTCACAGAATTTAGGTCTTAACACAATGGCATCTGGAGCAAGAAGAAAGATCTAGTAGAGATGAGGTCTGGAAGCATGGTCCATTGTTGAGAAGCACATGGTCACACAATTGTTAACACTGGTCACTGTAATTTAGATTCCTTAAGGACTATTTTTGAAAAGTATATTATATTAAATTTTAATGTTATTGCAATCCTCTCACATAAATTATATCTAAAATATTATTATTAACAAACATATTAAATTAAGTGAGTAGGCTATTATATGGGGATAGGCTATGAATAATTATTGGTGATTAAATTAATGAAATACATATTATTATACAATTGCATAGATAAATAAACATTAAATACATAGAAGGGAATGGCTTTCTGAGGAGTGATGATAAAGATGATTATTATTAGGCACAAACATGGGACAATTAATACAAATAACACATTTAGGAGAAATTAATTAATTAGTACATTTATAGGGAAACTTAAATATAAAATAACACATAATAAGAAAGTTTATTACTAAATGATGAATGAATGACATGTAATACTATAATTGGTATGCAGCTTTATGTGGTTGTGGTCTATTATTATTTGCACAAAAAGCAATTTTAAAGGATTATTCCCGTAGCAGTAAACCTGCGTATGGGGGCTGAGTATATTCATAATAAGCGATAGCCTATACAATTTTAATTATTCACCATAAGAATAACATGGGGGCTGAGTAAGCAGGTTTTCTGCAACAAGGAACACGAAGTTTGGGTTTTCATGCAAATATCAAAATAAATAAACTAGGTGAAGCCACAAACCAAGTTTCATCAATATACATTCATAAATAAGCAATATATACCATTTTGATTTTTCTCCATAAGAATAATATGGGGATGAGTACACAGGTTTGCTGCAACTAGGAACACAAAAAATGGGGTTTTTATGCGAATATCAATATAACTCAACAAGGTGAACGACGTACCAAGTTTTATTAATTCATGTTCATAATTAAGGGAGATATTACATTTGACTTATTCTCCATAAGAATAACATTGGACAACATACTGTGTTTAGCACTTTCAATATCTCAGTAACTAATTACTTAGAGCAATGTTCAAAGTACCAAATTGTTTGTTTTTTTAAGCTGAATGCAATGGTATAAATTAATATTTGATTTAAATAACAATTACATGTAAAAACCCCAAATAACCCAGTTTTGGTGTACTAAACCCCCCAAAAACCCCCCTTAGGATGGTGCGATTTATCTGGTTTTCGAATTCATTCAAATAAATGGTACTTTACATATTTGTACCAAATTTCAGACCTTTTTAAAGAGAGTTATTGTGCTTACGGACACACACACATATATTTATATATGTATGTACATATATAAATATATATACATACATACATATATATATATATATATATATATATATATATATATATATATATAAAACAATTTGAACGAATGGTGTTTTTGGCATCTGGGGACCTCAAAACGAAAAGTTATCATGGTCTCGGGTGTAAGGTGCTTACAGTTTTAGAGGTAAAGATGATTAAAAAGTAGGAAATTTCACTTTGCCAGATTGGCTCACTTGCGGTCAGCTGTGTTAAGTAGTTAGTAGGCTCACCACGCACGGCGCTAGCGTCGTGGCGGTAGTGGGGGTAACTTGATCTCTCTTCTCGAAAGGCCGAGGCAGGAGGCAGTCAGTCAGTCTGCGGCCCGGCGAAGAGCTGGAAACATCTAGAGCTCCGAATACGAATGCGAGAAGGAACTTACGATTTACTCGAGGTTAATACTTTAAAAAAAATAAAACTGTAAGTGCAAGCCTCTCCATTTTAATAACTTCTAAATTCGATAAAGTAAGAACTTTAAGTAAATTAGGACGATTTTATATTGTGAAGATAACGTTGTACGATTCGTTTAAAACTTAATTTAAATCTTTTGGTTTTAAGATTGCTTTTGGTTTTTAGATTGCCCTAGACATGCAAGTAAAATACAAGTCGGTGGCGAAATAGCTCCGAGGTTAGGAGTTTTGAGTAATTGTAATTCTTGCTGTGATTTTTATTGAATAAATTCATTTCACTCGGGTGTAAAACCCTAGAGAACTTAGAAAAAATAAAAAGAAAGCTAAATCAAAAATAGACATTTGTAGTTTTATTAATTAATCTGGGCCAGGGCGTAATAGCTCTGTGAATTATAGGTTTTAACCAAATTTGATAAAAGAATGACAGGATTTTGTAAATTATAAAATAGCTAAAGACTTAAAAGCGACGACAAGGTTCAGGGCGGAACAGCTCTGTAAGCAATTAGGCCTAGGCGAGATATTATTAGATAAAATATAATAAACTTATTTTGTGTTTTAAAATTTAAATAAGCAAAAGTGAATCCATCTGGGCCAGGGCGTAATAGCTCTGTGAAGTATAGGTTTTTTCACCAAATTTGATAAAAGAACTGAGGTTTCGCACAGTGTTAAAGAGATAACTTTTTATACGTCATTAAGGAACTAATTGGTGAAATAGGGTTAGAAGATGGTTTTATTTTAAATTGCGAATTGCGTAATTAGGAATTTTCCTGGTTAATTTTAGTTTATTTATACGGCCAACATTTTACCAATTAGGGACTTTTATCTAATTTATTCAATGTGCTTTCACATGGGCGATGATGAGCAATTAAAGGCAGAATAAAAGAAAAACCTGTTGTTTGTAGTCTTTGCTGAGCCCATCCAAAATTTAATTATGTTAATTTAATCGACCTTAGGACATAAAAGATAGACGACTGAGCGAATTCGTGGCACAAACGTGCTAAGAAATACTGAGACGGATCTAGCACGTTACACGGGCTTAAGTCTTACCATGAGACCTACGGTAAATAGCTTCTTCCCTATAGAGGAAATTTGCTAAAATAACTACTTTGAACAGATCTTTATATATAATTCTGTAATTGAAATTTGTAAGTCAAAATTTGTGAGATTTTGGCAAATTGCAGGATGACGGTAGATGGCTCAAATTGGTCTCGATCCCAGGGACTTGGAAAAAAATAGCAGTTTTTCTAAAAGGTTATCAGGAAACGAGAAATAACGTAAAACATCTCCAATGAGAAAAGCATGGGGATTTAAAAATGTATGCTTTGTTTACATTAAAACATGTGGTTGTGTGTCTATTTTGTTTACGAACTCGAACTGACATGTGTTTATTTTCCTCAGAATACATAGGGTTAAATAAATCAGAAGAAGTAGAGTATTGGAGCAAGGATAGGGGCTATGGCCCCTTAAAGCCACTAGTAATAGATACATTATTATACCTAAGTAGTGACTAATATGCTCAATGATTTTAAAACTTTAGATTTATGATTTATGACTTCACTTATGAAAACACACCTGACAATGTAAACAATGTACTGAGAGTTTAAACAAGTTTTTTTTACCCTGAAAATCTCCCTGGTCACTCATGGAATCTACTCTCTTTTCTAACTTCTGTTTTTGTGACTGGGCCTCTATTTGATGTGAAATACGGTACTGTGGAACCTCGATAACTCGAACCTCAGGGGGAACGGGAAAAGTTTGAGTTATCGAATATTTTAAGTTATCGAGGTTCGACTTACCAAGGCCCACAGTCTTCGACTTATTGAGGGTCACGGTAACACAATAGATGGGTCATGGAAGCGTAGAATCCTAACATCGTTTTGTGCTTTGTATCATAAATAATTATACCGTAATAATAATTATTAAATTTAAGAATGATTTGAACAGTTTTAAATGACTAAAACAAGCCCGGAAATATTTTGAAAACCACCTTTGGTTAACGTAGTAAAGTATGAAAAACATCTTTCAGTACAAAAGTAAACAAACAATGATTCATAGTTCGGTATTTTGGGGATGTTTTGCCCATTCGACCACTTCCTGTCTATATTCTAGACATTTTATGCTCACTAAATTCTATTTATATTTGCATAAAAACCAATTGTTTGTCTTCCTTGTTTCAGCAAACCTACGTACTCATTACCCATGTTATTCTTATAGAGAATAATCAAAATCGCTTATATATGAATATATTTTTATGAAACTTGGTATGCAGCTTTATGCGGTATTAAGACTTATATTATGCATTGGAAATTCGCCAAGTACGCAGGTTTGCTGCGACGGGGGTATTGTAGTGTTAGTGTGCTATTAGTGTTTTAGTGTATTGATCATGTTATTAAAAATAATTTTATTACTGTACTTTTCTTAAATTGAGTAAAATCATTTCCTTTTAATTTTAATATACTTCTTAATTTGTTTTAATATGTCTCGATTGTTTCAAATCATTTATATCTTAATAGGTAGAATATTAAATAACTTCAAATTGTTTACAGATTCCCAAGAGTTAAAACAGCAAAATTATTTAAGGAATTTGCTTGTCGTCTCAAAGTTAAGAAATAAAATAAATAAATAAATCTTTATTTTCCATTTGACAGTAAAACATGTATCAGCAATGTCATTATTACAGCAACAGCTATAGTCAGTAATTACTACAATACAATATAACTTATGTCTAAAAGTCAACATTGCTTTCAAAAAATTCATTTAAATTCTAAAAAGGATTTTACAGAAGCCAGACATAAAACTTATTTTTGAAAATCTTAGAGCTATATTTACTGCTGGAATTAATTAATTTGTTATACACTTTAAGGGACGTAACGATATGACTGTTTTGCGATTTACTCAACCTGTGAAAGTACTCAACCTTACTTTACTCAACCTCCAATAAGTAATATCAGAAAACAGACTCATGATTTCTCCTATTTATATCCTTACTACCTTTTAGGTCCGCATGGCAATTTTTTAAACACTTCCTTCCCAACTTAAGAAGGGTTAGATCGTTTATTCACCTTCCTCTTAATGGAGGGTAAACCTTTTTAGCTCAGAAACTTCTCTGTCATGACAACTATATGGAACTAGTGGAACTGTTGCTCCAGCAAAGGTTGTTCCATCTTGTAAGTTTTTACATGAGTTAGCTACCATCAGCTATACAAAAATTGGGTTTCCATTTCGGTAGTTTATATACCAGTCATAAAATACGTGTTAATGCTGAATAGTTGTGCAAATGTGTTATTGATTAGCTGCTGTTTTTGAATGTAACTGATTTAAATTTGATATCCGTTTCATTCTTAGAGGCAAAAATGACTTTGAGATTGTGCATTTTGGAATTGAAAATCTAAAATGTAAAGCAACTTAGCCCAATGACGCATTTTTTATCTCTAAATTGTGAGAATCGGTTTGAAAATATCGGAGGAGGTGTGTTTAAAAAATTGCCATTTAACTTATTGCAAATCTGCTTATATAGAGTTTATAAAATTCAATGACATTAACATTAGAATACGTCAACCAAAATCAAACTAAAATAATTTATGCTTATGATAAATAGTGCAACCGCAGAACCTAATGACCTTGTCAACTTGAATACCTTGTCATTCTGATCCTTACTCTACCTGTGTGGGTGTCAGCTCGTTGCCAACATTGGCTGTGACGTTTTCCCCATAGATGACATCCACGTATTTCATCCCTGAGGAGTGTCTAGGATGTCAGGTACAATATCCTGTGGGGCGATCACCGTTGTGCAGCAATCCGGGTACTTCGCCCCTTCTGATGTATCCTCGGGTTTTGCGCTCCACCCGAAAGGCACGCCCAAAAATCCGCATCTGCAGGTGAGAATGAAAATTTGTTTTTGGGAGTCGTGGAACAATAAAAGGTTTAGATAATCGTAAAAGCAAAGATTTAAAACAACAACTAGGAAACTAGAGGAAGTCGATAGGGAAAATAAATCACTTTATCTACCCACCATTCCATAATTCTGGGACAAGAATAAAACCAAACATGTTACAGTAACTAGATCAATACTAATCATAGATGTGGTAACTGCTTTTTACTCAACCTAAACTTATGAAAATCACAGAAAAATGTTTATAATTTTGCTGTAGCAAAGGTTTTTAATTTACAAAACATTAAATTTAAACTAGTTTTTGTGTAGGTAAGTAATTTTTCTATAGTTTATTTTATTATTGTATGTATTATTGTATGTAGTATTGTATTATTGTATTATTGTAGGAAGCGGCCATGGGGGAGTGTAAACCCAACCCCTGCAGCGCACTAAGGGTGGCTGGTTTTAAACGAGAACACAAGTGGTGTGGGCGTTACCAAGTATGGTGGACTTTACTAGCAGGATTGGTACAAATTCTCAGCCGTTGGACCGAAGGTCTGATGGGTGCAAATACTTAAATTACTAATCCCTTAAAGATTCTCTTAAAAGTTAACATAACATAATGTAATTAATTTTCAGAACATAAAAGGGTGATCAAGGGAGTGGAGAGACAAGGACAGTCCTAGACCTCGATAAAATAAGCCTACTCACAGAGTGGATGAGACATGATAGCGGACCAGGCGCGGAAGACCTGCTAACTCTCAGTATCTATCTGCCGATTGCCTGGCAGCAATCTGCGGTTACTGGCTTTTGTACCGTGTTACACCTCCCAATATCCTGGCCAATCAGACTTATAGTTTCGACACCGGACCATATATTTATGTATCTATATAGTCATTTCACGGACTGGAAACTTCCCCAGGAACATCCGGTCTTACCTGTAGGTTTAACAATGGTTTCGCTTAATTAGGTTTCGTGCCGAGATTTTATTTTTGTTTCAGTGAAATTACACAATTTTTTACTCCCATCACTTAAACCAAAAAACTTTTCTCAGTAGATAAGAATTTCAAAACCCCTCATAACATTCACCCCCACTTAAGTGAAAGAGTGGGGCTTTGAAGAATCATCCAGTCTTTCACTCTTGGGCAGTTCCGTACGCAACACAGACCACTTAGAATGGCCTCTGCGGGTGGCGGTGTTTGCTGGGAGGGTCGGAAGGGTGACCCATTAGGCGACGACGGCTGGGCAGGGGAGAATGCCAAGCGATGAACTCCTTGTTGGCAGCAATTCAACGCTCGGACGCCATCCGCTGGAGAACCACCCTCATAACATAATCCTGGTGGCACTAGGGTTCTTTGGCGACACTGCTCCAGCAGCGCCACCCTCCTCTCGTCCTCAAAGTAATTCCAAACTTTGGTTTCGCCGATACCGGACCAGCCACACCCCTGGCCAACCCGCGTATCCCCACACTTCTCCACAGCTCCACTTCCCTCGCGACCCCACAGCCCCTACTAGTCGGACTAAATACCGGGTCCGTCATGTATTTGGATGGGACTCCCCGGCCATGTCCTGCCATTTCAGAATCTACACACCAACTGTTCCAAGAACCACTGGTGATGGGAAGCCTCAACCGACAACCGCAACCTCCATCTAGATAACCATCTGTTTCCTGCCCCCAAACAGGGCCACTTACTCACATAAACTTTATGTTTAGTGTCTTTAATTCCTTTAGATGCTATCTAGCTCCCTTATTTTATAACTCCTTCATTTTAGCCACTCCTTACAACGCTGACACTATTTCCACCTTCCAAATAAGACTGAATGTATTGCATCCATAACCGCCTGCTTTAACATAGTTTAATACTTGAACTCAGCAATGTTATTTTATAATTTTGATATTTATATTTCAAAAATATTACTTTATAATTTCCATTCAAAATTTGTTCTTTTAAACTGATGCTGCACTTTTCGCCCATCATTTATATAATGTAGGCTAAATAATCATCAGCTTGAATAACACGAGCTGAAGCGAACTAAGCATCTACACTCTCGTAATCGTCTTTGCTCGCCTAGGCTCGGCATAAACGTCAAACTTGAATAGCATTAATCCAAATGACCAATCTTATTTATTATCGTCATTAATCGTTCATCTATAACAGCTTCATATTATTTCAAATAGCTGGTTTAAAATGTAAACAAAGCAGAGTGTATGTAAACATATCAGAAGTCATTATAGCCCATGCAAAATTTGTAGTTGATTGTACTCAACCGTTCGAGGGGAATAGTGGTAGGAGGTATTCACTATCTCTCTCGCACTACTTCCCCTACATGCCAAGCACTATGAACAGACCTGTAAAGGAGGGAGGTTGAAGGAAGGTCGGAGGCCGGATTAAGGGAGGTTATAAAGGTAAAGAAGCTTTGAGAGTGTTTATGAATTCCGCCCTAATTTTGAAAAGTCATAATAAAAATTCATTAAATTGATTTAATTTTTTATATAAAATCAGTATATTTGAATCTTGCAATGGCTTACCCAGTAAATCTAAATTGATTAATTAATTACTCGTAATCATTTTCGAGGAGAATGAAATAAGGGTGTATTCAGCGTATGTATATTTCCTAGACTTAGCCCTGACAATCCAAGTTACACCGGGAAGATCCATGGAAAGCGAAAAAAATTCCTTTCTTCCACATTCTATGGAGAAACTGATCTTAACTTTTATGACTAGCATAATCATGTTTAAAATTCACCAGATTGTAAAATAAAATAATCGTCTATCACAGTTAAACATTGAGACTTTTAAGGAGCGGAGCGGAACTTGAGAGAAATTCTGATATTTTAAGTATTTTTACACATGTAGATACCCTAACGAAAATATTGGTATGTAATATGCTAGGGTTTAGTCAAAATAATGCCTGTAAACGCATGGGGATCTAGCAGCCATGGAGTGAGTTTTAAAAGTTGATTTACATTACAATCAGCTGAGTAACTAAACGAAATATAACACTCCATAAGATTAACATTACAACTTTGATAGCTCATGGGGCAAAGCCCCATGATTGACAGTTTATGGAAACCCCAAAAGGCACATCTAAAGGTTAAGAGCTTTCGATTGATACCAAATATGTATATAGAATAATAGTTTTAGGGGGCGAAAATTGTCAAACAAAAATCAAGAAATGATTTTATTAATAATAATGGATTATTATTAATAATAATATTTTATTAATAATAATGACATTTTATTAATAATAATTTTATTAATTTTTAATATTTTATTAATAATAATGGACTTTCCAAAATAATGGATTTTAATATAGAATTTTAAAAATATTTTAATGTTAAAGTTGAAACTCACGAGCCAATCAGCCACTCGCCGTTCCCGGAACACTTGTGCAAATTGCAGTGGCCTGGTACGTCAACCTGCTCGCCCACATTCACTTCTCTGCCATCTTCTGTTTTACAGCCTGACGCCGCTTCTAAAACCGACAGAACACATTACAGTAGAACCTTGATAGCAAGACTCTCAAGGGGATTTGGGAAACAGTCTTGTCATCGAGGTACACTTTTAGTTTAGTTTCGTGTTAATAAGGTTGTATGGACTAAAAGTTGTGTATCAAGGTTACTGGTTTCTCTAAAAACCCCTTTATAGCAAGTGTGTTTTGGATCAACTCTCCAAAGAAAGGGTGGCAGCGGGGTTTTCATGATTACACCTGAGCCCAAGGAATCATTTCCTTCAAAATATCTGTTCTGATGAGTCACTGTCCGTGGGAACTATGCACAGGGAAGATTGAAGTCGTGCTACAAAGGTTCAGTGTCACAAAAGACGTGTTATAGAGGGTTGGAACTGCGATCTGCATTAGAAAAAAACTGTGCGGTTGACGTTTGTAAAACAATATGTTATACTGAGGTACATTTAACATTAAGTGTTATGGCAATATCACGGGATTGTAAAAATGCACGTGTTATCGAGGAAGTCGAGCTATTGAGGGTCGTGTTGCAAGTTTCTACTGTAATATAATCCAGTTTCAGTCTTCTGATTCTTTAAATGTAACTCTTTAATGTGATTTCAATAAACATATTTATATAATTAGTTATCTTTATATATTATACCTGAAGGGTGTTTTTTGCCGGTAGGGGCAATATCTCTCTTACATGATCAAAACCAATAATTGAGCGATTATTTTGAAGACTAACTTTATTGCAAAATATAAAAATAAGGAAACATTTCAAAACCATAAAACTATTATTTAATGGGCAATTCTCACTCAATTATCTTGTTGTGACCGTACTGGTAATGCCATCTTACGCAGTGATAAGTTCAACTTTCTCAAAATATGTGTTTCAATGCGCAAGCTGTGCATTGGCAATTGTAGTCTCTATACATAAAAATCAAAGTTTGTCTGCATGTCTGTTTTTATGTTCTTTGTGTATCCCTTTACCATACACGGTTTCATCTGACTGCGATGAAACTGTGCATGGTAACCCAGGTTGTGCTATTAGGTTGAAATACATTAATACAAGTATTAGGACTTTAGCGCTTTGATCCACGAGATAAGGTTAACATGTTTCTCTTATTGAGGGAAGATTTGCTAAGATTTTCATGGAGAACTAATCTTCTATGTCTAATCCTTTATGCGCTTCTGTACCACTCATCCTATTTCGATGAAAATTTGCATGGTCCTTCAGCTTAACCCTAGGAAGATTGATCTTGCAATTAATCCAGGTCCTAGGACTTAGGGTTTCACCCCACTGGACTTCAAAGTTATCGTGTTTCTCTTAAAGAATAAAGATTCATTATGATTTTCACAGCGATGACTATAATTTAAAATATTGTAAACAGCTGTCTATTTTTTAGGTAGCCTGGTGTGATTTATATCTTATGAATATCATTTGTTTTTTTTTAATCAAAACAAATCATGTGTTGTCTGCGTTGTCCCGCAAAAATTCCTACACTCGAAGATATAATCAAAATATTATCTATATCTATAAAAGGCAAAGCCCTGGCTGACTCACTGACTGACTGACTGACTCACTCACTCAATAATCACTGGCTGACTCACTGACTGACTGACTGACTCACTCACTCAATAATCACTAATTATCCACCTTCCCATGTAGGTAGAGAGCTGAAATGTTGTACACTGATTCTTTAAGCATAAAATAGGAAAACTAAATGGTTTTCATCCTGATCTGACCTTAGGGCTCCGCCAGAGACCCCGACAAAGTTCCCATGTATTCCTTATGGACATTCATTTTTGTTTGAGCTGATGAAAATACAAACAGCTGATCTTGATTCGTAGTAGTTCCAAGGGCTAACCACAGAATTCAGCACACACAACTGTAATAGTTTTTATAAATTATTTGCAGGGTGAATCCTGTGGGAACAGCTAGTATACCTATAAATTATTCTTTGTTTCTTAATCCCTAAATACATTATTATATTAAACATCCAATTGCGATGAAAATTTGCATAGTAATTCAGGTTAACCCCTAGAAGGTTTTTAGTCATTAATAAAAGTCCTAAACCTCAGGCTTCCACTCCACTGGACTCTCGTATCAATCTTAGCATTAGTATTCCTCTTGAGCTGGAATTCTGTAGGAACATAGCCTTACCTTACATACCAGAGTAAAACAGAAGTCTATTCTCGTCATGCAAATTATTTAGAGCTCCGCCTCCCTGACCTTCACAGTAATTATGCCAACAATCTCGAACCTACTACTGGACTGACAAGGCTGAACCTCAGTAGAAATGTAAATATAGCTCATATAGCTGATAGTTCAGTGCATAAATAGGCCTGCTCCTTAAAATATTATATTTTAGGCTCTTGCCCCACTATTTAATTATGGTCATTAATATTATTTTAATCTTCATCAAAAAACATCTGCTGCACAGAAATTTTATCAAAGAAGTTAAAGACAAATTATATATTTAATATATGAAAAGTGGGCATCAGACACCGCCGTTTTTGTCTATCTGCTTCTCCCAGAAGGCCAAAATGTTAACTTTCAAAAGCCCGTCCCTCCTAACGGATTATACAAAATCGTTTGTTTATGGTTCAATATATAGGAAAAAAATTCCTAGCGATTTCGCTGAGCAAAATTTCGATATGACACATAGTTTACCATATGTGTCGGAAATATTAAATATTTTGGAATTTTATTAAACGATAACTAGTAGCCCATCGCGGCTTCGCTTGCGATCACAGTACAATGTGATAAGAAGTTAGTTAAATTTTTGTTAAAGCACCTGGGGAACCGAGCTTTGCTCGGAAAGCCAGTCAGTTTGTTAAAAATGCCTACAGTACTTATATTCGCGATTGCTCTCCAAGCCGAGCGTATTTGCATTGCTTATTGCGTATTGCTCATTTCTTTTCATTTTGGGCATGTCCGTTTTATATTCAATATTGATTTTGAAAGGTTGACTTTGAACAGCTGTTATGATTCTTTTGTTTTTATTTTCAAATCTTAACCATAACCTCAATGTTAGCCTAGTTTTAGCGAATTTCCCCTATAGACGCAGACGCACAGGCCTTAGCGCCTATGTCAGCTTATTCCTAAGACCGTAAATGCATTTGTTTATAACAATAAAGGTTATTTTATAATTTCTCTTAGCACAAAGTTTTCTTTTATTAAAAAATAACAAAAAACTTAATAATGTTATTTATATATATATATTTTTTTGTGTGTGTTTTGTTTATTATATATATGTGCTGTACGATTTTGTATTTGTTACTATTATTGTTCTTGTTTTTCTGGAATAAATTCATTCATTCATTCATTCATTCATTCATTCATTCATAGGGAAGAAGCTATTACCGTAGTCGGCATGGTAAGACCTAGGCCCGGGACCATGATAATTTTTCGTTTTGAGGTCCCCAGACCCCAAAAACACCATTCGTTCGAAACTGTAGATATATATATATATATCTATATATATATATATATATATATATATATATATATATATATATATATATATATGTGTGTCCGTGAGCACGATAACTCTCGTAAAAATTATCCGATTTTGATGAAATTTGGTATAAACGTGTAAAGCAACATTTATGACTTTAAGTTCGAAAACCAGCCAGATCGGCCTATCCGAAGGGGTATTTTGGGGGGGTTTTGTACCCCAAAAATGGGTTTTTTGAATTTTTTAAGTATAATTTTGGAAATAGTCAAATTTTATTTTTTTCCATTGGATTCAGCTTAAAAAAACACACAATTTGGTATTTTGATCATTTCTCTACGTCAATTGGTTACCGAGATATTGAAAGTGCTAAACACAGTACGTTGTCTAATGTTATTCTTATGGAGGAAAATAAAAATTTTATATCTCGCTTATTTATGAACGTATATTGACGAAACTTGGTATACGGCTTCATCTGGTTGTGAACCATTGATATTGGCTCAAAAAAACAAATTTTTACCAAAGGCTCCCGTAGTAGCAAACCTGCGTACTCAGCCCCATGTTATTCTTATGGAGAATAAGTAACGTGTTATCTCCCTTCATTATGAAAATAAATTAATGAAATTTGGTATGTGGCTTTACCTTCATGAGTTATATTGATATTTGTATAAAACCCCATTTTTTGTGTTCCTTGCTTCAGCAAACCTGCATACTCAGCCGCCATGTTATTCTTATGGAGAATAATTAAAATGTCATAAATCGTTTATTTATGAATGTATATTGATGAAACTTGGTATGTGGCTTTATGTGGTATTAAGATACATATATATGCATTGGAAATTCGCTGAGTACGCAGGTTTGCTGCTACGGGGGTATTTAGAATATATTTATATACAATACTATATTTTTCCGTGGATGAGGTCTGATTAGAACACATTTAATAACCCATAAATTCGATAGTTCCAACCATGGTAAAGCATTTTAGGAGCAGGAGTAGGCAAAATTCTGATGTATTAACTATCCTCCTAACAAATGTATGTTCAATTGGTTCAGTTATCTGCTAACATCAGTTATGAATAAATTAAAATTGTAAAGGCCGGGGCAGATAAGTCCCAAAGGGCATACAGGATGGAAAAGTATAGGCCTGTTTCTGACTATAGTGCATTGCCTGCTGTCTTTTTACCAAATATATGATCCAATGCTCAGTTGGTCCAATAAGTTTATAATTAACATGGAAATGTTGAAGGGGCGTTAGGGCAGAGCCTCATTGGAACGAGAATAAGCACATAAATGTTTTTGTTTTCTTTTTCTTTTTTTTCTTTTTGGGGGGGTGGATCCATTTTCTTTCAAATATCTGGTCAATAACTCCTGTAGTTTATTTGTGACTTGTTGAAGGTGGACTTAAAAAATTTAAAATATTCAGTATTATAATCACATTGGCTACTTAGACTAAGTGAGCTTTAAATACCATGTTGCAAGGGCTTACGTGTTCTGTATAGCCAATGATTTATTGCTGTGCTGTTATTTTAAATGGTTTAGTATACCTTTGTAGTGTAGTAAAGCAGTACGTGTTTCCTACGTTCTGTGGTAAAATATAATTAGCTGATTAAATCCTCATTAGAACAAATATGGTGCATGCTGCAGTGAAACACTGAGTAACCTGTACCCTTAGGGGCTCTACTTTGTAGCAGTACCAGACAAAGGGGCAAAACCCTAATAACGTACTATGATTTAAAACAGCCAAAAGGATTCCCCCTCCACACAAAAGTAGGCAAAATATTTCATTTCAATCAGTACAGTATTTTTTTGTTTTTGTTTGAAGCGCAGAACAAATCTTTCTTATAAACAGACAGACGGATAAACAAATATTTACAAAAATTTAAATATCTCAATTGCATGCAACATTTCACTACTCAAAGCGATGTAGAAAAATAACTTATTTGATTTATATAGATAAATAGTCCACAATAAAATCAGCTGCAATTCAAATAAAATTATTCCCCATGTTAATCTTATGGGCTAAAAACGACCTTTGAGAGCTAGTGGGGCAAAGCCCCGTGGTCGAGAGTGTATGGAAACCCCAAAAGGCACATCTAGAGGGTAAGAGCTTTCGATTGATACCAAATGTATATACAGGGTGTTTCAGAATTTGTGTCGGATACTTTAGGGAATTGTTCCTGAATGCTTAGTAAGCTCATAAATAATAAGCATTTTTTTTAAATATGCGCAAGTGGCTGTCTGTCTGTCTGTATGTGTTTTAAAGAAAATAATTTTTAATTTCAAGTATGTGTAAGATAAAGCTTTGAAACTTTGTATATGGGTTCTAATTATCAATGTACATAAGTGGAATTTTTTCAAAATTTGAACTTTTCAAAATACAAAATGGCGGCAACTTTAAATTTTCAAACTCAAATATCTTAAAAATAGTTTATTTTACAAAAAAATAACAAGAACAACTTTCTTTTTTAAGTTTTATTCTACATAACTACAGATAACTTTCACTCCAATCGGTTGATAAATAACAAAGTTATTCCCACTTGTGTGATTAATTACATCTACTATTAGAACAATTGCTCTAATAGTAGTTGTAATTAATCACACAAGTGGGAATAACATTGTTATTCATCAACCGATTGGAATGAAATTTATCTGTACTTATGTAGAATAATATTTAAAAAAGAAAGTTGTTCTTGTTAATTTTTTGTAAAATAAAATATTTTTGAGATATTTGAGTTTGAAAATTTAAAGTCGCCGCCATTTTGAATTTTGAAAAGTTAAAATTTTGAAAAAATTCCACTTATGTACATTTATAATTAGAACCCATATACAGAGTTTCAAAGCTTTATCTTAAACATACTTGAAATTAAAAATTATTTTCTTTAAAACACATACAGACAGACCGACAGCCACTTATGCATATTTAAAAAAATTGCTTATTATTTATGAGCTTACTAAGTATCCAGGAACAATATCCTAAAGTATCCGACACGAATTATGAAACAACCTGTATAAATTAATAGTTTTAGGGGTCTAAAATCACCGAACAAAAATAAAGAAATTCTTTTAATAATTTACATATTTAAAAACATCCCAGCTTTTTGTTCACTCACTTCCTGAAGTTAATACTTAACCAATTGTGATGATTCTTTTTTTATTTAAAAGATAATTTCAAGTTCTTAGTTTGAGCCAGAATTTCGACTTAGGCCCCAGGGCTCTGCCCCACGGGACTTCCAAGTTCCCATGTTAGTCATATGGTGGAGAGTCCTATAGGGAAGAAGCTATTACCGTAGGTGGCGATGTAAGACCTAGGCCTAGGACCATGATAACTTTTTGTTTTGAGGCCCCCAGATGCCAAAAACACCATTTGTTCAAATTCATATATATATGTGTGTGTATATATATATATATATATATATATATATATATATATATATATATATATATATATAGATGTATGTGTGTGCGTAGGCATGATAACTTTCGTAAAAATGGTCCGATCTTGATGAAATTTTGCATAAATGTATAAGGCAACATCTATTTTCTTGAGTTCGAGAACCAGACAGGTTGCTCTACTTTAAGGGGGGTTTTGGGGGGATTTTGTACCCCAAAAATGGGTTACTTGAACTTTTTACATATAATTCTTTTTAACCCCAAATTTTGGTTTACACCATTAAATTCAGCTTAAAAAAACAAAAAATTCGGTATTTTGATCATTGCTCTACGTCAATTGGTTACCGAGATATTGAGAGTGCTAAACACAGTAAGTTATGTTGTCCAATGTTAATCTTAAGGAGAATAAGTAAAATTGTATATCTCGCTTATTAATGAACATATATTAATGAAACTTGGTATGTGGCTTTATATGGTTGTGTTTTAATGCTATTTGCATATAAACTCATTTTTTGTGGTCCCCATTGCAGCAAACCTGCGTACTCAGCAGCTATAATGTTATTTTTATGGAGAATAATAAACATGTGATATCTTGGTTTTTTATGAACATAAATTGATAAAACTTGGTATGTCGCTTCATCTGGAGGTGATCCATTGGTATTTTCATAAAAACCAGATTTTTTGGTCCTTGATGTAGCAAACCTGCATACTCAGTCCTAATATTTTTCTTATGGGGAATAAATAAAATGTCTTATCTCGCTTATTTATTAATATGCTTTGATTAAAGTTGGTAAGTGGCTTCATGACTTAGTGAAGTATTTCATTTGAAATTCGCTGAGTATGCAGGTTTGCTGCAACGGGGGTATTATTTGGATTATGTCACATGTGTTTTTTCTTAATTCAATAAACAGCTGTTATAAGGATTATATCTGCAAATGTTTGCAGGGGAGCAGCTCGTATAGATTAATTGTAATTTCAGTATTTTGCTCACTGAAATTGGTAGGTATTTTCTTGCTCTTAACAACGAGTAGCAAATCAACGACATTAGATTATTCGTTGAGGAGGGACGGGCTTTGAAAGGTAATATATTGTATTGGCCTTATGGGGAAGCAGGTAGAAGCGCCAAATGCTTTATCACGGGAGCCCCCTCTTAATTGCTTTCACAGCATTTTTAACGCCGATATAGCTTACATTTATGGCAATTTTTTTAACAAGATTTAATGAATAACATAGTATAAAAATCGCCAGTAGGTGGCTATAGCCGATACTGTAGCAGTAAGTAAAGTGTAGCGGTGGATAATCCACATGACGTCATCCCCTCTGACACCCCCCCCCGACACCGCCCCCAACACCCCCCCCTATTTCTATGCGCGGCTCTAACTTTGCACTGCATATCATAACCTAATGATGAGATATTTCTGTCCATGTTTCCCATCCCTAATAACTGGAGACAGTCTTAATAAACCCAACTATACCTATCGTAGCATAACACAACGACGTGATGGTGCTGGGATGACACAAGAAGAGTGATCGATGCGCCAATGAACAAGTTGCGTTTTAAACGAATTAACACATATCAGAAAGGCTCGCAGTCAAGTTGATGCTCGAAGGAGCAAGAATCGTGTTTTTCGAAAGTGAATTTCATATGAAACGTCAGCATCATGAAGAAAACAAACAAATTTTAAAAAATCCGTTAAGTTGAATGCAAAACCAAATAATCATTACACTTATTAACCGCACGATGATGTACAACGGTTAACGTGGACTAATATCACAGTAGATAAAATGAGATTACGCATGAAATTGTAATTGATCTTGAATGGAAAAATTATACATCCAACCTGTTGTGACAAGACCTATAACATCTAAATTACTTGCAAAACTAAATACTCATTACACTTACGAACCCCGCGATGATGTACAACAGTTAACGTAGACTAAAATCACAGTAGATAAAATGAGATTACGCATGAAATTGTAATTGATGTTGAATGAAAAAATTATACATCTAACCTGTTGTGACAAGACGTATCACAGCACATTTGCGCAGTTTACTTCAAGAACTGTTAGTACCAGTCGCCACGTACACCGGACGTATCACAACACGTATGTGCAGTTTACTTCAAACGATGTTAGTGCCAGTAACCATAACACCATAATCCACATTTCCTATTTCTATGCTGAAATCAGTGATCATCATAAACCTAACTTGATCTAATGTTACATAACCTATTATCGAGGTACTGGATGTATTTTCGTAATCCAGTTTTCCTATCTTAATGTTAATAGTAAAGTTTCAGCTAACTGTTATGATTTTAAACAAAGGATTGATGTCACTGCCAAACACCTGCGCTCTCTGACTGCTCACTAAACACGTACGCGTTAGAGAAAAACATGCTTCACAAACAGAAGTAGGGCAGGGATCTCTGGTCAACATGATATCTAGGAGCCCGATGGTGTTTTGATTAGAATTGGCGAAATAGTAGTGTCACTGTCCAAGTAGAACACCCGATGTTCACCGCTCTCTCTTTTGCGATACGATGTTAACTGCTAGGGCTGTTGGTGGAACGATATAGGTTTGACCATTTGCTGCGTACACTCCGAGGTTCAGTGTTCCCCCTCAAACAAACTTGGTGTTCATTCTTCCGGGATGATTGTGAGGGCAGTGGAAGTTCGATAATGGTAGGATAAACAACAACACGAACTGCGATGCATCTCTTTAGTGTTGAGTAGTAGCCAACCGCGTAACAACATACAATTAGCGGGTGCGCAACGGTTTTGCAAGTTCTTGTGTTGATCGCAATGCAATGTGTTGGTCTTTTGATAGTAACCGTTTTTAGGTCTCGGCTTCAAGTGAAGTGACCTTGAAAACATGTTCCGGCAAATAATGATGACGTCATCGGTTAACGCATGCTATTTAATATCTAAATACCAAGTCGCGTCGATATCAACTGATAATTCTTTGATAGTTTTGATAAACCTCCTTGTCTACAATTCTACCAAGGATTCCTGAGACGTAACGCTCGTCGCTACCTGTGCGTAGAGTATCGTCTTCAAAATGACAACACTCTGGTCTGCGGTAAATACTAATTTTTATATCTGCATTGTCACACTCACTACAACATGAGAGTCTGGATGTGTTTAAGTATCATTACTGTCAGACTAAACTAATTGACCACACTTAAATCATAAACGTACAACTAAAGGAGATTGGGGTTGAGTGTAATGATTAACACAGTGGTTATGTGCTGAACGTGGTTATACGTATTGCTTGCGAAAGCTTTCAAAATGTTCAAAGGTATTTAAATATTCTTCATCCTTCAATTCTTCCTTTACATATTTACATAAACTCCAAAGGTGTGAATCTGCTGTTTGAACCCTTTGGACTGTGCTCCACCAAGCGAATGTGATCTCTAAACCCACTGTTGTAGTGATCGATATCGGTGTTGCTCAGGACCTCGTTGAACCGGCTAGGCAGGTAGACCCGCAGAAAGAAGTCGTCCCTGACCTGCCGCTCCATGATCGCGATGACTGTCTCACCAAAGGGTATGATGACCTTGCTCGATTGCAGTGATGAGATAACCACATTCATCCAGGAGACCGGCTATTCTGGTGTAGAGCGGGGAGTCTGACTTACAGTTGTTGAGCGTAGTTCTCAGGTCCGTGGTCCTAGCGCTGCCCACACTCACAAACTCTGGGACGAAAACGTTGCTGCTCGACATCTTGATGCTAGAAGTAGGTCTAGACGAAATGTTGGTCTGGTGAAGAATGATGCTCGGTCTATGTGAATGTGGCAGTAGGCATTAATTTTTAAAACTATTAAATATCGATTAGTTACTTCTTGAATGTTCCTAATGCCATTTTCTTTTGTTTCACACCTGCGCATCAGCCTCAGATGAGATGCATTAGTTGTTGGCGACAACACCGACATAACTATATGCTCAAGAACACGTTACCCCGATTGGTGGGATTATGTACTGTATATTGATAATCAGCATCGACCCAACTGACAGTCGGTGACGAATCTTTTGAATCTTTTACCACAAGCCCGAAGTCATAGACACTTCCTCCGTTGTTGTCGTTTATGCACCTGCTATCAACACACGATATGCTGACGTTCTGCGAACCTCTCCCAGCGGAGGTTTGCGTGGGTGATGGTGCTGCGAAGTCTCCAGGTATCTCCAGAGCATTGCCATAGACACTTCCAGTGTTGTTGTCGTTCATGCAACTGCTAACGACACATGTGGTGCTGACATTCTGCGGACGTCTCCCTGCGGAGATTTGTGCATGTAATGATGTCGGTTGAGAGGAATGATTGTTTCTTAGCTTCTTTATAACATCGAGGCGATGGTATCGTTGACAGCAACGAAGTCCACTCCCCGTCGTGAATGACCCCTCGCACTGTAGACACTTCCAGGTCCATAGATTGATTTTCTTATTCCAATTGCATGTTTTCTGCTTTTAGCTGAGTATGATTGGTTACAAGCTGTTGGCTAACTTTTAGATTAGTTTCCAAACAGACTAAGAGTCTGTAACAACTGTTGGTTCTCATTTCTAAGTTTGTACTGTCGGTGCATGCCTCCGTATAGAAGGAGAACGTCTAGTTTTGCCCGATTGGAGGGTGGGGTATTTCCACCAATCACAGAACCCCCAGGTTACAACCTGAGTGTTACAAAAGCTGAACATTTGAATTAAGGTCACATGATAGGAAAAGTATATATCATGAACTTTAGAATCGTGATTCAATGGGTTGAAATAAGAGTTTCATTGTATTTCTATTTCCAATTATAGTTTCTATTTTCACTAACGATGTCTTTAAACTTCTTTTTGCAGTTCTATACTGTACGTGCTATACTGTACTGCATAACACTAAACCAGAATACCGAGTTTCGTGAAAATCCACCGATAAAGTGATTTTTTAAGAACTTATTTACATTTCGGTCTTTAAGTCAAGTGACCTTGAAACGTGTGTTAGACGCACTACTTGCACGTTAAACGTTATACCATATATTAGAAAACTGTAATATCAAGTTTCGTAGAAATTTATTGGTAAACTGATTTTTTACGAATTTGTTTATATTTTGGTCTTCCAGTAAAGTGGCTTTGAAAAAATGTCTGGCAGATGGTAGCCACCTAGTCTTGTAGAGTGTAATTTATTATATAAATATATATAAATACCGAGTTTCGTCAAAAAGGTCTTATTAGTTTTTGGGATATGATTTTTTAAATGTTTAGTGCCTTCCATTTACCAGATAGGCAATCTGCATTACACGGGAGCCGAAAATAGTTATTGGGGGTGGACGAAGTTTAGTTTAAATCGGACCGGAAATAACGAAGATACAGCCGTTTTAGATCTCGGCTTCAAGTGAAGTGACCTTGAAAACATGTTCCGGCAAATAATGATGATGTCATCGGTTAACGCATGCTATTTAATGTCTAAATACCAAGTCGCGTCGATATCAACCGATAACTAACTGAGATACAGCGTTTTATTTGGAGGAGCTCGTCATCCATCGGGGCGATAAGAGTGCAGCACAACAAGAAAACATTATTACCAGGTTCTCGGACTGTCACCGGTAACGTAATGGGAAGGATGACGTAATGGGGAAGATGACGTAATGGGGAGGTTGACTTCATGGGGAGGATGTCGTCATGGGGAGGATGACGTAACCGTAACCTCAGGGGATGACGCGGTAAACAACTCTCGGATGACCTTGGGGATTTCCATTGAAAACAAGTTGTAGTGTTCTGGACGGGAGTAAACAGGTAAATAAGTTACGCAACATTGTCGCCAAAACAGGGAAATTTTTACCGGGGGGGATGACACCATGTGGAGAGCTCCACACTCATTTTACTTACTGAGGCAGTGTCGGCATCGGTGGAGAAGCGCCCGAAGCGGGTGAAGGCGGTAAACAAATCTCGGATGACCTTGGGGATTTCCATGGAAAAAATTTGTCATGTTCTGGACGGGAGTAAACAGGTAAACAAGTTACGAAACACTGGCGCCCGAACAGGGAAAGTTTTACCGAGGGGGTTAGGAGGGAGGGGGAGGGAGGGATGACGTAATGGGAAGAATGATTTCACCGTAGCCTAAGGCGGCGGCAAAAAATTGCAGGAGGAGGTGTGGGGGGACGGGGAGGGTTGTCGGGGGGGCCGGAGGGGGCCGGAGGGGGGTCGGGGGATGACGTCATGTGGATTATCCACCGCTCAACTTTACTGACTGCTCCAGTATCGGCTATAGCCCTCTACTATCGCCAGTAAATAAAATTCTTTACCCTATCTTACTTTAAGGATTTTCAAACAAACACACGTTCGTAATTTATACTTACTTTTGTTCTGTTAAACATTAATTAATAGTATATTTCGTCACAGGGACCAAAAGTGAAGCTTTTTAATACGAGCTAATAAGTTTAATGGTCGAGGTTAAGCAATGAGCGAGGATCGAAAATCTGCTTTTGGTCCTAGTGATGAACTATTTTTCTATCATACTGAAAACAAAACTTAGATAACAATTTCATAAAAAAGTTGTTTACTTTTTCCCATTAAGCTGCTTCCATATTGATCTTGCTTTTCTAAACAAACAGTTGATCCACAAGTTTTCATTGTTTACGAGATTAATTATTCGTTCAATTCATATTAAAAGCTGATGACCTCGATCTAAAAGTATCATCAAATGATTTTTTCCCCCACCTACTATGTAAAGTCGAATTTTACTCCTTGTAATGAAAGAGTAAAGTCTACTTAATCTCCCTAGGGAGATAAAAAGTACTTTGACTTCCAAGGGAGACAAAGTAAACTCATAAGAATAACAATGACAGTCTGGCAGCACAGTGCAGTGTAAAACTGGCAACGCTGTAGCTATAACCAGCGGCTATAACATGCGGGACAGAATCAGCTGATATTTAACTGCAATAATTAACGTTCCGAGTTCCAAAGTTAGTTATTACGCATTACGCAATAAGAACGGAAAGAGATTGTGAATGTGAATACTTATCGATTCTTGTGGATTTTGGGGTGTGGGAAAAATGTTGTGTGTATTACGGGAGTAAAGTACATTGTCTCCCTTAGGAAATTTGTAGCCCTCGCCTACGGCGCCAGCGTCGGGCGCCTTTAATTTCCCTCAGGAAGACAAAGTTGCACTTTAGTCCCGTAATACTCACAACACTTTTCCCACACCCCAAAATCAACAAGATTCTATAAATATTCACATCCTCAATCGCTGTCCATTTTGGTTGCGTAATGCGTAATAACTAACATAGCGTAACTAGGAACGTTAATAGCAGCTGGAGCGAAATATCAATCAGTTGATCCAATTCCGTTATAGCTACAGCGTTAATTATTGTAACGAAATATCAGCTGATTGTGGTCCGCATGTTATAGCTACAGCGTTGCCAGTTTTACACTGCACTGTGTTGCCAGATTGTAAATGTTATTCGTATGGGTTTACTTTGTCTCCCTAGGGAGACAAAGTAGCACTTTACTCTTTCATTACAAGGAGTAAAATTCGACTTTACATAGCATAGGTGGGGGAAAATAACAATTTTATCATACTGCACGAAAATCAGCTGTTTTGGTCTGTAATTAATACGTAAAATCAAAATATTCTGATACCTTGAAGTAGCGCACCGAAGAAGCTGTGGATTTTTTCAGTGCGCTAACCTAACAGATTGATATTGTTCCTTTGTATGTTTGTGAATTTCAGAGGTAACAAAAACATTGACAAAATGCAACTCTATATTATAAATTTTGTTTTTAAATAAAATAAATGTAAATATTGTAAAGTTAAAACCTATCTGAACAATCAAAACGATGTAAATCACCTAATTTTTTGTTAACTTTTTCAAATATCGAAGGCTTGTATGGGCAGTATGATAAAAAATGTGTTCATAAAAAGTGTGTTTTTGGTGCTTAATCGTTCTTCCGAGCTTGGCTTCGCCTCGCTCGTAAAACACGATCACGTACCAAAAACAACCACTTTAGCTCCTTGTGTTGAAAACTACATTTTTGTCGTAGGATGAAAACAATCAACAAAACAATAAGCCTACATATTTATAAAGGAATATAAAGAACAAATTTGGCATCTCAATGCTGTGTTTAAAACAGCTGTTTTTGAAGCAGTATATGTCGATAATATAAATATTTAAAACATTTCCCACTTACCTTGACTTCCAGCCAGAACACCATAACCGGCTAAAGCAACAACAAATCCTTGTAAAAACATCACTTAAATCAGTCCGTTTGTAGCAGTGTAACCAGTGGACAAGGTTGGTACAACTGGTTGTGGGAGAACCGGAAATAAACAATGGGTTGGGAAAGTAGGATACTCAATCTGTGCTTATTATCTGGTTTCTATTGTGTTACACAATTGCTTTTAAAATGCACCATTGCCATCTGAAGCAAACCCCCGTTCTCTGTCGAATAATTTCAGGAATTGAGGGTATAAATACCAAAGTTTACCACTAATGTATAAAACCCAATATGTTAGGGATTTTCTTTACTAGCAAAATTACACCTCGCAATTACTGCAGGGGGCGCTGATCTTTATTCGTCTCTATAATCTCTGGTTGTTCTTTTAATATAGACCTACAACATCCGAAATTTAATGTTCAAATGAGTTCAAGTTTCGTGTACTAATTAATATGCAGCTCTTCTGTATCTTTATCTTTAGATGGCTGAATCAATAAATAAACATTTATATTTATGTGTTAGCATTAGTATAAATAATTTCTTGAGCAGCATAATACATACCGATATTGTTACAAATAAACATGATTAAATAAAATACGTCTCACAATTCTACAAAATATATTTACTGCACTTACATACAAGACGGTAACTATACAAATGACCTTGTACTATCTGTTTTGAATATTTACAGTCTTGTATGTAAGTACAGTATAGGCGTAAGTATAAATATTTTTGTAGTGTTGTGAGACTATTTTATTTTATCCTGTTCATTAGTATGAGATGCAAATATTATCCTATACCGTAATGAGAGTTATATGTTTTTTGTTTGCAAAGTTTATCTCGGAATCCAGCGGAAGGATTTTGCTTAACATTGAAATTAGGGGCTTTAGGAGCTAAGAAGCCGATTGGTGAAACCCTAAACCCCAGGATAATTCATATTTTGTCAAAAACCTCATTTGAAAGTTAGAAATGTTAACATTGGGCTTATGTAGTTTCAAATCAAAACAAAATAATTAACGCTGTGAATAAGTAACGAGTGAACTGTAAAAGTATCACCATTAATTTTTAATGTATCACTTACACATGGTAAAGTATCAAAAAGTGATTTCTTGAAAACAGTCAGTAAAACCATTGAATAAAGATTGCATATAGACATATTTTTCACCCACGAAACTTATCAAATAGCACAACACCGGTACTCATATTAACACAAGTTACCTTAAGGATATAGCATTCAGATTGTATTGTACTATATTATTACTTTGTAAAAAACAAAGCCATTGTGAAAATTATCTGTATCCATAAATACGAAAACCCGATCACCCCAGGCCAAACCTCTACACCTACAATCACGAAATTTAGCACGTATACTCATTCCATAAAGTAGGTAACAACTAAGAAGGGATTTTAAGAAATTCCCATAGGGCTGTGCCTCAAAGGCCTTCTACGATTAAATCCTGTGTTATTCTTATGTACACTCTCTTTGGTTTGAGTGATGAAAATTCTATTAGCTGATTGCGAAAAACTCGTACTCGTACTCGTAGTAGTTCCACGGGTCAACCACAGAATGCATTACACACACGTGTTGTATTCCCGGGTGAAACCGGGTACGATTGTAGCTAGTATTGTATAAAGGCTAATCCGTTGGGAAATAAATAAATAAATGGCTAGTACCTGGTGACTTCGAAACCAAGAAATATTGAGGGTTACTCGTTGTATTAACTGCTCAGCTAAAACACTTACAGTAAAGAATGATTAAACACTCGTTCGAAACAAGAAAAATAATTTTGAAATTACCCTGATCACTTAGAATCAAAATATTGCTCTCTGAATGCTCGGATAGCCTCAAACATTGGTTTCTCTAATGACATGGGAAAGTTATGAGAAGAAGATTGAAACGTAAAATTAGAAGGTAATCTGATTTATAATTAACAAAGTCCAGTCCATTGGAAAAAACGTTCTCGAGGGATTTCCCAGGCCATCCGACAACTTGTAATTGCTGCGGTGGGTTTATCCTCGCGAGACCGGTTTCGCTCGTAGCTACTGATTGACCTTGTTGGCAGATTAACCTCCGAGCGCAACAGACCCGCAAGATCATTCGCAGTTGTGCCGGGTTGGGTTTGCTGCAAGATGATTGCAAGTCGATTTTGCCTCGTTGCCGTCCTGTGCTTGTCAATGCTCCTTGCAAAGGCAGAAGGTACTGAAAGTGTTGTAGTCTAAGGTAGTTTTACGATAAGTAGCAAAGCAGGGTTAAGTTGGATGGATTAGAATCAGTTGTTGTGTTGGTAAAATTAAAAATGCTGATGACCCGTGCCAATCAACGAGGCTATTACATAACACATATAGAGATCTCGTCTGGGGTGAAAATCGAAGCCTACATGCTAACAGCTATTTTCCTCAGGCATCCAATCAAATCCTCTCTTCACAAGTTATATGTTTGTCTACTTCCTGTGTTATAACCACTGAGCTCTATGTTATATCTGGAGTGGTGTCAAAGCGTGCCGCTGTGTTTATGGTCGTTATGTTGGCCAGATGTGTTTTTGGCATTTTGGTGGTATAGTCATTTTAATTCCTATTGGTTGAAATTTTTACATCGTCCACCCAATGTATTTTTATTGGTCCAATTAACGTCGAAGTGACAACACAACAGAGCAAAAAGTCAGTGTTAACGGCACGTTTTTGGAAAATCTTTAGTCAGAGAGTAGGGACTCCAGATATAACATATACCTCATTGGTAATTACTTGTGAAGAAAGGATTTGATTGGTTCCCATGTTGGTTGCCATGGGAGTAGAATTGACAGAGCGGCAAAACGGCGGTCAACCAAGTAGGCTACAGTTTTTATCCCAGCCGAGAGCTCCAGATGTATTAACCTCGTTGGAGTCGACCGCTGGCACCAAACCTAAAACTGCAAGTCACATAAAATTCCATAATATCAAATTAATGTTTGATTAAATTGGTGTGCGGAATATTTTTACTAACTGTTGAGGGGATGGGCTTATCTCAAGTAATTTTACATGTCCGGCGGGGACGCTGGTTCGGTTTGTTGAAGTATTCTAGGCTAATTATTATTTCTAAAATGTGTCATTCAGTTTATTTGCGTAACTTAAAAAAGTCTTTAGCTATTTATTATAATAGGTTACGGATGTTTTACTATAATGTTAAAGATAACATTTTTACATTCATCGTGCTCAAATTCAGTTATTTTTAACCATTCGCTGAAGGACCATAACCTCAGCCACTGGTTTGGTGCTGTATATTTTGACAATTCGACAAGCTTTGTTTGGAAAATATTTTTTGGTACTAGGGCTCTCAATGACGAGCCAATTACTGTATTATTCTAAGCACGGCGCCCGCCGGCGCGGCGGTGCCGTGGCGGTGGGCGAATAGACGAATCTGAAAACCCACAGGATTTGTAAAGAGATAGTCTAGTCGTAGTGTGTACGTGTTGATGGTATTGGGCAAGCCTATACAAGGTGTACATAAAGTCCCGCACGGGTTTAATATTTTTTGAATGATAAGAGATAAATCAATAAGATTTGGTACATCAACACTACACCTAAAAATCTACTTTTTGAAGGAACTATCAGTTTTCTGTCATATCATGGGGACGTCCCGCAAGGAGTCAGAAGGAAATTTTAAATAGAAGCATAGGTCAATATGCACATCACTTTAAAGGGCTTATCTAGCAGAGTTTAATGCCGCAAACCGCACTAAAAAAGGTTGATCCAGTAAAAAATGGCGGCTGTTCAAAGGTTTTATTAAAAAAAAGATAAGATCTTTCTAATTGTTACTGTTACCAGTTTTTCCCCATTATCAATAGTTTAGGACCAAATTTGTAACCCTTGAGGATAACTAACGTCATAATTCACTTCTGTATTGACAGGCATAATGTAGTATTTAGCTGCAGTATTCATTTTGTTGCAGTTTTGCTTTAATGTGGTTGTGGCTACTAATAAAATGTAACCAAGTAAAACCTTTGATCAGCCGCCAATTTTTACTGGATCAACCTTTTTTAGTGCGGTTTGCGGCATTAAACTCTGCTAGATAAGTCCTTTAAAGTGATGTGTATATTGACCTATGCTCCTATTTAAAATTTCCTTCTGACTCCTTGCGGGACGTCCCCATGATATGACAGAAAACTGATAGTTCCTTCAAAAAGTAGATTTTTAGGTGTAGTGTTGATGTACCAAATCGTATTGATTTATCTCTTATCATTCAAAAAATATTAAACCCGTGCGGGACTTTATGTACACCTTGTATATCGGCGCGGCTGGAGCTGGAACATTAACGCACTGGGATGAAAATACCATTCCCATTAGTAGAAACAAAGTATTATTATTCCTAACTATGTAGAAGAAAACAGCGAGGTAATTTTGTTATTAACTGTAACTACACGCAATAGCTGAGACAATTACACTTAAAACCAATCGTGTTCTAATTCATAAAATTAATAGTTTCATTTATCGGTTTTGCATTTGATGTTTTAGCGATTTCTCCATTTATGGAAAAAGCTTTATGCTATATCCCTATACGGAGGCCTCCAGATTCCCAAAACACTACTCGTTCAAACCAAATAGCTATATATAAATATTGTAGAGTCGCGCCAACTCGGACCCCCATAACCCGGAAGTCTGAATAGCCCGGAAACCCTGGAAGAGCGGTAAATCCTCGCACTTCAAACGCTACGGCATCGACTGGAGGACGACGCGACACCAACCATAGGTTTTTGTTAGGTTTTTTGAATAGTTGAAGTCGAAGTTGCAGTTTTTTGTATTGATATGCAATAAATACATATGTTTAGTATAATAATGTAAAAAATTGTACTTTTTATTTTTACTCCTTTCCCGATAACCCGGACATTTCACAAACCCGGACACCCTTCAGTCCACATTATTCTATACCGCGTGTCCCAAAAGTCCCACCCCCCTAGCTATTTTCTAAACGGCTCCAGGTAATGAGATTATTTTTTCAGGAAGTCTTAGGTACCAATTAAGGAAAGTTTTGATGTGTATAAAATTTTAACCCCCTCCCCCAAAACTAGGTTTTTGGGGGCCAACTAAAACTTTTTAAATGTAAACCCCCTTCGAGTGACACCTGATTTTAAAGGTCTCCGTAAAAGAAGAAGAATGGCGAAAGTTAGAGGTCTGTATCTTAACCCTGTCTGAAATGATAGCCAATCAAAAATTTTCAAAAATTACCTGGAGACGTAAAGTTACACCCTTGTAACCTTTGAACAAGTTACAATAGTAAATTTAGACTCAGCATACCTTCATAAAAGTAAAAAATAAACATTTTATTAGTACCATGATTTCGCCCCTGCCCCCAAAATGGGGTATTTTGGGGGCAGCTCACAAGTTTTAAATGTAAAGCCCCTTCGAGTGACCCCTCATATGAAAGGCTTTTGCAAAAGAAAATGAATGGGGAAAATTAGAGGTCTCTATCTTTATCCAGTCTAAAATGGCAGCATTTTCAAAATGCATTAATTATAATTAAATTGTTTTAATCGTCTGCCATTTTAGACTGGATAAAGATAGAGACCTCTAATTTTCACCATTCATTTTCTTTTGCAAAAGCCTTTCATATGAGGAGTCACTCGAAGGGGCTTTACATTTAAAACTTGTGAGCTGCCCCCAAAATACCCCATTTTGGGGGTGGGGGCGAAATCATGGTACTAATAAAATGTTTATTTTTTACTTTTATGAAGGTATGCTGAGTCTAAATTTACTATTGTTACCTGTTCAAAGGTTACAAGGGTGTAACTTTACGTCTCCAGGTAATTTTTGAAAAATTTTGGTTGGCTATCATTTCGGACAGGGTTAAGATACAGACCTCTAACTTTCGCCATTCTTCTTCTTTTACGGAGACCTTTAAAATCAGGTGTCACTCGAAGGGGGTTTACTTTTAAAAATTTTTAGTTGGCCCCCAAAAACCTAGTTTTGGGGGAGGGGGTTAAAATTTTATACACATCAAAACTTTCCTTAATTGGTACCTAAGACTTCCTGAAAAAATAATCTCATTATCTGGAGCCGTTTAGAAAATAGCTAGGGGGGTGGGACTTTTGGGACACACGGGTATATCACCTATGGCCATGATATGATAGCTTTTGAAAGAAGCGGACGATTTTGATGAAATTTGGCCCTAATCTATAATATTATAAAGAAGAGATGGTTTCTGTCTGTCTGTCTGTCTGTCTGTCCGTCCGTCTGTCTGTCTGATGTTCCAGGTGAACGCAAAAAATACTGAATCGACTGGGCTGAAACTTTACACAAAGGTAGATCTTGAACCCATGTAACACATAGGCCTATTCACTTTCTAAAAATCCCCTCGGGCTACGCCCCGTGAATGTCCTAAGTCTCAATGTTTACATTTCAGAAGAAAGTAAATATTCAGAAACTGTAATGCGAACAGCTGAGGACACTTCCATGTGACAGCTTAAAGAGCAGAAGCAAGAACAGCTGTTTCAAGCTAACTTACCTTTCTAACCCTTGCGAAGAACGGGTACATTCTACTAGTATGTAAATAAAATTTACATATGAGCTCCATAACCATAATATCAGACTATCAGAAGGGGTTTTTATAAGGGTTTACAACTTAAAAAAACAGGGTTTTTACATTTTTGACTCTAACATTTTAAAACCTTGCAATTTTAATTTTATCCAGCTTGAAAAATAAACAAGTTGGTATTTCCAATCATTAACCTAGGTTAGGTGGTTGCGGAGAAGGAAAAAAATGCATTCTGTATGTCTGTCTACCCTTTATGTGCTCCTATACCACTCATCCAATCACAACGAAACTTTGCATGGTCATTCAGGTTAACCCTAGAAAGGTTTCTGGTCACTACTCAAAGTCCTAGGACTTAAAGGCTTCACCCCACTGGACTTCAAAAGTTACCACGTTATTCTTATGGAGGAAAGTAACAATGTAAAGTATAGAGTTTCCTTGATAACAATAATTTTACCTGAGGGGAAAAAAGGAATCGACGGTAATAAAGAAAGATCTTGCGAATGAAGTTGCGCCGGGTACCAGCTAGTAAATTGAAGAAACTGGTTATCTGGCTTCATATGGTTGTGGTTCATTGGTATTTGCACTAACAAAGTATTTTTGTCATCTAAATGGTAGAAAACTTGCGTACTCCACTCTAATGTTATTATTATGGGGAATAAAATTAATTGCATACCTTGTTTAAGTATGAACGAAAATTGATCAAACTCGTTAAATTGCTTCATCTGTTTTTGCCCATAGTTATTTGCAAAAAAATATGTGTATCCCTGTTGCAGTAAACCTGGGTAACTCAGTCGAATAATGTTATTCTTATGGAGAATAAATCAAATCATATCCCTACGCTGCTCCCATGCACAATTTTGCGGTTAAAAACAGCTATTTATTGTAATAGATAAAACACATGTGACATAAACCTAATAAAAATGTTCTCCATATGAATAACATGGGAACTTGGAAGTCCCGTAGGGCAGAGCCCTACGGCATAAATCAAAATTCTTGCTCCATAACGACTTTATTCACAAAATTACCTTCATATCAATAAAAAAAATTACCAAAATCCGTCAAATGGTTGTCTTGCAATCTGCGTGAACTAAATGACCCGATTATCTTTATATATAATTCTGTATTTTAATATATAGGATTAAAATATGTGGGGAAAGGAAACAGGACTTAAATTCAGTTTTAATACCTAAAGAAGAGAATGAAAATATGAAAAAGGAATTATATCACATGATGTAACTGAGATTCAAACTATAAATGTAAACATTTCAGTGGTTGTATACTATCATATGTGTATAGGTAATAGGAGCAAAAACAGTATGTTCTATTATAAAATATGAAAATAACATTTTTCTTGAAGAGGACTCCAGACAATCTTTTAACCTAAGGTAGCGGTTTTTAACCTGGGGTTCAAGAAACCCAGGGGTTTTCAATGAGTCCTTAGGCGGTTTGCGTAGAGAAAGTTTGCAATGGCAGTTTTATATGTATTGCACCCAAATCTGTAAAATGTCCCCAATAAGTAGTTTATAAATTTGTAATAAATCAGCACACTATTCAAATTTCTACTGATAACACATTGAAATCCAGCTCCCAAGAAAATTAATTTAATTAACTTTTGGATGAAACCTAATAGTAGTCTAGATATGAACGTCTGCCTGACTTTGCAATTGAGGTTTTGTTGCCTTTCCATCCACTAAGCTGGTAAAAAAGCGCAGAGTCCTAATGTTGCACAGCACAGTTTTAAATAGCAATACAAACATTTACATAACTACACAGAACAGAAGAATTCATCTTATGCCTGTCATTGCGGGAGTCATGGTTGGCATAATTCTCCGTAAAATTACAGCATTGTGTAATGGAGGGGATCGTATCTTAGATTCAAATTGGACAGTTTCTTCTCCGTCTTTTATGGTCCACCAGAACGTTCCGCCAGCTTTGTTTGACCACGTGTCTTTGCCAGAGTCATGGTGGGATGTTCAAGATGTAACGTCATTAAAGTATATAGCCATATTTGTGTGGTTGGGAGTTTTATCAGTCCTTTTGGGGTATATTTGCCTGAAGATTTATGTGATTAGTGTGAAAGTGGCTCTATTGCAATCAAATTGAATGTTTTAGGTTTTTTTGTTTTATTATGACAGATGCTGAGGACATCGTCTCACCGATCAAGGGGGATGTAATGGGGGGTTAAAGGTTTAGAGTTATTTTATAAGTCATTTGTATTGTAAACAACTAATTGTAACTAGGTCTCTGAACCCTTGTTGTGAGAAGTAAGACCTCGCCGAGTAGGAAGGTTCTGGAGGTGTTTATGTAAACACTGAGTGCTTTGACACTCAGTAGAAGGCGGTCAGTTAAATAGGGTGGCTTGTTTTGTATCGGGGTCAGAGGGGCACTGGGCCCAGGAGAGTCCAGGTGGGTGAGTAGACGTATTGGTTACTGTGTAGGGTTGAGCCCTGTCAGAATAGGAAGACTAAATTCATTTTGGGGTTTTGAGTTCGGTAGTAGTTTTGTGTGTGGGATTATTTGATAAAAGGGAATATTATCGAGGGATTTATACACATTAAATTGGGTGGTCTGTTTTCCTATAAATCAAGGTACAGTCTCTAAATTATTAAGGGGATCAAGATACTTTGACCGTACTGCCTCCAGGACGCTACCTGGGGTTAAGCAATTTGATTATACTTAACTTAGGTGTTATTACCAATTGTACTTTACCAGGGAGAGAGAAGTGAGGACCAAATAAAACAGTGTTAAACCTAGGAAATTTGTCTCATTGTGAGAAACCTACTCTAAAGGGTACTCATTAAGCTACGCTCCTGGTGATTGTATATCGACGAGGTCGTTTACATCACAATTGAATACGTATATTCATTGTGGTGGGTCGAAAACCCTAAAAGTAATTAAATAATTCATCGTAATAATCAAATTCATTCAAACAATAACGTAAAATAATATTAAAATATAAAGTCAGGAAGGCGGGTAAGATTTATTCGGTAGCGTCCAACGGCTAAATATTTTCGAGTTGAGACGAGAAAAGCGATGATTCACCAGAGGGTGGGGAGACGGGAATTACAGCAACGCCGAGGTATGGCGTACGGTTCAAGGCGGGGTACCCAAGAAACGAATCTTATTGGCTGAGGGCAGTCAAGTGATTGTTCTCACTACCCCGGAGGAGCGCAGTGAACACGGCAGTTGACATCGAGGCCTAGAGTCGGTCGGACGTAGTTATAACACTGTTCTCCGAGCACCCTTGTGGGGTGGACGTGCGTGACACTTTTGGTCTAAGAGCCGTGGCGTAGGGCGTGTATCAGTCTCCACACCGAGCCATGTTACTATATTTTGTTGATCATAACCAGTCGTTGTGCAGTTAATCGTAATTACGCATTATCGAGCAATCGTGACGATTAGTCGAGCTACATGATTCTCAGATGAACTTTTAAGACTACAAGTGGCGTTAATCGGACTTTGCTTTCATAAACCGAGATTGATAGTGTGGGCGAGCGTGATAAACTACGAACGTAAGACGTTTAAAGACACATAAACATTCAAACTCCGGTACTGTTATAAACAACGTGCGCCATATCTACGAAAAAGAACTTGGTTATCCAACAACCAAATCGACCAGAGACCCGTAGCCGTCATCATCCTGAGGGGCGTCACTATGCGGGTGACTATCTCATCAACCACGGACCCAGGACAACGAGAAGTGTATACTATCAGCTAAGTCACCTTTCACCAGTCAATGAACTTATTAAAGTGCCATTTCCATGTTTAGAATAAGACTTGATCATTGATTAGAATTTAAAACCATAACAACTATTAAAGTATTCTCTGTATTCATTTTCACCTAACATTTTATTAAAGAAACCTTAATTTTTGAAACTTAACTTTTGTTTTTATTTTAGATACATTTTAAATCCTTATTATATTTAAAAGCGACCCTGAGATAAGATTATTAAAAGAGCTCTGCCAAATATTGCCTGAACTTGTGGATATATGCTATGATAAACTGAGACCCAAGTCAGTGCAATAAATTACATTTTAAAAATTAACAAGTAGCAAAATCTAATTTGCTCACAAAAATTACAACAAGAAGCTCATACAGCACCTCTTCATAATGGCGCTCCAACTGTGAGGCAATAATATCAACATTCAATATAAACAAGCGAGCTTTTTCAACCTCTTCATCATTTTAGTCATGATACCACAATAGATGGATCAGAGCTTTGAAGAGCCAAATAGGAGTGACATACATTGATGGTGAAATTTCCTACCTTATATAGTGATGGTGGAATTGACTGTTATTTTGTTCATGCAATGGTAATGGGATTGATGCAAAGTTTTATACTTGAGAGAAGGATTGGTTGGCATTTTGATAAATTACATTATTGGTGGAATTCATTGGTGAAATAACTTAGAATTATTATTTATGAAGTTCATTTGACTGTAAAACTACTTATTACTGTAAAGATAATTTGAATTTGAATTGGTTGGTATTTCAGAGGAGAAAAAGCCTTGCAAAACCGAAGATGGGAAGGAAGTGAAGATTGGTGAGCAGTACAACAAACCGGGGGCGTGTCACGCCAACATCTGCAAAGGGGATGATGAGTTTGCGGTTGCTGAGTAAGTTCTGGAAATAAAGGTTTTTCTCTGGCGACTATTGTCAGAAAATGAATAATTAACCATGATTCATCTAAACTAACAAATTTTCCAACAGATATGGATTTTTAAACTAAATTACTCCAAGATTCAACTCATGCCATCCATCCCACCCGTCCATTCTTTTATAAAGTATTTGCAACTCATTAGATGTAGTATGCAAAGTAAATTTTGGAATTTTGGAATCAAATGGAGACTTATATTATTGTAGTCTACTCAAAGATTAGTAATCAGACAATAAATCAAATTTAAAGTAAATCACAATTTTTAAAGAAAATGTTACGTGAATGTGTGAAAAAAAATACAAAATGTAAACTTGTTAAAAGTAGCTTATAGTTTTCCTTTTTTAATTTATTCATAGTCATTAAAAAATTACATGTAAAGTAAAAAATTGTATTGCCTCTTATACAATGAAGCTCTAAGCCAGAGTCTTCCTTTAAATTAGTTTGTTGCAAAAGTACATGTTTAATTTCAGAGTCAAAAGGTTGGTAGGTGAGTGGTGTGTGAGTAACAAAAAATCACTAGTTTTGTTTTTCTGATCAGTAGATAAAAGAACATATATGTTATTTAAGTAAATGTTTAATTGATTACATCCACCACACACGATTTCTGTGATTATTTAAAGTAAACATTTATATTTAACATTGATTGATTTACTATAAATAGATTTTTTAATGAATCACTGGAGAGTATAAATAGGTGAGTTGACCAGAAATATCTTTCTTGAAGTAATCAAAAGTTAAATGCTCAACTATGGTATATTTCAATACAAAATTGGTAAATGCTCTTGAATAACCTTACATTTGTTATTGAAATGTTCAAAAATTATGTAAACTGATAAAATAACCAATTAGGATTCTGAAGGCCATAGAAGGTTTACAAATTATTTGTAAATTTTCCAAAGTTTAAATTTGGCTATTTGGTTTGACGAATGAATCACCTGCCAACTCACATCTTACTTCATGAATTTAAGAGGGGGCAGGAGTCAGTTAGAATTCCGCCTTTTGATTTGGGGTTTGGCCACTAGAGCGCTGGTAGTTTTTCAAATCATTCTAAGCAGTAAAGTTGTGTCTAAGGATAATTTCACTTCGTTCAATTATCCAATTAATTGTTTTGCAATGTTTATTTTTTTAAAGTTCGACTGCAGAAATATGTTGAAAACCTTCAAAGAGTATATATGGCTCCAGTAAACCCCAGTATGCGTGAGGTTCCGATAAAGAATAATAATAATTTTAAACCCATAAAATCAAATAAACTATCCAAAATGTTTATTTTCATTTCAAAGAGTGGGTTAACAATGGATATACTTAATGAGCGGTATTGTTTTAGGAACAGTCACTCTAAAATACAAATCATGCATTTTATTAAAATGTTTTTGAATGGCTATTACTTGCGATGGTGAATCGTTACTGACATGAATTAGAGCAATTTTAATTGTTGTAAACAATAATTGGTTTCATTACTGTTCATAACACCGATAATTGATAATTATTTATTTTGTCAATAAATCTGGAATTATTGATTTATAAACGTAACTCTAAAATCAAAGTTTATAGTAAGATTAATTAAAGACTTGATTTATTTAATATCAACAGAGATAGGAATACGGGGTGTTTCTGGTTCGCGTTTGAGGAGTTTTGTTTAGATCTATACGTATTTAATACGCTGGGGATCTAGGGTTGTTTTGTGACTGGAACTCCTCCTACAGTTTTTAACCGATTTTGATATTTTTGGTGAAGTTGGATAGATCTTAATCTGAAGTTGTTTTTGCCAAAATTTCATAAAGAACGGACCAAAGGGAAGGGCGTTATCCCAACTTAAAGTTCGTAATTTGTCCATAAGATCAACGTTGAGAAAGAATTGTTTTGAATTGTGTGATTAAACAGCTGACTAGAGTAAACACAGTTTATCAGCAATAACACATGTTCACTACTGGAAAGGTTTCGCAATACTGGAAAGGTAACGCAATATGTAGATAATTTTGATTATAAAAGTTAGCCATAATTCCAACCAATAAAAAAAAAAAACACGACGGTGCTGTGCGGTACGGTGTTGTGTGCTGCGGGGGTTCTTGTTTAGTGTTTGTATTAATCATAGTGAGTTTATAACGTTTATCCCAGAGTGCAGCACATGAAACTTCATGTTAAATAGTAATAAATATAAATTCTTAGGCCTGAATTATTCTAAAAAAACACATTTTACTTTTTAACAGTACCAATCATTTTTAAAATATTGTCATTTAAAATCTTTAATCAAACTTAATAGGTGATAGGTAATGGGTGTAGGTGATTATCAAGGGAATATTATTATTATTATTATTATTTTAATATATGGCACTAGCTGGTAGCTGTGGGTGCGACTTTGTTCACGTGACCTTTCTTTATTACCGTTGATTTCCGTGGTGAGCACTTTTTCGCCCACGCTGAGATGAGGTTATTGTTTGTTACGATTGTAACGATATCGAACAATTTCATCAACTGATTGTTTGTTTTATCGAATGAATTTATAATCGTTGCTCACTGCCTGGTGAATTGTAACTTTCTGGTTAACCGGCAGGCAGGCTGCGGTAGCCCAGTGGATATGACGTTAAATCCACGATCATGCGGCCCCGTGTTCCAATCTTACATTTGATTATTACTTTTTGAAATCTGAATTTTTTTTAAGTTGACTTAAATTTGTTCGGGGTTAAATCTTACTTTTGTTGTTTACTTTTTTAGATCCGGTATTCCTGTTTCATTTTACTAAACTTTTGTTTATTTATCCTAATCTCTTTATTTGTAATTATGTTGCACAACGAACAGCCACCATACAACAGGGCTCTGCGGAGTGAAGTTAGGTTAGGTTACTATAATTTTGTCGTGAATGCAACCTAGTTGTTTGTTATTTTGATCACGCAAATCCATTTGTAGATCCAATTTAACATTGTATCCACAACTTTTGTTTTAACTAATCACCATTTATGCTTTTCCACTACAATACAACAATCGTAATCGAAAGTTCATTAACACAAACAAGCAACCGGTTGATTAAATTGTTCGATATCGAAACGATAACCTCATCTCAGCGTAGGCGAAAAAGTGCTCACCGACTTCCGTTTATTTTCCCGCTGGCTGGTAAAAATATTGTTACCATGGAAACTAAAATTAAATTACTAACACATGAGTTTAACTCTGACAATTTTTAAGCATGCACATGGTGAATGCCAGTAGGGCGGAGCCCAAAAAATTGTTGGTATGGGTCTGTAGGTTATATTCTCATGTACCTATCTTCCTGCCAAATTTTAGCTCCATAATTCCAGAATTAATACGTTTGTTACTAAACATAACTTACGTATAAATTCGAGTGGGTTGGAGCCCTATAGAACTTTCGGAACGGGAGAAGGACATGGTTTGAGTGGAATTTCAGGATCATCTGTTCTTTAGTTGGTTGTGATAGTTATAACATGGAAATAATGAAGACCAGCGGGGTGGAATATATTAACTAACTTCCAACCGAACTTCAGACCATAAGTCCAAAAGTAGGTGCGAGGCGATAATTTTGATTTTAAAAGCCAGTGGGGCAGAGCCCCATGAGTTTTATGGGGAACTCCAACAGGAGTAGCAAATAATTTGGTTCTAAAGTATGGTATATTTTCCAAACTTTAGTTTTATCGGTTCAGTAGTTTGGTGTGCAATAGTTAACATGGGAATAATAAAGGTGTACGATGCAGAGCACTAAACAATATTTTGATCAGTCATAGGCCTAATTTGAGTTAAATAGCCATCTTCTTATCGAACTTCAGCAACGTCAGTCCAGCAGTAGTTGCGACATGGTAAACATAACTTTAAATGCCAGTAGGGTCCCCAAGGGTCCCAAAGGATCTTTGGATTAAGGGAACGCGTCTACTTTGATTCTGGTGTATCATTTATTCCCTTCCAAATTCCATCGTTACATGGTTACATCGTTTCAGTCTTGGTGTATAATTGGCGATTATTGTATATTAAAGGTCAATGAGGCAAAGTCCTAAAGTATAATATTACCAGAGGTAGGCCTATATCTCCCTTGAGCTATCAACTATCTTTCTACTGAATTTTAGCTTCATCAGTCAAGTAGTAGGTTACAGGATGGTTAACATAAGAATTCTGAAGATGTTTAGGGCAGAGCCCTAAAACATTTACGGAATAGGGGAATACAAATTATTTCGGACTACATAAGCCTAAGGACTAGGAATGGGGAAGCAATCGATCACGAAAACATTTATTTTAAATGGGTAGAATACAACAAATAAAAATAAACTATTCGTAATTCGCAGGTTTTTTATTGTATGTTTGAATTAAAGGAAGAAGATTAGATTATTAGAAAACTACCAAAGCCAGCTTCAAGCAGATCTCTATAAGAATGTGTCAGTCAGAAGCACCAAGTTGAGAATCAGAATTAACGTCTAGGAATTAACGTCTATTGTGCAACATTTTATCATACCTTCCTTATTCACAAAGGCATTTTACTTAAAACTTTGCGCAGTGGCGATATCGTAACCAACGAAATTAAACTGAGGTGCAATTATTGCTTATTGAAAACTTAAAACGTGTTAAAATCGTTCAAAACCCATAACTTAAGAGAGTTGGCATATTGTAGACCTGAGAGTATTTACAGCAAAATACAGCAATTTACAGCAAAGCCAAATGACCAATATCAAGTAAACAAATTAAAAATGAGTTTTGGAAAAGAATGATTTATCATATATTTGGAAAAGATTCGGCACATTAATTTATACACAATCGGAATTCCAAAAATATGAGTTGCCACACGCCCATCTATTAATAGTTTGAGACAAGAAGGACTGAATTAGCGATATAGATTGATATAATTAATGCTATTCAAAGCAAAATATTGGTCGATTTCGAGCAACGGGTTTACTAGTGTAAAGTAATAAGAAAATTTGTTAGGGAGTCTCTAATCCTTATATGTAAGAATTCCGCAATTTCTTTGCAGTGGTCAACCATTCTAGCCAGTTAAAAGTAATCAATACTTAATGTAATAGTAAAAGTAAGTTTTTAAAAGTAGTAGTGTTTAACTTATGAATACGCTTATAGTTTGTAGAATGTAGAACTGTATTTTGTAAAAATGCAGTAACTGTGATCTTATTTTATAGGGAAAATGACGACCCAGGAGACTACTATGGGACAAACAAGCCGGACGGAATTTACGGGGACCAAGAACTTTATAGAAATGCAACTTGGAAAGGATTTAACACAAACGAATATTCGTGTGTAAGAAAACCAGGAATAGAAGCAGAAGATCTTTTATTACTACAATATAAATTTCCTAAAAGAGAGAATGTCATTTATAACTACCATGAAACGAAACTAAATTCATTGAAACTAAGACTTAACAGAATGCTTTCAACAAACCACGTGACAAATTATGAGGCTACGTCAACACAAGAACCTAAAAGAGAATACTTCCAAACGGTAGTGCCTGGTAAACAATCTCTCAGTACCAAAAGTCGAGCTAGTAGAAATCAGATAGCCGACAGAACTATCGAAATCAGAACCACTAAAAACCAGGCAGCTGACCAAACATCTCTTGGTGTTGAAAACCGATATACTAGAAACATGGAAGCTAACCGAAGATCTTTCGGCATTAAAAGACAGACTCGACGTGATACTCGATCACTGTCTCCCGCTAGCAGAGAAGCCAGGGTCTTGTCCACGGGACGGCGTGAAGCTCGATTATTATCATTGTCATTAGAACGTAGAGATGCTAGAATACTTTCTTTTGAGAGACGTGAAGCTCGCTCCGAACGCAGAGATGCTAGAATATTATCTGCTGAACAACGTGAAACTCAGTCCTTGTCATCAGAACGCAGATTTGATAGAATCCTGTCCGCTACTCGGCCTGAATATCGAACTCTCTCACCCGTACGTCAAGATGCAAGGATTTCTTCTAAGCGACGTGAAGCTCGATCATTGTCTTCAGAACACAGATATACTAGAATCTTATCTGCTGAGCCACGAGAAACTGTACTAGAAGGCAAAGATGCTAGAATCTTATTTTCTGAGCGACATGAAAATCGAAATTTGTCACCTGAACGTCGAGAAGCTAGGATTTCTGCGGAGCGACGTGAAGTTCGATCATTGACATCAGAACGCAGAGATGCTAGAGTCTTATCTTCTGAGCTTCGTGAAACTCAATTACCTTCCGAACGACGTGAAACTCAATCAGTAACTTCTGAACGTCGAGACGCTAGGGTCTTATCTGGTAGACGACATGAAGCACGATCATCTTCTTTAGAACGCAGAGATGCCAGGATCTTAGCTGATGGACGTCGTGAAGCCCAATCATTGAATTCAGTACGTCGTAAAACTAGGATCTTGCCTAGTGAACAACAAGAAGACCAATCAGTATCTTCTGAACATCGGGACATTAGAAAATTACATTCTGAAAGACGTGAAGCTCGTTCATCGGCATTCGAACGGAGAGATTCCAGAATTTTAGATAATGGAAGACGTAAAGCCCGATCAGTTTCTTCTGAACGCAGAGGTACCAGAAACCGATCTGCTGAACGCTGTGAAGCACGATCTTTGCCATCAGAACGCAGAGATGCCAGGATCTTAGCAGCTGAACGACGGGAAGCACGATCATTTACATCAGAACGCAGTGATGCCAGGATCTTAGCAGCTGAACGACGGGAAGCACGATCATTTACATCAGAACGCAGAGATGCCAGGATCTTAGCAGCTGAACGACGGGAAGCACGATCATTTACATCAGAACGCAGTGATGCCAGGATCTTAGCAGCTGAACGACGGGAAGCACGATCATTTACATCAGAACGCAGTGATGCCAGGATCTTAGCAGCTGAACGACGGGAAGCACGATCATTGACATCAGATCGCAGGGATGCAAGAATATTATCTGCTAACCGTCATGAAGCACGAACAGAATCTATTGAACGTCAAGAAACTAGGAAGTTATCAGCTGAACGACGTGAAACACTGTCATGGACATCAGAACGCAGGGATGCCAGGATCTTATATGCTGACCGACGTGAAGCACGAGCATTAATATCAGAACGCAGAGATACCAGGATCCTATCTGCTGACCGACGTGAAGCACGATCATTGACACCAGAACTCAGAGATGCCAGGATCTTAACAGCTGAACGAAGGGAAGCACGATCATTGACATCAGAACGCAGGGATGCCAGGATCTTAGCATCTGCACGACGGGAAGTACGATCATTGACACCGGAACGCAGGGATGCCAGGATCTTATCAGCTGACCGAATTAAAGCACTGCCCTTATCATCAGAACGCAGGGATGCCAGGATCTTATCTGCTGACCGACGTGAAGAACGATCATTAACATCAGAACACAGGGGTGTCACAATCTTATCAGGTGACCGTCGTGAAGCACGATCAGAATCTATTGAACGTCAAGAAACTAGGAGGTTATCTGCTGAAGGACGCGAAACACTATCATTGACATCAGTACGCAAGGATACCGGGATCCTATCTGCTGACCAACGTGAAGCACGATCATTGACATCAGAACGCATAGAGGTCAGTATCTTAACAGCTGAACCAAGGAAAGCACGAGCATTGACATCAGCCCGACGTGAAGCACGGTCCTTGTCATCAGAACGCAGTGATGCTAGGATCTTTTTTGCTGACCGACGTGAAGCACGATCATTGACATCAGAACGCAAGGATGACAGGATCTTATCAGCTGACCGACGTAAAGCATTGACCTTGTCTTCAGAACGCAGGGATGCCAGTATCGTATCTGCTGACCGACGTGAAGAACGATCATCGACATCAGAACGCAGGGGTGCCACGATCTTATCAGCTGACCGACGTGAAGCACGGTCCTTGTCATCAGAGAGCAGGAATGCCAGGATCTTATCTGCTGACCGACGTATAGTACGAGCATTGGCATCAGACCGCATGGATGCCAAAATTTTATCTGCTAAACGACGTGAAGCACGATCTTTGCCATCAGAACTCCGGGATGCTAGGATCATACCTGCTGACCGACGTGAAGCACGATCAGTGACATCAGAACGCAGAGCTGCCAGGATCTTATCTGCTGACCGACCTGAAGCACGAGCATTGACATCAGAACGCACTTTATCTGCTGACCGACGTGAAGTACGAGCATTGGCATCAGAACGCAGGGATGCTAGGATCATATCTGCTGACCGACGTGAAGCACGATCCTTGTCACCAGAACGCAGAGATGCCAGGATCTTTTCTGCTGACCGACGTGAAGCACGGTCCTTGTCACCAGAACGCAGAGATGCCGGGATCTTTTCTGCTGACCGACGTGAAGCACGAGCATTGACATCAGAAGGGAGGGATGCCAGGATCTTATCTGCTGGCCGACGTGAAGTACGAGCATTGGCATCAGTCCGAAAGGATGCCAGGATTCTATCTGCTGAACGACGTGATGCACGATCATTGACAACAAAACGCAGGGATGCTAGGATCATATATGCTGACCGACGTGAAGCACGATCAGTGACATCAGAACGCAGGGATTCCAGGATCCTATCTGCTGACCGACGTGAAGCACGACCATTGACATCAGATCGCAGGGATGCCATAGTCGTATCTGCTGACCGACGTGAAGCACGAGCATTGACATCAGAACGCAGAGATGCCAGGATCTTATCTGCTGACCGACGGGAAGCACGAGCATTGACATCAGATCGCAGGGATGCTAGGATCTTATCTGCTGACCGACGAAAAGTACGATCATTGACATCAGAACGCAGGGATTCCAGGATCTTATCTGCTGACCGTCGAGAAGTACGATCATTGACATCAGAACGCAGGGATACCAGGATCTTATCTGCTTACCGACGGGAAGCACGAGCATTGACATCAGATCACAGGTATGCTAGGATCTTATCTGCTGACCGACGGGAAGCACGAGCATTGACATCAGATCGCAGGGATGCTAGGATCTTATCAGCTGACCGACGTGAAGCACGTTCCTTCTCATCAGAACGCAGGGATGCCAGGATGTTATCTGCTGACCGACGGGAAGCACGAGCATTGACATCAGAACGCAGAGATGCCAGGATCTTATCAACTGACCGACGTGAAGCACGGTCTTTGTCATCAGAACTCAGGGATGCCAGGATCTTATCTGCTGACCGACGTGAAGCTCGAACATTGACATTAGAACGCAGGGATTCCAGAGTCATATCTGCTGACATACGTGAAGCACGAGCATTGACATCAGTACGCAGGGATGCCAGGATCTTATCTGCTGACCGACGGGAAGCTCGAGCATTGACGTCAGAACGCAGGGATTCGAGAGTCGTATCAACTGACCGACGTGAAGCACGGTCCTTGTCATCAGAACGCAGGGATGCCAGGATCTTATCTGCTGACCGACGGGAAGCACGAGCATTGACATCAGATCGCAGGTATGCTAGGATCTTATCAGCTGACCGACGTGAAGCACGGTCCTTGTCATCAAAACGCAGGGATGCCAGGATCATATCTGCTGACCGACGAGACGAACAAACATTGCTATCAGAACGCAGGGATGCCAGGATCCTATCTGCTGACCAACGTGAAGAACGACCTTTGACATCAGAACGCAGGGATGCCAGCGTCGTATCTTCTGACCGACGTGAAGCACGAGCATTGACATCAGAACGCAGAGATGCCAGGATGTTATCTGCTGACCAACGGGAAGCACGAGCATTGACATCAGATCGCAGGGATGCAAGGATCTTATCAGCTGACCGACGTGAAGCACGTTCCTTCTCATCAGAACGCAGGGATGTCAGGATGTTATCTGCTGACCGACGGGAAGCACGAGCATTGACATCAGAACGCAGAGATGCCAGGATCTTATCAACTGACCAACGTGAAGCACGGTCTTTGTCATCAGAACTCAGGGATGCCAGGATCTTATCTGCTGACCGACGTGAAGCTCGAACATTGACATTAGAACGCAGGGATTCCAGAGTCATATCTGCTGACATACGTGAAGCACGAGCATTGACATCAGTACGCAGGGATGCCAGGATCTTATCTGCTGACCGACGTGAAGCACGAGCATTGACGTCAGAACGCAGGGATTCGAGAGTCGTATCAACTGACCGACGTGAAGCACGGTCCTTGTCATCAGAACGCAGGGATGCCAGGATATTATCTGCTGACCGACGTGAAGCTCGAACATTGGCATTAGAACGCAGGGATGCCAGAGTCATATCTGCTGACATACGTGAAGCACGAGCTTTGACATCAGTACGCAGGGATGCCAGTATCTTATCTGCTGACCGACGTGAAGCACGAGCATTGACGTCAGAACGCAGGGATTCGAGAGTCGGATCTGCTGACCGACGGGAAGCACGGTCCTTGTCATCAGAACGCAGGGATGCCAGGATCTTATCAGCTGACCGACGTGAAGCACGGTCCTTGTCATCAGAACGCAGGGATGCCAGGATCTTATCTGCTGACCGACGTGAAGCTCGAACATTGACATTAGAACGTAGGGATGCCAGAGTCATATCTGCTGACATACGTGAAGCACGAGCATTGACATCAGTACGCAGGGATGCCAGGATCTTATCTACTGACCGACGTGAAGCACGAGCATTGACGTCAGAACACAGGGATGCCAGGATCTTATCTGCTGACCGACGTGAAGCACGAGCATTGACGTCAGAACGCAAGGATGCCAGGATCTTATCTGCTGACCGACGTGAAGCACGAGGATTGACGTCAGAACGCAGGGATGCTGGGATCTTATCAGCTGACCGACGTGAAGCACGGTCCTCGTCATCAGAACGCAGGGATGCCAGGATCTTATCTGCTAACCGACGGGAAGCACGAGCATTGACATCAGAACGTAGGGATGCCAGGATCTTAGCAGCTGAACGACGTGAAGCACGGTCCTTGTCATCAGAACGCAGGGATGCCAGGATCTTATCTGCTGACCGACGTGAAGCACGAGCATTGACGTCAGAACGCAGGGATGCCAGGATCTTATCAGCTGACCGACGTGAAGCACGGTCCTTGTCATCAGAACACAGAGATGCCAGGATCTTAGCAGCTGAACGACAGGTTGCACGATCATTGACATCAGAACACAAGAATGCTAGGACCGTATCTTCTGACCTACGTGAAGCACGAGCATTGACATCAGAACGCAGGGATGCCAGAATCGTATCTGCTGACCGACGTGAAGCACTCTCCTTGTCATCAGAACGCAGGGAAGCCAGGTTCTTATATGCTGACCGACGTGATGCACGGTCCTTGTCGTTTGATCGTCGAGAAGCCAGGCTAGTTTCCGCTGAACGTTACACTCATGCATTCCCATCTGAACGCAGAGAAACCAGGATCTTATCCGCTGAACGGCGCGATGCTCGAGACTCGTTGTATGAACGGCGAGAAGCTAGGATCTTGTTTTCTGGAAAGATTAACAAACCTCTCTCAAATATTGCAACTGAAATGGCATCATTGAAAAATTCAGATTTATTAAGTCATCCTCAAGGTTCAGATGAAACCTCTCAATCTTTATGGCTGGAAGCTGTTGTTTCGCTTTTAAAAGTGATGATTGCTGCTGCATTGTTTTTCCCAACAGATGCAATGGAAATGAAGAAATCCAAGGTAAATGTAATAAATTATATCCTTCAAGTGTATGAGATTTGACGATTTGTTTGTCCTGCTTAGCAAATTTAGGTCTTTTTAATTCTAACGAAAAATTTGAGTGAGTGAGGGCATCGACCTAGGCCTTTTATACCACATGTTATTTCTTCGTAAAAGAAATTCTCCAGTGGTGTAAATAGTTGTTAACTTATTTTATGGTATATTTTTTGCTTCCAGGCTTGAATAATAAAATGCACAATTTTTAAAACAATTAGGATAGCGGCAGAGCCATCCTACTTTCATAAGCCTCTGTGGTTTAGCGTCAACTGTTACGAATTTTCCGAAGTCTCTGGTGTCAAATTACATAATCAGGGGTCACATGTTCTCATTTAATTATGTTTTATGTTTACTCTAAATATAAGGAAATTTGTTCCGGTTTTAACGTTCTTAGACAATTGTTGATTATGCCTGCTGTATTAAATAGGCAGATTATTCACAGCGAAAAGTTATATAATATATAGCTTTTCATTATACGATAAAAATGAAGGAATAATTAAACAAGTTTTGTTTTCCTGATATTGATATTTTTATCTTGCATTATTATTATCCTTACTAATATATAAAAATGGGATGGTGTATGTCTGACTGTCTGTCTGTTTGTCTGTCTACTTTTTGTTCCTCAATCACTCAAAAACTACTGAACCGATTGGCATGAAAATGTACAGAAATTTTCCTTATATACCAAATAAATTCATAGGCCTATTTTCGTTTTGAAAATCCTGTAGGGCTCTGCCCCACGGGACTTCCAAGTTCCCATGTATTTCATATGGCATTCATTTTTTTTGAGCTGATGAAAATACAAACAGCTGATCATGATTCGTAGTAGTTCCACGGGTTAACCACAAAATGCAACACACACAAGCGTCATAGTTTTAGCGAATTTCCCCTATAAGGAAGAAGCTATTACCGTAGGTCTCATGGTAAGACTTAAGTCCGAGACCATGATAATTTTTTGTTTTGAGGTCCCCAGATGACAAAAACACTATTCGTTCAAATTTATATATATGTACATATATATATATATATATATATATATATATATATATGTCCTGTATTCCTTAATAGCGGCAAGGACTGTCTGACTTGCCTTTATTCTGGCTTTATAAATATATGTATTTATTGCATAGAAGCAAGTCAATATAATAATAAGTATTATTATATTTATAAAAGTCAATTTATTGAGTTGAGTTATATGTGTGTGTGTGTGTGTGTGTGTGTGTGTGTGTGTGTGTGTGTGTGTGTGTGTGTGTGTCCGTGAATGCGATAACTTGAGTAAAAAACGTCCGATTTCGATGAAATTTGGCTCAAATGTGTAAAATGACATTCATGACTTTAAGTTCGAAAACCAGAAAAATCGGACCATGGGAAGGGGGGTTTATGGGGTTTTTAAATTTTCCAAAAATCAGTTTTTGGTTTTTTTCATCCTAAAATTTTTTAAAAACATAATTTTGGTTTTGGCCATGTTATAGAGCTTAAAAAAACAAATAATATAGTATTTTGAATTATTAACCTAGGTTAAGTGGTTGCGGAGAAAATCAAAAAGACCTACTCATAAAATCTCCCATGTTAATCTTATGGGAAAAAGGTTTTTGGCATTTCCTCAGTTTATTTTAATTTAAACTTCACATTTGCTTTTAGAAATCTGTTCAGTTCCACAAAACGATCATTTTGGTGTTTAAATTGTGATTCTACGCCCAACCGTTGCTGAGATATTCAAAGTGCTAAGCACAGTACGTTGTCCAATGTTATCCTTATGGAGAATAATTAAAATCGCTTATATGTGAATATATTTTTATGAAACTTGGTATGCGGCTTTATGTGGAATTCAGACAAATATTATGCATTGGAAATTCGCTGAGTACGCAGGTTTGCTGCGACGGGGGTATTTATAAATCATTTGCGGGGCGAAGCCTGCGGGTTAACACCTAGTAAGTTATATAATAGGCTATATAACTTTTCATTATACGATAAAAATGAATCAATAACTTTAACAAGTTTTGTTTTACTGGTTTTGATATTTGTATCTTGCAATGTATTTAAATGTAAGTTATTTTGATAGTGGAATATATAATTGAATTAAAATATTGTATTACAAAATTATTATTAAATTAAAGTCAGAATCTTTTATTCACACAAACAAATTTACGAAATTTTACATTTATTTAACAAATGTGAATATAGATCCCTGCAAAGCACTGCTTGTCGCTAATAAATAACCTAAGACAAAGTCCAAAGTTTAAATTGTATAACACCAAAACACAACATTGTTAACATATCTACAGCTACCTGAAACATAGAAGTAAACAACACTAAATGTACCACATTATACCCAGCAAGTGATTTTCATAAATACAAGAAAAGTCAATTTATAAACGTGCAAAGATACAAATGTCAAAATCAGTAAAACAAAACTTGTTTAATTTATTCATTAATTGTTGTAGTATAGGGAAAAATTACCAAATTAACAAATTCCAACTTACATGATTTTCAAATTTAAACATATTATTTTGGGTATAGCTTTAAGCGAATTTGTTTACGTTTTAATATTTTAGAAATGCAAATTCAAAACTGATCAAACCACTGGATAGGAAGTGAAATTACTATCAACGTCATTTACATAGGACAAATTACTGTTTAGAACCATCAAAAGGCCCATCCTGATCTTGATGTTAAGAGATATCAAACAACACAATTAGCGAATGTGAATGTTGTGGTGGGTCGAAAACCCTAACAAGTAATTAAATAATTCATTGTAATAATCAAATTCATTCAAACAATAACGTAAAATAATATTAAAATATAAAGTCAGGAAGGCGGTTAAAATTTATTCGGTAGCGTCCAACGGCTAAATACTTTCGAGTTGAGACGAGAAAAGCGATGATTCACCAGAGGGTGGGGAGACGGGAATTACAACAACGCTGAGGTATCATGTACGGTTCAAGGCGCGGTACCCATAGGACGCATCGCATTGGCCGAGGGCAGTCACGTGATTGTTCTCACTACCCCGGAGGAGGACGATGCACAGGACAGTTGGCCGGGAGCCCCAGAGGCTGTCGGACGTAGACGTATCTTTGTGTTGAACACTCGTAGCGGGGTGACGCGTTTGAAGTTGACATCGAGGCCTAGAGTCGGTCGGACACAGTCGACACCGAGCACCCGTGTGGGGGGTGGACAGACGTGACATTTTTGGGCTAAGAGCAGTGACGTAGGGCGTGTATCAGTCTCTACACCGAGCCATGTTACTATATTTTGTCGGTCATACCCAATCTTTGTGCAGTTAATAGTAAATACGTATTATCAAGTAACCGTTACGATTAGTCGCACTACGTGATCCGCAGATGAACTTTTAAAACTACAAGTGGCGTTAATCGGACTTTGCTTTCATAACCCGAGACTAATAGTATGGGCGAGCGTGATATACTTTAAAACGCAAGACATTTTAAATTCAAATAAACATTCAGACTCCGGCGTGTTATAAACAACGTGTGCCGTGTCTTCAAAAAAGAACTTTATTATCGAACAACCGACTCGACCAGGGACCCGTGGCTGTCATCATCTGGTGAGGCGTCGCAATGCTGGAGCCTACTTCACCAATCTCGGAGGCAACACAGCGAGAAGAGTATAATTTCAGCTAAGTCACCTTTCACCAATCAATGAACTTATTAAAGTGTCATTTCCATGTTTAGAATAACATTTGATCTTTGATTAGAATTTAAAACCATAACAACTATTAAAGTATTCTCTGTAACCATTTTCACTTAACATTTTATTAAAGAAACCTCAGTTTTTGAAACTTAACTTTTGTTTTTTATTTTAGATACATTTTAAATCCTTATTATATTTAAAAGCGACCCTGAGATAAGATTATTAAAAGAGCTATGCCAAATACTGCCTGAACTTGTGGATATATGTAATGATAAACTGAGACCCAAGTCAGTGCAATAAATTACATTTCAATATTAAGAACACTCAATATAAGTAAGAAGCTTTTCAGCCCCGCCTCATAATGGCCCCCAACTCGTGGCGATAATTTATTTTGATAAGTTATCAAAAGAACCTAGTATTTTCAAATAAAAAGTTAAAATTTTTGTTAAAGTAAATTTTTGAAAAAATTAAAATATCAAGTCAAAAGGTAGGATGTTATATATAAGTATATATAGTGATGTTAAGGGTTCAGTGGTAGCTTAAATGAGTAGTGCCGGATCCGAGTCATCAGACGATAACCTACCTTTAAGCTTATTGATTATTAATAGAGTAAACATGAATGAAAATAATGATTCGAGTATAAATTTTAGTCAAAATAATGCAGAAATTGAAATTCATAGAGAAATGGATAACGAACTAGCTAACTTGAGAGACGATGACAAAGATAGTGTAAAATCAAATAGTAAGAGTAATAAGTCAGAGTCAGTGTTAACAAATATGGAAGACTATGGAAAAGAAATAGCATTGGGGGGTGGTGAATCGATGTCAGAGGGAATTAGTGAATCGAGTAATATGGGAGTGACCGGGGGTAGTGTGAATGAACAGCCACAATTGTCTGACATGATGGCCATGATACAAGGTCTCGTGGGTCAAATAAATAAAAATGTTCATGAAGTAAATCAAAGTCTTATGGGCCAAATCAATAAAAATTCTCTTGAAATGAATCTAAAGTTGGAACAAATGGATAAAAATTCTCTTGAAATGAATCTAAAGTTTAATGAAATAAAAGGGGAAATGTGTAGTAGAATTGATGAAAAATTTGATAAAGTTTCAGCAGATAATAAGGTTATGATAGAGCAATTAAAGTGTAACATCACAAATGTTAATACAAAAGTAGAAGTAGTTAAGGGAGAAGTAGAGGTACTTAAGAATGAAGTAGGGGGTATGAGATAAGAAGTAAAAGTACGTAGGGATGAGACAGTAACTCGGTTTAATGAGGTAGAGAGTAAGGTAGAGACGCTCAGTGTTGAGATTATTAATAAAATAGACCAACATTGTAGTGAGACTGCCAGTGAACTCGTTAAAAGTAAAGAAGAGCTGCGTAAATTTAGGTCCGGGTTCGAAATCGAGCAGGAGAAGTGGAAAGGTAAATTTGGGGCTGAGTTAGAAGCACAGGTAAGACAGGAAATCTCTCAGTACGATGAAAAAGTAAATGATAAGATCGTAAATGTTAAGAGTGACTTGGTAGAGATAAGAAATGAACTTTGTAAAGAAATTGCCGAATTGAGGGGTAAACCTATAGCAAGTAACATTAGTGAGAGGAGTAATGAATATAATGAGTGCGTAAAAAACGTAGGATCAAGTAATAAAGCTGCATCAAACTTAGCAGAGGGATATTTAGTTGATTTTCATGGGGACCACGAGAGGTTCAATCACCCTATGTATTTCCTTAGATTTGCTAAAGAGTTTGTAGAAGTGTCGGATGGTAGTTGGGAGAGTAACAAACTAGTGTTACTTAAATATTTGAAAGGGTCAGCAAACATATGGGCGCGGGAGATAATAATGTCCCTTGGTAGCTATGAAGAGTTTGAGTCTGCTTTCAAAAGACAATATTGGAACAGGAATATACAGCGACAGTGTGAAAACGAATTACTAGGTAGAGGAAATTTCGTAGTAGGTAGAACCGACCTTGTTTCCTATGTAAGCAAACTGTACGACAAGAATGTATATTTAGATAGGCCCCTCGGTATGCTAGAGTTTATAGATGAAGTGTGCAGGCATCTGCCACAGAATATAGGACTCTCGTTGTTGTCTCTATCTAGAGCAAGTAGTGTAAACACCAAGGGAGACTTGATTACGCTGCTTAAGCAAGTAAGCGTAGTCATAGATAGACCAACGACGCAACGCGATAACGGACCACCCGTTAAAGTAAACTTAGATAATCGAGGAGGTGACGCTAGGCCGACGGAGAATTTTAAACCTAATCAAGGTAAGTATGTGCCGTACCGCCGATATGATCAGGAGAACGGTAGGGGTAATGATGATCGCCGCAGGTATGAACAGAATACACGGAGATTTCAACGGAATAATGAAAGACGTGATGAACAAAATGACGAGAGGAGAGAGAGATCCGGTATATGAGATGAGGTTGCGAGCGGTCGGATATATAGTCAAAAGGTTAATGTGCTAAAAACAGGTCAAGATAACAGTATAAATAAAATAGAGCCAAATATTGAAAACTTTCAATTATTGTCAGATAGCTTTGGGGTAAGATTGGGTAATAAGATATTAAACTTAAATACTAAACGCTCGCAACAAGGGAAGACTTATATTAATTTTTGTGTTGGTGGTAATAAGATAGACGATTTAATCAAGTTAATTGACGAGAAACCAGATGAGCTAGGCTGTAATGTAATCACATGGATCGGAGCTAATAATCTATTGAAAGGTGACAATGTTAAAACAGTATGTTCGTTGTATAAGCAGTTGTTAGATAAGCTGGTCAAGTTGCGAAAAAACGTATTAATAGTTGAAACGCCAGTTATACTAAAACTAAGTCAAACGGACAGAAACCACGTAAAAGATGTTAATGAGATAAATGCTTACTTAAAAACTTTTGACGGATTAAATAAAATCAAGTTTTTAAAAGTAAATGAGCTATTGCTAATGAATGGTCGAGTTAATGAGAACCTATATGAGAAAAATATTAAGGTGGGAAATAAGATCTACAGCGATTTGGTACATTTAAATCAGGAAGGACTACAGTTAATCTATGATAAGTGCGTCGAGTTTATTCGAATAAACAAAAAATCAGTCACGCGCCGAGTAAACACATGTCGAGTCGACGGGGATACCCGAGGTGCACAGTTAGTGGGGGTCCTGAAGTAAGGGAAGAATTATTGGACGAAAGTAATTATAATAATCCAGTTTCCAATGTAGTAGGAACCGAGCTCCCAGAATTAATAATCAATGTAGGAAAGACCGAGATTAGATGTATTGTAGATTCTGGTTCGCAAGCAACGATTATGTCCGAGGAAGTTTATAATACTATTAAACAGGAAAATAGTTTTAATATATCAGAATTACCGGCAACTAACGTAACCATTCAGGGAGTGACTGGAGTCAGATCGAAGAAAATACACCACCAGGCATATGTTCCGTGTAGTATAAATAATGTATGTTTTGATATTCCTTGTTTTATTGTGAGAAATATACCAATAACTGTAATATTATTATGTGACTTTTTTGAAAAATATAAGGCAAAGATTGATTTTAAGGAAAATATGCTACATCTAACTTTAAATGATATGCAGGTCATAGCGAAGTTAACAAGAAGTAACGTAGTCGAACAAATTTGCGGGATAAGAATCATATACTCTAACTTGATTGTGACGCGGAGCGGCGAGCAACAGCTGACTCGCGCTACTAGTCTATTTATAGAGACGCGCTTGGGACCCGGAGCACACTCGCCACCACAACCTGACCTGCGGACCGCAACGCAAATTGTAGACACGGTAGTGTTAGATATACTCACTAGAAATCCAGAAATGTCGGAATCACAAGTGAGAAGGTTATATAAAGTAATAGAGCGAAACAGGGAAGTTTTTTCAGATAAGCTTGGATTAATAAAAGATTTTCAAGCTAGTATTAACTTATCTGATAAGAATCCATTTATTGGTAAGCCTTATCCTATCCCATTTCAAAAACGTAGGGAGGTTCAGCGTGAAATAGAACAGCTTTTGGAAGATAACATAATTGAACGAACCAATAGCCCATATAACAATAGTTTAGTCCCAGTAATTAAGAAGAACGGAACAATGCGTATATGTATTGATAGTCGCCGCTTAAACAGATATATAATTAGTGATTGTGAACGTACCGAGAAAATGGAAACCATACTACAGCAGTTCGCCGGTACAAAATACTTAACATCTATAGATTTGACACAGGGTTTTTTGCAAGTGAAGTTAGATAAAGAGTCTAGGAAATATGTATCATTTGTATTTAATGGATCAAATTACTGCTATAAACGTTTACCATTTGGATTAAAAATTTCCTCTGCAACATTCATTAAAGCTATGACTCATATATTTAAGGGACATTTTGACTCATTTATGACCACCTATGTGGACGACATTCTGATTTTCTCGAAAACATTAGACGAACACCTAGAACATATAGACTTAGTATTGGGAAGATTGGCCGAATATGGGGCCACGGTTAAATTAAATAAATGTGAGTTTTTTCAGTCAGAGGTAAATTTTCTTGGTTACATAATATCTTCAGAAGGAATTAAGATGGACCCTGAAAAGGTAGATAAAATATTGGAGCTAAAGGACCCTGGGAATTTAAAAGAGTTACGATCAGTATTGGGACTTATGAATTATTACCGGAGTTTTCATCATAAATACTCAGATTTAACTGCAAAGTTTAGTCATTTATTGAGCGGAAAAGGTAAATGGTCATGGGTTAAACAAGAATCCAACGATTTTCAAACATTGAAGAAAGAATTTTTAAACTCAGTCATGTTAAGTCACCCAGATTTTCACAAGGAGTATTACATAGGTACTGACGCGTCAGATAATGCAGTAGCTTGCGTGTTATACCAGGAGGATGAGGAAGGTAATCAAAAGGTAATAATGTTTGCTAGTCGAAAACTGTTGGAAGCTGAAAAAGCATATTCTATTACTGAAAAGGAATTGTTGGCATTGGTGTTTGCATGTAATAAATTCAAAACATACATAGTAGGGCATCATAAAATTATAGTAAGAACAGACCATAAGACACTTGTCTTTCTAAATAGCGCTCGTTTGGTACACGGACGAATTTTAAGATGGAATCTAGTATTACAGGAGTATAATTTAGATATACAGTATTTACCTGGTAAAGAAAATGTAGTGTGTGACGTACTTTCTCGAATAAAACATGACAGATTGGACAATAAGGATAAGCATAACATAAAGGTACTTAAATATAAACTGGATCTGGGTTTCAAAGATAACGAAGTAAAACAAATTCTGGGGGGGTTACGAGATAGTCAGCTGGAAGACGAGAATTATGGTAAAATCATCGAATTGTTACAGAGTAGTGACATGCATGGTAAAAGTAAAGTAGATAAAGTATTCCAAATTCACGAGGGTCTTTTATTCAAAAATATTAGAGAAGATGACGAATGGTGGAGACTTTGTATACCTAAAGAAAAAATAAAATCATTGGTAGATTATGCACATCGCAGGTACGGCCATTTTGGCGGACATAAAATTTATTTAACTTTGAGAGAATTTTGTGTATTCAATAATATGGAGAAAGTAATAAGAGAACAGTTAAAGAAGTGTGAACTATGTCAAAAAACCAATCACGATAATCGTCATAGCGAAGGTAGCATGCAATCAATCACAGCAGAACGTCCATTACAGTTAGTAAGCATTGATCTTATTGGGGAATTACCAACGGGAAAATTCGGTGCTAAGTATATATTTTCCATGGTCGACATTTTTACCAAATATGTAAAGTTGTACCCAGTTAGGAAGGCGAATTCGCCTATTTTACTTAAGAAAGTCGAGAAATTTTGTAATGACGTGGAAAAAATTGAATGTATCCTTAGCGACAACGGAACACAGTTTACTTCTAATAAATGGTACGAAGGTCTGAACCAAATGGATATTAAGTGTATTCATTCATCTGTGTATAATCCGCAAAGTAATCCGATCGAACGATTCAATAAAGAGGTGAATAGGATGTGTAGAGCTTATTGTTATGAAAAACACACAAAGTGGACCGATTATTTGCAATATGTTGAGGATTGTTTAAATTTATCAGTGAACGGTGTCACAGAACAAATGCCATATGTATTAATGTTTAAAACAAGACCAGATACTATTTTTAAACAGTTAGTAAATTTCCCTAAAGTAAAATTTGACTATGAAAAGCTGATAAGTTTGGTTAAGGAAACTACTGATAAGAAATTGCGCAAAAGGAAAGAAAAATTTGACAAAAAAGTAAAAGGTATAAGCTATCAAATTGGGCAAAAAGAATGAACGAAAACTCACTATCTGTCAGATAAGCTAGGAAAAAAGATTAAGAAGTATTTTCAACTGTATGAAGGTCCATATGAAATTTGTGAAGTAAAATGTGGTAATGCTTATGTACTGAGAGATATCCAAACTGCAGAAATAGTAGGTACATACAATGTTAGACAATTGAAAAGGTTTATAACTTAAGTTAACCTTAAATTGGGCCCTTGCTTGTTAAGTACAGTGTTCGTTTGTGCCCTTAAACGAATCGAATCAAGATACAGACCATATGCAGAGCGATTTTTGATCGTGAACCATATTGGAGGACAAAAAGAAACAACTTTATTTGTAATATATATGATTTGTTGGTAGTAGTAAGGAAATTTATATTAAAAGTGAAGTAATAAAAAATAGTAGCTTGAAAGAATAAAGTAATAAATAAATAATTTAAATGTACAAGAGTTAATTGAACGTATTATAACGTATGAGTACTGTAAAGATAAAATTGTTTCTTAAAACACTGGACAAGACGAAATCTAGCCACTTGATAGTGTGTGGTTCCCATGCAAAAGTAATAAACAGGATATAGATACGCGCAGATGTTTCGTGTAAGCAACAGACAGACACACGGACAGTCGAGTTATACGATTAGAAAATACGAGCTACGGAACAGATGTTTTTCAAGTTTGGACAGGAAATGAGTCATTGCTGTGTGAGTCAGACCTCCCTGTTGGAGTTGTTTGAGTACGACGGATAAATAGTTTTGAAGGAGGAATTGAAAATGATTAGATAACAAAATGATTTATAATGAGTTGATAGGTGTTCAACTGTCTGATAGAAAACAATTAAAATAATATAAACTGACAGTTCGAATAAAGTTTTCTGGGATCTTTGATGACTTGTATGTAGGGATGAGCTATAATAAATAGAAAATAAGTAGCTGATAATCTCACTACAATGTTGAGGCGCAATAGTGGACGAAATGATAATAAACCAAAAAGGATATTAATGTATGTTTGTGGAAAACAAGGAAAGTTTATGTTGAGGGAAACATATTTATAAAAAATGATGATATGAAATGTTGAAATAGAATCATGACGTGTTAGTGTACAGTTATCTAAATAACGACGAGATGATAGTAGACGATTAGGGGAATATAATGTATCGATGAAGTAATCAGATAATTGAATTTATATAGAATAGAAAGGGTTTATAAAATGAGATGTATCGTGTAAAATATTTTAAGACGTATTGAAAGTTGTTATAACCTGTGTTCTTGTTAGATGTTTAAGACAAAAGTGTTTGATTATGGATAAGATGTTTTGATTAATAATAGTAAAGGGTATATGATACTCTTATATAGTGTATAGTAAACGAAAATTATATATATATAAATATATATATAAAAACATAAAAATTTTTTAGATTTTTAAATTTTTAAATTGAAGTAGTAGGGAGAGTTTGATGATTCTGGTCGGGTAAAAAGTAGGTCATTAGGATAAGTGCCACTGAAACCCGAGGTTAGGTAGTTGAATAAGGATTATTGTTAAGAATGAACACTATGATATTGAGTGACCACTATGGATATTTTTAGTAGTGAGTGAATCGTGTGGACGTTCTTCGAGAATGTAATTTAAACTTTTCCATCAAGGAAATGTTTTGGACATTTGAAGAAATGATGTATTGTTAGTTATAAGAATGTATATGTATTTTATAATGATAAAGGATATTATATTTGATTTTTAAATATGTGTTAGTCTTATAAGAAATTGTTTAATTTGATAAGAATATTGTAAAAAGACAATGAATGGTGAAAGGACAGTTGAATTTTTCATAAAATTTTGAGAATTTTCTTCAAAATTCAAGGGGGTATCTGTGGTGGGTCGAAAACCCTAAAAAGTAATTAAATAATTCATTGTAATAATCAAATTCATTCAAACAATAACGTAAAATAATATTAAAATATAAAGTCAGGAAGGCGGTTAAAATTTATTCGGTAGCGTCCAACGGCTAAATACTTTCGAGTTGAGACGAGAAAAGCGATGATTCACCAGAGGGTGGGGAGACGGGAATTACAACAACGCTGAGGTATCACGTACGGTTCAAGGCGCGGTACCCATAGGACGCATCGCATTGGCCGAGGGCAGTCACGTGATTGTTCTCACTACCCCGGAGGAGGACGATGCACAATACAGTTGGCCGGGAGCCCCAGAGGCTGTCGGACGTAGACGTATCTTTGTGTTGAACACTCGTAGCGGGGTGACGCGTTTGAAGTTGATATCGAGGCCTAGAGTCGGTCGGACACAGTCGACACCGAGCACCCGTGTGGGGTGGACAGACGTGACATTTTTGGGCTAAGAGCAGTGACGTAGGGCGTGTATCAGTCTCTACACCGAGCCATGTTACTATATTTTGTCGGTCATACCCAATCTTTGTGCAGTTAATAGTAAATACGTATTATCAAGTAACCGTTACGATTAGTCGCACTACGTGATCCGCAGATGAACTTTTAAAACTACAAGTGGCGTTAATCGGACTTTGCTTTCATAACCCGAGACTAATAGTATGGGCGAGCGTGATATACTTTAAAACGCAAGACATTTTAAATTCGAATAAACATTCAGACTCCGGCGTGTTATAAACAACGTGTGCCGTGTCTTCAAAAAAGAACTTTATTATCGAACAACCGACTCGACCAGGGACCCGTAGCTGTCATCATCCGGTGAGGCGTCACAATGCTGGAGCCTACTTCACCAATCTCGGAGGCAACACAGCGAGAAGAGTATAATTTCAGCTAAGTCACCTTTCACCAATCAATGAACTTATTAAAGTGCCATTTCGATGTTTAGAATAACATTTGATCTTTGATTAGAATTTAAAACCATAACAACTATTAAAGTATTCTCTGTAACCATTTTCACTTAACATTTTATTAAAGAAACCTCAATTTTTGAAACTTAACTTTTGTTTTTTATTTTAGATACATTTTAAATCCTTATTATATTTAAAAGCGACCCTGAGATAAGATTATTAAAAGAGCTATGCCAAATACTGCCTGAACTTGTGGATATATGTAATGATAAACTGAGACCCAAGTCAGTGCAATAAATTACATTTCAATAATAAAAATTCTCACATAAAATTATAAGAAGCTCTTTCAGCACCGCTACAATGTAGTATCTTTGAGTTTGTGTTACAATGTTGGCAATGCTATTTGCAACGTAACTAATATCCAAGTACCTATCTGAGCGCCTTTCGCCCAAACATATTTGCTTCATGAGAATAACATAGCAACTGTTAAGACTATGTATTACGACAATTATTATATGCTGACTTATATGTGTTTAATTTAATTTTACTGTAAAATTAATTAAGAATTTGCATTTTTTAGGATGCTTTCTTGGGATTTGTAAAACGAGACTGGTAAGAATAATTTAAACTTTAAATACACTACTAATTCTAGCCCTCAAACCTATTATTGTGTTGATAGGTTATTAAGAACGAGTTCGCACGCAGCACGCTGACGTGGGGGAAGTGAATTTCCACATAAAAAACTTTTAAAACTCAAAGTCAGTGTAAAAACATACATTTATTCTAATCTTTATATATAATTCTGTAAGCGAAAAACTTAAGTCAAAATTGTGGGAGTTTGGCAAATAGTAGAATGATGGGAGACGGCTCAAATTAAAGGTCTTTATCCCAGGAACTCGAGAAAAATAGCAGTATTCCCGAAACATTAGCAGCAAACAAGAAATAACGTTAAACATTTCCCATAAGAAACGCATGGGAATTTTAAAACGTCTGCTTTGTTTACAATAAATAATTTGTGACTACTTTGTTTACGATGTGACATGTGTTCCTACTTGGAGCAAGGCAAGGTTTGGGGCTATCGCCCCTTCAAGCCACTAGTTTTTATTGAAATCTGAAAACACTGATTTTTTTGCTGTTTGATACTCCTAGTTTCATGCTGGGAATACAATTTTGCGCATTATAAGGTTAGGAAAAGGTCCAGTCAGGCTTGAAAGTCGGTGTGAGGTTGCTGGGTTACGATATAAAAGTACACCAACAAATGAATAATAGGCTTTTCTAATGTAAAACCCCCATAAGACAATGTACTGTATTTATTCGATACGCATTTTCGTTAATAACTTCGTTAATAATACTAGAATGACGAGAGAGGGCTTAAAACTTTGGCCCCACTGATTCCCATCTTTTTACTTGCCTTAATTTTACATCCGGAGCTCTTCTGACCCTTTGTGGCCCAAAAAATCGAAATTTGAAAGATTAATCCCCAAAAAAGGGTTTGGAGTTTTCCAATTGTTTTGCCCAACGAACTTGTCCTCCAATTATAGAAATAAACGTCCCTACCAAATTTGAAGTAAATCGGACAAAAAATGCGACCGCTAGAGTACACACACACACACACACACACACACACACACACACACACACACACACACACACACATATATATATATATATATATATATAGTATAAACAGGGTGAGTAAGACCTCCCGTCCAGCATGTATAACGGGAGAACGGTTTGGTCTAAAGTCATCAAACAAAATTCTTCCCTACTAAAACGCATATGGGCTATCTATTAAAAATATTGTCATCAAAATCTATTTACAGAATGTTCCAAAACTGAAGGTCACGGTTCGACTCTCAAAGTTTTCTTATGTAAACATAGGGAATATTATACATAATTTTGAAGGTCTCGTTAAAATAAACATTCTGTCTCATAAACATCTGTTTCAAAATTGTTGTGTAAAATATTGACATTTACGGAATACCCTGTATTTTCTAAACCACTACTCGTATCTTTTTTCTGGCTTCAATTTCCTACTCGTGTTAAACTCAGCTTTACTCTGGTATGCTACATGACAGGCTTTTTTGAAAAATCTATATTTAAAAAAGTTTTGAAAATGCCTATATGCCCAAAATTCAAAAAAGTCAAATGGTAGCGTATTTCAAAAAGCATACCATTAAAAAATTCTAGTAAATCCTAGCAACTTTCTAATGTACACCAACCTCGTATCTCCTTTCGTTTTTATGCAATCAGCAACAAAATATTTTCCATATGAAATGCATGTTAATTTTCATAACACTTGCATGTATTCTGTGGCCACATTAGTTTTATGTGCTATGTACAATTAACATGCATTTCATATGGGGTATTTCATGAGTAGGGGTATTCCGTAGTATTTTACACAAAAAGGGCCGCCATTTTGAAGAAACGGTTTAACATAAGTGAATTCTGTTTTCGCCAAAATGTTTATTTTAAGAACCTTTATTATTTGTTTATTTTTAAAATTATGTATAATATTCCCTATGTTTACATAAGAAAGCTTTGAGATTCGAACGCGTGACCTTCAGATTTGAAACATCCTGTACATAGATTTTGATGAAAATATTTTTAATATAGAAAATATTTTTATTTAAAGCCCATATGCGTTTTGGTGGGGAAGAATTTTGTTTGATGACTTAAGACCAAACCGTTCTCTCGTTATACATGCTGGACGGGTGGTCTGACTCACCCTGTATATATATATACATAATTTTGAACGACCCCAAAAACGTGTTCAGGGGGTCACGTTAGGAACTTCTATGGTGGTCCCGGGCTTAAGTTTCACCGTGCGGGTCATGCTAATAGTTTACTGTCCGTAGGAAATTCACTAATAAAAAAGTGGTCATAGTTATACAAGTTACCTCTTGGTGATTAATTTAAGAAAAATAACAAACAAGGTCAAGGGTAAGAAACCAGATTTGTACCAAGTCCATCCCGCGGTCTTTTCTGTCGGAATGTGTCTGCAGTCAGGTCCAACGAACAATTGTCAAAAGACGATCCAAGTTTGATTTATATTATTTAAGGATGTTAGTTTTCAAAACCACTTGAATACTTTAAAATATTACCGCATTTGATGTTAGGTTTGCTTAATTCGTTAAATGTACAAGTATTTGTTCAATTTAGTCATAACTAAGCTTTAGTTTCGTGAATTTTTTAATTCGCCCGTTCTCCGCCGTATAGCAAATTAACAACCAGAAATACTGAGATCGCTTGAAACGAATTCTAAAATAAACTAAGAGCAAATTTATTGTTTATAGATTGAACGTTTTTCTTGAACTTAATACCTCCTGTTCTTGCATTCATTCCTAGCTCACTTCAAACAATACTACATTTAGCAATGCTTCCAAGTATTCATAATAATATTTTGGTCGCACATTAAAATTGACGCTTTCGGGTACTACGTTGTGTGATGGTTTCCTCGCATTATGTAGAAATTGTTTACTTAGTGTCTAATAATAGCAATGTATTATTTATGTAAACTATGCTATTATAGAATAGCATTCAGTTATACAGTATGGCAGTTTGCTTTGTAAAACTAAAATTGTCTTGTTTACTTTTAGCTCTATAAAGTTATAAATTTTATCTTTTAAAAACATCTATAAAATTTTAAATAATTTCATAATACTGGGATATTGTTATATATGTTAACCAATACCGTACAAATTGCTTTAACAATATATTTTGTTTATAGTAAATAATACTTGCATTGAATAAAATTTGATCAGTAAGGTTTATTGATACGAATTTGATAACTCAAGTCAGGCTCGAAACGTTTAAATTTGCAGAACCTGCTTGTTTTCATTAGATAAATATTTTAATGTTTAAAAATAAACAACTCATTACTGATGCTATCACAAATTTTGACCAAAACCATGTAATATAAGTCTTTCTTGAAATATAAGTTAAAATTATATTATTAATTTAATATCTAAAAATTAAACATGTAAACTTAAGTTTATTAGTGAATTTCCTTTGGAAAGTGAACTATTAGCATGACCCGCACGGTGAAACTTAAGCCCGGGACCACCATAGAAGTTCCTAACGTGAACCCCTGAACACGTTTTGGGGGTTCGTTCAAAATTATATATATATATATATATATATACACATACATGCCCAATAGCAAACAGGTATATATATATATATGTGTGTGTGTGTGTGTGTGTTTGCACTCTAGCGGTCGCATTTTTTGTCCGATTAACTTCAAATTTGGTAGGGACGTTCCTTTCTTAAATCAGTTGGACAAGTTCGTTGGGAAAAAGAATCGTAAAACTCCAAACCCCTTTTTTGGGGGTTAATCTTCCAAATTTCGAGTTTTTGGGCCCAAAAAGGGTCAGAAAAGCCCCAGATTTAAAATTAATGCATGCAAAAAGATGGGAATTAGTGAGACGAAAGTTTTAAGCCCTCTCTCGTCATTATATCATAAATATTTACCGAGTTATTAAGGAAAATGTGTTTCGACTATACACAGTGCGTTGTCTTATGGGGGTTTTACACTTGAAAAGCCTGCTACTCCTTTGTTAGAGTACTTTTATCATCCCCAGCAACCTCACGCCTACTTTCAAGCCTGACTGGACCTTCTCCTAACATTATAATGCGCAAAATTGTATTCCCAGCTTTGCAGGTAAATGAAACCAGGAGCATCAGAACAGCCAAAAAATAAATGTTTTCAGATTTCAATAAAAATTTGAATACAAGTATGTTTTTACACTAATTTTAAGTTTTAAAAGTTTTTTTGTGGAAATTCACTTCCCTCACGTCAGCGTGCTGCGTGCGAACTCGTTTTAAAATTGTATTATTTTGTCTTGAATAATCGGTTATGAATAACAATTGAACTTAGTAATAATTTAGAAAACAACCACACCTAGTTAGTTAAATTTCAATTACTTGACAAACTTTGCAAGTAAATATTTGGTCAGTAAAATAAAAAGGTGTAATCAAATCATTTTAAAGATTGTATGAACTCTCAAACTTGAGAGGGCGTCGTCTATTGTCAACGCCCGCAATACACTCATGTGTGTCGAGTGGTATAACTTGAAATGCAGGAACTGACGCAGTATCGCTGTGGCCAAAATATGAACTCATTTTTGAACCTACGACGCTTCACTTAACTTTAAAATTCATTACTTATAAATTTATGGGTTAAAAATAACTATACGTTATGTAGGTAGTCCATTTTATCCTGAGAATGAGAAGTATGATTTTACATGGTAAATTAGAGTAAATCCTTACGAAATAATCTGTAATATGGTACTAAGAAGATTAAAGGTTGCATTTACCTTAATAATTCATCAAAACAATGGATATATTTTTTCTATTTTGCAGGAGTCTAGGAAATAAATTTGTTTAGGGGAAAACTCAAAAGTGTTGTTTTTTACCCAATTTTATGTCGGACAAGTAAAGGTGATACATATTTTAGAGTATTAATTGCATTATATATATATATATATATATATATATATATATATATATATATCAAGTTCCTTTATTTTAAATGCCATTAAAATCGAGTGAAAAATAACATTTTAAAGTTTTATTTTAAATGAAACTACCTACAAGATTCTACCATTGCTGATGATCTTATGTATTAAACTGATTTTGTTTTTCTTTTCCGAGTCGATCCGGCTCTTCTACCCGACCGATTTCATAATTGGTGTCTTAAAGTGAAGGTATGCACGCACACGCACAGATTTCACATCAAGCATCCGCAATCATTTATCTATCGTATTACTCGACCAAACAACATAAATGTCATATTATCTGAAATTTGACTTTAATTCAAGATAAATATATCCAGTTATAATTAAGTTATTACATATGTTTTGGTCTAAGAACCTTCAGTGAGTTACAGGCTTTCATTTTAGCTATTACTTATTTAGATTGGACAAACCTGAAGCAAGCTGCTGAATTCCGAACAACAAACATTTTAGTTTTTTAAGATTGGTGTTCAATCAACGATCCATATCTCCAGTTGTACTTAATGTAATTAACATGTTTTGGTCTTAAAATACTCATAGAAAAAAAGGTTTTCATTTGAGATATTGGTAATTTAAATCGAACACGTTATAGGCAAGCTATAGACCTCCAACTAACATAAATTTAAATATTTCCAAAATTTGTTTTCAGTTAAAGATCTGTAACTCCAGTTCTAATTAGGTTATCACATATTTTAACATATGATTGAAAGAATAATTCATACTGAAATAGTATATTTATTTCATAACAAGAGTGGAAAGTGGGATTTTGCATGTTCGAGACCATGTTCGACAAGTCTCGCACTTCTAATAGTCGAGAACATGCAAAACACTTCTTTCACTTGAATTTTGAACGATATTTTTCACTACACTACTTTGAGATTAGCTATTTTCGTTATGTGTTTATCATATGAGTTGTTGCTAATGGGAATTTTTCACAGTAAATATTACTTTCCACTGTAAACATTAGACATCTGATCTGTATGTAAATATGAAGTTTCGCAGGTGATAAACACATAACGAAAACAGCTGATCTCAAAGTTGTGTAGTGAAAAGGTGTTACTTTTTTAGTGCAAATTCTTTTGTTTACTTAGATGTCTACAATAAATCTGTTTTATTTCAGTCAATCATGAAACTGTGGATTGAGTAGACGATTATTACTGTTTGCTTTATTATTATTTTCCAGTTATAACTTTTTTGTGTGTTCTCAAATTCGGTTAACTAATTCAATTTCATTTAATTATTCACAAAACCCTGAATATTAACGAGACAATTAATACTAGAGTAAATTTAGTTAATTTGCAGATTTTAGGTAAACATTATTGTTATGCTAAATTACTTACTCTGTCCCAAGAGTTAAAAAATCCTTATCATGTAACATAGCAAATCAGCCAATTGTGGATTAAAAGCGAGATGCTCTTTTATTTGTGATCAGAAAATTATATTTTAAATTAAGTACGAATAGAACACATCATTATTTTTTTACTTGCACTACTAAAATTTTACTTATAAAAAATACATTATTAGGTAGTATAGATAAGTAAAAAAAGGAATAACAACATTTTGTTATCAGTTTATTAGAGTTTTGTATATATTAACCAAAAGTTTTTATTTAAAAAATTCAGTTAATTTTTTATTGATTATTGCCTCAAGACTTTAAAATCAACATTTTCAAACGTTAATTATTTTAAGAGTCAAGAGTTATTATGTTCCAGGTTGACAAGACTGGCTGGCTGTGTCCCCCGCTCTCTTCATTCAAATGAAATACTTCCTTTCTTTATCTATAACTACCCATGTCTTTACTGACCAAGTACGATATGTGTTGTGTTACTATATGTAAATTGGTGTAATTAGGTTAAACTATTGCTGCAGAACCACCCTGAAATCTGATTGAAACTTTGTATTCTGACAAAAATATTTTATCCTTCAATTTGTTCAGGTTTATTTCTGTTAAGTTGTTTCTTATTAAAAGCTTAAACTGCTTGGACTTAACAATACATTATAATAAATAAGATAATTTATAGATTTTATAGCTGAAATTTTAACAAAATTCTTCCTAAAGTTTATATAGGAGAGAGAATTGATCATGTGATATTAGCTTAGAGTGAGAGAAAAGATATTTTTAAAGACAGATAGTTTATGAAATAAAGAATTTCAGAGTTGTTTAGTGTTTACTGTTTAGTGTTTTAAGCAATGTTGAGTGTTATAAATAAAGCTATATTTTTGTAAATATGAAATTAGCCTTGAATGTAATTGGAACAGATTTCAAATTTGTATTAATTGCGTTCTGAAATGTTTAAGCTAAATCTTGAATTAACCCTTTTTCTTAATATTTGTTTACATAAACTTATGATAATACTTACCGTACATCTTAGCTGGTTTAGGTCTTAGCATGTGACTCGATTGTAGATTAGTACAAATATGTGTTTAAAATAAATGTTGGCAAGGTATTACAAGGTGTTACTCTCTTATTCTATGTACCTTTAGTGTTTAAATCCAAACTACTGTGCAGAGATGAACTGTCGGCTAGTGAGGGGAAGGGGATACTAGGAAAATTACCCTTCCACAGGGCCGTATTTAGGACATCTGGGACCCCGGGCGTTCAGGAAAATGGGGCCCCCCTAATATAAATACAAGCATGTATGTAGGTATATGTACATACAAAAGTAATTTTTTTCTATTCCGTACTATAACCTTGTAATTTGTAAGATTCTAGTCTATATAAATAAATCACAATCCCTTTTTTTGACGTGACTCCATAACTCGAGAACGAGTGCACCAAATTGGACGATTCTTTTTTTGTTGTGTTCCTTAATGCCAGGGGAAGGTTTGTATGAAAGAAAATTTTTAATCCACCCAACCATTATTTAGTAATTTGACTTTAAAAATTGTAAAAAATGCCTTTAAATTAACATTGGTGGAAAATGCTTTTATTAAACTGTGAGATACAAAAGAGATAATTTCCAATTACAAAGAAACTATCATGATTAAATATCAATCAAATAAACCCCCGTTGCAGCAAACCTCGTACTCAGCGAATTTCCTATGTATGAATAAATTTCTTACTACCACATAAAGTCACTCACCAAGTTTCATAAAAATACATAAATAACTAAGTGATATATAGCATTTTATTTATTCTCCATAAGAATAACATTAGTGCTGAGAACGCAGGTTTGCTGCAACAAGGAAGATGAAAATATGTTTTTTTTTTGCGATTATCAATATAACTCAACCAGGTGAAGCTACATACCAATTTTTAATGATTTATGTTCATAATTAAGGGAGATATAAAGCTTTACGTATTCTCCATAAGAATAACATTAGGGATGAGGATGCAGGTTTGCTGCTAAGAGGATAATAAAAAAAAATTATTTTTTTTGCAAATATCAATATACCAGTACTAGGTGAAGCCACATACAGTACCAAGTTTCATCAATATTCATTCATTAATAATAGAGATATAAAATTTTAAATATTCTCCATAAGGATAACATTGGACAACGTACTGTGTTTAGCACTTTGAATTACTCGGCAACGGTTGGACGTAGAATCACAATTTAAACACCAAAATGATTGTTTTGTAGAGCTTAACTGATTGGTTAAAGTAAATGTGAAGTTTACTGTAAAATTAATTGAGGAAAAGTAAAAACCATTTTCCCATAAGATTAACATGGGAGATTTTATGAACACATTTTTTGGATTTTCTCCGCAACCACTTAACCTAGGTTGATGATTCAAAATACCAAATTATTTGTTTTTTTAAGCTCTATAAAATGGCTAAAACTAAAATTGAGTGTTTTTAAAATTGTAGGGGGAAAAATTCAAAAAACTGATTTTTGAAAAATTTAAAACCCCCATAAAACCCCCTTTCCATAGTCCGATCAATCTGGTTTTCGAACTTAGTCATAAATGTTACTCTACACATTTGTGCCAAATTTCATAAAAATCGGGCGTTTCTTTCAAAAGTTATCGCGGTAACGGACACATATATATAGATATATAAATATATACTTTATAAATATATACATATATATAAATTTGAACGAATGGTGTTTTTGGCATCTGGGGACCTCAAAACAAAAAGTTATCATGGTCTTGGGCTTAAGTCTTACCATGCCACTTACGGTAATAGATTCTTCCCTATAGGGGAAATTCGCTAATACATTTCATGAAACATAACGTACTTAGTATATAGTGAAAGGTTTTCCCCAAATGAGAAAAAGGGTTTATATTTATAATTCGTGAACAAATAAATCATTAATATAAGAATTTGAGGGACAACGTTCTCCTGTAGACTTATCCCAAACCATTAACAATTTATCCCCTAGATGGCAGCACCTGATATTTGAAAATTTCCAATGCCATTTGGTTAAATCATATGTAATCAATACTAAGATTTGAATGAGTTAAAAATCATGTGTTTATTTGTTTACATTTTGGTTTTTATTTTGTCAAGGATTTAGAAATTGTACTTAGTTCAAAGCTTTTTTAATAACCAAGGTAAAAAGTGTTATAATTTGAGCTGGAATCTTTTCATTTAACTGTGCTATAATGTGAACCAGAATCTTTATATAACTTTCAAGTTTTAGTTTTGTAAATATTTGTTGTGTACAGTCGTTTTTAACCACAATGACAAAAAAACTGTTTTGTTATAATTAATTTAATAACCAAGGTAAAAAAGTGCTATAATGTAAGCTGGAATCTTATAATTTAACTGTGCTATAATGTGAACCAGAATCTTTTTATATACTTTCAAGCTTTAGTTTTGTAAATGTTTGTTGTGTACAGTCGTTTTTAACCACAATCACAAAATAAAACTATTTGTTTGTTATAATGCCACCAATCAGACGTGCTAACTTACTGGAGAAGTCTTTTCCAAACAATTGCTAGAAATTGGAAATGGTAAAATACCTGTTGACCCATTGTCTGGATGCATTACATTCCCTGCCAATTTTTGTAACTTTACAAAATCAACAAACGAACTTATCGAGATGGTGTTCCCAAACATAGTTGAAAACTACAAGAATCATGTTTGGTTAAGCGGACGAGTTATTTTAGCTGCAAAAAATGTTGATGTCAAAGAAATTAATATTAATATTCAAAATAAGATACCCAGTGGATTGGTGACATACAAATCTGTTGATTCTGTTAATAACCAAGATGATATTGTTAATTATCCAACAGAGTTTTTAAATTCACTTGAATTGCCGGGATTACCACCTCACAATCTTCAATTAAAAGTGGGGTCGGCAATCATCATGTTGAGGAACATAAACCAGCCACGCCTTTGTAATGGCACTCGGCTTACAGTAAAAAGTTTAATGAACAATGTCATTGAAGCCACAATATTACAAGGAAAGTACAGAGGCGAAGACGTGTTGATTCCACGGATCCCTATGATTCCAAACGACATGTCATTTGACTTTAAGCGGTTGCAATTTCCAGTACTACTTGCATTTGCAATGTCGATAAATAAATCACAAGGGCAGTCGTTGAGTGTTTGTGGCATCAATTTGGAAAATCCATGCTTTTCACATGGCCAACTCTATGTCGCCTGTTCCCGTGTCGGAAACCCATCAAACTTATTTATTTATGCGCCAAAAAACAAGACTAATAATGTTGTATACCAAAAAGCATTACAATAAACGAGATTGTTTTTTTATATATTTATTGTTATTTATTCCATTTCACATTTAATATTCACATTAAAGACAGGACAACGTCTGTCGGGTCATCTAGTCTTTAATAAATACACCAAATATACAAACACACATATAATATACAGTATATAATAACACATTTTAATTTATTATCAAAATTTTAAAAACTTACAAAACAAAATTTTATATTTTATTTTCCTTACAAGATTTTTTATGGTCTAAGCTCTCTTAAGCCAATAACCTATATCCAATAACCTAACAATATATTCAGTTAATACACAATAAAAAACAATATGACTAGTTGAAATGACAACACAAATTTATAAATAAAAGATAATCTCGTGTAACTGTTTTACCACAGACATCATTGTACTGAGATAATTACAAACAAAAAATAGCATATATGGAAGAAATAGTTTATCAACATACTGCTGGATGGACTTCATTAAAAAGTATTTCATGCAATATGGACAGTAAAAACTCCTTCTTTCTGCATTTATTGGCTGACAAGTCATTAATTATATGTTCATAGTCAAGGCAACGCAGAGTATCATTTTCTTTACTTAGGATGATAAAGCTTTTAATCAATCCGGTTTACTGTCAATTCAAAAGTAACATTTTACATGTTTAAACTTTTAAAACATCTTCTTTTTACGAATGCATTTGATATTATCACACACAAAAATGTTCTCAAAGAGATTCAAATGTTTGGAAATGAAGTAAAAGGGCAGTTATATTGTAGACATTTGTAAATTGTTTTCATGGTTTACGTGATGATGATACAGTACAATGAAATGTTATCTTCATCATTGGCTCTCGTCTCTTCCTACTTCCTACATTATTACAAAATGGGTGTGGAGACTTGTGTCTCTTCCATGACGGGCACCACGCTTACGAAGAGCTTTAGGAAATACACGTGTGCACGAGAAGCCTGAAGTTTCTGCGCCACCCAAAAACGCGGTTGTCTGCTCTGGCGATTTATTTTAACAGGATTAAATAGCCTGTGCTTGTAGTAGCGAAACTATGTTGTGAGGTTAAGGGAATGAGGTTTTGAAGTCTGTAATTAGCTCTGAGTCAATGTAATGCTTGGTTTGGGGATATCTCTTCTTATAACTTTGCTTGTAAAACAAACTAACAATAACAATTAAAACTTTAGTGTACTAATAATACCAACTAATTTCCTGATATATAACAAACAATTTGCAGTACTGAACTGATTATTTGCTTGCTGTCCACTTATCATGAAAAAAAATAATTAATTGAATCCCTTTATTTTGTGATTACCCATTAGTCCGCATTTTGCAAATTTAGATGTAGTTAAATGCATTATATTTAAAAACAAAAAATTTTCAATAGTTAACTGATTAGCCTATTTTATACGGTAACGACCTGGTTTTATAAAATCTTGTGATTTGTTTGATTACCAATGGTTAGATCAATGTCAATGTTAGTGTATAAATTATTCAAGTAAATAATAAATATAATCCCATTACTTAATATAAATATGTTGGCACGGATTTGGAATGAGTGGCTTAATGTGGTTGACAAATGTTTGATATTGTTAATTAAATTTATTAACTTCCAGTGTATACTCACTTTAATAAAATATAAATATACAAATTAAATATGTTTAACAAACTAGTTAATTCATGAAGAATTAAATTTATGTTTTTTGCCTCCGTTAGTTGAAAAAGCCTGAAAACATTCCCACTGAGCCCTTCGTAAAATATAGTGAAACGCAAAACAGTTTTAAGACAAGCAAATAAATAATTGTGGAGCTAATTTCACAACTAGCAGGGAGATGAGTTATGTATTCTGTTTGACTCGTTTCTCTTCGGCCATCTCCGAGAACGTTCGTTCGGTAAGGCAGCGCGGCCTTCGGAATCATTCGTTTATCTCCGGCTATTCGTAAGCGCGGTGCCCGTCAGGGACGAGACATCACTGACATCAGTGGTGTGGAGGCTGGGTAAACGGAGAATTTAGTGTTGGCAACAACAATGATAGGCAACTTACATCCCGTAACCCCTCTCCGAGACCAGGGCAGTACTGATCGTATTGAGAATAAATTGATTCAAATCAAACATCTTTAACTTCAGAACCTATTATAAAATCCAGAAATATAATAATAAAAAACAAAATAAAGAGGCTACACGCTATCCTATCAAAACTAGTATCATCTTTATTATTAGGCCTAATTGTATATCATATCTAGGATAACCTCAAACCTCTGACTAACTGTTCTACACGTTAAGTGACCTTCGTAACCGATTATAATTTGGATACTATTACTTCATTACTTTCTGTTTGGCTGTTTGTTCCTAATATTTTATAATATATCATATTGAATTTTGTGCAACAAAGAACAAAAAAATTAACTTACATCGCTTGAACGGAATCTGCAACTTCCAAGTACGGCAAAGCATGGCAAATATTAAACAATTTATGGGGTTAGGGAATAGGCTCAAAAGTTATTGCTCAAGAACAAGAAGTTATTGCAAATATTCAATATCTACTTATACTCAGCAAAATAAGGTGCTCTACAATACCGTCAGTAGTTTACATTTCAAATATTACCTGACATATTCCTGTTACTTGATTAGGGCAAATTTATCAAAATCCGCACTTGGTATTCAAAATAATAAACATTAGAGAATGAGTTTGGGTTTGAGACTTGGTTTGAACTAGGGAATCCAATCCCGGACGATATTTTCAATCCCGGGATTGTGGGATTGGAAAAAAACAATCCCGGGATCCCGTGACCAATCCCGGGATTGGCCGTAATTTACAAAAAGCCTGAAAAAATATGCGATTAGGTGTACTTTTGTATTATGACTGAATGAAATTTTAAACATAAATGAACTAAAGCTAACATATTACGCTTATTGCCAATCATTACTTATGGGTGGACTGATTGCGTGGGGCGGTGCGTATTGTTCAATCCTTATATAATTAAAGCTGCCCTATGTAAAAATAGACCGTACCCTTCTGGAACATTATTTAATGAATTTGGTGTTTTAAGCATGAGACAGCTTTACGTTAAAACCTTATTTTTTACCATTCTGTAGAAATTTTTTAAAATTGCAACCATAATTATTCTACAAGAAATACTCAAACTGTTGGTATACAAACAATTAGATTAAGTAAATATTTGTCAGTAACAAATTCACATTATATTTCACATATATTATACAGAAATATACCTGATTATTTGAGAAATATGCAAATATGTTCTATTTTTACATAAAAAAAGTTAAACATTGGCTTTTTGAAATTGGAAGAGATATGACAGAACATATTATCACATCAGGATATAGATGAATCAATAGACGACTAATTATAGTACAATTAACTATTTCTTACTATTTCTACAAGATGGGGAAGTCAGCGAGCCCGGAATGTCAGTACGGTGACTCCGACTACGACGATGTACTGCACACCTTCTTCCATTGCGTGAGGTGGGAAGCGGACAGAAGGGACCTCGAAGGGGCCGTTGGCCCGATCTCGCCGGACACACTCGTTCGTCGAATGTTGTCCAGTCCCGAATCGTGGAGCTCTGTTTCTGCATTCTCCAGGAGGGTGCTGAAAGAAAAGAGAACAGAACAGCTGTGATGCATCGACGCAGCTAAACCTGGTGGAGCATCGCGGTTGAAATGCCATCTTTGGCGTACGAAGGCACCCTCTTGAAGTATTGCGAACAGCGTTTCCGAGAGGGCTTCCATTGCCTGGACCGATAGGTTTTTAGTGGGTGAGAGTCCTACACACCGGGGGAAACACCAAACCCTGACGGTGCATAATGCATTTTCCTATCGTAAAAAAAAAAAAAAAAAAAAAAAAAAAACTATTTCTTACTTCACTAACACAGGACATAAATAAAATAGTTCATATCCCCTTGGTCTTATGATTATTTCACACCTTCATTGTGTCAATGGTTTAAATAAATGCCTTCATAGCAATTACAAATTGTTCAAATAATGTCTATTAAATGTAGAAAAAAAGTATAAATAAAGGGATTTTGCCGACTCATGCCCTCGCACAGGCCCATGTGGGCATATTCCTTAAGGTAAAATAAGATAGTAGGTCTAACAAAATTATAAAATAATTATTATAAATTAAGAATATCTTCAAATATATTTTTACTTATTATAAGAAAAATATGTAATCCTACAAATGTATGTATTTTTTGGAATAAAATTATGTGTATGTATGTATGTATGTATATGATGACAATAATTATAGTAAATGAATACTATTTTCATTATTAAAAATACATAACAATTATTTAAATAGCACAAATGATCAACGGTAAAAGATAAAAATCTGTATTACACTATTAGTACTATTACTTTTGGTCTCACATTGGGTAGGGCTTCGGGTATGCAATAAACTAATAAAGCAACTCAAGATTGGGTTTTTAACACTATGATATGTATTTAAATTGACAGAAAAACTCTTTCAAAAAGTATCCATGAACAAATGTCTCCACCTAAAAAGTAGAAGTACTTTTTTTAATGTAGCTGCAGCTGCAGATGAATGAAATTATTAACTTATTACTAAGACAAGTTATGAATAAATCCTACTTGATAAAACAAAACTAGAAACAAAACTATCCTTTCAATAAACACAGTAGTTTCATAATAAAATCATGTAACAATTAGTAAACGATCTAAAACTAGTCGAGTAAATATTACTTTAAAAAATTCCAATGTTGTTATTTTAATGAATTTACTTATTATTATATTGGGATCAAAACAAACTAAATTTGTTCTTAATAAAAAGAAAAAAGATCAATTATCATAAAAAGGCATAATTATCTGACAAACATCACTTTCCCTATTCAGGTAAAATCTGATTGTTTCAAGTGACTGTAAGAAATTGGATTAAAATATAAACCTTTAGTTAATATATAAGAAAGAACAAAATTATCAAATTAAGAAGTTTTGATTTTTAACTTTATTATAGTGGTTTTATGGTGATTTATTGTGGTTACATCAGTTAGAAACATCACCTGTATAGCTAACTTGAGACAATTTAGCAATCCCGAAAATCCCGGGATTCGGTGTTTGAATCCCAGGATGGAAGAAATCGTCAAATTGGGCGGGATCCCGGGATTGTATTCCCTAGTTTGAACGTACACCCTTTACAACTTAAAATTATTTGTAGGTTTAATTGTCAGTTGAGAAATAATCAACTTTTTCAGAACAAAATTAAAACACTGCCTCGCGAAGTCCCCTTTAGTGGCCCGTGGGGTTTCACTTTCGTGGCCAGGGGGCCCCCCTCGGGCCCGGGGCCCCGGGCGCTCGCCCCGTGCATCCTTAGGGAAATACGGGCCTGCCCTTCCACTATTCACTGACTCGGCCATCTAATAAACCAACTGTTTACATAGTAACTTTAACCTTTTCATCAATAAGAAAGGCGGGATTTGCTGCTGCTGTGGAGAGATGACTTGTTAGCCAATGCAGGGAAGTTACCCCACCACAATCCTTGCTTACTGTTAAAAGTGTACTAAACTATATTTTTTCCTTCTAGATTTTACCACAGCTGGATGTTATACCGAGTTAAAATCTTGAAATAACTATTAAAACATTGCTTTGTCCACTTTCAACTGTGAGCAAGAACCGTGGTGGGGGAAACATCCCCTCATTTGAGTGGACTGACGCTTCTAGAGGTTTGAATTAATTTGTTTTGGCAACCGGCTTTAAATATGAAGCTTCTCCTTTTTTTCTATTACCGGTACGTATGAATGGCCAACAAGCCATCTCTGATCAGTTGCAGCAATGCCCATTTGCCTTATATATAAAAAGGTTTAACTTATATTCTTATTTGCCCTCATTTCATTATGGAGAGCAATTTTATTGGCATAAATCCTTCTCAATAAATGAAGCAAATATCATGTATTAAATAAAATAACGGTTATCCGGTTATTTTCACAGAAGTTGTCAACTAAGAAGTTGTAAAATTCATTGTTGTAGCCCCTGAACTGTGCGTATTAGTCTAAAATAGGTATGAAACTATTTTAGTCTAAGAAGTTGTATTAAATTTATAAAATATTATAGCTTTTCTTTCAAAACAAAATGTAACAACTTATAAGAGATGGTTTTCAAGTGAATTTGGTGATTAAAAATATTTGTATTTAAAATATAAAGTTTTACAAACAAAGAGCAAGATCTCAAGGTAACAAATTAAAGAAGTGGGTTTCTTGCTCCATTAAAAAAGATAAATGCCAAAAGTTCAAGAGTCACCAGAGTTGTGAAATTCCCGTGCTCGAAAAGATTTCCTAACTAGCCATTCAAAATGGCCATCTATTGCATAACACCGAATAAATTTGCATATTAACAAAAATTCATTGGGGAAGAAATTACTGTTTACTTAATTTGCAATAATTGTTACTTGACCCTGTGGAAACAACTATAAAAATGCGTAGCTAACCACAAACAGCATTCGGGAGCCTCACAATTATCTGATAAAACACAACTGGTAGATGTAATTGGGCTTTAATTCACAGAAAGTGTGAGACAGTCAAGGGTGATATGAAGGTTGAACAGTGAGAGCTCCTGGCAGCCAGAGACTGCTGAGTGTCGAAGATGGTGTTTGCAACTCTATGGGGAGCCATGGCCCTAGAACCTATCGACTAGTCAAGCTCGGATGGTCAGAGTCAATAATGTTACCGCTAAAGAAATGGAGGAACTGGTTCAAATGGAAGATTTGGGTGGTGAGTTTTTTGTTAAAAGGCTTGTAAAATACTTTAATACCAGATAATTAGGGATCTCCACCTTCTTGGAAAAAAAACAATTGAAAAAGAATGTGTATTATTTTTCACTCTGAAATCAGTTATTTCTCATTGTTACATTTATTCTAAAGAGACATTGTGGAAGTAATATTAACATTGGAAACTCACCTAAATTAGTTGTTGATGGTGAGTTACAGTAGTTGAAGTTACAGTCACTAGGAAAAGGAAAATGCAACCATAAACACCTATATAAAGGGAAAAACATTTATTTTATGTAGGAGTGTTTAGGAACTTTTTTAACACAGTTTTCTTTATGGAATTTTAATTAAAACTCACATTTATAAGACATTTTAATGAAGTAAAAGTTGAGCCAAATTTTAGTACATTCGAAGTCATCATTATATTTTCAAGAACAAAGAGGTTAACAAGTCTTCATCACCCAATAACCACAAAACCATCAAAATCAAAGCTTAAATATTTTAACAAATAAAAGCAGTCAAGTTATACCATTGATTTTGAGTACAGAACAGATATCCCAAGACTGGTTAGTTTTTGAAGCCAGGAAAACCGATCAGCTGGTCTACTGAGCAGCCCACTTTATCAGCTGCTGGCCAAAAAAAAATAACAATCCCGTTCTTCAGACAAATAAAATCCCGTTAAATCACCTTCAAAACACCCTTTTCATCCCGCTTTTAATCTGAGAACATTATTATGTTTCCCGCTTGCAGCATCATATAGTTTTCTATTTACTTATACCAGCTCTTTTGTATGTTTATGTTCTTGAAATACAACTTCAGAAATGTTTACTAATCGTAATTATTATTGTGATTATGGCTTTTCAAACTAATTACGTTTTAGTTAAACCAAAGAGAAGAAAGAATTAATTATTTTAGACAAAAAGAGAATTCAGAGGAAGAATTTGTTCTTCGCTCTGGTTAAACTTGTTATAGTATTTCTGCTTCGCTCTACTCCAAAGGCTCCAAAGGCTCTGTTATCTAGCTGGGCGACAATAATTCTGTCCTGATACGAGCGATGTCGTACGTGCAGGCGACGAAAACAGTGTCAAAACTGTTCTTAACGACAAATTACAACGACGAGGACGTTTTCTCATTCACTCTACATTGTTACTCATGCCTAAAGCCACTTGGGCATTTAAGCCTAAGGTCCATTCTATGAGCGACAAAACGCGGCAATTTGGTTGTGTGTGTGAAGGATGGGCCTAAACCTGTGTTTATGATGTTCACTGTTTTAAACCCATTTTGTTTTAAAGATTTAAAAACTTTACATTTTATAGTTGCATACGATTTTATCAAACAATAATGTTCTTTTTAACCTGGAAATATTGCTATGTACGGGACAGATAATAACTAGGCTACCAAATTAAATGGCTGAGCAAAATAAAATGGGTTTTGATGGAACAAATATACAACTATTAATATAATTTAAAAGTTTTAGTAAATAGCAATAATAAATGCCAAATAAAAACCTGACTTTAAACATTTATACCTCACACAGCTCAATTTTCACATTGTGATCGGCTATATCGGTAATATTGATGTTTTTATCCCGCGGAGGGTTCGAAAATCCCGGAATTGGGATAAAAATTCCACAAATTTAAACACGGTTGCCAGCGCCTCCTTTGAGATGGTGTAGCACTAGTTTCATAGTATATTTTTCGGGTTACAGATGGGCCATAAGCTTGGTTCATTTATTCTGTATTTAAAATTAATGGTTATAGTTGGGATTCAGAATGGTGTAATTGATTAAATATAAAATTAATAAATCAAAACATCTTATACAAAAAAAATTATTGCTATTCTAAATTTACATATTTTTCTACGTGTGGGGTAGACCCTGAGAATTTTAAGGATATTATAAGAGATTTCTGAAAATCTATGTTAAATATATCTATAGTTAAATGTCCCTCAACGTCTCTTAATTGACATGTCAAACATAAAAATGGGTGCAAATTCCTTAATTCATTAAGGATAATAGTAAACCTGATTAATTGGTGAATATTCTAATCAAAATCATATTAAAATCAACGGAAAATACGGTTGGACCTGTGCTAAATTAGAAATGAGAAAGTAATTAATAAATACCCCCGTTGCAGCAAACCTGTATACTCAGCGAATTTTAAATGGTTCTTCACTATGTCATGAACTTTCCAACTTTCATCAAAGCATATTCATGAATAAGCAAGATCAGAGATTTTATTTATTCTCCATAAGAAAAACATTAGGACTGAATATGCAGGTTTGCTGCATCAAAGACCACAAAAATCAGGTTTTTTATTTAAATCCCAATGGATCACCACTAGATGAAACAACACTCCAAGTTTTAAAAATTTATATTCAAAAACAAGCAAGATATCACATGTTGTTTCTTATTCTCCATAAGAATAGCATTATAGCTGCTGAGTACACAGGTTTGCTGCCATGGGGACCACAAAAAATGGGTTTTGCATGCAAAAATCAGTAAACCCCAAAATATCAAACCACATACTGTACCAAGTTTCATTAATATGTTGATTAATAAGCCAGATATAAAATTTTGCTTATCCTCCATACGATTATCATTGGACAACGTACTGTGTTTAGCCAAATACCTCGGTGACCATTTGACGTAGAGCAATGATCAAAATAACAAATTTTTTTAAAGTTGAATTTAATGGTGTAAACCAAAATTTGGGTTTAAAACTAATTATACGTAAAAAGTTCAAAACCCCCATTTTTAGAGTACAACCCCCCCCCCAAACCCCCCTGAAAATAGAGGGACCTGTCTAGTCTCAAACTCATGATAATATAGATGCTTCCTTACATGTTTATACCAAATTTAATCAAGATCGGACCATTTTTACAAAAGTTATCGTGCCGACACACACACACACACACACACACACACACACACACACACACACACACACAGACCCGAATTTGAACTTTATATATTTATATATATATATTTTTTATGTGGGGGCCTCAAAACGAAAAGTTATCGTGGTCCCGGGTCTAGGTCTTACCAAGCTGACTGCGGTAATAGCTTCTTCCCTGTAGGGGAAATTCGCTAAAAGTGCCTCACAAATTACAACTGTGATAACTGCACTGATCAACGACAATTTTCAGCATGGCAATGCATTTAAAACATTGTACTATGATATTTTTATTTAGGTACCAAACAACCTAGTGTGTTGTAAAATGTTTTTCTCGCCCATCAAATGTTAAATGTCTTTTTATTGAGAGGTAAGTAATGAGCTTTATTGCAGAGCTGGGAGGTAACGAGACATCACGTTACAATTACACTCCCAGCAGAGCTCATGACACATGTTCCAATAAAATTTGCTGTTTTTTCTAATCTTGTTCCTTCTTAATAAAACTCCATAATTTAACTAAACTACTATTTTTTATATGTTTGTATTGTCTATATTGTGGGATGGGGGGGCAATAAAATAGTACACGCCTCACACCTCAAGTAGTAAGAGTCGTAACGCCTTCAGGCGTTTATCACACTCATGCTGTCAAGCATCGCCCTCACGCTGCTGTAAAGACGCTCTTGCTACCCTAGGTGCGTAAATAGCTATTAGGTTTTTGGTAACCATTAACACTTATAGCTTAGTGAAAAAAGGATTCTGCATACTTAAAGGATACATTGCACTAAAACAAGCATTGATTAAAGGAGTCTTTTAAAGAATTTAATTTCACAGATATTGAAATAATAGCATCTACAATAGACTCAATCGATATTTTGATGTTGAACGAGTCGTCAGTTCTTGTTAATGAAGAGCTGATTAACATGAATATGAGCTATAAGATTCTAGTAGACAGCGTCCAGGAATTGATTGACAAGGAGCAGGAGATGGAAATGGTGGTGAACAACACTGCAGTTTGTGAGAAAGGTGATGTTTACTTTTTGACTTATTTTAGTGAGCGCTAGCAAAAAAAGTGCACAGTGTTTTACAAGACTATATTATTTATTAATTACACTTTCGGCTCAACGACTAATTTCTGCTGTGTTATATTTCTGCTATTTCAATCCATTTGAAAAATGTTACAATGTTTTGTGATAAATTCCATAAATTTCAAAGGAGGTACCGGTACTAAATTTGCTAAGTAGGTATTTCATATAAGTAGTTGTTACTAAGTATATATTTCCTAAGGATAGGTAAGAAGTTCTGTTATGCCTCTTTTCAAAATTTGATTGTCATTATCACAAAAATTATTATATGACATATATTTTGTAATACTAATAGCATAAAATATTGATAATATTGGCATAAAATCCCAGTGGTTAATACCCCAAATGTCATAATTTTCTTCAAATATTACTTTTGGGAGCTCTCCACAAAAAAAAGAGGTGAGCTCGTTATAGGGGCTAAGTACCTAATCTTTATGTATAATTCTGTAAGAAAAAATTGTAAGTCAAAATTGTGGGAGCTTGGCAAATTGCAGGATGAAGGGAGGCGGCTCGAATTAAAGGTCTCGATCCCAGGGACTTGGGAAAAATAGCAGTATATCTAAAAAGTTACAGCAAATGAGAAATAACGTAAAACATCCCCAATAAGAAATCAAATAAAATCAAATTATTTATTGAGACAATTTCTTTATTTCTTTATTGACATGTGTTCCTATTTGGAGCGAGTTTACGGGCTATCGTCCGTTCAAGCCACTAGTACAGTTCGGGACACAGTGCTTGGCGTCTAGTTAGTGTCTGCTCTGGAATGACTTTTCGCCTCTATTTGGCTTAGTACCGTTAGTGTTACAATATACTTTTGTCAACAGAATGCAAAATTAATTAATAAAATTTTAAAACATTGTTTTTGGTTATTTTTGTTATTGTCTGCTTTTATTCACGAGAAATTTGAGTTGTTTCTCGCCTTTCCCTGGCGCCAGGCACCGTGGCCCGAACTGTAGTATAGTATTGTTGTAATAATCAAGATTTCAAAGTGTAAGTATATGTAAAATGTTACTTGTTTCCAAAAATTAAGCCTCGAGTTATTTCATTTTTAAGTTTTGAAATAATTTTGTAACAGTTTTATGACCACTGCCCCTTCTAACAAAAATGTGATACTTAAGAGAAAAGAATATTTCTCTCTGAGGGGATCATATATATACATGTGTTAAATCATGCTATGAAACATTTTATTTTAATACGGAACACACCCCATCCATACCTTATGTTAATGAGTTGCCTACATTAGTCAGTCAGAACAGAACATCCCAATTCATGTTCTGTCTAAAGCCAAACTTACTTTGCAGGATCTTGCATTACTTGGGACAAATACTACCGACTTGATATCATCTTCGAGTACCTGGACAAACTTCAGAGGACATACCCTGACCAGCTGACTGTGGAAACAATCGGATACTCTACAGAACAACGACCTCTCAGAGTTGCCAGGATAACAGGAAACATCAACAACGTCTCAGAAAAAGCAGTTTGGGTTGATGGAGGTATGTAATTGATTGAGATTTTTATTGCATTACCATTGTAATAACATTTTGATTGGTCTCTTTTTGTGATTTTATTTAAAATTCACTATAGCATATCTGACATTCCCATATTGGCAATAGATTAGAAAATTTGCCATGACACAAGGCATGAGGTTCTACACAGGTTTCAACATTGAGCTTACGTTACTATTAAGACGCAAATGTAAAACATTTTGCACGCAGCACGCTGACGTGAACGAAGTGAATTTCCATATCAAAACCTTAAAAATACCACCGTAGCAGCAAACCTGCTTACTCAGCGAATATCCAATGCATGTATATGTTTCTCATTACCACATAAATACACTTACCAAGTTTCATAAAAATACACAAATAAATAAGTGATATATATCATTTTATTTATTCTCTATAAGAATAACATTGAAAGCTGAGTACGCAGGTTTGCCGCAACAAGGAACACAAAATATGTGTTTTATGCAATTATCAATATAACTTAACAAGTCAAAGATGCATACCAAGTTTTATTAATTTATGGTCATAATTAAGGGAGACGTCACATTTAACTTATTCTCCATAAGAATAACATGGGGGCTGAGTATTCAGGTTTTCTGCTGCGGTGAAAATCGGCAAAAAATTTTTTTGTGCAAATATCAACATACCAATACTAGGTTTACCACATGCCACATGCCAAGTTTTGTCAACATACATTCATAAATAATCAAAAATTAATATAAATTCAACATAAATAAAATATAACATAAATTTTAATTATTCTCGATAAAGATAACATCGGACAACGTACTGTGTTTAGCACTTTGAATATCTCTGCAACGGTTGGACGTAGAATCACAATTTAAACACCAAAATGATTGTTTTGTAGAGCTGAACTGATTGGTAAACGCAAATGTGAGGGTTACATGAAAATTAACTGAGGATAAGAAAAACCTTTTTCCCATAAGATTAACATGGGAGATTTTATGAGCACGTTTTTTGGATTTTCTCCGCAACCACTTAACCTAGGTTAATGATTCAAAATACTATGTTATTTGTTTTTGTAAGGTCTCTAAAATGGTTGAAACCAAAATTAAGTGTATTAACAATATTAGGGTGAAAAATGCAAAAAAACTATTTTTGAAAAATCGTAAACCCCCATAAAACCCCCTTCCCATTGTCCGATTTTTCTGGTTTTCGAACTTAAAGTCATGAATGTCACTTACACATTTGAGCCAAATTTCATCGAAATCAGACGATTTTTACTCAAGTTATCGTGTTAACGCCAACGGATACATATATAGGTAGATATATACTGTATACCCCCGTCGCAGCCCCCTGGAAACTCAGCGAATTTCCAATGCATGTATATGTTTCTCACTACCACATAAAGCCACTTACCAAGTTTCATAAAAATACATTTATAAATAAGTGAGAAATAGCAATTTATTTATTCTCCATAAGAATAACATTAGGGCTGATTACGCAGGTTTGCTGCAACAAGAAATATGTTTTTATGCAATTATCAATATAACTCAACCAGGTGAAACTAAATACCAGTTTTTAATAATTTATGTTCATAATTAAGAGGGATAAACAACTTTACTTATTGTCTATAAGAATAACATTCGGGCTGAGTATGCAGGTTTGCTGCTACAGGGACAATTAACAAAAAAATTTGTTGTGCAAATATCAATATATTAGTACTAGTTGAAGCCAAATACCAAGTTTCATCAATATACATTCATAATTAAACGAGATATCAAATTTTATTTATTTTCCATAAGGATAACATTGGACAATGTACAGTGTTTAGCACTTTGAATATCTCTGCAACGGTTGGGCGTAGAATCACAACTTAAACACCAAAATGATTGTTTAGTAGAGCTGAACCCATTGGTGAAAACAAATGTGCAGTTTTTGCAGTAAAATTAACTGAGGAAAACCTAAAAACCTCTTTCCCATAAGATTAACATGGAAAATTTTACGAACAAGTTTCTTTGGATTTTCTCCGCAGCCAGTTAACCTAGGTTAATGATTCAAAATACCATATTATTTTTTTTAAGCTCTACAAAATGGTCAGAACCAAAATTGAGTGTTTTACAAATGTTAGGGTGAAAAATGTAAAAAACTGATTTTTGGAAAATTTTGAACCCCCATTAAACCCCCTTCCCATGGTCCGATCTTTCTGGTTTACGAAATTAAAGTCATGAATGTCACTATATACATTTGAGCCAATTTCGTCGAAATCGGACAATTTTTACTCAAGTTAAAGTCAAGTTTTTATCGAGTTAACGGACACACACATAGACCTATATATATATATATGAATTTGAACAAAAAGTGTTTTTCACCACACTACGCTGTAATCACCTGTTTTTGGAAGGCAGTGGCTACATACACGTCCGACGTGAGCCGCTACTGTTCACGTCCGTTCCAAATTATGCACCGTACGTTACTTTTCCTGTGATTTTTAAAACCAATTGAGAGCCAAAAAACCTCCTAACCTAACCCAGCGTAACCTAACCTATCCTAACCTAACGTAACACAACCTAACCCAACCTAACCCAAGCGGTAGCGAAGTGAATTTGCCCTTACATTGGACGTGTACGCAGTCACTTCGTTTTTGGAACGTCATTTGAATACCGAAAGTAGAGTTTTTCCGCCCAAGGGCCAAAAATTTTAGGCCCTAGGGCTGAAAGTCAGCTGATCTATTTAGCCAGTGTTGCCAGCTTGTTTTTAAGCGTACACGACGTTACCTGGTTAATATGTGCATACTATTTTGTGTTCTTTAGTTGAAACACTGGAAAAATAACAACAAAATTCAAATCATTGTACTATCGATGTTTTGTTTATTGGTTAACTGTTTTTAGTCCGAGATTGCATGAGGCCGCTCGTGTTTTATGACTGATCACATTTAACCCGTTAATAATTGTAGTATGGTGAAAAATAGCGTTCGCACCTCTGCCGAAAGGGTTTTGCATAGCCCTCGAACGATTTATGACCTCGACTTCGTCTCGGTCATAAAACACGATCTCGGGCCAGCAAAACCCCACTTTCGGCCCTTGGTGAAAAATATATTATTTGACACCTGGAGACCTCAAAATAAAAAGTTATCATGGTCTCGGGCTTAACTCGGGCTAAGCGGTTTAGTTGTTTAAGCTTTCCTTAATGGTTAAAGGTAAACTTTATTTATCACTTAACATATTTATAAAAAATCCAAAAAACCAAATTTTTCAAATTTTAAACCCTGTTATTTTTGAACCCAAATGTTTACTAAAAAGCGGGTGATGTCATTTGATTGGAAACCTAATACTCTACAAACCACTAAATTTAAATCAAAATCGTCATAGCCGATTTTGAGAAATTTGGATTTTTTCAGTTTTTTAGGGGTTTGGGGGATAATCACCCTTAAAAAGAAAAAATTCTAAAAAATGAAAAAATGCCTGGAGATATTGTGGTTTAGAACCTACAAACCAAATTCCATGTAAATCGGACTACGGTTGCGGTTTCCAACTCTGTACACATCCAGACAGACTCTCATTCAGTTAGGCCCATTCTACACGAGCGTGAATCCCACGACGGGATTCCCGCGTGACCGCGCCAAAATTTTGTGCAAACTACACGGCGGGATCCCCGTCGTGTGAAACCCGTCGTGCCATTTTACACGAAGCGGTTCAGACTCTTCAGTAAAATTAAATTTATTATGATTTGTATTTCCCTGTAAACTTTAGGAATGTTATGTAAAACATTATGTACGTAGAAAAATTGTTGTTTTGGGAGTGTTTGCATTTTAGCGAATTTCTCCTATAGGGAAGAAGCTATTACCGTAGACGGCATGGTATGACCTAGGCCCGGGACCATGATAACTTTTCGTTTTGAGGTACCCAGACCCCAAAAACAACACCATTCGAAACTGTATTTTATATATATATATATATGTGTCCGTGGGTGCCATAACTTTCGTAAAAAACGTCCAATTTTTATGAAATTGGTACAAACGTGTAAAGCAGCATTTATGACTTAAAGTTCAAAAACCAGACAGATCGACCTATCCGAAGTGGTATTTTGGGGGGGTTTTGTACCCCAAAAATGGGTTTTTTGAACTTTTAACATCTAAATATTTTAAAAAGTCAAACTTTATTTTTTACCATTGGATTCAGCTTTAAAAAAACGAACAATTTGGTGTTTTGATAATTTCTCTACGTCAACTGGTTAGAGATATTGAAAGTGCTAAACAAAATACGTTGTCCAATGTTATTCTCATGGAGAATAAGAAAAATTCTATATCTTGCTTATTTATGAACGTTACTAACGAAATTTGGTCTTCATCTAGTTGTGGTCTATTGTTAAGTGCACAGCAAAAATTAAAAAAAAAATTTTTTTGGTGTTCCTTGTTGCAGCAAACCTGCGTACTCATCCCCCATGTTATTCTTAAGGAGAAGTATCAAACTGGTATATATCGCTTAGTTAAGAATTTTATACTAGTGAAAATTGTTATGTGGCTTCATCTAGTTGAGTTATATTGATATTTGCATGATAACCAAAATTTTGTGTTCCTTGTTGCAGCAAACCTGCTTACTCAGCTCCCAAGTTATTCTTATAGAGAATACGTAATTATAATGTTAAATATCGCTTATTTATGAATGAATATTGATGAAACTTGGTATGTGGCTTCACCTAGTTTAATTCTATTTCTATTTGCACGAATACTAATTGTTTGTGGTCCTTGTTTCAGCAAACCTATGTACTCATCCCCAATGTTATTCTTATGGAGAATAATTAAAATTGTATATATCGCTTATTTGTGAATATATTTATATGGAACTTGGTATACGCCTTTATGTGGTGTATTAAGACATATATTATACATTGGAAATTTTCTGAGTATGCAGGTTTGCTGCGACGGGGGTATTTACTTTACCCCCCTTATAGTATAGGCCTATGGAGAAAGTACTGTTTTCGTCAAAATTTTTTAATTTGAGTTATTAGTGGAAATATTCATTTTGATGGTCTCTGATTCTAAAAAGATGGTTTTCGGAGTGATGTCTGTTTGTCTGTCTGTTTGTCTGTCTGTATGTGTGTCTGTATGGATGTGTACAGAGCTGGAGACCGCACCCGTGGTCCTATTTGATTAAATTTGGTATGCAGGTACTAATTCACGATATCTCTAGGTATTATTTTTTTATTTTTTATTTTAAAGGGTAATTATTCCTCAAAACCCGCAAAAAAAACTGAAAAAAATCCAAATTTCTTAAAAACGGCTCAAACTATTTTGATTAACATTTAGAGGTTTGTAAAGCGTAAGTTTTCAACAAAAAGACACCACCCGCAAGTCTGTAAAAATTCGGGCTCAGAAATTACAGGGCTTAAAATTTCAAAAATTATTTTTTTTTATTTTTCATTAATAATTTAAGAGTTAAATAGAATTTACTTATCACCAAGGAAAGCTCAAAAATCTCAACAGTTTAGTATTTTGAAATATTATCCTACAATTACTGGTTGCGGAGAAAACTGAAACTTTCATTTAGCAGTAATAGTTCAATATTCTGCAAATTAGTTCAATATGCAGATGATAAGACTCTGCTCACCGCTAGTAAAAATGAAATTTTGCTACAGCAGTTAGGAAACAATGCCATAAAAGATCCTTTCAACTGGTTTAGCCATAATGGTTTAAAATTAAATTCATCAAAAACAAAAATTGTAACTTTCCGCACCTCTCATGCCAAAAGTACACAAAATATCAATATAACGCTTCCCTCAGAAGACTGTTCCAACTTCCAACATTTTTCTCAGTATAACAATAGACAACACATTAAATTGGGGGGACCATATCAAATTCCTTCAAGATAAATTAAGTAAAGCACTGTTTGCAATAAAAATCATTTCTGATATCACTGACTATTCAACTATCATGATTATATACCAAGGGTACTTTCTCTCTATTGTGTGATATTCTGTCATATTTTGGGAAGTTCATTTTCAAGGTTGCAATCGATTTTTCGATTACAGAAAAGAGCTATCAGGTACATATTAAAACTTCCTCATAGAAAATCTTGCAAAGAATATTTAAAACGAGTTCGCACGCAGCACGCTGATGTGAGGGAAGTGATTTTTCACATACAAAACTTTTAAAACTCAAACCCAGTGTAAAAACGTACATTTATGCCAATTTTATCGAAATCTGAAAACATTGATTTTTTTGTTTGTTCTGATGCTTCTGGTTTAATTTACCTGCAATGTTAGAAATACAATTTTGTGCATTATAAGGTTAGCAGAAGGTCCAGTCAAGCTTAAAAGTAAGCGCGAGGTTGCTAGGGATGAAACAAATGCACCAACAAATGAATAACATGCTTTTCTAATGTAAAAACCCTATAAGACAATGTACTGTGTTTAGTCAATATACATTTTCTTTAAAAACTCGGTAAATATTTGTGCTAGAATGACGAGAGAGGGCTTAAAACTTCTGCCTCACTAATTCCCATCTTTCTACACTCATTAATTATACGTCCGGGGCTTTTCTGACCCTTTTTGGGCCCAAAAACCCGAAATTTGAAAGAATAATCCCCAAAAAAGGGGTTTAGAGTTTTCCGATTGTTTTGCCCAACAAACTTGTCCAACTGATTATAGAAAGGAACGTCCCTACCAAATTTTAAGTAAATCGGATAAAAAATGTGACCGCTAGAGTGCATAGACACATATATATAATTATATATAATTTTGAACGACCCCCCAAAACGTGTTCAGGGGGTCACGTTAGGAACTTTTATGGTGGTCCCGGGCTTAAGTTTCACCGTGCGGGTCATGCTAATAGTTCACTTTCCATAGGAAATTCACTAAAAACATCACATTTTGACAGTACCAGCTGTGTTTATTCTTGAAATTTTAAAATTTGTGAAGAAAAAAACAAATTTATTTGCCAATGAGCTCTTTAATCACACATACGACACAAGAAACAAGAAGAACTATAAATATCCTATTCACCGTCTTTCTTTTTATGAAAATAGTCCCTTTTACCAAGGAATGCAGCTTTTTAATATACTTCCTCAACATCTCAAAGTGGAAACAAATTTAACAACCTTTATTAATCGTTTAACAGTTAAATTAGTTGAATTGTGCCCATACAAAGTAGAAGAATTTTTGGAGAATGCTGCTGGTTAAACTGAAACTTTTTTCCTTATTTTTCAATTTGTGAATTGTTGAGTTTCTTACTTAACAAATTTGTACAACAGGATATTTTTTTATATATTTTTAATTAATTATAAGTTGATAACTGACATGTCATATATTACAGGAGCTTTGCTCCAATGAATGTAATTTTATGTGACAAATAAAGCAATTTCAATTTCAGTAAACACAGCACTTGTCCAATATGCTATTATTCTTATGGAGATTAAAAAAATTACAATTGATCTCGTATTTAATGATCAATTTAATTTAAATTTGAAATGCAGGTCATGTAACCAACAGAGGACATTCAAAATATGAATCCCCCTAACCCTGAGGGGGATAAGTGGGCGATTACCTTCTTAAAAACACCGTGTGTAGCAAAGGGTTTTGTAGTGACTCCAAAAATGGAAATTTGGGTGAACATTTCTGAAAACATTTGTGTAGAAGATTTTTTGTGCACTATACCGTTACTTTTTATTCTATAGTTAGTAAATACAAAATAATTTAGTCATTAAAGTTGGGAGAAAAGGGAGAAAGTACGCCTCAGTTTCCTGATACCGTTTATTTTACATGTTATAATTTTTACAAAATAAGCCTATCAAACTATATGTATTCTGAAACTCAACTAAATATAGGATAACATGACTATCTTGGAAAATACCATTTTTACCTATGACATTGTTTCCTAAGGGTGGTCCCACCCCTTTTCGAATTTGTTCACTAATTATTAAACTTCAACCCACCACAAACAAATTTGTTGAAAGGATTTTTCTTCTATAGCATACATTGATTTATTGTGAACATATCAATACTAAAAATACTAAATGCACGTATAATTCTAATAAATAACAATGTGATTGGTGTTTATAAAAACATATATGTCTGCAAGTCACCTAGAAACAGCCTGACATTTGGAGGGTTACAAATATTTTCATTATTTACCCAAGCTTAGCACCGTGGTGAACCCAACTTGGCAATAGATACGAAGTGAGCTGCCGCGCGCGGTGAAAACGCTACGTGTAGAATGACTGGGCGGGATTGACGCCGACACCCGTGTCAGCTCCGCGCTCCCGCGACGGGAATCCCGCTTGTGTAGACACACCAATCTAACTCAATGGTTCCTGTCGAGCGCGCGGAATCCCGTCGCGTTTTCCCGTTCGTGTAGGATGGGCCTTAGTCAGACAGACACCCAGACCACACTCCGAAAACCATTTTATTTAAATCAAGGACAATTAAAATGAATATTTCCACTAGTAACTCAAATTCTAACATTTTGATGAAGACAATACTTTCACCATATGTTTATGTATAAGGGGGAGAAAGTAAAACTAAGTGATGGGCGATTCGCGAACAAATTGTTCAAATCGAACGAAACATCGAGTGAATAAAATGAATCATGATTCAACTTTTAAATAAACGGTATCAGGAAACTGACACATACTTTCTCCCTTTTTGCCCAACTTTAATGAATAAAATTACTTTTTAGCGAATTCCCCTATAGGGAAGAAGCTATTACCGTAGTCGGCATGGTAAGACCTAGGCCCGGGACCATGATAACTTTTCGTTTTGAGGTCCCCAGACCCCAAAAACACCATTCGTTCGAAACTGTATATATATATATATATATATATATATATATATATATATATATATATATATATGTGTGTCCGTGAGCACGATAACTCTCGTAAAAATGATCCGATTTTGATGAAATTTGGTATAAACGTGTAAAGCAACATTTATGACTTTAAGTTCGAAAACCAGCCAGATCGCTCTATCTGAAGGGGTATTTTTGGGGGGTTTTGTACCCCAAAAATGGGTTTTTTGAATTTTTTACATATAATTTTGGAAATAGTCAAATTTTAGTTTTTACCATTGGATTCAACTTAAAAAAACACAAAATTTGGTATTTTGATCATTTCTCTACGTCAATTGGTTACCGAGATATTGAAAGTGCTAAACACAGTACGTTGTCTAATGTTATTCTTATGGAGGAAAATACAAATTTTATATCTCGCTTATTTATGAACGTATACTGACGAAACTTGGTATACGACTTCATCTGGTTGTGAACCATTGATATTTGCTCAAAAAACAATTTTTACCAATGGCTCCCGTAGCAGCAAACCTGCGTACTCAGCCCCATGTTATTCTTATGGAGAATAAGTAACGTGTTATCTCCCTTCAATATAAAAATAAATTAATGAAATTTGGTATATGGCTTTACCTACATGAGCTATATTGATATTTGTATAAAACCCCATTTTTTGTGCTCCTTGCTTCAGCAAACCTGCATACTCAGCCGCCATGTTATTCTTATGGAGAATAATTAAAATGTCATAAATCGTTTATTTATGAATGTATATTGATGAAACTTGGTATGTGGCTTTATGTGGTATTAATATACATATATATGCATTGGAAATTCGCTGAGTACGCAGGTTTGCTGCTACGGGGGTATTATTTACTAAATATAGAATACAAGTATAGAGTACTTAGTAAACAAGTTGTTTTAAAAAATATCCACCCAAATTCCTGTTTAGGAGGCACTACAGAATCCATTGCTACACACGTGGTTTTAAGAGGGCAAATGCCCCCTATTCCCCCATTCACGGTTATTAAGGGGCAGCGTATTTCGAATTTCCTCTGTTGGCCAATGTTAAACTTGACAAGCAAATCAAGTTTGAACAAAATTGATCAATAAATAAGAGAGAAATACTAATTTTTGTATTCCCCATAAGAATAACATTGGACAACGTACTGCGTTTACCGCAAATTTTAAATTTAAATTTTCTCCGCAACCAGTAATCGTAGAACAGTAATTAAAGATACTGAATTATTTAGTTTGTTGAGCTCTTTTTAATGGGGAATAGTAATATTTTTTATATTTATGTTTTTTTTCATAAATACCACCGTCGCAGCAAACCTGCATACTCAGCGAATTTCCAATGAATATATAACATAACATGTTAAAACAATTAACAGGATTCATAAGAAATATATTCACAAACAAGCGATATTTAAAATATTTATTATTCTCCATAATAATAACATTGGGGATGAGTACGCAGGTTTGCTGCAACAAGGTACACAAAATAATGTTTTTTTTATACAAATATCAATAGAACTCATCTTAGTGAAGTCACATACCAAGTTTCATCCATATACAATCATAAATAAGCGATATATAACATTTTAATCATTTTCCATAAGAATAACATGGGGACCATCCAAGTACCTAGGTTTGCTGCTACAGGAACCATAGGCGAAAATTTTTTTGTGCAAACAACAATGAACCACAACCAGATGAAGCCATATACCAAGTTTCGTCAGTTTATGTTCATAAATAAGCGAGATATACAATTTTTCCTTTTCTCCATAAGAATAACATTAGACAACGTACTGTGTTTCGCACTTTCAACATTTCAGTAACCAATTGACGTAGAGCAATGATCAAAATACCAAATTGTTCGTTTTTTATACTGAATTCTATGGTAAAAATTAAAATTTGATTTAAATACAAATTACATGTGGAAACCCAAAAAAAAACATTTTTGGGGTACAAAACCCCCAAAAACCCCCCTTCGGATGGTGTGATTCGTCTGGTTTTCGAACTTGTTCAAATAAATGGTGCTTTGCACATTTGTACCAAATTGTACTAAGATCAGACCATTTTTACGAGAGTTATTGTGCTTACGAACACACACACACACACACACACACACACACACACACACACACATATATATATATATATATATATATATATATATATACATATATACAAATTTGACCGAATGGTGTTTTTGGCATCTGGGGACCTCAAAATGAAAAGTTATCATGGTCTCGGGCTTAAGTCTTACCATGAGACCTACGGTAATAGCATAGATTAAGCATATTTGCTTAATCTATGGTAATAGCTTCTTCCCTATAGGGGAAATTCGCTAAAAATCCAAAAAACTGAATATTTGATATTTTAAGTCTTGTGATTTTTGAACCCGAATTTTCACAGAAATGCGGGTGGTGTCATTTTGTTTGAAAACTAAAGTTCTACAAACGACTAAAGTTTAATCAAAATCGTTAGAGCCGTTCTTGAGAAATCTTGATTTTTAATGTTTTTTGCCGGTTTTTTGGGGATAATTACCCTTAAAATTGAAAATTGAAAAAACGCCTGGAGATATCGAGGATTAGTACCTATATACCATATTTCATAAAAATCGGACCATTGGTTAGGGCTCTAGCTCTGTACACATCCATACAAACAGCCAGATAGACAGATAGACAGACAGACAGAGAGACAGACAGACAAACAGACAGATAGACAGACAGACAAATAGACAGACAGACAGACAGACAGATAGACACACAGACATCACGTAAAAATCACTTTTTTGGATTCAGGGAGCACCAAAACGAATATTTTCACTAACAACTCAAATTCGAAAATTTTGCCGAAAACAATACTTTTTCCATATATTATGTATAAGGGGAGAAAGTAAAAAGCGTGTTTATGATTTTTTGCATAGACTAGACATTGCACCTTATGGGCCTTTGCGTAGCACTTTTAAGGTGGCTCTAAAGGTCCGTGGCCACAGTGGAGTACAATGATCTGTGTCCCACAAAGCTCCACGTAGTTTCCATTTTCACCAGTGGCCGCGCTAGGCGAGCCACCCTCTAAACCGGTTTTTCGCATTACTGCCAACCGAAAGGGAATCCATGGATTCGTGGGGAAGTTGAACGAACAACGGTAACCCCCGATGCCGCCAGTGGCAGAAGGCAGGCCAGGCAGGCTGATGTCTTGGCTGTCACCTCACTGCTTCTATATTCCTTTAAAATTCTCTTTGAGAATCTCACTTTGGATTTAGCCCCGAACTCAAAATGTTTGCCACGACCATTTTGCATGGATAACAAATGTATAAACATTAAAATGTATGAATGCATAGACAATTCATGTAGTTCTTACGTAGTTGTCAGTAAAAATGTCCGTAGGATATAAAATGTACCCTCTATGATAAAACATGTGAGATTATTTAAAGATTAAGAATAGATCCAAGAACAAATAATTGTGAAACTCGATTATATAAATATAATAGTTGTAAAAACTTAAGATATTATATAACTTAATTTCGGAATAGTACACAACATTTAAACGTTGCAATTGTGTAATATTATGGAATCATTACTCAGATAAATAGTTATCAATCACGTTGTATAAGGGATGAAAAAAAAAACAAGTTGTAAAGTAAAAACCCGACTGTATTGCACATAGGTTTTGTATACAGTGTACTGTAATATGCTACAGAATTTCTGGGATTAGGTTAGACTGCAACATTTTAACTGTTAATAAAAAACATGAAAAGTAGCCCGATGTAACAATCACTAATAAACATTGAATTGGTTATAGTTTAGGTTTTAAAGATAAAAATTGGCACTAAGATACAAAATACTTCGTTTGGAATTTAAGACATTTCAGTAATAAAAAGGAAAATTATATCAATTAAAATAAAATGGTAATAATCAGTACCGGCTTTAGGGCAGTGCGAGCCGTGCTCCAGCACGGCGCGGCACCTGTTTTTGGGGGTTGGGGGGAAACGCTAGGCGCTCATGACGGGTCGCGGGGTGCGGGTGGAGTGCGTAATCCGTAGTTGTAAAATAAATAAATTGTAAATATGTAATATTAACCCGGCTGATTTTGTTAATTTTTTGTATATTAGTATTTTTAAGTTGTTGAAAGGCATTATTGGGAACAAAGTTGTGTTTTCACCATGTTGCACTTTGATTTTATTTAAACATTAAATTTACATATCAGATAACAAATCCTCCGCTCCCCTCAATTCCAAATTGAGAATTTGTTTTGACCTTTATCGATTTGTGACAACTTCAGGGTATTCTGATTGGTACCGTATTGAGAATGTGCTGGATAAAACTTGCAATACTTTGAAAGAAAATTACAATGTTAAAATATCAAGTTACATGATGCAACTAATTGTTTTAACCGGCTCTCTTCGATTATTTTAACGTACTTCCTAGATGAGGAAAAATATGGTTTGGGGATTGGAGAGTATTCAACTGGGGTTTCATCTTTAATTGAAGTTGTAATGATTCTAATTTAATATTGCTATTATATGTAATAAGGGAGAAAATATGATGCGCCCCCATCCGATTTTGGCGCCCCTTTCGATCGTTATTTGTAAGGTCTACGGTTTTGCGAGAATAAAAAAACATTCTTTTGACCAGACAAAATTATTTAGTATTTTTGGTCCAGGGACTCTTTTTTCGTATTACACAATGTCTATACATGCGAGGGGAGAAAGTAAAACATAGGTAATATGATAAAAGGGATAAAGTATGACAATATGATTTATATCATCGTCTGCAATCCGCTTCCGCATTATTATCACTAGTAAACAGAAATGAAACATCTTGAGTATGATAACAGACTATGGTTTATTATTATCATCTGTTATAATAATCATGATCCAAACGCTTCCATCCTCATTCCTTGAGGTGTCCACATGACGAAATGGCAATATTTCTGCCTTTTTACACACTGGGGGTATTTTCACTGTCACAAAGATCAACTGATGAACTGAAGGTTTGCGGACAAGGAAAATGCTGTAGGGGATGATCTTCCAGGAAGTGAGGTGATGCACTCCCACCCTTGGTCGAGGGTCGCCTCGTCACCTCTCGGCTCAGTGCTCTTGGAAATCGGCGCGGCCGCCGCGCCGCGTTATACAAGTATTTTATAACCACACACACTTTGAAAATGACATGAAACAGATTGTGATGAAGTTGGCTAAAGCCACGTTGTACCTACGCCGAGTTACAGTTATGATTGTTAATGAGAAACTTCTTACTATACGGTTAACGAAAACCAATATAAAACGGATTGCACTTGGTAACGTTAAATATAATTGTTACTATTTGTATTAACTGTAAACATTAATAACTAGAACAATCTTAATTTTTTTTTAAATATTGTTTAAGGAAGGATTAATTTTATTCAAATTGTTGGTGTATTAGAGTATATTAGGATTAATCATTTAATCATATTGAATGATATTGATCACATTCTTGAACGGTAAAAAACCCAGATAATGTCATTTGAAATTTGATTTAGCTATATCATCAAGAATGAAGGTATGGTACGACGGGCAAATATTGTGTCTTTAGAGTAGTTTGAAGCAAGGACACAGAGGACCTTTCTGGGGAATTATGTCCGTCCGATGTCCCAATAGGTAGAGAAACAGAGGTTGGCGACACTGACGAATGTCTCATTGGCGGTGGTAGTTCCATCGCCGCTCGCCAGAGCGTCCTCTGTACGGGGGTGTTTTGTGAAGCGCTTTTCAGAAACAACCCTCACAAATTACTCGATTTATGAGATAAATATTGGTTTTTATGAAATCCTGCCTAGCGGGAAATGATCTTGAATAACTAATAAGGGTTTTAAAACAGAAAAACTTTCTAATTTGATCTTAACTGTTTGACATTTACGTAGTAGAAAATGGTCAATTTTCACTGAGTTTAACCCCGAATAAAATATGTATAACAATATCTCAAAACCTTAAAATAACTTTGTTAACCTAGTTAATTTCATGAGAAACATTTTATCGTTCACTGGAGGTCGCTAGGTGCTTTAATAACCTCAGAATTTGAGTAATACGGAGGTGTGTTTTTCAGCCGTTTGGCGAAGGTTTAGAGCCCTCTTAATCTGGCTCCCGAAATAGTTCAGGGTAGCCTTGGTATGGTAGTGTTGCCATCGATGATGGTAACGTAGTTTACGAAGAGAGACGGAGATAAACGAGCGGTTCCGAAGGCCGCACCGCCACGAAGAGAGACGGAGACAAACGAGTGATTCCGAAGTATTGATGCGCAACTACGAGAGGATTCGGTTGTTGAATAGTTGCGAGTCGAATGTTTCCGATGACACAATCGAATGGATTTTGATTTTTATTTCAACAATTTATTAGCGTTTATTGACTTCCCAATCTATATAATTCTTATTTACTTATTATTAAGTATTATAAACATGATTCATTTCAATTATGATCAGCGAATGCATTCTAAATATTCGATAATTTCGAATGGCTACAACAATCGAACGTTTCGAATGGTACATCTCGCAATCGCGCATCACTAAGTGATGCGCGATTGTGAGAGGTTAAAACAATCGAAATGTTCCTTCTCGAGAGGTTCTGCTTATCGATTGTTTCGATTGCTTAGCGAGAGGTTTGTACAATCGAGATGTTTTCTCTCGATTGTTGCATTCGTTAAGCAAAACCGTCTGCTGTCGGTGCGCGGCGAGAGGATTAACCCGTTATAGATGTGGATCGCATTTTTATCAGGCATTAAAAACATTTTTTGCAAATAAGCCACTCGTAATTTAATTAATTGTTTTTAGATATTCCTTTATTATTTCACCCCACTACAATATAAACATCTATTCACTATGTTCAGGCCTCACAAATGTACATAAAAAAATAAAAATGAAATGGATTAGTTTTTAATAATAGTTTCAATTTATTAAACAGCTGCTGTGTCCTTTTGGCTCAATTTTTAATTTTTGTCTCATATTTGTTTTATGTATAGTATTATTAAACTCTCTATAGGAGTAAATTAACAAAAAAGTGTTTAAATGTTGTAAAATATGGGCTCTTTATACTGGCTTTACTGGGAGTTCAATTTCAATAGGCAATGTTTTCCTTATATCCTATACCGTGTGCAAACAAATTAAGTTAATTATTATAAGTTTAAATCAAAGATTCGTTCAAATATTTGTTTTTATTTGATTTTAATTGTGTGTTATAATTTTGGCAAGTCTTATATTTTATTTCTACATAATAAATCTAAAAACATCTTTCATTGACAATTTTCTAAAAGTAATAAAAAATGTTAAAATGAGAGTATATAGTGTAAAGCGTGGGAAAGGAGCAGAATTAGGTACTGCTGCAAAAACGTTCACAAATTCCTTGAGCATTAAAAGTATAAGTATGCTTGTCTATTTAATAATGATAAACATTTGTTTCTACTTCTCTATTAATAATTTAACGTATTAGATGTAATTTATTTAATTTTTTAATTTTTACTTAATGGATGTTTTTAATTTGAATGCATCGTTTTATTAAATAATTTCCAAATTTATCAATTTGTTCAAACATCTTGGTAGAAATTTCTATTGTTCCATTCACAAATATAAGAGAAAGTAGAATGCTAAAATCTCTTTAAAAATAACTCTATTGATCGGCGACATATTTAGTTAACAAAACATCTCACTAACAATTTTGATTGCCCAGTATGAGAATAGCTGCCTCGTCTGAACGAAACATTTCGCTAAAAACATCTCAGTAAGAACATCTCGGCAAGGACCTCTCGCTGCCGCGTCTAAACGAAAAATTTCGCTAACAACATCTCGGCACGGACCTCTCGTTGCCGCGTCTAAACGAAACACATCATGCTAAGGGAATCACAAAGAAACGTCTCGAGAGGTTCAAACAATCGAAACGTTTTGATTGTAACATTTCGCAATCGCGCATCAATCACTATTCCGAAGGCCGTGCCGCTATCCCGAACGAACTATAGGTCCTCGGAGATAGGGGAGACCTTCAAGGCGGTCCCACACTACTCGCGAACACGCCTGAACATTCGGCCGCACATTCTCCAGAACATTCGGCCGAACATTCTACCGAACGTTCACTGAACGTTCGCCCTGATGGAGCTCCCACACTTCTCGCGAACACCCACCGAACATTCGGGGGAATGTTCGGGCGAACATTCCCTCGAACATAAATAAATTCCAATCAGCTGTTTTCGCATTGTCCGTCGTGTCCAACGAGCATTGTCGTGAAAAAATGGACGACTCTACGGATAATGTCACTGTTGTTGCATCTACAGTCGTATTTCTTCTGCAATAGCAGATACACGCCTGTTTGATTTTGTTAATCAGCTGATTATAAACAATTGTTGGAAATCAGCTGTAATAACTGCTAGTTTGGGTGTTGACTCGGCGATCGTCCATTGTTGACCACTCTGCCTTCTAAAAGGAGAGTGCTCTCCTGTGTGCACAAGGAAACGCTTTGTATTTGACTTGTTTATAATTAATTCATGATAATCATATTAATAACAATGTTTTCATTTTCCGGCAATTAATTAACATCGAGTAATTATGTCTTCTCCTGATGTAATAAATTATAAAAGGTGTAGAATTTAGTCGTGTAGAAGAAACCAACGAAAATATAAGAAGCCTATTTTTTACAAAGGAAAAATCAAATATAAATATATAAAGTACTAGCTGATACCAGTATTTCGTACAGCTGATTAAAATCCTACTGTAAACATGTGTTTAAGTACTCACCTGATTCATTAAACCTTAATTCATTATAAAAAAGGTTATCAAATATTGGACATTATTTTATTATTCGACATAAACATTTATATATTAAGTTTATTAACAGTCGAGCTTTTACAAGTTCTTACAATAAGGAATATACTGAACAATAATATTAGTAAAGAGATAACTCAAAAAACTATTCTTTTCGGGGAAAATTTCAACGTGGGAATGACAGACTGGTTGTGCACCTGTGTACCACGCCGCCGATGCGATTGATGTAATTCTTGGAAGCTTCTTATCTCTTGTTAAATAATTGAGGTAAATTAATTCGATTCCACTGCCGTTTACTCAACATAGATGACACACTTATATTAATTTGAAAAAACAGATTTGTTTAGGTGTTGTGACCACCACAAACAAATGTGTTTTTACCTTGAGTAGTTGTACGTTGTACCCCCTTCACCACTGTGACCGGTACTGATTTTGGAGTGTGGAAGAAATTCAACTACTATTTAAATAAAGGATTTGTAGGGACAATAATTAAGGGTTCCGTATTAAAGGATTTATTTGTATATTCTATAAATAATTAATTAAAATGTCCATTATTGAGGGTGGCGTCAATCTGCTGCCGCGAAAACGCAAGTGATTGTATGAACTGAATGATTTGAAACAACACATTGCCTCAACACACTGAAAAAATAGTGCAGCTGAGTTGACTCAAGTGACTCAAGCCCTGAATCCTGCAGAATCCGTCGACAGTATACTAATAAATGTCAACCCTCTGGGCCTTAAAACAAAACTTAAATTTACACAAATAACAGTAAAATAACTTATTTATAGCTATAATTATAACTGACATACGCATAGTTTGTCAGTACAACTAGAGATTGACATTTAATTATTACGATTATTCATTACCATTGACCACTTAAGTGGTATTCAATACTTAGTTGAAAGCACAACAAATAAATACGGTACGCATACAAATAAATACGCATGTTTTATAGTACTGCCTCAGTAGAACAAGATCGTTGACTATCAATGATGCAGTGATGCAATAATGCATGTTCGCGAACAGTCTGGGAGCCTCCCGAATATTCGTTGGAATGTTCGGCTGAACATTCGCCCGAATGTTCACTGAACGTTCACTGAACATTCGGTCCCGTATTCAAAGTTCGCGCAGCTCCCACACTTCTCGCGAATACTCCGAACGTTCAGAGTTCGGCCGAATGTTCAGGCGTGTTCGCGAGTAGTGTGGGACCGCCTTAAGGGTAACATGAATAAATGTAAAGTAAAGTTTTGTTAAATACATTAAACTCACTAGTAAAATAAAAAAAAGACAATCTTAAACATATGATAATATAAACAAAGTTAAATGACAACCAGCAGGGTAGCCAACCAGTACATCTCCCCCTTCAAAGATTAAGCCTCTTGGGAGGTTTTACACAACGCCCTGATCTTGTCGCAACACATGCTGAAGTTTCCCTAGATGTACCATGTGAAACCGATGGAGATTTTGTTTGGCAAGTGTGGTCATGATTAGTTGATTCATGGTCACTAGGCTGATTCACTGGTAACAGAACATTGGCGTATCACATTGGTGGGGTTCAAATGTTTTCTTTTTGAGGGCTTGGAATAGGGAATAAATTAAATCGGTTCCTCCAGACTGTAGTTCCTTTGTCTGTCAGAACATTATACGAACGTGGGTAGTTCAGCTTTTCAACTACCTCACCCTCTTGCTTAAGATCAGAATCCAAACTTTGGAACCCAGATTTAACATTGGTAATGGGCAAGTATCATGTCGTTTATCATAGTTCCGTTTTTAGTTTTCTCTATAACGAATCTCTTTTTCTTGGAGATGAGTGAGGTCTGGCTTTTGCTCAAGGTGATGCGGTAGGGTAGGCAAAGTATCACAAAGTCTACGTCCCATTAGTAACTGTGCTGGACTGTATCCAATGGTAAGGGGAGAGTTCCTGTAAGGATGTTGTGCCAAATAGGGGTCTTCTTTGTTTTTCCTTAGTATACTTTTAGCAATTTTAACAGCTGCTTCTGCCGGATCATTGCTCTAGGGAAACTGAGGACTGCTGGTTTTACATACAAAGTTGTATTGCTGGGCGAATTTTGTAATTTGGAACTTGTAACACCAGATTGGGTTCCACTGTCAGAATATACCACCTCAGGGATACCATGACGAGAAAATGTTGACTTGCATTTCTCAATAACTTCAGAGGCAGTGAGCGATTGTAGAGTTGCAATTTCAAAGTACCTGGAAAACTGATCTGTTATCGTGATGAACCACTTTCCATTGACTTTGAACAGGTCCACTGCTGCATTTTCCCATGGCCGAGAAGGAAACTCAGAGCAAATGAGAGGCTCATTTCGATTTTCTCTAAATTTTATACATATGGGGCATGATGCAACCATGATGTTTATGTCTGATGCCATTCCTGGCCACCATAAGCTGAATCTAGCCTTTTCTCGACATTTAGTAGCCCCAGATGGCCAACATGAATTCTATGAAGTATTTCTTCACGAAGACTTGGCGGTCCAATTATCCTTGAGTTGCGAAGCAGCAAGTTTTCTGCCTAAGATATTTCGTCTTTAACTGAGAAGTAAGGGACTAGTGTTTTTTTCTGGCCATCCAGTTACGCAATACTTTTCAATCATCTTGAAGATTGGATCTGCTTGCTGAGCTTTCCATAACTTGGTTATGTTTTGATCAGTTGTAGGTATGGATTTAGCCACATTATTGACCAAGGGATCAATTTCCTCTTCCATATCATATGTTTCCTTAATAGGAATTGGACATCTAGAAAGGCAATCTGCAGGAGCAAGATGTTTTCCTGGAGTATATGTTATTGAGTAAGAATACCGCATCATACGAAGTCTCATTCGCTGTAAGCGAGGTGTAATGTCATCCAAATTGTTTGACAAAAAGATTTTCACAAGAGGTTTGTGGTCAGTTTCTATGACAATATCCTGACCAATTGTATATTCTCTTAGCTTTTCACATGCCCATGTAACAGCTAAAGCTTCTCTTTCTATATTTGAGTAGTTCCTTTCAGTTTCAGTAAGTGGTCGCGAAATATACAAAACTGGTCTGAATTTGCCATCATCTTGCTTCCGAAGCAGTACTTATGAAGCCCATTTGAAGAAGCGTCAGCTGATACAAGGGTAGGCAAGCGAGGGTCGTAAAATTTGAGTTGGGGTGTAGTGGTCAAAAATTTCTGTATAATTTCAAAGGCATTTTGTTGTTGTTCTCCCCAAAACCATTCGTTTTTTTCTTTGAGGAGGTCATGAATGGGCTTCAGAATCAGATCTGTTTGGAATGTATTTGCCGCAAAAATATATCATAGCCTACCGAGAAAACGTTGTACTTCTTTCTTGTCAGTTGGAATTTTCGTCTGAAGAATGGCTTTAACTCTCTCTTGGCTGATTTGATCGGCTCGGGATGAAATGTGATGCCCTAGAAATTGTACTTCGGGCTGCGAAAAATACAGTTTTCTCCTTATTCAAGGTTATTCCAGCATTCCTAAGCTTCTGAAGAACTTTGTGTACAATTTTGTCATGTTCCGCTTGACTTGAGCCCCACAGAAGTATGCAATCTATATGGGCCATTAACGGTTTTGTTAAAAACCTAGAGCTTCTTGGATTCGTTTATGGAAATACTCAGGATCACTAGTGATTCCAAATGGAAGAACTTTGAATTTGTAACGTCCCCACAGTGTTAAGAACGTAGTAAGGTCTTGTGACTCTTCAGCAAGAGCTATCTGCCAAAACCCATGGCTGGCGTCCAGCTTGGAAAACACCTTTGCGTTTTTTATTCGAGCCATTCTATAATCGATTCCCCAAATTGGTTGTGTTTGCCGATAAACAGTTTTATTCAGCATAGTGAGGTCCACACATATTCTAACTTGAGTACTTTCCTTTTTTGTCACGACGACCATTGGGGCACACCATGAAGTAGCATGATCAACTGGAGTTAACACATCCATCTGCACCATTTTTTCAACCTCCTTCTTGGTTTTTTCCCAAAGTGGAACGGGAATCCGACGTGGTACTGTAATTGCATAAGGTTTTGCCTCCTTTTTCAGGTCAATTTTGTAGCTTCCCTTCATTCTTCCGAGTCCACAGAAGAGGTCAGGAAATTCTTTAAACCAGTTGTTAGAAGGTAAAGTTGTCTTAGATGTTTCTCGAATAACAGGTAGGCCTCCAAGATTAAGTTTTTCTATGGCTGGTCTGCCAAGCAATGGAATTGTACACTTGTCAGCCACATACTTTTCTCTTTACACGATTGTCCTTTGTAGGACAGCATTGGAGTGACGGTTCCAAGCACAGAAAGAGGTGATCCCTCTGCCCCACTTAACATTCTTTCTGTGGGCTGACCTTCGAGTTTCTTGTTGAGTTTTATACTGAACGGTATAACTGTCACATCAGCACCCGTGTCAATTTTAAACTTCACTGTGTCGTTTTCTTTAATACCCACATCAATCAGCCATGGATATTTCTTAACTTCATTGGATTTTACATATCCTACAAAGTTTTTTGATGGACGAGGTCCATTATCACAATCAGTAGAGTCGTCTGAATCATTCAAATCAATTTTACGAACTTTATTTTGTAAACAGCAGTGTGAAAAATGTCCAGTTCGACCGCAATTAGAACATTTTTTGTTTTTTGCAGGGCATATTCCTCTTCGATGAGAAGGCGTTGAACCACACCATACACAATATTCTGAGTATTTGTTTACTGTCGAACTTCAATACTTTTGAGGCCTTTGATCGTGTGTCTCATTTTTAAATGAACGTCTTGGATAATCAAACCGAGAGTTTTGAAGACAGCACGAATTCTGTTGATCTTTGTTCACAGCATCGATTGATGTCAAGTTTAGTTCTTCTTTTTGACGTTTCAATTCCTCTGATTTACGAAGAGAGATGCTCTAGCAGTTTCTAAAGTCACTTTATTTTCTAGTTGCAGTTTGTCACTAAGATCTTGATCACGCATACCAATAATAGTACTATGGGCGCCCCCCGAGGCAAAACTCAACTCCTTGAGCAAAGCTCGGTCCCCCTCCCCTCCCTACCCTACCCCCTTCCACTCCTCCTCCCTCTCCCTTCCACCTCCAATCACTTTTTTCTAATCTATATTTCTGCAGTGCTGCCAACCTACTTTTTTTGTAAGATTACGTCACCTTAAATTATACTGTTTGTTATAGGTATGTATATGTTTATTACGTCACTCTACTTTCGTTTGCTACGCTTGGCCCCCTTACACTGCTTTTATATATTTTATTATCTTGTTTTTTGTCTGTTAGAATATATTAGTAAGGTATTAGTAGAACCAGGTGTATCGGCTCAGACTGAAATAAAAACTATACATTTCCAAAAGATTTACAGTTTTAGATAGTGATTTCTCTTTACAGTGGGAATCATACCTTGTAGACAATGTTATACCCTTATCAGGTTCATCGCTTCTGTTTCAACTTGTCTAGACCTGTCACTACTTGTTCAGTAGATATGACCCCTATAGAGCTCTATAACTTATTTGCTATGCCAAACCTTTTTCACTTGTAATACTGTTTAATTATATGTTTTTTGAAACTAATTTCATCTAAATTGTACCTTGTGTAAGTCAAATATTAAACTATGCAAACAAGGGAAAATGAAAATATTAAGTAATTAATTACAAACCAAAAGCTTATTGATACATTTTGTACTATAACTATTTCAATAATTATATTCTTCTTAAACAAATTATATTCCTCTACTGTTGCCCCGGTACAGTAGAGACATCCTGATGACATCTCCGTTTCAAAATTTTGCCAACCTACTTTTTGCATAAAAAAATCTGTTATTTCACAGTATTGTCGTTATCATTTCAACATAATATAAAAAAGATAAAGTTAAATTAATTAAATTATTAAATTCACCCTGATACAAAAGATACTACAAAAAATATTTAAAAATATGTTAATTTGTATTGGCTGAATATTTAGATACGGGAGTTGGAATGTTTTATTCCATTTTTCTTTCACAATTTTGCAAACTTAAGTGTTTTTGTTCTTTCTTAGATAGGGTTTCGAACCTAATTTTTTTACGCCTTTCATTATATGTTGCCAACTTAACTTTTTGAAATTAATCCTTGCCACTGTTGCCAAACTAACTCTTGATATTATACTGTGACACTGTTGCAAACCAAGCAATTTTCCTGTTTGTTATTACCAACCTAACTCTTTTCGTTCTTGTTGTTGTCAATCTAAATGTGGATTTTTATTTCTCAAAGTCTTTCTGTACTTTTTTGTTCACGGAATAGCCAACATAACTTTCTGAGACATAACTTTCTTTCTCTTTTATACTTTTACCACCCTAGCTTTATTTTTTGCAGTGTTTGCCAACCTTAGTATTTTGCGTTCTTTCTTTCACAGAGTTGCTAACCTAGAGTTTGTATGTTTTCGTTCTTAATGTTACCATTAGAATTTCTAACCTTTTCAATTATATTGCCAACGTAACGTCTCAATCTTTATAGGGAAGAAGCTATTACCGTAGATCTCATGGTAAGACTTAGCCCGAGGCCATGAAAACTTTTAATTTTGAGGTCCCTAGATGCCAAAAACACCATTCATTAAAATTTGTATGTATGTATATATATGTGCCCGTAAGCACGATAACTCTCGTAAAAAAGTCCGGTCTTAATGATATTTGGTACAAATGTGTAAAGTCACACATTCGAAAACCAGACGAATCGCACCGTCCGAAGGGGGGTTTTGGGGGGGTTTTCTACCCCAAAAATGGGTTTTTTGGGGTTTCCACATGTAATTCTTATTTAAATCAAATTTTAGCGAATTTCCCCTATAGGGAAGAAGCTATTACTGTAGGTCTCATGGTAAGACTTAAGCCCGAGACCGTGATAACTTTTTGTTTTGAGGTCCCCAGATGCCAAAAACACTATTCGTTCAAATTTATATGTATGTATATATATATATATATATATATATATATATATGTCCGTTAACACGATAACTTGAGTAAAAAACGTCCGATTTTGATGAAATTTGGCTCAAATGTGTAAAATGACATTCATGACTTTAAGTTCGAAAACCAGAAAAATCGGACCATGGGAAGGGGGGTTTATGGGGGTTTTAAATTTTCCAAAAATCAGTTTTTTGCATTTTTCACCCTAAAACTTAAAAAAAAACTTAATTTTGGTTTTGACCATGTTATAGAGCTTAAAAAAACAAATAATTTAGTATTTTGAATTATTAACCTAGGTTAAGTGGTTGCGGAGATAATCCAAAAAAACCTGCTCATAAAATCTCCCATGTTAATCTTATGGGAAAAAGGTTTTTGGCTTTTCCTCAGTTTATTTTAATGTAAACTTCACATTTGCTTTTACCAATCTGTTCAGTTCCACAAAACAATCATTTTGGTGTTTAAATTGTGATTCTACGCCCAACCGTTGCAGAGATATTCGAAGTGCTAAACACAGTACGTTGTCCAATGTTATCCTTATGGAGAAAAAATAAAATTTGATATCTCGATTATTTAATAATGTATGTTGATGAAACTTGGTATGTGGCTTCAAGTAGTACTGGTATATTGATATTTCCACAAAAAATTGATTTTTTGTTGATTATTCCCGTAGCAGCAAACCTCCGTACTCAGCCCCCATGTTATTCTTATGGAGAATAAGTAAAATGTACTGACTCCCTTAATTATGAACATAAATTAATAAAACTTGGTATGTAGCTTCACTTGGTTGAGTTATATTGATAATTATGAACATAAACTGACGAAATTTTGTATATGGCTTCATCTGGCTGTGGTTTATTTTTATTTGCACAAAAAACAATTTTTCACCTATGGTTCCCGTAGCAGCAAACCTAGGTACTTGGTCCCCATGTTATTCTTATGGAAAATAGGGTGTCCCGTAAGTAAGTACAAAAACTTTGGGAATATATTATATAGGTCAAAATAAAAATAAAATCAAGAATAATTTTTTTTCTAAAAACGCCTTGTTACCGATATATCCGCCATTTTGTATTTTTTCAATAAAAATGTATATTTCAAAAACCATTAAATATTACTTTATGAAACTTGGTATAGTGTTTAAGGTAGAAATTAAATAATTGCAAAAAATTTCGTTAAAAAATATTTTTCCGTTTCAAAATGGCGGCCATTTTAATTTTTCAAACTAAAATTACTAAAAAACAGCTGATTTTATGGGAAAAAGACAAGAACACTTTTTTGTTATTTTCTATCAAACGCCACCAAGTTCAGAAGGATCGGGCAACAAATAGCTGAGAAATAACGATTTTTAGTTGTACAGGCCAGGCGCACCCTGACAGCTTCTCCTCATTGTCTGCGACAATCAGCTGATTAACCTGCACACATGGCTCCATTGTTGGTAACATTATGTTTTGCTATTTTTTCACACAACATTTTATTATAATAATTATAAACTAAGAAACAACCAAGGGTGGCTAATTTCTAAATAGATAAAATGGCAATTTTAGTTGTAAGGGTCATTCTAAATTGCTATTACGTACTTTTTTCATTGCTGTTGTTTAAGGCTGTTGTTTCATCATTACCTGTTGTAATGTTGTGCGTGGTTATTACTGCATAAATAAAACTTTATAATAAGTATGAATAGGCATAGTTTTTTTTTTTTTTTGAAATTTACTTTAATGGAATGAATTATTAATTATTTAAAAACTAAGATGAATCACACAATTTATACAAATGTGGAAATGAGGTTATAGTTTCCCCGTAAATTATCTAGTAATTGGCTTATAACCTGCATTACAACTAACAATGGTTTTACTTTTAAGTGCCTAAAACTAAATAAAATTAATACATAAACATCAATAAATTAGAAAACTTACAATTTATAAAGCTAAAATAATGCCTAAACTAAAGACAACTATCATAAATTTACAATCATCAAGTTCGAACACATCAAACTTACATCCCTACAGCATGTGCTCAAAGTGTCCACCATTCATGTCTATACATCTATCAAGCCGATTTCTCATAGAAACCCTCACCCGTTCAAACACCCCTGGTATTTGCCTGATCACATTACACCCATTTACTATTCTTTCCCTTAATTCTTCAACATTTTCAACAGGGGTTTGGTATACCAATGATTTCAGATAACCCCAAACAAAAAAGTCCAGTGGGTTAAGGTCTGGGGACCTGGCAGGCCATACAACAGGACCCCCGCGAGCAATCCATCTATTTCTAAAAGTCACATTCACATGACGCCTTACATCTAAAGTAAAATGTGGTGGTGCACCATCCTGCATAAACCACATGGTAGCTCTCTCATGGAGTGTCATACCTTCAAGTAGTTCGGGCAACATGTTTCTCAGAAAGTCCAAATACGATACTCCGTTCAGTCTATTTGGCTAAACACAGGTCCTAACAAAACATCCCCAATAATCCCTAACCAAACATTGACAGAAAACCGTACTTGATGTTTCCTTTGAGAAATTTCATGAGGATTCACATAATCCCACAGGTGATTATTATGGTAATTAAAAATTCCTTCTCTTGAAAAACCAGCCTCATCCGTGAATAAAATCTTAGAAAGGAAAAGAGGGATCAGTGCTATTTTTATTAAAAGCCAGTGGCAAAGTTCGATCCTTGGTCTGAAGTCCCTTGGAGAAAGCCCTTGAACCCTTTGAATATGGTAAGGATACAAAAGTTCATCACCAAATTGGAAAGTCGCCGTTGACTCCAGCGCTCCAAAACTGGTGGAGGCAGTGCCAACTATTGACGAAACTATATCCGGTGTTACGCGAGCCGCATGACAAAAGTAGTCCTGCCGCCAGTATTCAAACCGTTTAAAGTAAGGGTGGGTGAAGGAGTGAAGGTGTGTCTCTTCCTTCCAATTTGAGGGTGGTGTGCCGAGGGGGTGGGGGGATGGACATAGCGGGACCCATTGTATCGGCTTCCTACCGACCTGCGAAAAAGGCCGGCGGGAACTAGTAGATGTTCTCGCCGGCCCTGCTATGGCTATTGCCGCCTCGACACTTGGCAACTTTGACAGCAATTTCCTAGGCTTCCTCGTCACATGAAAAACCTCACAACCAGTAACAAGTACAAACGTAGCGTATCAAACTTCAATATGATTGGCAAATAATTCTATTGAGAATATACTTTTTATGTTATAATAAACTCTACTCCCACTTAAAACTGCTGGAAGGTTAAAAGCAACTAAATTATTAAATTATTTTATGAATTTATACTTATATTTTCATAATAAAATCAAACATTTTGATAAAACAATATTTTTTCATTACAAAAATGAATTCATATTTAGAGAAACATTTGTCTACTGCCAATCCCAGTCGTAATACATGCTTATTACAACATGCTTTTGTAAAATGAATTCTATTTAAATACAACAATATATTTGTTGACAATAGTTTTACCTTAAATTTTGATACCTACCTCTTAAAATAAATTGATCAATTCAAAGTACAATGAAAATTAAAGAGGTTACTTCCCTAGGTAAAGAACTAAACAGTGATGTAGTCATGAATATTGCTGTTTAATGACTATTATAAATAAACACTGTTCTAATAATGACAAAGGATTGAAATTACAAAAGCTATAATCATCACAATTTTAAATCGTAGCCTGAACATATAATATAAATATTTCAATATTATATATTTACACTATAGAACAAGTAGATTATTTAATATAAATAAAGATGTGTTACATTTATGAGAGACATTATAAAAAGAAACAAAAAATATAACAAAATAATCGAACTACATCCCACATGCGGCAAAGAAAACCAAATATGCTATGTTTGTTAGTCTATTATTATATTGTTAGTCTATACCTTTGTAAGTTAACAAAGCAATGTTTTATGTGAATTAAAAAAACTATACAGAAAGAAATAAGCATTAATAAATTTGTTTATATCGATGTAAAAAAAGACTATATAAAAATAACGAAGACAAATGTAAACTACATACAGGAAATAAATTAATAAACTATCACTGTGAGGAGATCGCGTCAATATATGGATATATATACATATTTTAATTTATTGTATTTACGCTATAGTTCAAGAGACGAGAGGTATTATCAATCGAAACAAACATAACAAAATAATCAAGCTACATCCCACTTTAGGTTTAGTAAACTAAATTGTAAAAAATGCAAGGTTAAAATAGTGTTATGTAATAGTAAACAATGATTGTTACCCCTTTGTTACAGTATCGTATAACGTTCTATGTAAATTACAAAAACTGTACAGTAAAGAAACAACCATTAAACAGTTTTAAGTTATTAAAAATCATACTAAAACAGGTCATAAAAAAGGTTTAGCTAAGTATTTCAGAAAACAGTGCTAAGGAGTATCTAAAACAACAAATGGTGTGAGCATTACAGAACATAACAAACGTAAAACACACACTGTAAACGTAGAAATAAACTAGCAAAGTGATGAGATCTAGTCAATATATCATATGTATACATATTTAAATATAATACATTTTCATAATATTGTACAAGAGATATAACCAGGTACATATTACACGATAATTATTATAAAAATAAACTAATATAACAATATAATCAAGCTATATCCCCCATAATCTTTTGAACCCATAAAAAACGTGACAACTAACAACATAAACATTAAACCTAAGGTGAGCAAAGGGGTTTAGCTAAACATTTGTCTTCATTTTTCTTCTCTTGCGCCTTTACAATGTACTCGGGCTCCCTGAGCGGCATACTTCTCCTCTTCCGTGGGTCTAACAGTTCAGGCAACAGACAGTAATGATAAAATGTATGTAACTTACTCTCCATTTCGGATTTCCAAAATTCATCACTTTTGTCGATTAATTCAATTGACCAGCATATAACGAGGATATTCTCGGGTAGTTTGTCGTATACTACGTCGATCATTCTGTATTGTTTGATCACAAGTTTATACCTAGCTTCAACTAAAATACGGTAAATCATTTTAATATAAAAGACTGTCACCATGTAATGTTGGATTTTTTAGAGTAAAATCATTATTAGTGAATTTCTTTTGGAAAGTGAACTATTAGCATGACCCGCACGGTGAAACTTAAGCCCGGGACCACCATATAAGTTCCTAACGTGACCCCCTGAACACGTTTTGGGGGGTCGTTCAAAATTGTATATATATATATGTGTGTTTGCACTCTAGCGATCGCATTTTTTGTCCGATTTACTTCAAATTTGGTAGGGACAAGTAGCTAGACAAGTTCGTTGGGCAAAACAATTGGAAAATTCTAAACCGCTTTTTTGGGGATTAATCTTTAAAATTTCGAGTTTTTGGGCCCAAAAAGGGTCAGAAAAGCCCCATATGTAAACTTAATGCATGTAAAAAGATGGGAAATACTGAGGCAAAAGTTTCAAGCCCTATCTTGTAATTCTAGCTTAAATATTTACCGAGTTATTAAAGAAAATGTTTATCGACTAAACACAGTACGTTGTCTTGTGGGGGTTTTACACTAGAAAAACCTGTTATTCCTTTGTTAAAGTACTTTTGTCATCCTCAGCAACCTCACGCATACTTTCAAGCCTGACTGGACCTTCTCCTAACCTTGTAATGCGCAAAAATGTATTCCCAGCATTGCAGGTAAATGAAAACAGGAGCATCAGAACAGCCAAAAAATCAATTGTTTCAGATTTCAATAACAACTGATGTAAATATATGTTTTTACACTGATTTTGAGTTTTAAAAGTTTATTGTGTGGAAATTCACTTCCCTCACGTCAGCGTGCTGCGAGCGAACTCGTTATTTTTAGCGAAATTCCCCTATAGGGAAGAAGCTATTACCGTAGGTGGCATGGTAAGACTTAAGCCCGAGACCATGATAACTTTTCGTTTTGAGGTCCCCAGATGCCAAAAACACTATTCGTTCAAATTTATATACATAAAAAAAAATATATATATATGTGTCCGTTACCGCGATAACTTTTGAAAGAAACACCCGATTTTGATGAAATTTGGCACAAAATGTGGAGAGTAGCATTTATGACTAAGTTCGAAAACCAGATTGATCGCACTATGGGAAGGGGGTTTTATGGGGGTTTACAATTTTCCAAAAATCTTTTTTTTGCAAATTTGACCCCAAAATGTTAAAAACACTCAATTTTGGTTATAACCATTTTATAGAGCTTAAAAACAAATAATTTAGTATTTTGAATCATTAACCTAGGTTAAGTGGTTGCGGATAAAATCCAAAAAAAACGTGTCCCATGTTAATCTTATGGTAAAAAGGTTTTTAGATTTTTCTCAGGTAGTTTTACTAAAAACTTCACATTTCTATTTATTAATGTGTTTAGCTCATCAAAACAAACATTTTGGTGTTTTAATCGTTGTTCTACGTCCAACCGTTGCAGAGATATTCAAAGTGCTAAACACAGTACGTTGTCCAATGTCATCCTTATGGAGAATAAATAAAATTCTATATCTCGATTATTTATGAATGTATATTGATGAAACTTGGTATGTGGCTTCAACTAGTTATGGTATATTGATATTTGCACAAAAAACAAGTGTGTTGTTGATAGTCCCCGTAGCAGCAAACCTGCATACTCGGCCCCCATGTTATTCATATGGAGAATAAGTAAAGGTGTATATCTCCCTTAAGTATGAACCTACATTAAGAGAACTTGGTATGTAGCTTCACCTGGTTCAGTTGTATTGATAATTGCAAAATTACATTACTTATCTTCCTCGTTGCAGCAAACCTGCGTCCTCAACCCTAATGTTATTCTTATAGAGAACTAGCTGATGTACCCGTCCTTCGTACGGGTTGTACATAAATGGCAGATTAACTAAAAATATTAACAACCCACATAATTTTACAATATTAAAATTACATTTTACACTTTTAAAGTAGAATTAAATTAAAGTTAACGAAATATACTATGGCTGATAGTTCGGGTACTGCTGCCAAATTGAGGAACTCTGTCGGGTAGTGAACGGTGTGGTTTGTGCTACTCCAAATCGGTACACGTAACACTTTGGATTCGATTTTAGAAATAAAAGAACTCAAGTACAACAAAATATTAACCCTGTTTAATTTAAAATTTTAAATACTTTGATAGATTAATCTTTACATTCCAATAAATTAATAGTAATGTACCGAAACATTAAACTTTAAAAACATTGACAAACCATTTTTAAAATCACCATTCTTACCAGGTCCTGTTTTCAATATAATTGTAAATAAACAATTTAAACTTGGAAAAATCATATGTTTTAAAAACATGTGACTACTTGATTTTATTTAAATAAATGTAAATCAATATATACGAACTGTTCTAACAGTGGTCATGGTTAAATGAACGGTATTAAATATCGTATATGTTCGTTCCTCCCTTTGGAATAGACCTACATTTGTGTTGATCTCCGTTGCTTGTTCATTGGTGGACGTGAGGATGGCACAATCACAGAGCCAGGCACTTTCCAGATTAAACTGTTTATGAACCTCGGTGTAACAAACTGTTAATCAATAAATCCTGTGATTCATCGATAGTGCCGAGTGAAGGATAGATGTTTCTGAGACCTTAATTTGTTTTTCAATGTCTCAATCTCAACTTTTAAAAGCGCATAAGAAAACTGCTCAACCCATTAATCTTCTCAAAAATACATTTTCATGTTTACTGTTAAGTTCAGACGCTCAGTGGCCGGCTACATAAAATATATTTTTAGAGAGGCGTAGACTCGTCCACTCATGCACACTTACGACAAAGGGTCTGTGTAAAATCTCCAGAGAACAACACCGTGACTCCACATGATGTTGTTTCTTATTTCCTTTAAGGCATCAAATTTCAGCTCTACTGGTTGAGTAGTTTGTGTGTTATGACTAACGCGCTTATATTTAAAGGCCATTGGGCCAGAGTCCTTGAGTATATTTGTGTCTGGAGTAGGTAAATGTTTGCACTGACCTATCAGCTACATTCCTACCAAATTTCAGATCCATCAGTCCAAGAGTATGTGCAAGATTGTTAAAATATTGTATTTTTAAATTCCGGGGGGCGAAGCACATACACATTTTCGTAACAGGAATAGGCTGCGATTTTTTCTGATCAATTAATTATGTTCCTACCGAAATGTAAATTACAAAGGTCCAGAAAGTACTAATACTCATACAATTGCCATAAAAGTAAATTAGCGAAGAACCCTATAGGACTTTTTTAAACGTATTCTTATTGTGAATCTGCAGCATAAGGGGAACCACCATCCAAAATTTTATCTTCAATAGACATTGTCGTTTCTTAGATAAAGTGATCACTACGTCAGTGAGTGCATGAGTCTGACAATTATAGATTTAGATCATATATCCACTTATGTTATTTATTACCAATATTCACTCAACGTTTTAAAAAGAACTAAAAAACCTATTTATAGAATAAATATGCCATCATCTGGTTCAATATAAATAAATGCTTTGTCCATAAGAATAGCATAGGATCTTAAAAACCCTATGGGGCAGTGTCCTAAGGTAATTTAAAACAATCCAATTAGCCTAAAACCTTCTAACGCACATATAGAACATAGAAAAAAGTTGCATAAAAATCGGTGCACCCGTTTTCCTGTGAAAAGCGAACAAAACATGACGAAAACCGCACAAAATCACGTTTTTGAGCGGCCGCCATTGTTTTTTAAAAAGACGTATGCCAGTTTATAGTGTTCTAAAACCTTCTCACGCATATATAGAACAAAGAAACAAAGTTTCATTAATGTCACTGCACCCGTTTTCCAGTGAAAAGCGAACAAAAACCCGTCCTTGAGCGTTACCGGTAGGCAGACAGACATAAATTGGGATAAGATTTGTTTTGGTTTCCCTAGGGTGTAAAACGTGAAAATATGCAAACATTTCATAATTCCAAGCAATGTACAGACAAAACTCTAGTTTTATTTATATAGATTAATTATACGGTATATTGAAATAAATATATATATATATATACTTGATGTACACGTTCATCGCACAGAGGTTTTCCTTACCCGTTCTATAGTCAATGCAAATTTCATTTTAGTTAGCTTGAAACAGCTGTTGTTCTTGCTTCTGCTCTTTAGGCTGTCAAATGTAAGTGCCCTCAGCTGTTCGGATTACAGTTTCTGAATGTTTACTTTCTTATGAAATGTAAACATTAAAACTTAGAACGTTCACGGGGCGTAGCCCGAGGGGATTTTAAGGAAGTGAATAGGCCTATGTGTTGCATGGGTTCAAGATCTACCTTTGTGTAAAGTTTCAGCCCAGTCGGTTAAGTAGTTTTTGTGTTCACCCGGAACATCAGACAGACAGACAGACAGACAGACAGACAGACAGACAGACAGAAACCACCTCTTCTTTATAATATTACTAGCTGTATACCCGTCCTTCGTACGGGTTGTATATAAATGGTAGATTAACTAAAGCAAATAACAATCCACACTATTTTACAATATTAAAATTACATTGTACACGTTTAATGTACAAATTAGAGTTAACGAAATATACTGGCAGATAGTTCAGGTCCTGTTGCTAAGTCGAGGAACTCTGTCGGGTAGTAAACGGCGTGTGGTTTGCGACTTCAAATCGGTACCCATCTTTGGATTCGCTTTTAGAAATAAAATAACTCAAGTACGAAAAAAAATAAAGAATATTGGGGAGGGGGCATAAATATAAAATTGGCGGGGGGCGCAAAACATAAAATCGGGGTGGGTCAAAAATAAAAAAGGGGGGTGGACAAATTTAAAAATGGAGCGGGGCATAAACTAAACATATAAAATCGAAGGGGGGAGCAAAATATAAAATGGGGGGCAAAGATAAAAATGGGCGGAGGCAAAAATATAAAATCGGGGGGGAGGGCAAAAATAAAATCGAGGGTGGAGCAAAAATATAAAATCGGGCGGGCAAAATTATGAAATGGAGAGGAGAGTAAAAATATAAAATCTGGGGGGCAAAAATATAAAATGGAGGGGGGATAACATAAAATACAAATATAAAATCGAAGAGGGTGGAAATATAAAATTAGGGGTGGGCAAAAATATAAAATCGGGGAGGGGGACAACAAAATATAAAATGGGGGGCTAAAATATAAAATGGGGGGACATAAAATAAAAATATAAAATCGAAGTGGGGCGGCAAAATAAAAATCGGGGGGAGCAAAAATATAAAATTGGGGGGGCAAAAAATATAAAATCGGGGAGGGGCGTAAAAATATAAAATGGGGGGACATGAAATAAAAAAATAAAAAATTGAAGAGGGGGCAAAAATATAAAATCGGGGGGGAGCAAAAATATAGAATCGGAGGGAAGGGGCAAAAATATAAAATGGGGGGACATAAAATAAAAATATAAAATCGGGGGTGGGGCAAAATTAAAAATCGGGGGGGGAGCAAAAATATAGAATCGGAGGGAAGGGGCAACAATATAAAATGGGGGGACATAAAAGAAAAATATAAAATCGGGGGGGAGGGTATAGGAAGTATCGTAAAAATTGTTTTTTGTGCAAAAAGAATAGACCACAACCAGATGAAGCCACATTGATATTTGTTCATTAATATTAATTAATAGCTAGCTGACTCACCCGTACTTCGCACAGGGGCTTTCTCTACCCGTTCTTTAGTCAATGCAATTTGCATTTTAGTTAGCTTGAAACAGCTGTTCTTGCTTCTGCTCTTTAAGCTGTCAACTGGAAGTATCCACAGCTGTTCGTATTACAGTTTCTGAATGTTTACTTTATTCTGAAATGTAAACATTGAAACTTAGGACGTTCACGGGGCGTAGCCCGAGGGGATTTTAAGGAAGTGAATAGGCCTATGTGTTGCATGGGTTCAAGATCTACCTATGTGTAAAGTTTCAGCCCAGTCGGTTTAGTAGTTTTTGCGTTCACCCGGAACATCAGACAGACAGACAGACAGACAGAAACCACCTCTTCTTTATAATATTATAGATAGATAAATAAAATGCTATATATCACTTATTTATGGATGTATTTTTGTGAAACTTGGTAAATAGCTCTATCTAGTAGTGAGTCACATGTGCATTGGAAATTCGCTGTGTACGCAGGTTTACTGCGACGGGGGTATTACTTAAAGCGGCTGCCAAAGAAACCGAAAAAATAAATTATAATCCTGTGCGTTATTTTCTTTTGATACTGTGTTTTCCGTTACCATTTACGGCCAACATTACGCGCTAAAAAATTACCTTATATTAGCAATGCTATTATTGCATATAACAATTATGTTATAGTTACTTAAAAACAAAATATGTATTAAACTGACTAGAGTTTCAATCACAAGCCAAAGGTCACTCAACATTAGATTGTTATTTAAAAATTCGCACCACCGGACATTGTATATCACTCCACCGTGTGCGGTACTCTTCTCTGTCGCCAGGTTTCGCGCCGATCACTGACTGCTTATACGCTTCTCCAACAGAACGTACCATCACCTGTGAACGCGTTCCGTTGTTATTTTGGTTAATAAAATTTTGAAATTTCGTAAATAGCTTTATAAGTAATGACACTAGGGAAATACAATTTTACTTTTCAAAAATCGGTTCCTATTGCCTCTCAAAAAATTCTTCAATTAAAAGTATAATTAATGGCAATTATCTTAATATTTTAAGGACAATTTACATAATTCGTTTTGGCTTTCCCTAGAGGACTACTATACCTTTAATTTAAGACTTTAACAGGTTTTTTGTGACGATCAAGTGATGCGTAACGGAGGCACAAAGTTAACATTGTTCTTGTGGAACATAAATCCAATATGGCGACCACTGATGAAGACTCTTAAAATGCGCCAGACTGAGGTTTTTGACCCTCCCTCTTCACGTGACAACCTTCTTACGCTAGTGCTGGGGTCTGCTTCAACTGCATCTAGTATTCTTTGTTCAGTTTGCACCGTTGTTACTGTAGCTGAACGCCCTGACTTCTCTGAATTTCTTAAATTACCTCGCTCCCTTAGTGTCCTGTGTACTCGTACAAATGTTCTACTGTTTGGAAGTCTTCGGTTAGGGAATCTCTGCGCATAAACTCTTTGTGCCTGCAACGAGTTTCCATCAGCCAATCCATAAACGAAATGAATATCAGTCAACTCTTCAAATGAGAAATTAGGCATTTTCAGAAATTAACATAAAAATGTTTATAAATTACAATTTATCACTATCACAATAAAACTTGATCCAAAAAAGAGTTCAATCACTGACTTTGTTTCGAAAGTAACAGAAAGTGTCAACAAAATAACAAAACATAATGTTACCAACAATGGAGCCATTTGTGCAGGTTAATCAGCTGATTGTCGCAGACAGTGAGGAGAAGCTGTCAGGGTGCGCCTGGCCTGTAAAACTAAAAATCGTTATTTCTCAGCTAATTGTTGCCCGATCCTTCTGAACTTGGTGTCGTTTGATAGAAAATTAAAAATACTAAAAAAGGTGTCGTTGTCTTTTTTCCATAAAATCAGCTGTTTTATAGTAATTTTAGTTTGAAAAATTAAAATGGCCGCCGTTTTGAAAGGGAAAATATTTTTTAACGATTTTTTTTTTCAATTATTTAATTTCTACCTTTAACACTATACCAAGTTTCATAAAGTAATATTTAATGGTTTTTGAGATATAAATTTTTATTGAAAAAATACAAAATGGTGGATATGGTGGTAACAAGGCGTTTTTAGACAAAAAATTATTATTGATTTTCTTTTTATTTTGACCCATATAACCTATTCCCAAAATTTGTGTACTTACTTACGGAACACCCTATATAAATAATAAATAAATAAATAATAAATAAATTTTATTGCTTTGACAAAATCTTGCATCAGCATAACAACTTAAAATTAGATTTATTTTTAAATAATGTTCTCTTCATTGGTTATTCTGATCTTCAAAAAATGAATCCACACTATAGTAACATTTTTCAAGAAGACGATATTTCAATTTTGATTTGAATTCTCCAGAAGGTAAATTTTGCAACCTTTCAGGTTCCCCCCGGCCACATACTTGAATTAAAGCTCTTGATGAGAAACTCCCAGAAAAAATTACAAAAGTTAACATTTTTGAGTTTTTGGGGCATTTTTGGGGCGGGGGAAATTCTACTTTTTCAATTTTTTTACTTTGAGCGCGTTTTGGACGGAAACGGTAAGAGATGGCAAAAGATGTTAAATACAAAGTTGTAAAAAAATTAATTTCCAACCAACGATTTTTCATTCATTAATTTTATTCCATTGTATATTAATTGTCGTTTGAAAAATGTTGTTCTATGATAATTTATGTGAATAGTATTCTTTTAGCGAATTTCCCCTATAGGGAAGAAGCTATTACCGTAGTCGACATGGTAAGACCTAGGCCCGGGACCATGATAACTTTTCGTTTTGAGGTCCCCAGACCCCAAAAACACCATTCGTTCAAAACTGTATATATATATATAGATATATATATACTTTATGTTTGGAGTATACATATATATATATATATATATATGTGTGTGTGTGTCCGTGGGTGCGATAACTCTCGTAAAAAAGGTCCGATTTTGATGAAATTTGGTACAAACGTGTAAAGCAGCATTTATGACTTTAAGTTCGAAAACCAGCCAGATCGCTCCATCCGAAGGGGTATTTTGGGGGGGTTTTGTACCCCAAAAATATTTTTTTTTAATTTGTTACATATAATTTTGGAAAAAGTAAAATTTTATTTTTTACCATTGGAATCAGTTTAAAAAGACGCACAATTTGATGTTTTAATCATTGCTCTACGTCAATTACTGATATAATTACTGATTGGTTACTGAGATATTGAAAGTGCTAAACACAGTACGTTGTCCAATGTTATTCTTATGGAGGATAAGAAAAATTGTATATCTCGCTTATTTATCAACTTATCCTGACGAAACTTAATACATTGCTTCATTTCATTGTGGTCTATTGATATTTGCACAAAAACCCATTTTTTTCCCGATAGTTCCCGTAGCAGCAAACCTGCATACTCAGCCCCATGTTATTCTTTATGGAGAATAGTTAACGTGTTATCTCCTTTAATTATGAACATAAATTAATACACCTTGGTATGTGGCTTTACCTAGTTGAGTTATATTGATATTTGTATGAAAACCCATTTTTAGTGTTCCATATTTCAGCAAACCTGCATACTCAGCCGCCATGTTATTCTTATGGAGAATAATTAAAATGTCATAAATAGTTTATTTATGAATGTATATTGATGAAACTTGGTATGTGGCTTTATGTGGTATTAAGATAAATTAATATGCATTGGAAATTCGCTGAGTATGCAGGTTTGCTGCTACGGAGGTATTTTTGAATATTTAAATACTCTAATATTGTACTGCTAGGCCTAAATTTGTTCACTCAATAAGTCTACTTTATATTTGGAGTATACATAGGACCTCGGATTATTAGCGTAATTAAACCATGTGCCATAGGAACTACGACAGGGACCTGTGGGCGAAGCTCCCCACAGGGGTCTGGGGGCGGAGCCCCCAGTGAGCGAAGCGAGCCTACTTATATAAAGCTAGACGGGTTCACTCATTCACTCACTCACTGACATAAACTATGAGGCACTTCCCGTAATCGAACCTCCCCCCCGGCCACATACTTGAATTAAAGCTCTTGATGAGAAACTCCCAGAAAAAATTACAAAAGTTAACATTTTTGAGTTTTTGGGGCATTTTTGGGGCGGGGGAAATTCTACTTTTTCAATTTTTCCACTTTGAGCGCGTTTTGGACGGAAACGGTAAGAGATGGCAAAAGATGTTAAATACAAAGTTGTAAAAAAATTAATTTCCAACCAACGATTTTCCGTCAGATTTAAGATCCGATCATCCGTTTAGCCGTTATTCATCGGGAAGAAGTAATTTTGAGTATTTTGGCACATTTAAATGTGTACAGTTTTGGAAAGCCGTTTAATGAAAGCACACTATCTTTGGATAATACCACATGTTTGTATCAGCTGATTTTTAAAAACCGCCTGTGTAGACGATACTATTTTGCTCACATTAGGTTTATATAAATCAGCTGTTACAAAACAAAGTGAGCACATTATCGCCTACACGGGAGGTCCAATACCGCGAATATCGTTTGTTCAAGTGTCGGTGTGTAAACGCCATCTAAACCAGATCCTGAAGACTTGTTTTTTTTATTTTTACTAGCTCGTTTGAATACGTATTCCTCAGGCTACGCATCTTTTCTTTAGCATCTTTAACAGTAAAGTTTTTCATATTCATTCCTTTTACAATCTGTAACCAGGCGTCTGTCTTCTTTAACATTTCTATCTTTATATCCTGCAAATTTATAATCCCATAAACAAGGGTATCCCTCATACAGTTCCAAAAAAGTTGCAATGTTGTTTATGTTCCATTTATCAAACTTTTTTTCCTTTTTGCCTTCCTTCTTGACAGTCTCCTTTCCTATCACGGGTTCATCACTTTCATTGTTCACGTTGGTATCAGCCATGACAACTCAATAACCACTACAAGTATAACAAATACACAAATTAACCTTAAACTCAAATGTACAGAGCACACCGGCACACGACTAAACACTCTCTTCACTTGCTTACAAGTAGGAGTGGTCTGCAAGTCACGTATTTACACAGGCAAGTGGAACTTACGCGAAAGTTGTTACTTGCGCAAGTAATATTTGTCAGAACAAATATTACCGGCGCAAGTAAAAAATGCATGCAAGTCAGCCTTGCAAGTTTAACTTTCGTGCATGTTAGTGTTTACATTTGCAAGTTGTTATGCAAGTAGGATGCAAGTAAAACTTGCGCAAGCGCTAGATGCTAGTGTAAACCCCGCTTTAGGGAACTGGGCCCACTAGATAAAGCTGCAATGGACCAAAAATTTAAGTCTGATTAAACACTTGGCTTTACAATATAATTCATGATGAAGAATTGGAGCTATTTGCTTTGAATATTTTAAATAAAGATCTAACAGACCTAACATTAGGTCTGTAAATTTCCCTGAAGTTGGCTTGTTTACTAACTAATAATGGTAAATTGGTCCAAAGCAATTATCATTTAAATGAAAATGGAGAGGAAACAACCAGTAAACCTGTAGGTAACAGAAATAACTCACCTTGATTTATCTAACAAGAAACCAAGACTAAAGAATAGAAGGGCCTTGGGGTGTGTGGGCCATGGTTAATTTGCATCCATGTTTGTAGGTATTTCAAACAAATTCAGTTGCCACACCTGATTCTCTTTGTCTTTTTTCTAAAACAACAGCTGTAGCTGTAGCCATCTTTTCCTCCATTTCGAGAGTGTGAGTTTCAGTTGAATTTTTATCATCAAACTTCTTAAAACAACCCTGTACAGTCAGTTTGTACAGATTTTCAAAAACAGTCTGTAATTACCTGTTTGAAATTTACGATCTTAAAATGAATTGTAATAATACTTTCAACCATTAATTTATGGTCATGGCTTTATCCTTTGTCTAACCTTTCAGCATAATTTTGTTGGGGTGGCCCAGTTACCCAGTCAATTATTGAAGACTGAACCATATGGGCTCGGGGTAACTGGGTTTGCTAGGGTCCAACTACCCCACCACCGATAAACTTGTATAATAATCTTGTAAAAACTGTTATTTGCACATAAAACTATGTCTGTATTGTTTTGAACCTGTGGGTAAATTCTTTATATGAAGTACCTGGGGAACCAAGCATTACCATGAGATGACCGATGTCCGTTAGGCCAATAGGAATAGGCATATAGTTATTGTTCACTACCACGGTTACACTCCATGCTTCATGGCTTGTATTCCAAGTTATGGTGATTTGGTTATGCCAAAGGCAGCTCTGCACGTTTTTAAGACATGATTTGTTTGGCCACAGACCTGAGCGGCATAACCAACATCCATTTAAAGGGACTTTAAAGTGATCAAATATTGGTACAAATTGTTTTCCTTTTTAGCGAATTTCCCCTATAGTGAAGAAGCTATTACCGTAGGTCTCATGGTAAAAGCCCGAGACCATAATAACTTTTCGTTTTGAGGTCCCCAGATGCCAAAAACACCATTCATTCAAATTTGTATACATATATATATATATGTCCGTAAGCACGATAACCCTTGTAAAAAGGTCCAATCTTAATGAAATTTGGTACAAATATGTAAAGTACCATTTATTTGAACGAGTTCGAAAACCAGACAAATCACACCATCCTAAGGGGGGTTTTGTACCCCAAAAATGTTTTTTTTTGTGTGTTTTCACGTGTAATTGTTATTTAATTACAATTTTAATTTATACCATTGAATTCAGTTAAAAAAAAAACAATTTGGTGTTTTTATCATTGCTCTACGTCAATTGGTTACTGAGATATTGAAAGTGCTAAACGCAGTACGTTGTCCAATGTTATTCTTATGGAGAAAAAGAAAAATTTTATATCTTGGTTATTTATGAACATAAACTGACGAAACTTGGTATATCGCTTCATCTGGTTGTGGTTTGTTGCTGTTTGTACAAAAAATCAATTTTTCGCCTATGGTTCCCGTAGCAGCAAACCTAGGTCCTCGGTCCCCATGTTATTCTTATGGATAGTAATAAAAATGTTATATATCTCTTATTTATGAATATATATGGATGAAACTTGGTATGTGACTTCACTTAAATGATTTCTACTGATATTTGCATGAAAAAATATTATTTTATGTTCCTTGTTGCAGCAAACCTGCTTACTCATTCCTAATGTTATTCTTATGGAGAATAATGAATAATTGTAAGTATCGCTTATTAATGAATATATTTCTTATGAACCCTGGTAAGAGGCTTAATGTGTTATTAAGACATATATATTCATTGGAAATTCGCTGAGTATGCAGGTTTGCTGCGACGGGGAGTATTTCATACTTTTTTGCTTTTAAACTCATGTATGTTTCCAACTACAGTTTCCAACTCTTTTACCCTTAACTATTTACTTCGCACATCTCAGGGGTGCTACTATTACATTGCTCAAAAGGTACTATTAAATTACAATTTCTGTCAAATCAATAAAAATATTTAAATATTAGTCTAAATATAATGTAAAGCAAAAGGCCCAGGGCCCAGATATCCCAAACTGTTGTTGCAGTGATTTTATGGAATATTTGGGGGGCGGTTGCAGTTGCCCCAAAACTATGGAACCTCATCATAAAAAATAAAAATTATATAAATGATATAAAAACTGTCTAAAAGTGGCATGAGTAATAAATCAATTACTAGAAGACATAGTAATGAATAACGATATGCAGTTTTTATCGGTGGATGTCACATATTACTGTTATTGAGTTATAGTACTCAGGCCTACCTTACCTGATTAAAAGATTTCCCCATATATTAACTATTTCGTTGTAAAGTCCAATACATTGACAAACATTGTCACGGAATAAATATTATATTATTTCTGCCATGTCCATGTCAGTGTACTGTTCTTGTTATCTCAGCGAGTTATTAATTACTTTTGTTTGATATAATTTGAATAACATTTATCAAACAGATAACTCATTGCAGCAGGGTTATCTGTTCAGGCTAGAGTAGCCTAAATTGAAGCTGTGATCGGAGTATATTTTGTTTTTATCCTTTTTACTTGGAATAGGCAGTCATGAAGCTAACAAAATGCATTAACAAAACAAAATATTAAAAGAAAACTAGGCGCGGGGGTCCCTTGGCGACCCGGTCTAGTGTAATGGTTTTCCAAGGTTTGTAGAACTTTCAGCACAGGTATGATCATTTAAAAGACAATGTTCGCAGCAAAGATGTCTACGAGGGCGTTCAGCTGATGCAAAAATCAACAACATAGTATAAGTGTTGCCAAACTTACAGGGGATTATAATGGTACTTTAATCCCCTAATAATGGTATTTTTAAATTGTCACTGGACATGCAGAAAGAAAGTTTAAACCCATAATCCATTCATCTAATAATACAAATAAATCAAAACAATAATTAGTTTCATAAAATAATAGCTGATAAAATTATATAATTAGTTAAACAATGTTATTTTAATTACAATGATGAGGAAAATATGGTACTCCTACGATAAATATAGTGTTTCCAGCAACACTGCAGATTGGATTGGTTATCACGTGACAGCTGTTTTTACGAGGTCTCTTTCGGTTAACTAGAAAACCTTAAATGAATCGACTGAGCAAACCTTTACGAAGCTTGTATGGATCTTGATGGTTTTCTCAGGCAATATTTTGTTTGGTTTAGATTGAACATTAAACGCCCTCCTATGTTCATAGAGTATGTCTAAATATTCAATGGTTTAATCTATGGTTTAGGTCACCCTAATTTGAGATCTCATATAAGGGTCCACCCTTGATTGAGGGTGTGCGTAAGCGTAAGCACTGAATACTAATAGATTTATATTCAATGGCTTAAGAGAGCAGCATGGCAATAGGAGGCCCTCAGTCCCTGTTAGAAGAATCACAGCCTGTAAGGAACTGATTGACCTTCCCCGGAAAGGGTTGTCCGCTAGCGCTCTTACGTTACTATTTATTTTCTAACCAACTTAAACGCCACGAGCATTTCAGCAATTTCAGCTCATTCTAGTGGTAACAAGAGGAACAGAGGGCTGAGTCGTAGTTTTAATTGTTGTCGCCAGAGGTCGGGCTGTAGTAGTTGAGGTTTCGCCGCTAGGGGCTCTTCACGTTAACGACTAGCCTCTGGCGCGTGGCACAAAGAGTTTAAAACGGAATTCGTGACTTTTCTTCGTTCATATCTTTTACAAAGTTGTACTTAAAGACATTAATTGTTTTTGGCGAATTTCCCCTATAGGGAAGAAGCTATTACCGTAGGTCTCATGGTAAGACTTAAGCCCAAGACCATGATAACTTTTTGTTTTGAGGTCCCCAGATGCCAAAAACACTATTCGTTCAAATTTATATATATATATATATATATATATATATATATATATATATATATGTGTGTGTGTGTGTGTGTGTGTGTGTGTGTGTGTGTGTGTGTGTGTGTCCATTAACACGATAACTTGAGTAAAAAACGTCCGATTTTGATGAAATTTGGCTCAAATGTGTAAAATGACATTCATGACTTTAGTTCAAAAACCAGAAAAATCTGACCATGGGAAGGGGGGTTTATGGAGGTTTTAAATTTTCCAAAAATCAGTTTTTCCCATTTTTCACCGTATAATTTTTAAAAAACTTAATTTTGGTTTTGACCATGTTATAGAGCTTAAAAAACAAATAATTTAGTATTTTGAATTATTAACCTAGGTTAAGTGGTTGCGGAGAAAATCCAAAAAACCTACTCATAAAATCTCCCATGTAAATCTTGTGGGAAAAAGGTTTTTGGCTTTTCATCAGTTTATTTTAATGTAAACTTCACATTTGCTTTTACCAATCTGTTCAGTTCCACAAAACAATCATTTTGGTGTTTAAATTGTGATTCTACGCCCAACCGTTGCAGAGATATTCAAGGTGCTAAACACAGTACGTTGTCCAATGTTATCCTTATGGAGAATAAATAAAATTTGATATCTTGATTATTTATGAATGTATGTTGATGAAACTTGGTATGTGGCTTCACGTAGTACTGGTACATTGATATTTGCACAAAAAATTGATTTTATTATTATTCCCGTAGCAGCAAACCTGCATACTCAGCCCCATGTTATTCTTATGGAGAATAAGTAAAATGTAATGACTCCCTTAATTATGAACATAAATTAATAAAACTTGGTATGTAGCTTCACTTGGTTGAGTTATATTGATAATTATATAAAAACTCATTTTTTTGTTCCTTTTTGCAGCAAACCTGCTTTCTCAGCCCCCATGTTATTCTTATGGAGAATAACTAGAATGTTATATAGCGCTTATTTATAATTGAATATTGATGAAACTTAGTATGTGGCTTAGCCTAGTTAAATTCTATTTATATTTGTATAAAAAACAATTGTTTCTGTTCCTTGTTTCAGCAAACCTACGTACTCATTACCAATGTTATTCTTATGGAGAATAATTAAAATCCCTTATATGTGAATATATTTTTATGAAACTTGGTTTGCGGCTTTATGTGGTATTAAGACATATATTTTGCATTGGAAATTCGCTGAGTACGCAGGTTTGCTGCGACGGGGGTATCATTATTAGCAGTGTGTAGATTACTGTAGTGCACATGACGCACTAAAGTAATAATCCTGCGTCCTCAGGAAAGGAAACTATGATGAAAATTAAATTGTGTTTTTGGCAGAAACCCCCCACCCCTTTTTGGTGATTGTAACACCTCATAACATTGTACAATACTGTGCTTAATACTTTCCATTATTTCTGTAACCAATTGACGAAGATGAATTCGGCATGGTAAGACCCAAGCCCAGGGTCATGACATTTTTGTTTTGAGGTCTCTAAATTCCAAAAACACTACTTATTCAAATTTGTATATATATTTGAAAATAATTCAAGGACATCCTATCTCAAGTCCATATGTGTTGTGAACTTGAGATAGGAGGTCCTTGAAGGATTGCATTTAACGTTTTAATAATCATTGCAAAACAACAATGAAAACTGTGAAAAAGTTGGAAACGGTAATTTTTTTGTTAGACAGCGTCTGCCTAATTAATCAGTCTGACTCACGCCTGCCTCCCGCACAAACACCGAGGTTTGATCACATCGGCCATATCCGTTTCCGGAACATCTCATTGTTCCCGCGCAGGTGCGGTGATACCAGTGGTGCCACCTGTGCCGCAATCAACATCTAATTACTGGAATCTCTACCGCGGCCGCGAATGCCGGAAAGTGCTGGGCGGAAAACCCGAAGCTTCTACGAATTCTTGGCTTGTGGTTTTGATAAAGGGCACTGTAGCTGGGTGTTTATACTGTTCAGGGCAAATTGATTAAAATCACCGCAGGGATATCATCTTAAAACTACGAATATTGTTTGGTGATTTATGTGTAGAGTGAGATAGTTGTGACCTATATAATCTAAGGCGTTCATATATTGGAGTACAGTATAACTAACCTATACTCATATATTGGAGTACAGTATAACTAACCTATACAACTATATCTTGGAGTATATAAACTATAATAACCTTCAAAAACTCCAACAAAGACTAAAATTCTTGCAAATTTTAATGTTGCAAGACTCATCACAGGATAACATAACAAACCTGTTTTTATATCTAATTCAAACTGGGGGACAGGTGCATTTCTTCAACACAACGAAACATTAACATATATTTATAAGTCTGTTTAATTTGATTTAATTAATTCAAGAATATTAAACCATGAGATCAGCCTTTGTAAATGGAACGCATCCATCGTCGCTTACCAAACATTAAAACACACTTCAAACATTCGAGGATTCGAGGATTGGCATGGACCATGAACCGACTTACGGACAGAGAAAGAGAGAGAGAGAGAGAGAGAGAGAGAGAGAGAGAGAGAGAGGGGGGGGGAGAGAGAGAGAGAGGGGGGAGAGAGAAAGAGAGAGAGAGAGAGAGAGAGAGAGAGAGAGAGAGAGAGAGAGAGAGAGAGAGGGGGGAGAGAGAGAGAGAGGGGGGAGAGAGAGAGAGAGAGAGAGAGAGAGAGAGAGAGAGAGAGAGAGAGGGGAGAGAGAGAGAGAGAGAGAGAGGGGGGAGAGAGAAAGAGAGAGAGAGAGAGAGAGAGAGAGAGGGGGGGGAGAGAGAGAGAGAGAGAGAGAGGGGGGGAGAGAAAGAGAGAGAGAGAGAGAGAGAGAGAGAGAGAGAGAGGAAGGCCAAGTTATAACATAAAACCAAGTTTTATGTTATAAGATTTAATTTGATCAATATCATTACCAGATCAACAAACACGATCGAATTAAAGAAAATGCTCAAGATTTAATTACGGGATGTAATAAAAGACGTCTTACAACACTTAAAATTACATTTACACTTATACTGTATTCGCATAACAGACGATAAACATATATAACAGATGGTACAAGGCTATCGACTTCGACCAGTTACACCGGTCATCATCAGGCCAATGATAGAAATGACGGAACCAAAATGGTTGATGATGGCCGTGTGACTGGATGAAATCGATAGCCTTGTACCATCTGTTATGTAATATGTTTACCGTCTGTTATGTGAACACAGTATAACTGTAAATCCTATACTCTAATATGAGTAAGGTTTGCTTGCTTGCTTGCTTGCGATACTGATCTCAAAAACGGCTCCAACGATTTCTTTCAAATGTTCGAAATAACTAATTTCTGGGATAAAAATAAGTTATAGACAGGCCTTATCCCCAGGAAGATTCAAATAATGTAAAAAAACTAAAATAGAAAGTTTAAAAAATTAACATTGGGCTTATGGAGTTTTAAATAAAAACAAAAGAATTGTAACAGCTGTTCATAATCAACCAGAGAACTGTCAAAGTAATACTCATGTTGTTTGTGATTATTAACATGTGATTTCCTGAGAGCAGAGATTAAAAGACTTGAGTGAATATTACATATATAGAGTAGTAAAATAAATGAAAGGAACATTGAGCTATAAATAACAACTGGAGTGACCTTACAACTGTAGAAAAGAGGCAAATGAGTTATACAAATCTGATTATCAGTAGGGGGAAGTGGTGAAATATTACTCCAAGTCATCTAAACAAACTGAGTGGCCTCCCACACCATTCAGTTTGAGTTTGAGCTTTTTTATTCTGCATGACGGCCTTTGTAATAGGGATGCATTCGTCTGTAATCACGCCACTGTATGGACCTAAGAAGTTAAGTTGGCGAGTTTAGTAATAAATTAACAGAATTTAAAAGTTAAGATTTAAAAAATTCCTGACGAATAACTCACATCGCGCTCAGTACGTCGGTGGCTCAAACAACAGACTGTGACAAAAGACAAGAGACAAACACGCGATAAAACAAGAGTCGCGAGAAACAGAATACCACCTACGAAAATACCCCGGCGAGGCAAGTCGACAAGACTGATGGGTTTGTGGTCGACGACAGAAATAAAAATAGTCCGATAGAGCGGGCATTGTTCGAATTTGGGGGGGGTGATATAAAATCGTTCGTGTGAGAAGCGTAAACTGAATGGTACGGCCCATTGCTGGAGGCATTTTGGCACACTTTCCTCCATCCCCGGGCCAAACTGTGGATACGCTGTACTCGTTCTTCTGTTCAGGTTAACTGGTGAAAGAAACTACTCTTAAGAGGGGGCTCCAGTCACGAAACATTTTGCGTTTCTACCTGCTTCTCAAGCAGTTAACTTTCAAATTCCGTCCCTCCTCAACGGATTATGTGAATTGTTAATTAACTAGTGGCTTGAAGGGGCCATAGCCCCTAACCTATCTCCAATACTCTGCTTCATCTGATTTTTTTACTCTTTACATGCTGAGGAAAATACAACGATATGTAAGAACACATGTCAGTTCGTAACTAATGTAGACACTTAATCACATGTTTTAATTTAAACAAAGCTGATGTTGTTAAAGCCCCATGCTTTTCTTATGGGAGATATTTTACTTTATTTCTCGTTTGCAGGTAACTTTTTAGAAATACTGCTATTTTTTCCGAGTCCCTGGGATCAAGATCGTTCATTTGAGCCGTCTCCCATTATCCTGTGATTTGCCACACTACCACAATTTTTACTTAAACATTTCGCTTGCATAATTATATGTATACGATTATAGTGGCTTAAAAGGGCAATAGCCCCTAACCTTGCTCCAAGTATGAAGACATTTCAGTTTGTAAAAAAGTACACATTTAATCACATGTTTTAATGTAAACAAATGCAGACGTTTTTAAATCCTCATGCTTTTCTGATGGGCGAAGTTTTACGATATTTCTCGTTTGCTGGTAACTTTTTAGTAATACTGCTATTTTTCCCGATTCCCTGGGATCAGGACCTTTAATTTTAGCCGTATTCCATTATCCTGTGATTTGCTAAACTCCCACAATTTTGACTTAAAAATGTTGCTTACAGAATTATACAGGGCGAGTCAGACCACCCGTCCAGCATGTATAACGGGAGAACGGTTGGTCTAAAGTCATCAAACAAAATCCATCCCCACTAAAACGCATTTGGGCTATCTATTAAAAATATTTTCATTAAAATCTATGTACAGAATGTTCCAAAACTGAAGGTCACGGGTTCGAATCTCTTTCTTATGTAAACATAGTGAATATTATACATCATTTTAAAGGTCTCGTTAAAATAAACATTTTCGTGAAAATAGAATTCACTTATCTTTATCCGTTTTAAAATGGCGGCCATTTTTGTGCAAAATATTGACATTTACGGAATACCCTGTATTTTCTAAACCACTACTTGTATATATTTTCCGACTTAAATTCCTTATTCGTGAAAAACTCAGCTTTACTCTGATATGCTACAAGACAGACTTTTTTGAGAAAATCTATATTTCAAAACAATATTTATTTTAAAAATGCCTATATGCCCAAAATTCAAAAAAGTCAAATAGTAGCGTATGCCAAAAAGCATACTATTGAATAGGTCTTGTAAAACCTAGCAACTTTCTAATTTACACCAACCTTGCATCTCTTTTCGTTTTTCTGCAATCAGCAAAAATCATTGTTTTCCCATATGAAATGCATGTTAATTTGCATAACACCTGCATGTATTCGGTGGTCACATTCGTTTTATGTGTTATGTACAATTAACATGCATTTTATATGGGAAAACAATAAAAAAGCCTGTTTTGTAGCATATCAGAGTAAAGCTGAGTAAGGAATTTAAGTCGGAAAAAGATACAAGTGGTGGTTTAGAAAATACAGGATATTCTGTAAGTGTCAATATTTTGCACAAAAATGGCCGCCATTTTGAAACGGATAAAGATAAGTGAATTCTGTTTTCATAAAAATGTCTCTTTTAATGAGAGCTTTAAAATGATGTATAATATGTTCTCTAAGAAAATAAGAACATAAGAAAATTTTGAGATTCGAACCCGTGACCTTCAGTTTTGGATCATTCTGTACATGAAAATATTTTTGATAGCCTATATGCGTTTTAGTAGGGAAAAATTTTGTTTGATGACTTTAGACCAAACCATTCTCCCGTTATATATGCTGGACTGGTGGTCTGACTCACCCTGTATATAAAGATAAAGATGGCTCATTTTAAAGAGCAAAAAATACCTAACGATTTCAGTACCGTGAGCAACATTTTGATAATAATAGTTCAATACAATTCCAAAATATTCAAATTGATGATTTCTTTAAGAGTAAACTATTTTTGAATCAAAATTATGCTCAGACTGAAATTTATAGGTTTTTTTTCTCTTAAATGAACAAATAAATCGTCGATTTTGGATTAACCTAAGTCGAGGGACAGACTTTGAAAGTTAACATATAGATCTTATGGGTAGATAGGTAGTTCTTAAGTGCTTATCTTATGGGTAGGTAGGTCCAGAGGCCCCTCGTAAATGACCTAGTTGTTTTTGTAGATTCTTCGATTGTTTTGAATTTTGCGTGAATTTTTTTAATTTTGATAACCGTTTAGTGTTCATTTATTTGAGTGCTTTGTAGGCATTTTACTAAACTGATGAAGGTTCTTGGCATAGTATACACCATTTGAAGAACAAGTTTTTCCTTCTCTTGCAAAGATTGAAAAAATCACAATAGACATTTCCTCATCAAAAAGTAGCAAAATGTAAAAATCAAGACTTTGAACAATTCGTAATTTAACTGTATATATTTACTATTAAGGTCTAAGCAGTTATTGCTAGACGACTAATATGTTACTTCGAATAATTTGTTGGTTTGTAAAAGTGGTTAGCACTACAGTAATGCAATGAATAATATATTCTGTACTTAAAGTTTGCATTTTTCTATGTTGAAGCTGTGTATTCATAAAGATACCCCCGTTGCAGCAGACCTGAATACTCAGCGAACGTTTATTGCATGTTACCATAATAACATTGGACAACGTACTGTGTTTAGCATTTTGAATATCTCTGCAACGACGTAGATCCACAATTTAAACACCAAAATAACTGTTCTTTAGAGCTTTAGTTATTGGTCAAAACAAATGTGCAATTGCCATCCTACTAATATTATAAATGTAAAAGTTTGGATGTTTGTTTGGATGTATTTATGTAGTTTCCATCACGCATAAACTACTGGACCGATTAAGCTAAAATTTTGAATGAACATAGCTTACATATCACATTAACATATAGACCTGATAATGTCTACATCCAATCTTAGGGCTCCACCCCCCGGGTCCTGAAAGTTCCAATGTAAATCTTATGAAAGGATATTATACAATTACCAGCTGTAGTTGTTTGTCAGTTAGGTCAAAGGAAATCAGATGTTAAAACTAATCAAAGTTTCGATAGTGTTGGTCAGGTTAGTATTTTTAATGTATTTTAATTTGTCGCGAGCGAAGCCGCGGGTAGCAGCTAGTTCTCCATAAGGATAACTTTGGACAACGTACTGTGTTTAGCAGTTTGAATATCTCTGCAACGTTTGGACGTAGATCCACAGTTTAAAGACCAAAATAACTGTTCTTTAGAGCTTTAGTTATTGGTCAAAACAAATGTGCAATTGTCAGTAAAATTAACATAAGAAAAACTAAAAACCTTTTTCCCATAAGATTAACATGGGATATTTTATGAATTTTTTTGGATTTTCTCCGCAGTCACTAAACCTAGGTTAATGATTCAAAATACTAAATGATTTGTTTTTTTAAGCTCAATAAAATAGTCATAACTAAAATTGAGTGTTTTTTATTTTTTATTTTAGGGTAAAAATTGTAAAAAAACTGATTTTTGAACAATTTTAAAACCTCATAAAACCCCTTCCCATAGTCTGATCGTTCTGATTTTCAAACTTAGTCATAAATGTTACTCTCCACATTTGTGCCAAATTTCATCAAAATCGGGTGTTTCTTGCAAAAGTTATCTATATAGGCTATATATAAATTTGAACGAATGGTGTTTTAGGCATCTGGGGGCCTCAAAACAACAAGTTATCATGGTCTCAGGCTTAAGTCTTACCATGCCACCTAAGGTAATAGCTATTTCCCCTAAAGGGGAAATTCACTAATAGCCCTATTTCGTATTTCTATATAGTAAGCATTTTTTATTATTCTTGTATAACTTTCTAACATACACAAGCGGAATCTGAGGGGTTGACAAGGGGGGCAGTTGCCCCCTAATAAATTTGAGAACATATTATTGTGATGCATGCAAAGTCACGATAATCACCATCAGTATCATTTCCCTCCCCCTCTCCCCAACCGAAACCCTCAAATTACACTGATGCTTATGCTTATATACTCTTAGGTACTACAAAAGTCCCTTACTCTACCCCATTACATAATCCCACAATGATTTTTCATCTGCCCTCTCGCTTCAAGATTATGAAAACCTCCCTCTTCCTGATGAAACATAACCAGGGCCATGAGAGCTATGGCGGGCCTCCCGGCTAGACCTCTACATGGGGCCCCCATATCTTTAGGTTATGAACATGTAATTTAGGCCCCCACATATAAGCTTGAGTTATGTACGTGTTATTTACAGCTATTTTATTTCAAGCAAATTCATAAACAATAATACCGATAAATTTTTCACGATTTTTTTCCTGGCCCGGCTCCTTGGGAGGTCGGGCTCCCCGGATCTATCCTTACCTGCTGCCCCTCTCTATGGGCCTGGACATAACTTAAACTTTAATTTTGATTATACTAATATTTAGAAATTTACATCTATTACTAAAACTAAAGAGGCAGGTAACAAACCAGTAAAATATCACTATTGAAGAAACAAATTTGTTGTCTTTATTGTTTGAATATTTTGTTCAATCCAAGACTGGTGAGGTATGTTGCATAATGGCACAAGGCACTTTCAACTTAACTAACTTAACCTAACAGCCTATTCTAGCCTGGCCAGAGCCAATACAGGCAGAATAACAACAGGCTATCAAGGCTAATCAGCTGTTTTAAACAAGTTTGAGAACAATCAGCTGATCTCAAGAGTTCCAGGAGCTTCTGTCATTATCCTACATGTGTCAGCTGATGAGTTCTGTACAAGATTGTCTGACTGGCCTATGCAGCCCTCAGCGGACACTTAGAGAGCATTTTACTGATTTACAAACAATTTCTGTGGTAAAATTGTAAATTCAAGAAAGTTTTTGTAGCTAATGAAGCGTTTTAAATTCGTTCAAACATTTAAAATATGTGTATTCATATGGTTGTTTTAATTCAGTCTGTGACAGATTGAAGATATACAAAAACACTGTCCTTTATAAAAAAAAACCATTAACAAAATTTTAATTTTAGAATAAATGTTTGGTGCTTTAATAAATAATAGTTGTGCTTCTTTGATCACTTTGACTATATATTTAAGTTGAAATAGGCTTTGTTAAATTTAGTGGATAGAAGCAAAACTGTTGTAGTCTATTATTAATTTAATTGACTTACTGAAAATTCTAGAAGACTGTTAGTGTTGCATTTCTGTAAAATTGATATTTAAAAACCGTTATTTATTATTTGTTAGATACAAAATTCAAAGTTATATAATACATACATATCTTAGTTTTTTTTTTTAATTTTGGTAAATCAAGAATATTTTGTCCGCAAGATTAGCAGTAAAACAATTACTGACTTATGAGTTTTGCACAAATGAACCCTGTATAGCACCACGAAACACCCTACATATATGTACAATCTTCACATACATGTATATACAAAACAACACAAACTATTTTGTGGGAATCTGCTTGTTCAAAACGATTCAGGCGACAAAAAAGGTGCAGTTACTAAATAATGGTTGCCTGAAATTTCCTAAATTTTGAGTAAGTACACTAATGTATTCCATGTGAAGTAAATCGGGAGCAAATACCAAAACTTTAAAAAGTGGCCAAGTGTTTTTGAAATGCACTAAGAAAGGCTCGAGTTGTGGAATATTTTGCTTAGCCAGCCGTTACTATAAACAAATTCTGATCATTGATATCGATAGATTTGTTGTTCTTTTAAATCAGTTGTTAATAGAATTGTTTTTATAGAATTTTTTCAAGAGGGACCAAGTAAATGTTTACGTTAGTCTTACGAGAGAAGCGGGAAGACGTTTGAAATGTTTACGTCTGGGGACCCCTCTTAAAAAACATTTTACATACGAAGTTCAAGTTGTTATCAAACGCACTAAATAAGGCATTCATAAAATAGAAGATGCTTTGAACTGGAACTACTGGAACTAATTATTGATTGCAGTATCAAAATTACTTATTATGATTACAAGCTATGAACGAGCAGATTCTTTTACAAAGACTACCATGACAAATACTGCCATGGAGGTGGAGAGTGCAATTCGATTTAAAATTACAGCTGAATAGTGGCATCAACAATAACAGTTGTGTTTGGTAATACAGTTAGTAAAATGGACCACAAATTGAGCTGTCTGTAGGACTTGAATCTAGTATTTCAGGTCCGATTAGAAAATTTCAAATCTGATTACCTTTTCCAACAGCAACAGGAAAATTACAAAAAATTAAAAGTTAGGCATAGATTGCTACAAAAATATTTATGAAATATTAAAATTAGGCAAATAAAGAGAGCTACTACCAAACAACAATGAGTTAACAAATTTTAGGTAAATTATAAATCAAAAATACAATAGTTAACCTCCCAGGAAAGTATTAACAGTAAAACTTCATTATTGCACTAAATTTTCTAGTGTACAAGTTAAGAAATAGCGGTTTACACTGAGTTGTTTAGAAATTAAACTAAAATATTAGATTTAAAACATATAATAAATATGGAAAAATAAATTAGTCAAATTAAAAGACTAAAATAGTTGTCTAAGTTTAACGTATAAACTTCAATAAAATTATATCAGTCAAATTGTGCAATGAAACAATGAGATCAAAATAATACGTTTGTGTGGATCAATCTCAAAAACGTGTGTTTATTAAAAAACAATGACCGTAAAACTGGGAACCACTTTCTCATTGAGTAAATTGCTTAAGAATAACTCCAGTGTCCAAACTTGATCCACTTTTTAGGTTAAATACTTACAAGTCAGTCTTTTTATAAAATAACTTTTACAATTTACCAAGACTCGTTTTTTTATTATCTCGGAGTACACCAGTGTTACATCAATCTAAATTATTTTTTACAACTATCCACATTTGTACAGCATGTAAATGAAAATACTTCTTTACACAAGATCTACATTTAATGTTAGTGAGCTTTTATTTACACAACAGTAACAATTTAAAAATAATATCTTAACAATCAATAAATATTGTTCTATATCTTCTCTTAAAATGTGCAAATATTCTGTTAATATTTTTAAATGCTGAAAGCTATATTTACCATACACGTGTGGTTGACGTACTCGAGAATAGTCTTAACCTAGTTAGGAGTGCATATACAATTGTAAGTAGATCTCTAAAAATAAAGCTTTTGGACTGTTTATATAGAACATCGGACGACCAAAGACGTAATGTAATGAAATTAAAAATTATATACACATTCGATTACATTATCTTCCTGAAAAGTTTTAAAATGTGAACAAGTTCATCTGCGTTAAGCGAGAAATTTAAAAATATTACAATAATTTCAGCAGAACACATAGCGATCGGGGTCAAAATGTTTAAAATATAGTTCTTCAGCTGAGGAGAAAATTGTTTTGGCACACGGTTGAAATCAGTATATATAACACTGAGCACTCAAATTACACTTTAACATTTTCTGAGAAGGAGGCAAAATAATCTATTTGTCTAACTCAGTCTAACACTTAAAGGTAGGATACTTAGATCACAAAGGGTATTAAAAAATCATCACACAAAATCATGTCTTCAATGACACACGTCGCACGCACTTTCGGAACACAGTGAGATCCAGCTGTTACAAAATAAAAATAATAAATACGCACGGTATCATGAGTAAGTTCAAGCAACAGAAATGTGAAATGTATATACTACATGTTTAAAGACCGGATTAAACAATTCGGAAGACATCAATGAGTGGAGACAGATCTGACAGAACTAATGTAAACAATTTTTTATCAAGAGTAACATATATTTTATAAAGCGAGTGTCACACGATAAAAACGTTATAGTTAAAATAATTTTGAATTTGCAATAACTAGATTTATTGGTTACAATTTGTAGGAAAAAACTTTTAAGATTCACAAATTTTGTCAGAAATTTCAGAATGAAATTTACCTTATTAAGGTTATTTGTACCATATTAAAAACATTAGGAAAATCTCCAGTTATGGTCATTTGGAATTAGTAAGTGCATACAATCAATATTAGATAAAACCTGTGTACTTCATCAATAAAATATTTAGTGAAAATATGATTTTTAACATCATACGATCAAACATAAAAAGGGTAACCGGTGGCTCGGTAACCATAGCATAAAACAACTTTAAATTATCAAATGAAATTTTTTGAAATGAGTATTGGTAAATCCAAAATTTGCTCATTACGTGACCCCTACAACATTTTACTCTTCAAAAAGAGTCATAAATCGACAACTTAGTAATTCCTCTAGGAGCTACACAAGTTTAGAACTAAAATTGATCTCATGCGACTGCCGTTACAATGGTACAACCCTCTCTTAATGCTCTTACTTTACATATTTAAGTACACCCCGTGTCACAGATAATTTTAATGGTAAAAAATATATAACAGCCATCCGACAAAATTCTAAACGTTTTTTATGGTTTCAAAAACGAGAGCAGAATCGAAATAGGTCGCTAATTGAAAGATCAGTTCGGTCACCCTGTCATGTTTAACCCGGTCGCCGCCAAGCCGTCGCTCACTCCTTGGACTTCTTGAGGTTGCAGAACTGGTCGGGGGCGGACCACCGCCGCTTCTTGCCCTGGGCGCCGGGCGAGTCGCCGGGGGTGGCCCGGGGGGAGAGAGAGATGCAGATGTCGCCCACCTGGAGTTGGTGGCAGCGGAGGCCGTAGAGCGCCAGGGTCTTGTCGGGGTCGCAGGAGGCCCAGCCCTGGCCGTACACGAAGTAGGGGTGACCCACTGCCGACTCGAACTCCACCTGGGGAATAAAACAATAGATAAAATCTTGTCAGTCGTGCATCTGCTACGAACATCGTTATAGCTTTGGTTTCGAAATGTAAACACCTATTAAATAACCTTTTAACGTTATTAATGAGCGTCGTTGACGTACGAGTGACGTGTAGTTTTGGGCCCCGGCCGAGGCATTTTGGCTGGGAACCCGGGGCAGAGCGGCGGGGCAGCCAAAACATGAGCTGGGTCGCCGCCGCGCCGACATGGCACGCGTGGACCCCCCCCCCCGCCCGCCACCAACAAAACAAAACAACAACTTTTCGACAAACAATTTTGTGAGCAAGCATTTCCAGTATTTTTTGTATAAAAACGTAGGTTTGATAAAACAATTTGTAATCTACTAAGGCGTTGCGTTGGTTCTCAACCCGTCACATGAGAAAGCAGAGGTGTATGGTCTAAAACAAGGGAATAGATATCAACATAATCTAAAGAATATTTATTTGTTGGTAACATTTTTTAGAAGTACCAAATAATTGTTTGTGTTTATTTCCTCGAAGAAAATAAAATTACCTAAGCTCAAAATTGCATCGAACAATAGTAGACTCCAGTGCTACAGATTCCAACCTAAATTTTACCTTGTCCCAGCGATGTATTCGATTCAACTAAGTAACCTCGTCTGAAATAGAACCCGCAAAGTTAAAACCATTCGACGGCGAGCTAAAAACACGTTTTGACTGAAAATATAACAAACGACCACTATAATGTCTAGCCCCGTCAAAACGGGGAATTAAGCGGTGCCGGGTCCTCAATCCGGGGCAAATTTAGGGCCGGGCGGCGGCGGCGCCCACAGAATATTACTTCACAAAAATAATCCGACGGTAGAAAATAAACAAGCTGTCTAGACGGTCGGATATTTCTAGCGACACGCAGAGGCTGATCAAAGAGCCTGTGGCTTCACGGCGTACTGCCACTGCCACTACACGGTAGATAGAGACACTACTTCCATCACTAGTGATTACAACGCCGACACCTGTCTGGCTACGCGCGTGGGGAAACAAACCGATGGCCAATGAAAAGTTGAAAAATAACCACCTATAAAGTTGAAATTTACACAATTATTAAAATGTAAAGAATTTACCGCGGTAACTTTCTGCACGTGAAAGTGTAAACACTATGAAATTATTGTTGTATGCAACGAAATGTTTATACAGTACCTTGTATAGTTATATAAAAGGTCTTCAAAAGAGATGCAGCCAGCGATAAAAAACGAACTCAATTTATATACCGGGGCATGTTACAGGGTTTAACATTTCAGGATATTAGTCAGAAACGGCTATCAGTCTGATAAGAAGCGGAAGGCGTAACTCAGCAGATCGCGTGGCCACAGCCATCCTTAACTCGCTTATCAGCGCTCTTATCAGTGTGTAGGTGTCGCGACTGGTGGCGAACCACGCAACTAACCGACAAACCCCCATTTGCTACGGCAAGGCCACGGGAAATTACAATGTTCGAGTGAGTAACAATGTGAAATTTACGACCCCTTCATTGTCCCATGCGAAACCCGCAATACGTTATTGCACTGCGGGACTTGCATGCGGTGAATTGCAGGCGCTATTAAGATTTTTCGATTAGATGAGGAATTAAGGGTTAGGTTAACTGTTCGTCGTTTTATTTATTTATGTTCATTGCTTAGAATGCATAGTTCCGTCACCGAATTCACTCGTATACACGTGGGGTGACGGAACTTCAGACCCTATGATTATAAATATGTTATGCCAAGTATGATGTTTTAATCAGTTTTACGCGCTGACAGTTGTAGAAATTAATAGAGAAGCTGTGTAATTTTTTGTTAAAGTTGGTGAACAACTTTAGGGAAATAGACAAAAAAGTTCCTTCATTTTTCTCGCTTGAAGACTCGTAACGAATTGGAAACCCCCAACAAATTCCTGCCTTATCAAAGTAGTTTTATGTTTGTGTTGTAGTTTGATAGTTTTAATTTTGTTTTTACTATGGTAATTTTTTCGCATTTTGTTGAGTTTACATTTCGAGAACATTTTAGCATTGTTCGATTACAATATTTTAAATGATTAATATAAGCCTAGAAGAATGTTTATACAAAATAAATTGTACAACGTAAAACCAGTTCGTGTCATGATAAAGTTCTATCGTCACAAATAATAACATATTTTTCAATTAATTACCCGAAATAAATAACATTTAAGTCACAGATAAACATCGAAACAAGGCAAACCTTCATTAAATTAAATGCAAATTACGCGGTGCACGGGAGTATTGCGTTCTGCAGGCGCGGCATTGAAGGCGTTCAGTGGGAGGTCGCCGCCGCAAATACTACCCATTTTTACACGTTCTACATCGTAAATTCAGCTTTTTAATTTACACTGAATGCTGTTTAAATGTAAAACGCCCTCGATTGTTCAGCTGCAATGCACGCCACCGTCCGTAGAATGTTGCAATATTGTAATTCTTGGGAATAAGGCAAACGACCTCCTATCTAATTTCTTTCTTGACTTACCTTCCGTTTCTGACATTTATGTTGGTCTCGTTTACATTATTTCTATATCTACGGTTGTTGGTATTCAAACATGCAACACACGTTTATTGCTTTTGAAATGAATTATGTTGAGATAATTTATCAGGGTTTCTACAGAATTTCAATATTTTATTTCGCTGACTTTCCCTGACCCTTTTGTAAAACTCCCCTGACCAACTTTCGAAATACGTCTTAGTATTTTCGCTTTATAAACAAGCATGTGTGCACAATTACTATATTGAGATGCCCCTCTAATATTTAATACGTAAAACATTATTTTCTGTATCATGTATGACATATAAATGTTAGAAAAACCAAATTAAATAAATTGATCTCAATAAAAACTCAATAGGCCTAATAAAAGCACCGAATTGCCATGTAAATTTTATATGATGCCTCGCAGGAAGTTATTCTTGTCGTTATAATGTCCCTTATAACCTACTAGCAGTTACCCGGCGCGCGTTGCTGCACCCAAATTAAGTTGATTACAGAAATAAAGCTATTTTAATAGTTTAAGTTAAAATAAAAAAGTTAATATAAATTCAAGTAACACAATTCATTCAAGTAACACAATTCAAAAGATAATAAACCAGCCAGTGTTTACATTTCTTTGTTTACGTTGTGTTGTTTACATTTAAACAAATGACAGTTTAAAGAAACTTTGAATTTTTTAATTACAGCTGTTAATTTTGTAAACACTACATTTTTTAAACCTGACACTGCACCCTTGTATGCCCTCTGGGTCGGAGCCCTTTGGACAGATTTGCACCAAACTTCACAGAAACCATCCTTGAATAATGCTTAAGAATGCCTGAAAGTTTCATTACAATCTGTCGAGCGGTTTCGGAGTCCATAGGCTACATACATATATACCTATTTATATATATACATACATACTTCCTCTTTTATAGATATAAATTTTGAGACTTAACAAAGATTACAAAATGAATTTTGTGAAGTAGCGTTAAAGTGGAATAGTAATCAATATTGTCTATAAGCTGCAAATTTATTTTCATATCTTTAGTACGAGGGTAAATACGTAACAGAATAAGCTTTATCTCTGGGTTCCCTGACTTTCCCTGACCAAATTTCCATTCCCTGACTTTCCCTGACTCTCTCTGACCTCCCCTGACCGTAGAAACCCTGGTTATGTAGTATTATCCGATACTGTACAGTGTACAGTAAGTCAAAATGTATTAATATTATTTGCTTAAAGTTTGTTAGCTGTTTACTTTCATACTTTGTGAACTTGGGAAAATGAGTACAGTAGTACGTTTGTTACACTGCAGGAAGGAGGAAGCAGTCTCCAGGAGAGGTTTTCTAGCTAAACTACAAGACTGATACTCAATAAATAAATCTAGATTCAATTTAAAACAATCTAAATTATCAGATTTATTCCGTATTCAAAATAAATTAATACATCGAAAGAGCTAAAAATGTAATTCACGTTTCATAAAAGATTTTTGACGGTACAAAAAAGTGATGTTACAATTTAAAATGGTTTTAAGGAGAAACTCAGAACAACGAATTAATGGAAATCGATAATATCACAGTGTATTTTCATTTTAGCATTTTTTGGCCTGCCCCATGCTACTTGCCCACGCTACTCGAGCTTTCTCCCGGAAGTTCACTGAACAATCGTTACTGCTCATCAATAATGTTAAAATTACGTATTCGGTCTTCGTGCAGCTCCCACACAATTCGCGAATAAGCCGAACATTCAGGATTCGACTGAATATTCGGGCGGATTCACCATTAGTGGGGACAGGCTTAACCGAATGTAAAACCAAATCATTTACTCAAATGACAAGCGATCCGATATCGGCCAAACGCATATTTCTAACTAGCTTTTCTACAACTGTCGGGCGAATTCGATAGGCTCCTTCGCTGTCGTCGCGGGTCTTCACCTACAACTGTGTGTTTTCAATGACATACTGTAAGCAAAAAAATGCCCTAAATAATGGTTGCATTTGTTTGCGTTAAAAAATAACATTGGACCTTAAGAAAATACTTATATTTAAATTCTTTGATGTTCTACATCCACAAAATTGCCTTGAGAAAATAAAAAAAATCGGATTATCTGTTTGTTCTTGTTTTTTTTCAGAAAACCCGCATCAGAACCTTTTTCAATATGAAGGATTTTCATAACACAATTTCACAGTCCACCTCAAACGCAGTAATACATTTCGGTATTTATGTACAGGATTCGATAAACAATTTAACCCCAATAAAATTCGGTAGAGATACATTTTTCAAGTTAGTTTTTGCCTTTCTTTTAGAAAGACGCCGGACATAAAACCTGATTGGGTTCGATTTCCCACAAAAGTTCTGTCTCAGCGAACAAAAGAGAGACTTCACATGTTTGGGACAAATAAATAAATCCAGAGGGGGCAAGGGGGAGGTCGTCGTTGGGGGGAGGGGAGAGGGCGACAAAGGAACGGCGGGAAATGGAATCGATCCTTGGGTCCTTTATATCCGGGGGGCACGAACCCACGATTCGACGCTAGGTGAAAAAATATACTAAAAACTTATTTTAACACGTTTTCCTCATTTCGGGAATTTAAATTTAAATACAAACTTTAGAGAATAAATTTCAGCTTAATTCAATTTTTTACACAGATATATTGCGTATGTTATTGCAACTGACAGCAGTTTTTCAATAAGCATGTTCAGTCAAGTGTTAAGAAAATTTTTCCTACGTTTTGAAACAAAATATAATGCAATTTGCTTTGTTATGCTCTAGACGGTTGACACGGTTTGCGTGTGTACTGGAGGACGTAGGTTGTTTTTTATTGTATGTTTATGACCTTTGTCATCATCAAAATCAATTTACCGATGAGATGCATTCAATAAAACACTATTTATAGTTAAGTGAACCTCAAATCCATATGGAAATGTCTCTAGTAGACTAATAATTTTTACTTGACAGAATAAATAGTAAAACCGGTAAGGTTCGATAATTTGCATAACAAAAATTTGTTGAACTTCTCATTCTAAAATAGAAAAGATAATTTGTAGAAACGTTAAGGCTTCAGTCTACCCGTCTACCCATAGCGCAATGCAATGCAAGGGTTTGCAGGATTCCATGTTTACAGCGGCTAGACAATAAAGTATTTTTCAACACAAAAAATATATACTTATATAAACTTTTTAATATACCTGTATTTAAAAAATCCGAAGCCCTACAGCTGGTGTTTATCCAACTCCAGTTACAAATACTAAAAGATATTAAATTACGTAATTGTAGTTTATACAAAAAGTTATACATTTATCCATTGACAAGTATTTCCATTTTATTTTCGTTCATCAAATCAACTGCCTCCTGACCTAAAACAATGAGCAAAAATCGTAGTTTCAAACACAAAATTAGAGTAGCTTTATTTCATAGGTCTAGGGTATACGGCTTCTTCTCATAAACATTGCCACATTACAAACTGACAGATCTAGTACAATGTGAGTACAATAGGCGTAGAGGGGTACGAGGTGATACAACAAAGGGGCACCGCGACGCCGGCGCCGGTAGCGGAGTAGCCACCAGAGCGCATGCGCCAACTACACAATCAATGGCGTCATTCACTAGCCCCATTCAATAAAATCACCCCTTCGCATTGCAGCCCCCATTCCTCCACTGAGGCGAGTCCCTTTAAATCGCACGAACTTAATGGATTTATGCGTTAAACAATTAACTGTAGCTATTTTACTTGCGAAATGGAAATACAATATGTGTTTTAAACACGATGCGTCTAAAACCTTAACAATTTAATGAAAATGTTATGACTAGACTTTAAGTTCCAACACTCACTACAAAACAAATTATGGGATTTGTCCAAGTTCATACACAAAGTACCTACAGTATACGTTTTAAGTTGTGGATGTTTAAGTTATATTGTGTTTAAGTTATAGACGTGGTTTTAAATTGTTTGTTTTATTAAATCACTGTTGTATAATATTAGCAAGCATGAAGAAATTGAGGCTAAAAATAAAACTTTGGGTTTCTCAGCTAAATTTTCTGCAAGGGCAGCATTTTATATGTTCCAATTCACAGAAAAACTTGGATTACTGGAAAACCTGTTTGTTTACCGCTTCATTATATGCCGTTTATACTCCAAAACGTATGCTGTACTTTTTCGAAAAGGAAATATTGATTCAAGTTTATTTTACATTAATAATTGTAATTATTTTATTGTCATTGTATTTTTGTGAATTGCGTCATATTTTCAAATCCAATAGTTGTATTCCGTATAGTCCAATTACGACCTTTAAGACCAATGTTAACTTTCAAAGCCCGTCCCTCAACGGATATCCGATATCGTTAATCTATGGTCCGTTTTTAAGAGCAGAAAAATGCCTAGCTGTATTTTTGAGCAAAATTCCTACATTGCAAATATTAATCGTTTCAAACAATTCAATATTTAATATTTAGTTTTTTGTGGGTGAACTATTTGTGATATCGAAATGCTGCTCACTGAAGTCGCTAGGTACAGTTGTGCTCTTTAAAACGAGCCATGGATCAACGATATCGGATAATCCGTTGAATAGACAGGCTTTGAAAGTTAACATTGGTCTTATGGTTGAAGCCAGTAGACGCAGAGGACTGGAGCTCCCTCCTAGGTTTGACTATAATAGAATTGTTTGGTGTTTTTATTTTTATTTATTTTATATTTAAACACTGTTTAGGAACGGAAGGTCGACGAATCAAGTGAGCAGTGCGGGGGCAGTGGCAGTACAACACGAGCGTCGACGTAATCCAGGGAGCAGTGGCTGTGGCAGTGGCGCGTGAATCACCTCGCTCTATTGTTGTCAGTGACGCCATCTTTACTCATTGCCGCCGCCTGTCGCACATAACCTCACTTTATCCAATTTGTCTACACTGTCTGCCATTTTAATTAGCCTGACATCCGATTCCGTCTGTCTGCGCGAGCCATTTAATTTCTATTGTGTCTGTTTTTTATTGCGCGAGTCATTTAATTTCTATTGTGTCTGTTTTTTATTAAGTTGTAACACGCCTTCCAAAAAAAAAGGTTTTGTAAAACTGATTTTTCGAGGAACCAGTTACTAATCCTGAGAATCAACCTCGGTTGACCTCCAAGTTACGGAAAAACCTTCTCTTTGAATGAAAGAAGAATGAACCGGTAAAGCGTTGCGTCATTCCAATCTCAATTTATAATGATCCATTGTTCATTCTCCCTCAATAAACACATTCATGAAAGTTCTTAAAATAATTTAAATCTTCTAGAAGTTTAAAGAGCTCTACTCGAGTTTATATAAACTACGATAAGTAAGATTATGAGACCATTTAATCGATGCAGAAATATACTTAAGAGGGCTCTAAACCTTCGACAAACGGCTGAAAAACACACCTCCGTATTACTCAAATTCAGAGGTTATTAAAGCACCTAGCGACCTCCAGTGAACGATAAAATGTTTCTCATGAAATTAACTAGGTTGACAAAGTTATTTTAAGGTTTTAAGTTATTGTTATACATATTTTATTCGGGGTTAAACTCAGTGAAAATTGACCATTTTCTACCACGTAAATGTCAAACAGTTAAGATCAAATTAGAAAGTTTTTCTGTTTTAAAACCCTTATTAGTTATTCAAGATCATTTCCCGCTAGGCAGGATTTCATAAAAACCAACATTTATCTCATAAATCGAGTAATTTGTGAGGGTTGTTTCTGAAAAGCGCTACGCAAAACACCCCCGTACAGAGGACGCTCTGGCGAGCGGCGATGGAACTACCACCGCCAATGAGACATTCGTCAGTGTCGCCAACCTCTGTTTCTCTACCTATTGGGACATCGGACGGACGTAATTCCCCAGAAAGGTCCTCTGTGTCCTTGCTTCAAACTACTCTAAAGGCACAATATTTTTCCGTCGTACCATACCGTCATTCTTGATGATATAGCTAAATAAAATTTCAAATGACATTATCTGGGCTTTTTACCGTTCATGAATGTGATCAATATCATTCAATATGATTAAATTATTAAACCTAATATACTGTAATACACCAAAAATTTGAATAAAATTAAACCTTCCTTAAACAACATTTTTTTACAAAAATTAAGATTGTTCAAGTTATTAATGTTTACAGTTGATATAAATAGTAACAATTATATTTAACGTTACCAAGTGCAATCCGTTTTATATTGGTTTTCGTTAACCGTATAGTAAGAAGTTTCTCATTGACAATCATAACTGTAACTCGGCGTAGGTACAACGTGGCTTTAGCCAACTTCATCACAATCTGTTTCATGTCATTTTCAAAGTGTGTGTGGTTGTATAATACTTGTATAACGCGGCGCGGCGGCCGCGCCGATTTCCAAGAGCACTGAGCCGAGAGGAGGCGACCCTCGACCAAGGGTGGGAGTGCATCACCTCACTTCCTGGAAGATCATCCCCTACAGCAGAAATATTGCCATTTCGTCATGTGGACACCTCAAGGAATGAGGATGGAAGCGTTTGGATCATGATTATTCTAACAGATTATAATAATAAACCATAGTCTGTTATCATACTCAAGATGTTTCATTTCTGTTTACTAGTGATAACAATGCGGAAGCGGATTACAGACGATGATATAAATCATATTGTCATACTTTATCCCTTTAATCATATTATCTATGTTTTACTTTCTCCCCTCGCATGTATAGACATAGTGTAATATGAAAATACCCCCATCGCAGCAAACCTGCGTACTCAGCGAATTTCCAAAGCATATATATGGGTATCACTAGTACCTAGAGCCACTTACCAAGTTTCACAAAAATACATTCATTAATAAGTGATATATAGCATTTTATTTATTCTCCATAAGAATAACATTAGAAATGAGTGCGCAGGTTTGCTGCAACAAGGAAGATAAGATATATGTTTTTTTACAATTATCAATATAACTCAACCAGGTGAAGAAGCTACATACCAAGTTTTATTAATTTAGGTTCACAACTAAGGGAGATATAAAACTTCACTTATTCTCCATATGAATAACATAGGGGCCGAGTATGCAGGTTTGCTGCTACCGGGAAAATCAACAAATTTTTGTGTGCTATTATCAATATACCACAACTAGTTGAAGCCACATACCAAGTTTCATCAATATACATACATAAATAATCGAAATATAACATTTTATTTATTCTCCATAAGGATAACATTGGACAACGTACTGTGTTTAGCACTTTGAATATCACTGCAACGGTTGGACGTAAAACAACAATTAAAACGCCAAAATGATTTTTTTGTAGAGCTAAACTGATTGGTAGAAAGAAATGTGGAGTTTTTAGTGAAATTATCTGAGGAAAATCTAAAAACCGTATTCCCATAAGATTAACATGGGAAATTTTATGGACACATTTTTTTACTTTTCTCCACAACCACTAAACCTAGCTTAATGATTAAAAATACTAAATTGTTTGTTTTTTTAAGCTCTACAAAATGGATATAACCAAAATCTAGTGTTTTTTTTAAAGTTTAGGATAAAAAGTTCAAAAAACTGATTTTTGGACAATTTTAAACCCCCATAAAACCACCTTCCCATAGACCGATCGATTTGGTTGTCGAACTTAAAGTCATAAATGTTACTCTCCACATTTGTGCCAAATTTCATAAAAATCGGGCGCTTCTTTCAAAAGTTATCGCGGTAACGGACACATATATAATATAGTCTGTTATCATACTCAAGATGTTTCATTTCTGTTTACTAGTGATAATAATGCGGAAGCGGATTGCAGACGAGGGTTGACTTCCTTTTATTTAGTATTGGCATGTTTATATAATCGAATTATATATATAATATATATATATATATATATACATATATATAAATTTGAACGAATAGTGTTTTTGGCATCTGGGGACCTCAAAACAAAAAGTTATCATGGTCTCGGGCTTAAGTCTTACCATGCCACCCTACGGTAATAGTTTCTTCCCTATAGGAGAAATTCGCTAAGAGAGTCCCTGGACCAAAAATACTAAATAATTTTGTCTGGTCAAAAGAATGTTTTTTTACTCTCGCAAAACCGTAGACCTAACAAGTAACGATCGAAAGGGGCGCCAAAATCGGATGGGGGCGCATCATATTTTCTCCCTTATTACATATAATAGCAATATTAAACTCGAATCATTACAACTTCAATTAAAGATGAAACCCCAGTTGAATACTCTCCAATCCCCAAACCATATTTTTCCTCATCTAGGAAGTACGTTAAAATAATCGAAGAGAGCCGGTTATAACAATTAGTTGCATCATGTAACTTGATATTTTAACATTGTAATTTTCTTTCAAAGTATTGCAAGTTTTATCCAGCACACTCTCAATACGGTAGTCTACCAATCAGAATACCCTGAAGTTGTCACAAATCGATAAAGGTCAAAACAACTTCTCAATTTGGAATTGAGGGGAGCGGAGGATTTGTTATCTGATATGTAAATTTAATGTTTAAATAAACTGAAGGTGCAACATGGTGAATACACAACTTTCTTCCCAATAATGCCTTTCAACAACTTAAAAATACTAATATACAAAAAATTAACGAAATTAGCCGGGTTAATATTACATATTTACAATTTATTTATTTTACAACTACGGATTACGCACTCCACCCGCACCCCGCGACCCGTCATGAGCGCCTAGCGTTTCCCCTCACCCCCCCACGTGCTGGAGCACGGCTCGCACTGCCCTAAAGCCGGTACTGATTATTACCATTTTATTTTAATTGATATAATTTTCCTTTTTATTACTGAAATGTCTTTAATTCCAAACAAAGTATTTTGTATCTTAGTGCCGATTTTTATCTTTAAAACCATAAACTATAACCAATTCAATGTTTATTAGTGATTGTTACATCGGGCTACTTTTCATGTTTTTTATTAACAGTTAAAATGTTGCAGTCTAACCTAATCCCAGAAATTCTGTAGCATATTACAGTACACTGTATACAAAACCTATGTGAAATACAGTCGGGTTTTTACTTTACAACTTGTTTTTCTTCATCCCTTATACAACGTGATTGATAACTATTTATCTGAGTAATGATTCCATAATATTACACAATTGCAACGTTTAAATATTGTGTACTATTCCGAAATTAAGTTATATAATATCTTAAGTTTTTACAACTATTACTTATATAATCGAATTTCACAATTATTATTTGTTCTTGGATCTATTCTTAATCTTTAAATAATCACACATGTTTTATCATAGAGGGCACATTTTATATCCTACGGACATTTTTATTGACAACTACATAAGAACTACATGAATTTTCTATGCATTCATACATTTTAATGTTTATACATTTGTTATCCATTCAAAATGGTCGTGACAAACATTTTGAGTTCGAGGCTAAATCCAAAGTGAGATTCTCAAAGAGAATTTTAAAGGAATATAGAAGCAGTGAGGTGACAGCCAAGACAGCCTGCCTCCTGCCACTGGCGGCATCGGGAGTTACCGTTGTTCGTTCAACTTCCCCACGAATCCATGGATTCCCTTTCGGTTGGCAGTAATGCGAAAAACCGGTTTAGAGGGTGGCTCGCCTAGCGCGGCCACTTGTGAAAATTGAAACTACGTGGAGCTTTGAGGGACACAGATCGTTGTACTCCACTGTGGCCACGGACCTTTAGAGCCACCTTAAGAGGGGGCTCCAGTCCTCTGGCGTCTACCTGCTTCTCCCATAAGACCAATGTTAACTTTCAAACTCCGTCCCTCCTCAACGGGTTGTCCAAAATTGTTTATTTATGGTTCGTTTAAAAGATCAAAACATATCTAGCGATTTCAGTAAGCAGAATTTCGTTATCATAAATAGTTCACGCATAAAAAATCGTAAATATTGAATATTTTTGAGTTTTATTGATCGATTTTTATTTACGATATCAAAATTGTGCTTACTGAAATCGCGAGGTATATTGTTGCTCTTTAAAATGAGCCATAAATCAACGATATCGAATAATCCGTTGAGGAGGAACTGGCTTTGAAAGTTAACATTGGCCTTATGGGCAAAGCAGGTAGACCCAGAGGACTGGAGCCCCCTCTTAATTAAATAAGTAATGATCATTTGCTGGAAGTCCCTTCGATCTCACAAGATTTCAAACCAGTCAGGCTACAGTCTAACCGATGTGGGTGGTGTCGGTCTAAGTGGTACATTCAACTTAGTCATGTCAACCACGCCATATAGGTTTCTAGCGGCTGTGATGCTATTGGTGGATATTTTAGAAGATTGCAAACATTTTCCTATACTGTAATATTAAAATTGCTTGTCTTGAATGCACAAAAAAATTCAACTGTCGGTCTAAAACAGGTATACATTTCCAATACTGAACTACGAGCGTTTACCGAGCCTAGTAGTAAACGTAATAGAATATGGGGTAAGGTGCTAGGGGTGGAGGGGAGGTAATGGAGCGAGCGAGAGTGGGACATCGGTCGTCAACCTGCGCTACCTGTATTAGTTGTACTATAGAGTACCTGTGAGAGGGGGGGCAGGGTCGCAGCATTCCTCACTCAAGGTCGCTCGAGCACGGAGGCAACGACACGGAACTCCACCCCCCTTCCCCCCTCCACGGTAAAGTACCCAGTCACGTTTTTGTGTGCGGCCGCAGGGTGCCCCTAATCTTCGCCGTGGAGAATGCAGCCCTCGTTTGTAGTTTTGTAGGCCCGTTTTTACTCCAGGAAATTACTACGAGAGTGGGTGCTGGGGGATTACATTCCGAGGCAGTCGGTGTAAGAACACTGTCGTGATAGTATTTATCTTTGGTCGTCTTCGTTTTAGACTTAATTGCAATAGGTTTAATAAGTCACACTTTATAACACACGTCGGAAGCAAGCAGGCAAACTTAAAGAAAGACAGATTTTGGACGCATACAGTCGAAGCGGACGAATCAGAATTTTAATTACAGTATTTACTTTAAAAGTTTTCAAAATGTTGATTTAATTTCCTAAGATGTTTTGCAAGAACTCTGATTGCAACTGGTACTTGCATTTTTCGAAAGATGCTGCTCATTTTCTCTAACCTTTATGCAAGTAAAATTAGTAAAATTCGAGGATGTAATCTTCTTAATATATAAAATCCAAATACCACTGACTCACTCATCACGAAATCTCAAAAACCACAGAACGGATTGCAATGAAATTTGGAACGTAGGCCTACCTTCCTCTTGGGTCTTAGGTGCTCACTAAGAAAGGGGTTTAAGAAATTCCCATAGGGCTCCGCTCCACGGGGAGTCCCTGTGTCATTCTTATCGACATTCACTTTAAGTTGGAGCTGATAAAAATATAAACAGCTGATCTTGATTCGTAGTAGTTTCACGGGATAACCACAGAATGTAGCACAAACAACTGTCAGTTTTAGCGAATTTCCCGTATAGGAAAGAAGCTATTACTGTAGTCAGCATGGTAAGACCTAGGCCCGGGACCATGATAACTTTTCGTTTTGAGGTCCCCAGGCCCCAAAAACAATATTCGTTCGAAACTGTTTATATATATATATATATATATATATAACTTTTCATGAGTCCGTTAGCACGACAACGTGTTTGTCCGTGAGCACGATAACTCTCGTAAAAATGATCCGATTTTGATGAGATTTGGTATAAACATGTAAAGCAAAATTTATGACTTTACGTTGGAAAACCAGCCAGATCGCTCCATCCGAAGGGGTATTTGGGGGGGGGTTTGTACCCCAAAAATAAGTTTTTTTAATTGTGTACATATAATTTTTTAAATAGTCATATTTTAGTTTCTACCATTGGATCCAGCTTAAAAAAACACAAAATTTGGTATTTTGATCATTACTCTACGTCAATTGGTTATCAAGATATTGAAAGTGCTAAACAAAGTACGTTGTCTAATGTTATTCTTATGGAGGAAAAGAAAAGAATTATACCTCGCTTATTTATGAACGTATAATTACGAAACTTGGTATAAGGCTTCATCTGGTTGTGGTCTATTGATATTTGCTAAAAAAAAATTTGCCAAAGCTCCCGTAGCAGCAATCCTGCGTACTCAGCCCCATGTTATTCTTATGATGAATAATTAAATGCTATACCTCCCTTAATTATGAACATAAATGAATAAAAACTGGAATACGACTTCACCTAGTCAATTGGGTTATATTGATAGGCCCTATTAGAATTAAATCAATTTTTTGTGTTCCTTGTTGCAGCAAACCTGCGTACTCAGCCCCAATGTTATTCTTATGGAGAATAATTAAAATTGTATACATCATTTATTTGTGAATATATTTTTATGAAACTTGGTAAGTGGCTTTATGTAGTATTAATACATTTATATATCCATTGGAAATTCGCTGAGTATGCAGGTTTGCTGCGACGGGGGTATTTATATATTACGATTATTTGCAGGGCGAATCCTGCGGGAACAGCTAGTTGGGTATAAATCTTGTTCGCCTCTTCACATGTTTACATACCTAAACCTAAGCTCCTCGGTCATTAAGTTACTTATTCCAAAAGTATGATTTTTGCATTCAGAACACTTCATTTCTGTCAATAAGGGATCATGTCCTAAATATAGAAAGCTGTATTCTACCTAAGGCTTACTACTACGGTAGATTTTTCTCCGAGTGAACAATATAAAAAACCAACGACATTCGAAAATACGAAAAGTACTAACTTTTCATGAGTCCGTTATACAACTTTGACATCAACATGGAAATGCTTTTCTCTAGGTTTTGAGCGATACGACTCCAATAAAGAAGGTAGCTCTAACTACACATATTTATTTGACAATACTCTACTCTCCACCTACCTGGTTGCGGTGCTCGCCGTAGCTGAGCGTCAGCAGGTTGTACCCCTTGCTGGCAGGACTAGTGTCTATCCGCACCACCGTGGACGGGTCTAGCCTCAGCGCGGGGGATCGCTCCGCACTGCTGACGAAGTCCTCGGTCCTCATGTCTTCTACCTGCAAGTCGACAGAACTATCAGTACACCGTTTTGGACAAGGGAAATGCTGACAATGTTGGTGCCGTAAAACAAAAAAGGGTTTAAATATATAGACATATAATCTGTCAAACTGAAATTCGATGAGGTCTCCGTTAAAAGGGTTCGAATGCACTGAAATAAGAAGATGGAAATTCCAACTGAAAATGTGCTAACGCAAACTGTTGTCACATCACAAACTCTAGTGGTAACTTGAACTGGTAATGTATAAGTTTATGTTTTGTATGTTTTATGGTTTTATTTTCTGATGTAGTATGTTCTGGATGGCAGGGACAAAATGTGTTATGGATTTTATCAATATGCTGCCAGATCAAAGAAACCGATGCTTGATCATGATGGCAGGTTTTAACACTTTAGTGTCATTTACGGCGCGGCAGTCCGATTTCCACTGACGAATTGTGATTCAAACTGGTTTTGTGTGGAAAAGTAAGGCTACTGAGGGGAAATCAAAATTTTTATAATCTCATCAAACTGATGGAAAGATACCTTTTTACTATGTAAACCAATATCGAACATAATTTTAATCTAAAACAACGAGCAACACACAATTTTCTGATTTACCTTCCTCATTTCGCCGTTGGCCAGCTGTATGAGGGACCCCTTGTTGAAGCTGGGGCTGGGGACGTTGTTGTTGGTGGCGGTGGCGGCGCCCTCCGGCGTCTGTGGGGGTGCCGGGAGCTGCGGCCTCCTCCTCTTGGGGTCCTTGGGGTCGGGCCTCGTCAGGATCCGGTGCTTCAGCGAACCTTCCTTGCCACTTGGCACTTTGAACTTCTTATCCTTAGAGAGGTTCTGTCCTTTGACTTGAGTGGGTGTGGTTTGAGCGGGCGGGCTGTAACGGGGGCTTTGTGGACCCGGATAGGCTTCCAGGGGAGACAGAGGAGGGTTAGGGTTCGGAGGCGGGAGGGGTCTATCTCTGAACGGAGTGTAATGCGCCGGGTACAAACTCCCATAGGGCCCCTGGAGTCCGGGGTAATGCGAGAACGGAGGGGGAGGCGGAGGGAATAACCTGGAGTTGTAAATACTCGAGGGGAAGGTCGTGCTCTCCTCCGCATCTTCTTTGTGTTGGACTAGGCTGACTGGGCGGTTCTGCGTCCCGTTGTACCTCGGCACCAGGGGCGCCGGCTTGGGCAGGGGGCGCAGAAACTCCGGGACGGGCGGGATGGAGCCGAATGACATGTGGGAGGGCGGGGGAGGGTAATGCAGCCCGTGACTCCCTTCCACCACCACGCCGCTGGAGATCATCGCTGGAGGTGTGGCCGGGGAACCATCCTGCAACAGAACACATTCGGGTAAGTGGCTATTCGCATCTCAATCAACGTTGTCGGAGCAAATGCGTTTAACAGATCTGAACACTCATGCAAACTCCAGCATTTGCCTCACTCGTCTCAGGTCTCAGAGGGACCGGCTTATGAGTTCGGGAAACAGGGTAATTGGAACTGTGTATAGCAAAGCTTACACACGACAGCAAACGATGTTTCAAGCTTCGGAGTTTATCGTTTCAGGAAGACCTTGTTCCATATTTTAACGCCTAAAGTACCAAGACCGTAGATGGATGAGTAGCGTTGTGGTTAGAGCGCTCGTCACACAATCTGAAGTCCACCGGATCGATTTTAAGCAAAATAAAATCGTTATGTGGATGTTCGAAACTGGACCCAGCTGTCTTTTGCCATTTTGCTATTAATTGACGATCCTCGCCCAGCCAGTAACAAGGCTACACATACCTCTCACTCATTCTACACTCATTACTCATTCTTACTCGCCTCCAAGTACGCCATAGTTGCGTCACCGTCTTAGTTTATAACAGTGTACTGTGTACAGTGTAAAGCAGTCGCCTACCAGAGGTTCGTCCCAATACGAGTTCCAAGGCCGCGTGTAGTCTGGCAACGTCGCCGTCGCCGCAGCTGGGGGCCGATAAAACCAAACCACTACGACTGTGAGTTTTCTCGCACGGTACCAACTGTCATTAGAACATTAGAACCTGAATGTTCTCACAAACATCTCACCTTGGTGGAGCGACTGATTTGTCCTAAGATGTGGTAGGAAGTTGACCTAGTACACTTGGATGTTACAAAAATCGAAAGGTGTTTAACGTACAAGATTTTCAGGTCAGGAAGTCTAAACCCGGTTTTACACTAATCGCAAAGACGTCCTAACGTCTCGACCTAACATTCGCCCGAAGGTTCATTAAACATTCGTCACATCTGTAATCAACTGTTTAATATGTGGAATTCGGTATTCCGTATCCGTGCAGCTCCCACATTCGTAATCAACACGAACATTAGAGCTCATTCGAGAACATTGTGTAACCCAGGGGTAGACTGGCGCTATAAAAAGGGCAGTGGTGAAGCTTTCGAGCGGGCGCCATTACAGAATGTTCGTAGCAGGGTAGGAGGGAAGATATTTAATAATAATTTGCAAATAAAATTGAACGTCCTTTACAATTCAATTTAACATGAGGAATCGGCTAGATTTTCAAAAAACATTATTATCCACCCACACATATCACAGACGGACTTCAAAGCAGGGTTAATAGAAGCTGGTTAATTATTAATGTAGTAAGGTGTACAGTAATATTAGTATATCTTTATATATCTCAAGGTTTTTTATCAGTAGGGCGAATATGTATTTGTAACATATTAAACAGAATATACATCAAACCATAGAAAAATACAAACTTTACGGATTTGAAAGAATATTCATGAATTATTCTGAATAAATAACACGACCATTAAATATAGCATTACGATATTAATTTTAAGACTTTTAAGAACGACAGAACGATTTAGGGTTCAAACATTTTCAGGAGCAAATCCAGTTTTGTCTCAGCCTTGGTAACTCGTAGCATTGACTACATAAGTAGTATAGTATTAATGTAGTCATTGCTCGTAGCCTACTGACATAGCACAAGGTGACAAGAGTGTAAGTTTATTGCCCAATAAAAGCAATGCAGTTGGCTTCGTTCCTCAACGAACCCATTCACACTTGCTAACTGCTTAACCCTTTGAGCCCCAGCCTCTTAGTGGCATAGAGGATGCATATGCCCGGCACCAAGTGCTCACTGTTATTCCTATATGCCCATCAGGGAAAATTGTGATTTCTGCAAGGTTTTATTCAAACATTTCTGGTAACTGTATTTTTAAAGATAAATTGATAATTTTTATTTTATTTTGTGTATAATGAGCCAATCTGCGTGTGTATATATAATAAAATGTAAAATAATATATATTTTTTATTTTGTATATTTTATTATTATTTTATATTTTATATTGTATAAAATAATTTAAAAAGTACAACTGCAACTAGTTATAAAACAAAATCTGAGTTTGAATTAAAAACTAAAATATATCTTTTACAAATAGTGAAATTTTAATTAAATTTTGTTTAAAAATAATGTTATTAAATAAAAGAAGAATAATACAATTTTAAGTGACTGCACCAAATTAGCAACAAGTTAGTGTCTTCTTTACACAATCAAGAAACGCCCTAACATGCCTATCAATGAATACATTAGGCATTTTCGCCACGTCCTACTCTGTGTTCTTTTAATTTCGTCTCTATTGTACAGTATTTGGGGTTTATGCAATTGGCGCTGGTCATTTTGCCGATGTGAATCGTATTAATTTGATACAACTTTATTTAAAAAGATAACTATGTGCCTATTGCGTATTAAACCACATGCCTATTGCGTATTAAACCACACGCTTGTTTCATTTAATTTATCAACATGTTGAACACACGCGTGTTTTTAAAAATAATATATATATATATATGTGTGTGTGTGTGTGTGTGTGTGTGTGTGTGTGTGTGTATGTGAGTGTGTTTGTTGACCCGATAACTTTTGAAAAAAAAACATTCGATTTAGATTAAATTTGGCACAAACGTGTAAAGCAACATTCATGAATTTAAGTTCGAAATTCAGAAAAATCTGACCATGGGAAGGGGGTTTTATGGGGGCTTACAATTTTCCAAAAATCAGTTTTTTTTTGCATTTTTCACCCTGACATTTTTAAAACATTCAATTTTGGTCTTGACCATTTTATGGAGTTTAAAAACAAATCATATTATAGTATTTTAACTCATTAACCTAGGTTAAGTGGTTGCGGAGAAAATCCAAAAAAATACTCATAAAATCTCCCATGTTAATCTTATGGGAAAAAGGTTTTTACCTATTCCTCAGTTCATTTTAATGTAAACCTCACATTTGCTTTTACCAATCAGTTCAGCTCTACAAAACAATCATTTTGGTGTTTAAATTGTGATTCTACGTTCAACCGTTGCAGGGATATTCAAAGTGCTAAACACACTACGTTGTCCAATGTTATCCTTATGGAGAATAATTCAAATTTGATATCTCTACTATTTATAAATGTATGTTCATGAAACTTGGCATGTGGCTTCACTTAGTACTGGTGTATTGATATTTGCACAAAAAAATGATTTTTGCCGATTTTCCCCGCAGCAGCAAACCTTCATACTCAGCCCCCATGTTATTCTTATGGAGAATAAGTAAAATGCAATGTCTCCCTTAATTATGAACATAAATTAATAAAACTTGGTTTGCAGCTTCGACTGGTTAAGTTATATTGATAATTGCATAAAAACACATATTTTGTGTTCCTTGTTGCAGCAATCCTGCGTACTCAGCTTTCAATGTTATTCTCATGGAGAATAAATAAAATGCTATATATATATATATATATATATATATATTATATCACTTATTTGTTAGGGTATTTTTATGAAACTTGGTGAGTGGATTTATGTGGTAGTGAGAAACATATACATGCAGTGGAAATTCGCTGAGTAAGCAGGTTTGCTGCTACGGGGGTGTTTTTATATAAGTGTACCTACCCGGTACCCCCCTCCCCCATAGCCAAATTAACATATTGTCGAAATCACAGAGGGGATCTTCGAGGCGGTAACGTATGCTACTTTAAATACATCGCAGGTAATACTCGTTCTATAAGATGTAAATGAATATCAACTAACAAGAGATAGGCCTAGAAACACTCGCTGAATAATTGTGTTTTACTTTCTGTAGCTGCCCTTTCTAATATCTCTCACTTTACAAAATGACAAATTGATAATATTTCATGATAATATGAAGGTGCGAAATGTAAATTTAAAGTTTTCACTATGGGTGACCTGTGACAAGTTTAGAATTTCATAGGCTAAAACCAAATTGTAAAAGGTCAGTTGAAACGACACAATTATTCTCATTTTTGAATGGTCCGCCCCCGCCCGCGCCCTACCGACCCTATAAACAGATTATCGGCAGTTCGCATTCAACGAGCGATCTGCGGGCGATGTCAATTAGAAGATTTATCAATGAGCCGTGCGAGCGCGCGCCGATCGTCGATCGATGCGCGTAGGAGAGTGGCGATGGCGTGGCGTGATCGGTGATCGGTGTGGGCGGAGCGGCCTCGGCGCGCTATCTGTTGGCCAACGCCGGCACTAACACCACAATGGCTATTCACAGCACAATAGCGTTAATCAACTAATGCCTGCCAACCAGAATTACGTGGGATTTAAAAGCGGCCGTTTTTAGATCACAATGTGAGGTTGTAATGTGACAAATAAGGGGCGGACGTTGTCCTGCTTCTGAACCGAGAGCGAGTCGGGATTTTACTGACGAATGCGTTGATCCCAAAGTAAAAACCATGTGTTTTACAATTCTAAGTATTCATTTGCATTTCTAATAGTTGAATCTTCAGTATATATGCCGTAAAAACAGTTTGTGGTATGTAGGACTGAATAGATTGCAAGTATAGATTATAATAGTAACACATAATTTTGACAGGGTTGAGCGTATGATGCAGACTTGTTCACAATATAAGGGAAAAGGAATTTAAAACATCCAAGTCCCCAACCGAGGGAGGGGAATGTATGGAAATGGTTTGACAAGTCCACGAATTATTCTACCATTTAACTGTTGCTAACCCGTCATATCATGTTTCAAATATCAGCTTAAATACATAATTTTATCAGTACTCGATTAAATATTTAAAATAATTCACTTCAACTCGCCGTGGTTCTTTTATAGATGAACTGCATTATGTCTATGGATTATTATCATTCGTTGAAATATTGTTTATTGAAAAAGATCGGGACAACTTAAAACAAGTATAATATTTCCCCCGATTATGCCAGCGAACAAAACAGCGTGTAAAATATGTTTATATACCGGTTACGATTATAAAATCATATAATGATGCATTCCTGCTACTACTGTCAACATGCAAATAAACGGCGGTGATGTAAATGCCTGAGTCACCAAATGAGTGTTTAGCGTCTGCGAACGCCATTTACCATTTACTACGGCCACCGGTAAATGCGAGGCCATTTACAGCTCTTCCTGCGCATTTACACACAATACCGCCAAGGGCTATAAAGCAGACCGAATGGATAGCGGTGCAGTCCAGTTACGTAATCAACAGTTGTATAGTTTACTGTTAAAAATATTAAATTGGATTTACGAACTTACGACTTTGGTATAAACGCATATTTGTACATGCTGTTTGGCAGCGAATTTGTCAGAATAGTTTTTTCCAGAGAAAAACTATCTCTATGATTTTAAATAAGGCTTATACCCTATTTTGAACTTCATAAGCATATTTGAGTCAAAAAGGCATGAGGTAAAACCATTTTACAAAAAGTACTTATTACGGGTGGCGTGCTTTAGAATTAGAGGCTCTTTATTGGATATTCCTGTGATCGACCCGCTTCATCCATATACGCAAGCAATGGTAATGTTAACCTCCTCAGAAATAAATTCACCATTTGACGAGAACCTGTCGTGTGGCGCAATGCCACAATTCGTATTAAATATCTGAAATGTTAAGGAACTGTCAATTCTTCTATAAGAAGAGTAAAATATTAACAGTTTTTAAAAATCCTGTGAGGAGCAACTATACTCGGTTTTAAATTGGTTAAATGTGAGCACACAATTTCATATGCATACGACAACTTGAAATCTGACAAATAAGAACCACTGAACGTTGAAGGTGAATGACAACCAGCCAGCAATACTTTTGTTGTCTCGTAGAATTGTTGCATCGAATCAGGAGCCTAAAATATCCTTTTTGAGCAACAAGTTACTTCATCATTAATTGGCATCAAATGGTAAATTACGATACTCTACTTTCTCCTCTTTTAGCGACTTTTCCCTATAGGGAAGAAGCTATTACCGTAGGTCTCATGGTAAGACTTAAGCCCCAGACCATGATAACTTTTTGTTTTGAGGTCCCCAGATGCCAAAAACACTATTCGTTCAAATTTATATATATATATATATATATATATATATATATATATATACACATATATATATATATATGTGTGTGTGTGTGTGTGTGTGTGTGTGTGTGTGTGTATGTGTGTGTGTGTGTGTGTCCGTGAATGCGATAACTTGAGTAAAAAAGTCCGATTTCGATGAAATTTGGCTCAAAGGTGTAAAATGACATTCATGACTTTAAGTTCGAAAATCATAAAAATCGGACCATGAGAAGGTATAAATGTGTCCGTGAATGCGATAACTTGAGTAAAAAACGTCCGATTTCGATTAAATTTGGCTCAAAGGTGTAAAATGACATTCATGACTTTAAGTTCGAAAACCAGAAAAATCGGACAATGGAAAGGTGGGTTTATGGGGTTTTTAAATTTTCCAAAAATCAGTTTTTTGCGTTTTTTACCATACATTTTTTAAAAAACTTAATTTTGGTTTTGACCATGTTATAGAGCTTAAAAAAACAAATAATATAGTATTTTGAATTATTAACCTATGTTAAGAGGTTGCGGAGAAAATCCAAAAAACCTTCTCATAAAGTCTCCCATGTTAATCTTATGGGAAAACAGTTTTTGGCTTTTCCTCAGTTTATTTTAATGTAAACTTCAAATTTGCTTTTACCAATATGTTCAGTTCCACAAAACAATCATTTTGGTGTTTAAATTTTTATTCTAAGCCCAACCGTTGCAGGGATATTCAAAGTGCTAAACACAGTACGTTGTCCAATGTTATCCTTATGGAGAATATATAGAATTTGATATCTCGATTATTGATGAATGTATGTTGATTAAACTTGGTATGTGGCTTCACGTAGTACTGGCAAATTGATATTTGCACAAAAAATTGAGTTTTTGGTGATTATTCCCTTAGCAGCAAACCTGCGTACTCAGCCCCCATGTTATTCTTATGGAGAATGAGTCAAATGTATTGACTCCCTTAATTATGAACATAAATTAATAAAACTTGGTATATAGCTTCACTTGGTTGAGTTATATTGATAATTGCATAAAAACCCAATTTTTTTGTTCCTTGTTGCAGCAACCCTGCTTACTCAGCCCCCATGTTATTCTTATGGAGAATCACTAAAAGGTTATATAGCGCTTATTTATGATTGAATATTGATGAAACTTGGTATGTGGCTTCGCCTAGTTAAATTATATTTATATTTGCATAAAAACCAATTGTTTGTGTTCCTTATTTCAGCAAACCTATGTACTCATTACCAATGTTATTCTTATAGAGAATAATTAAAATCGCTTTTATGTGAATACATTTTTATGAAACTTGGTATGCGGCTTTATGTGGTATTAAGACGTATATTATGCATTGGAAATTCGCTGAGTATGCAGGTTTGCTGCTACGGGGGTATTATTTATAATTCCCTGTCTACTAGAACACCATCACTATCAAACGCATTTCACTCACCCAGGTCTTTGTTCGAGTGTTGTGACGTGTGCACTCCAGAGTATACGCTGAGTATACAACTCGTTGACTGATAACAACTTAAGTTGTTGTGACCATCTCGAGTGCTGGTGATTCTAGAATAAAAATGTGATCACGACATGAACACATGGAAAACTCGTGATCTTGGGATACAGCCCGCTACAAATAGGTACGCGAGCTTGAGAAAAAGGTTCTATAGGGGTTTGGGGTCTTACATAAAACTGTCAAAATTTGTAATACTTGTGAAAACAGTCGTATTTGACCGCTTGTGTCATAAAAAACTGCTACATTGTTAACAACGTACGTGACCTTATAGGCTTGCATTTGCTATCAACGGAACTGATAAGAAATCATTTCTCATAGCACTCGACTGGAAACAACACACTATCAGGGCTTCCGCGCTAGCTGATAAGTCTTGTATCCCCTGATACGGAACAGACTGCGATTTTTATTTAACCATATAATACGTAATTTGATTTTATTAGAACCATTAACATTGCAATTGCTGATGAAAACCGTGTAGCTTTAATGAAAAATATAGGGTAGCTGAAATAGGGTTGTTGTATAAATATCACCTAAATATAGGCTATATGTACTATGTGAGTGCGTAGTGTTAGGATAGGCTTACTGTTACTTTTTTTATTCATTTTCAAAACTACGTTATATTTTTGCCTGGGCACCGCTAAGAGTATTTTTTTTAATTCGAAGTTTTAAACATTTATACCGGAGGAGCCAAAATTGGTATGTCTCATCAGTTACGCTTATAGGCCGGATTTTGTTCGCTTCTTACGGGAAATCGTCCTGCTTAGATTTGTAGAAATGTTTTCCACTGCGACGTGAAGAAGAAAAGGGGACCTTAACTTCGAACCATCGTCGTCATTGGCCTATTATTGTACGGCGCTGACTGCAGTCCGATAAGTACCAATGATAATCCACCGGGTTAGACATTCAATCATTCACCTTTGTCAGTGTCACCACAACCTGATTGCATCACATTGTTCTAGTACATAGGCCTACTCAAAACAGGTTTCAACGGGTCGCCAGCTGGTGTTTCTAATTGCAACCACATGCAATGGTACCTATGGTAGCTATTCGTCACAGTTTTTCGCGACAGTCCCTTTTTCTTGACAATCATTTTGGGTGGTCTCAATATATATGGGAGGTCAAATATAATTATTTGTCTCCCTCAAATCCTATACATAAAGACTGGATTATTTGGCAAGATGGGGGGGAAATATTCACAAAGTCCCGAATTCGAGTCAGAAGAGAATGGTCACCTCAGTTCAACCAACGAATCCACTATATTACGCTACTGTAATTTTACTACTGGTTATAGTTGAATTCTTCCTACTAGGCTTCATCGAGCCTCGTACTATCAGCTGACACGCAGACACAATGTAAAAAGAAATCAAACACAGGCATTCGTAACCGCTAACCAGAGACAACGACCCGGCGCGAAATGTTGCGAACATGAATAAAACAAGCGGAAGTCTGGGAGCGAAAATAGCACCGTAAACTGTCGGTTGGCGGCTCACCGTGTCGGGTGTTTACTTGAGGGCGTGCCCGGGTGTCGGGGGGGAGGGAGGTCATAGATATACGCTGCTGTACGAAGATGATTTGATGGCCAGCTGGAAAACGAAGGGTTTAGGGCAAAGTTACCCCCTCCACTGTTGTTTTACGCTGTTCAAGTCAACAGAGGAGAGTTGAGTGTGATTTTAGAGAGCAGTAGCATAAACTGCTCCTAAGGTCTGCTCAATTCCTTAAGAGTCATGTTTGCACTTTTACGAGGTCGTTCAGCTGGTGCATAATCTCATCTATCTACTATAAGTGTTGCCAACTTTACTGAGCACAATAATGGTAGAGGAGTTTATAAATAGTCGCTAGTCAACTTGGCTACAGTCCTTGTTTTCAACTTTTTATATTGGTAATTTTAATCGATAGATTAGTAACTATTTTTCGGGATTTAATTAATACATTATGCCATTACAACGCACAAAGTAAATAACTCTAAATATGAATATAAAGGGTGGGACACGCTGGTATTTATTAAATACCCCCGTCACAGCAAACCTGCATACTCAGCGAATTTGTAATGGAGATATAATTATCTTAATACTACATAAAAAGACTTTCCAAGTTTCATAAAAATATACTCACAAATAAGCGATACATACAATTTTAATTATTCTCCATAAGAATAACATTGGAGCTGAGTACGCAGGTTTGCTGCAACAAGGTACACAAAAAATGGGTTTTATGCTAATATAAATATAACTAAACTAGGTGAAGTCATATACCAGTTGTTATTCATTAATTTTCATAATTAAGGGAGACATAGCATTTAATTATTCTCCATAAGAATAACATAGGGGCTGAGTACGCAGGTTTTGCTGCTACGGGAGCCTTTAGCAAAAAATGTTTTTTTTAGCAAAAATATCAATAGACCACAACCAGATGAAGCCGTGTACCAAGTTTTGTCAGTATACGTTTATAAATAAGCAAGATATAAAATTGTTCTTATCCTCCATAAGAATAACATTAGACAACGTACTGTGTTTAGCACTTTCAATATCTCGGCAACCAATTGACGTAGAGGAATGACCAAAATACCAAATTATGTTTTTTTAAGCTGAATCCAATGGTTCAAACTAAAATTGGACTTTTTAAAAATATATGTGGTCAACTAAAAAAAATTTTGGGGTACAAAACCCACCCAAAATACCCCTTCGGATGCAGCGATCTGGCTGGTTTTCGACTTAAAGTCGCTTTACACGTTTATACCAAATTTAATCATAATTGGATCATTTTTATGAGAGTTATCGTGCTCACGGACACACTCAAACATATATATATATATATATATATATATATATATATATATATATAGTTTCGAACGAATGGTGTTTTTGAGGTCTGGGGACACCTGATACGAGGTACAATATTCCGGTTAATTAATTATCAAGTAAGCAAACCTTGATTGCAAAGTGAGCTTCTGATCTCATCGGACTTTTTTCCTGCCCGGCAGTGGGAGTTTCTCTAAAAAAAAAGAAAACCCCTATGTACGAGGCACTGTACTCGCTTAAGAGGTACCCATCTGGTCCACCCCAACATTCCCTTTAAAACGGATACTTCTACGGTGAAGGCGCCAGCTCTTAACAAGGCATCGGTGGTTCAGTGGTAGAATGCTCGCCTGCCACGCGGGCGGCCCGGGTTCGATTCCCGGCCGATGCAGTACTTTTTGTTACACTTTACAGCGATTTTCAGAAATGTTATAATATGAGGAAAAATATTATTTAATAAATTATTTGTAATCACTTGCACTCTGTGTGGGGCTTGCGGAAAAGTTAATTATAAGCAAACGTCTAAACATTGTAGTAACTGGATCTTATTACAGTTTAGTGACAGTAATACATCACAACATTATTAATTACTTTATTGTATAAACAAATTTCACTAAATTTATGTTAATTTTTGACTAAGTTATGTTGTTATTAGATAAATTTACTGCTTAAACATTTGGTATACAGATCTATTAACCAGGAAAGGGTTTACTTTTGAAAATATCTATAATACCATGATACTTTTTTTGTAATTAGGTACACACATTTACATCAGAATCTCCCCTCATTCTGGCTGAATGCTATGTTTTGTTAAAGAACGCAGTCTTCTTTAATAGTACATGTATAACTCTAGACAACCTATACAATACAAATTATATACTTGATGGAACCTCTTTATTGGTCTGGTAAATAGGATCATAAAAATAAGTGCAAAACCAACATAATATAACCAAAATCCACTTGACAGATGATAAATACATACATTATTTTACAGAAGTTAACATAATCCTACCAGTAGCGAAGCTCGTACCGTTTCGGCGACCCGCTGCAGTATGATAAGTTATCACGGAAGACGGACGGACATTTGTGATAACACTGTACTAGCGACAATAGAGCGGGGTGACAACGATATCACTTCTTACATTCTGATTCTGAGGTAGTGAGATATCACTTTAATCGCTACCAACATCTTGGTTGTTAAATTCATCATTTGATTTGTCACAAATTTTAACAAAGCTGAATGTTATGTAACATCTGTATTACGAGAAGTTCAGGCTAGGAATCGAATTAAGTTATCGATATCTCTTATCAATCGCTCTCCCAAGAAAAGATCGCAAGCAAATATTGTTGCAAAGCGCATTCAGGAGAAAATACGCACTAGTATAAATCAACGGATGCGGAGGCATGGGTATTTAGAGATTAGGTCGACAGCAGTTGAATACTATTATTTATTTCGGCAACGTGCATATATGTCAGCCTGGATGAGTATAATTACACCAAAGAGTCAAACGCTAACTAGGAAAAATACGCAAGTGTTTACATTTTGGATCAATCCATGCAATATAATTTGGTTGTTTACTAGTTCCGATTTTACGAACCATTGAAACACATGCCGTCAGATTTGAAAGGATTTCTATACCTCATTATTTAAACTTGTTTACATGTTTTTTTCCAAATTTGTTTAAAGTAGCGCTTGTTAGTTGTAATACACAGCACGAGGTGTAATTACTGATAACTAGTGGCTTAAGCCCCTAACCCGGCTCCAATACTCCGCCTAGTCTGATTTGAACACGTCAGTTCGTAAACAAAGAAGACACTTAATCACATGTGTTAATGTAAACAAATCAGACGTTTTTAAATCCCCATGCTTTTCTTATGGGGGATGTTTGACGTTATTTCTCGTTTGCTGGTAACGTTTTAGAAATACTGCTATTTTTCCCGACCTTTAATTTGAGCCATCTCCCATAATCCTGTGATTTGCCAAACTCCCACAATTTTGACCTAACAATTTCGGTTACAGAATTATATAAAACGAGGCTTATCGCCGTTGGGGGCTTCGCCCTCAAACCCCCTTTTGGAGTTCGCTTCGCTCACTTGCGTTCCTCAGTCAACTCAAGTTTAAATCAAACTCAACTATTGTAGTTCATTAACCAAAGAAAAACTAAACAAACGTTACCTTTTGCGAGCACATTAACACCTACACAGGCGGTCCCATATCGGTTCGATTTCGAAACATTTGACAAACCGGCTGCTTGTTAGTTTTATCGAATGAACTCTCGACTACGATGGTTGTTTCGAGGTGAATAAAAGCGAAAAATAAAGTGCTCACTCAATCAAAGTCAATCAGATATAAATAAAAAGTTGTGGTTACAATGTTAAATTGGAGTTCTACAATTGGATTTACGTGTAAAAAAACAACAAATTAGACTTAAGTTCACAACAAAATTATAGTAACCTAACTCCGCAGAGCGATGTATAGAGCCTGTTCGTTGTGCAACATAATTACAAATAAATGAATTTGTAAAAACAAAAAAGTCAAACTAAACAGAAATAAATTGCAGCCACAAAAAGTAAGCATCAAGAGTAGGATTCAAACCCGTGACCACGACGACATGATCTTGAATCATCTGACAACATATCCACTGGGCTACTACTGCTGGGCTAAATTCATGCGATAGAACAAACAATCGGTTGATTACATTTTCCAATATCGTATCAAACGATACTCCCGCGATATTGGACCTCCTGTGTAGGCGATAATGTGCTCACCTTGTTTTGTAACAGCTGATTTATACAAACCTCATGTGAGCAAATTAGTATCGCCTACACGGGCGGTTTTTTAAATCAGCTGATACAAACATGTGGTATTGGCCAAAGATGGTGTGCTTTCATTAAACGGCTTTCCAAAACTGTTAATGGGCACATTTAAATGGGCCAAAATACTCAAAATTACTTCTTCTGCGATGAATAGCGGCTAAACGGATGATCGGATCTTAAATCTGACGGAAAATCGTCAGTTGGAAATTAAATTTTCTACAACTTTTGTATTTAACATTTTTTGCTATCTCTTACCGTTTCAGTAAAAAACGCGCTCAAAGTGGAAAAATTGAAAAGTGGAATTTTCACCGCCCCAAAAACTTAAAAATGTTAACTTTTGGTAATTTATCTGGGAGTTTCTCGTCAAGAGCTTTAATTCAAGTATGGGGTCGAGGGGGGTTCGTTTACGGGAAGTGCCTCATAGTTTATGTCAGTGAGTGAGTGAGTGAGTGAACCCGTCTAGCTTTATATAAGTAGTAGAAGATACTAGTGGCTTGGTTTGAAGGGGCCATAGCCCCTAACCTTACTCCAATACTCTGCCTAACCTGATTTGAACACATGTCAGTTCGTAAATAAAATTGATTCTTAATCACATGTTTTAGTGCAAACAAAGCAGACGTTTTTGATTTCTTATGCTTTTCTTATGGAGGATGTTTTACATTATTTCTTGTTTGCTGGTAACTTTATGGAGATAGTGCTATTTTCTCCGAGTCCCAGGGATCGAGACCTTTAATTTGAGCCATCTCCCATCATCCTGCGTTTTGCCGAACTCCCACAATTTTGACTTGAAAATTTCGCTTACATAATTATATATAAAGAACATAAACCCGATTCTTAGGGTTATTAGATTTTTAGAAGATCATGCTGTTAGGGTTTACCACAGGGAATAAAGAATTGTCTTCTCAGTGGGTTTACCGATATGCTTGTTTTAACGAGTTCGCACGCTCGGAAGCAAATTTTTGTTTTTAAACATAGTACCAGGGGACCGAGCCATGCTCGGTGTTTGATTCCGCAGAAGAGGCATTGAATTTGTTTTATTTCAAACACTCGTTCATTTTCAATATGAGCTCGTTCGCTTCGCTCACTCGCCTCCCGGATTAGCTTGTTCGCTACGCTCACTCGCCTATCGAAAAAAGAGTTCGAGTTGCCATTCAAGTAGTTTTTCATTTCCATTATGAGAGTTGCCATTCAAGTAGGTTTTTTCCATAATGATAAACAGCTGTTTACAATATTTTAATTTATAGAAGCTAATTTAATGGTTTGTTTTGGTTATTCATAGTAACCGGTGTTATGATTTTAAACTCCATAAGCCCAATGTTAAAATTTCCAATTTTCAAATGAGTGTTTAGAAAAAAAACGAGTTTTCCTGAAGTAGTGTTTTTCACCAATCGATTTTTAGACCGAAAAGCCCCTAGTCCCAAACTTTCAGCAAAGTCCTTCCGCTGTATCTCGAGGTAAATTTTGCAAACAAACAAGCAGACATAGCTCGTATTAGAGTATAGGATACAACTCGCTTCGCTCGCTGAGGGCTCCGCCCCCAGACCCCCGTTTGGGGTCGCTCCAGTTTGTTATTATAACTCAATGTCCCTCTTAAGTATTTTGTATATAGAATACGATTTTAATTCATTTGGGAAATAGCAAATGTAGATGGCATCTTTTTTCATTGGACCCAAGGAACCTAGAGGTTCCTTGATTGGACCTATCATTTGTTTATACTTTACCATGTGAAAGTTACATTGACAGTTTACTGGATATTTTTTTACAAATGTTATGATTTTTTTTGTTTTTATTTGAAACTCCATAAGACCAATGTTAAAATGTCCAATTTTCAACATAAAAATTAGTGGTTTCAAAATTTAAAACTGTAACTTTTGGCAATTTTTCTTCGGGGTTTCTATGTACAAACTACGTGCATGCTAAATTTCACGTTTCTAGGTCGTCTGGAAGTGGTCTAGAATTCGTATACGTGAGTGAGTTACAAATCGGGCTGTATAGTTATTTAGAAGATTAGATAAAACATAGAGTTGAAACGAACAGATGAGCCAATTTTTGAGAAAATTTGTTAAACCTTTTTATTTCTTGACTGCTCTGATGCACTTGGTTCTAGTTATCTGCGATGATAGGATGATGGTAATGTTGTGCTTAAAGAGGTTGGAAGTACTCACAGGTGTAAAGGTAGGTTTGGGAATAATAAAACTAAACGAAAAGTAACGAAAACAGTTATTTCCAATTATGAGTCTCCAAAGACAACAGTTTTAAGTCAATTTACATCAATACCTCGGAAAAGGACTGTCAAGACCCAGAACTTTTGAAACAAGGGTTACAGTTTTTTAAGTTCTATTGATTTACATACACATGATTTTGACATCTGATACATCATTGATCCTTTTAGGACCCAAAAACTCAAAATTTGTATTTTAAACCCCAAAAAGGGAGTTAGCCGACGAACTCGTCCTACTGTTAATAAAGATAATAGTCCTTACCAAATGTGAAGTAAATCGGACATAAATTCGAACGTTAGAATGCGAACACCCATCAATACTGTATCACTTTAGGATCTTTTTAAGGTGGTCTCGTGGTTTGGGGGTGCACAATTGTTTATTGGAATTTCGTAAAATGCAAAGAGGAAAATTCACAAGCCAAGAGGTATATGACTTTTGGAAGTAAGTGTATTCTGCAACAAACCATAACAGGGTATAAGTATAACAGTACACGCCGTAACATAATACTCGTACAGCCCCGTACATTCATACGCATCAATCGACCCTCCAATGCAAACGAACCGTCGGCACCCCCGGGAGGGTAGTAGCATAACTGCTTCCGTTTCCGCTCCAGCTCATTCAGGAACCGGAAGTGGTAGTGTATCGACCATAAGGTCAAGGTCACGGCGTATTGAATGGTTGCCTAGTGACCCTCCCCAACCCCCGTTTCGCGCCCGGAGAGAGCTAAACTACCCCGTCGCTCCCACCTCTCACCCCCTCCCCCACCACGGTCACGATCTACTCTGTCATTCCCAACAGCGTAAAAGCTTGCACGAACGACTCTCCTTATCCGATGCTGATAAAGGTTATGTTTTTAAGAGAATGCGTTTCAGATGTGCCTACTCTTGTAACACAACACGTTGATTCTACTATAATGTATTCCCTGCAATAAGATTTGTTTTCTAATTACCGACATTTTGTACTGAATTGTTTTTATTTTAACGATTGAGAATCAAGTATCTAAATTAATGCTTCAAAGTTAATCCAAGAACAGGATATACGTTAGCGTTTGGGGATTTTCGGGAAGGCTGTAGTGGTTTATAGGCTACTCACTTTTTATGGCCCCAACTCTATCGCTTATAATAGTTTCGAGCCAGTTTCAAGACAGCTCTTGTTGCTAACGAATGTTGTTAAGTTTTTAACAATCGTTTTTTACACCAGAGCCTTTCGTCATGTGTTTTCCCAGTTATGAAACATTTCGCACAGTTGCATGGGGTTCTTTCTCTAACTTATTCTTTTACATCCTGAATTTGCTATTAAATTCCGACTATTAAATAGTACGTAAAGGCCATTTCACATCGGCGTAACGTTACGTTATGTGACAGGACGTGACAGACTTTTAAAAAGATCGCTCGCCGTTGTTTCAAATGGGGCAACTCACATCGCCGAAAAAACGTAACGCGTGATCGGCGAACTAAACCAACTATTCTTGTTCGCCGGTCGGCCGGCGCTTGTAGCTCGCGCTACGTCCGGAAAGCTTAGTTTATTTACACAAGGTAATGCCAAACGTAGTTTATTTACAGAAGGTTCTCGATATGCCCGCCTCCAACTCTATTACACACTATAATCCTGTTTGCTGCAGATTCTCGGACAAGTCCAAATGCATTTTCCTCTTGTACAGTCCTTCCAACCAACATGTATCTAAAACTGTGAGCTGAAATCATAGTAGGTTTATATTTTATTGTTATTTATAACATACTGTTGACTTAGTTACTTTGTAGATTGTTAACAGATCGACCTACCCGAAAGGGTATTTTGGGGGAGTTTTGTACCCCAAAAATTAGTTTTTTGAGTTTTTTACAAATCATTTTTGAAAAAGTCGAATTTTAGTTTTTTCCATTGAAATCAGCTTAAAAAGACACACAGTTTGGTGTTTTGATCATTGCTCTACGTCAAATGGTTACAGAGACATTGAAAGTGCTAAACACAGTACGTTGTCCAATGTTATTCTTATGGAGAATAAAAAAAATTTTATATCTCGTTATTTTTCAACTTCTACTGATGAAACTTGGTATATTGATTCATATCGTTGTGGTCTATTGATAATTGCACTAAAAAACATTTTTTGGCCGATAGTTCCCGTAGCAGCAAACCTGCATACTCAGCCTCCATGTTATTCTTATGGAGAATAAGTAACGTGTTATCTCCCTTAATTATGAACATAAATTAATAATATTTGGTATGTGGCTTTACCTAGTTGAGTTATATATATAGATATTTGTACTAACCCCCATTTTTTGTGTTCCTTGCTTCAGCAAACCTGCATATTCAGCCGCTATGTTATTCTTATGGAGAATAATTAAAATGTCATAAATCGTTTATTTATGAATGTATATTGATGAAATTTGGTATGTGGCTTTATGTGGTATTAAGATGCAAATAACCCTCGTGCGGATCTTCGTGAAGCCTGGGTGTTATTGGTTAAAGTGGTTTAAACCGGTTTTTTTAGGGTGGGGGTGAGTGATTGTCATCTGTTCTTAGTCTGTTGACTAAAAATTGCTTGTGAGAATCATCTGTTACGTGCCAAACCAAAAACATTGCAACTACTAAGTGATTGTTGTACAAAGATCTGAGGTTATGATTGTTCCACACATCTTACGAACACGCCTGAACATTCGGCAGAACATCCTCCCGAACGTTCACGGAACATTCCGTCACGTGTACTTGCTACCAGTACACTATGGCCCAACAAAGGCGAACTAAGGCGAGCGAGATAGTGTACTCAGTGTGCTCGTGTATGTTCGGAATATTTCGCCTCGCCATGATTTGTGTTCGCCGTGCTCCGATTTTTGTCGGGTTTTTGGCACGAATCAAAAGAGACGAACGGAAAAGAATGGGCGAGCATAGTACTCGGTGAGCGTGTACTTGGTTAATTCGCTGTGCACATTCGGTTGATTTGGTGCAAGACTCGTTGTTGCGACTCGTTCCGAACATTCGGCGGGACATTCAAGTGAATCATTTGGCGATAGTGTACTGGTACCAAAAGGTTTGTGCAGCTTCCACGTTTCTCGTGACTACTCCGAACATTCGGGGTTCGGCCGAATGTTCGGGCGTATTCGCGAGAAGTGTGAGGCAGCCCCTATTGATTAGGCCTAACACAAATAAACTTTTTTAAGAAAAAAACAGCTGATCGTTCAAGAACAAACATTCCAAATACGAAGTGACTGCGTACACGTCCAATGTAAGGGCAAATTCACTTCGCTACCAATTAGGTTAGGTTGGGTTAGGTTACGTTACGTTATGTTACGTTAGGTAGGTTAGGAGGTTTTCTGGCTCTCAATTTGTTTTAAAAATCACAGGAAAAGTAACGTACGGTGCATAATTTGGAACGGACGTGAACAGTAGCGGCTCACGTCGGACGTGTACGTAGCCACTGCCTTCCAAATATTAGCCAAATGTATTCCGCAGGAATAGTATTGTGACACATGGTATTGTGAACTTCTCCTCCAACGCTGATCCCCCCCACTCTTCTGCTGACACCTCCTACTCAGGCTTCACGAAGATCCGCACGAGGTCTACATGCATTGTAAATTCGCTGAGTACGCAGGTTTGCTGCTACGGGGATATTTTCCTGATGTTAGGTCGTGTCAACATAAAGCTCCACACCAAATTTCTACTCTCTCCAAAAACTCGGTCATTTAATAAATATTTATAAGTGAAAATACAAAATGGCGGCTGTAAGAGTAACTACGGAGTTTAACATTTTAAATATGATATTTTGATTTGTCTTTGAGTCAGGAATAATACATAAAAATATTCTCAGAGATTTCCGGGACACCCTGAATACATATATACAAATTTGAACGAATGATGATCTTGCATCTGGGGACCTCAAAACAAAAAGTTATCATGGTCTCGGGCCTAAGTCTTACCATGATACCTACGGTAATAGCTTCTTCCTTATAGGGGAAATTCGCTAAAAGAGCCCTGTGGAAACACAGCATTTTAATTAATACAAAATATATTTCTAAGACACGAGACACACTAATGAAACTAACCAACACAAAAGAAATATGTATAAGAATTTACGATGGACAAACAATAAATAAAATTATTAATAGGCAAATTAACTATGGATATTTTCGTATGTGGACAAATTTCCTTGTCTACAACCCACTTTCTAGGGTCAACAAACGCAGGTGGAGGTATGTTGGTTGGCCTACAGCCGAGACTCTGGTAGTACGGCGCGGCGGCAGTGTGACTATTTCTGTCTCTCTGTCGTAGTATTGCGAGCCTTGCTGTGCGTGCGAGAGAATGCGTCGGTCAAACTAACCAATTGCGAAGGATAGAGATTTGCTGCAGCACAGGCGGATTCAAAAAAATTGAAATCTAAAATATAGTTTTTATCTGGTCCTCCAGAATTGAAATTAATAACAAAACTTGTGTGAGTTGTGAAAGGAATGGGATGTTGTTAGGCTAATTCAAAGTGTAGGCCTAAACGGAGACACCCAAAAAGCAATTTGAATGGCAAACCTTAAGTAACTTATTTTTCTTTGGGAAGATTGCAAAATTTTCAAGTCAGTGGACAAAGTACCTATTAGAAGGTTTAGAACTAAATATTATACACATTTCAGTTATCCTTCGGGATCATGTGGCTGATTGATTGTAATTTAATCTTATCAAGTAATAAATGAAGCTAGGACCATGCGTACATGGATAAGAAAATTTAAATATAACTGCTGAAGCTAAAATAATAAAACATGCATTAAACTGAACCCTGTACGTATATCAGTAACATGTTAGCCTGTTAAATACATTATTGTTTGAAATACTATGTATTTATCGAAATTATGATGTTCGCGTTGGTTCCTTAAATGTAGTGGTAAAAGACACTGATATAAATGAAGGTGTCCAACTTACGTACGATGTAGCAAATGACACCCACGTTTGTACCTGGAAAACAAGTCACAGTTAGTCTTCTGACGAAAAGACACCGTAATAAACCAAGTAATATGTGCGTTTTGTAACCTAAAAATCTAATTTTGCCATAATTATTAAATTGTACGTGCCACTGCTGTTTAAACAGTATTAGTCAATAAATAACGTGTATAAAATAAATAATAGAATAGAATATTAGTTGCGGTGTCGTGAAATGGAAGTGTTCACACATTTTCGGATTTTCAGCTTACAGTGGGTATCTTGTAACCCTGTGAGCCGGAATTGCCCGCGTTTTAGGCTACAGGTTAGAATAAATAAACTGTAAACTCATCGACGATGAGACACTATGAAAGCGGTGGCGGAAACACGATTGGGCTTTAAACACTTAATAACTACTATGAGCTCTACAACGAGATCAAAATTGCAAATACTGTAGTTATAAACGCTAACTGTTGCAGGAAAACTGTATAACAGCCTTGAAGCTTAAATTCCTCTTAAAACCCGGATTATAGCAGGATTCTTGTTAGTTTGTGCCTTGCGCGTTAGGTAACAGCATGTAATTAGGTGTCGAGCCAGGTGCAAGTACGATGCAATCTACTGTAGTTGTAACCCCTGGTGGCGGCGATGACGGTGGGGCTGATGTGAGCGGACAGTCAGGAGTTCAAGGTCATGTGGTGACTGATAACAGCACCAGGCCTGATAACGGGGCGGGAAGGTTATATTTAGCCGGGGAATTTTCCGTTGACGGGCACAGACAGTGTGCATCGTTGGATAAAAGTTGTAAGGTAATGTTATGTGTTGAGCCGTTTGGTTAGGACAAGTCATTGTTTGTTTGTAGTGCCTGGCTCCAATAATAGGCTTTTAATGGGGAAATGAGTTGGTCAAAGTATGCTCCGAAGAAGCCAAGTATATTTCTTATGAGTTGAAAGTGACTTATCGCATGACCGGTTGAACTATGAGCTTTGACACACAACGTCGTACTGACTATACAGTTTAATATATATTCACTATCTTCAGAATACCTAGAAGACACTATTATTTGTAGGAGGAACTCAAAATATTATCAAAGATCAAGGTGGTGAATAGACGACAATACCGCCATAATAAGATTCATAATAGTTTTAATTGAAGGATTAGTTAATATGTACATAAACTTGAGAGACTACTGCTGAAGAGGCTTTGCCTTGTGGCAACCCTCCTCAAAAGACTTTGCCTTGTGGCAACCCTCCTCAAAAGACTTTGCCTTGTGGCAACCCTCCTCAAAAGACTTTGCCTTGTGGCAACCCTCCTCAAAAGACTTTGAAAAATAAATGCCTAAACCGTCGTTGTTAAAGATCGATCTGTTTTTGAAAACATTATTAAGTAACCCTGACACATAGAACCAATATAGTACTGACATATAGTACAAATGGCACCTGGGCTTAGTACCGAACCACTACAGAGCAACACGATCCTAGCGAACCTCAGATGCGTCAAGATGTGCTATAAAAGGGAGTAAAACATCGTATTATGATTACAAAATCCCTTAAAATGGGTAGCCCTCACGCTTCGGCCAACCAAAGTGTACAACGTTTCTACTTCCTACCATACAGTGCAATTATTATGCTTACGTATTGTTCATGACGCCCCCCTTTTTTGGGGGCGTCCGGCTCAAAGTGAATAAATCTGCAACCCAATACTGCCACGACCACGGTAGCGATGCTGCAACACCAGTCATGACAGGCATTGCCGTTCCTGCCGTTACCAACAGCCTTGAACTAGCGGCTCCACCTGCGCGCAATGCCAGGTGCAAGGCCGGGACATTCCTCTGTCGCAATCCGCAATCCTCCGTACTCTATGGCCACTTTAATTGCCTTTGTCGACCTAATATGGCGGCCTAAGGCTTTCCAAGGCCGCGTGTCGTACCGTCTCGACCGTAAACGGAAAAGCGGAAACGTTTGTCAAGTAGAACCTACCATAATGAGCTGGAGCGTGAGATCGTTCCAAGGAATAGAATTAGATGTTTTATATTCTGTCAGCGACAGTTTCCTGGAGGTCAGGTTACAATAGAGTAAGTCATTGGAAGTAAAACGCCTTTTTACGTGTTAGCCAATGCGAATTAGTATTATTGGCACTTACGGAAGATATTGTTTAACGGAATTAGATAACAAAGTGGAAGAAAAGGACTTTTCTACTAATAAGTCTCAAGGCCAACCAGAATACCTTGTTTTACCGCCCACGTTGTTAGGCGAATGAGTTTTAATATTTCATGTTTACTAATCATATTTAATTTTTTATACACTGTTTTAGGATACTGTATTGCTAAGCCACAGTTCCACAATAACAAATATAACAGAACCAAAGAACCAATAGTATGGACAGTCCTGAAAAATGAAGCATAAAAAAGCAACCATTGTATGTAAAAGTGTTGGACAAGAACATCCTAATTATCAGAGGAAGGAACCCGACTAAAAAATAGTCTACAAACTCAGGTGAGATATGACAAGGAGAGTGTAATGAGGGGGAAGTTTTAGATTCCTTGTCCGTTCACAGATAAATGCTCTTTCCTTTTATCGAATTTCCCCTATAGGGAAGAAAGCTATTACCGTAGGTCTCATGGTAAGCCTTAAGCCCGAGACCATGATAACTTTTCGTTTTGAGGTCCCCAGATGCCAAAAACATCATTTGTTCAAATTTATATATATATATATATTTATATACTGTGTATATATATATGTGTGTGTGTGTGTGTGTGTGTGTGTGTGTGTGTGTGTGTGTGTGTGTGTGTGTGTGTGTGTCCGTAAGCACGATAACTCTCGTAAAAAAGGTCCGATCTTAATGAATTTTGGCACAAATATGTAAAGTACCATTTATTTGAACGAGTTCGAAAACCAGACAAATCGTACCATCCGAAGGGAGGTTTTGTACCCCAAGAATGAGTTTTTTGGAGTTTTCACATTTAATGGTTATTTAAATCAAATTTTAATTTATACTGTACCATTAAATTCAGGTTAAAAAAACAAACCATTTGGCATTTAGATCATTGTTCTACGACAATTGGTTACTGAGATATTGAAAGTGCTAAACACGGTACGTTGTCCAATGTTATTCTTATGGAGAAAAAGACAAATTTTATATCTCGGTTATTTATGAACATAAATTGACGAAACTTGGTATATCGCTTCATCTGATTGTGGTTTGTTGTTGTTTGAACAAAAAAATTTTCGCCTATGGTTCCCGTAGCAGCAAATCTAGGTACTCGGTCACCATGTTATTCTTAAGGAGAATAATAAAAATGTTATATATCGCTTATTTATGAATTAATATGGATGAAACTTGGTATGTGACTTCACTTAGATGAGTTCTATTGATATTTGCATTAAACCCATTATTTTGTGTTCTTGTTGCAGCAAACCTGCGTACTCATCCCTAATGTTATTCTTATGGATAATAATGAATATTTTAAATATCGCTTGTTTATGAATATATTTCTTATGAATTCTGTTAAGAGGCTTAATGTGTTATTAAGACATATATATTCATTGGAAATTCGCTGAGTACGCAGGTTTGATTCGACGGGGGTATTTGTACTTCTGCCATATGGTCAAACTAAAGCCACGCATAACAAGTTTTACATATTGTGTCACACAACACGAATCATCGACAATCATTCAGAGGAAACACTTTATCAATTTTTAGAGAGGAAAATTGTCTTGCCACCTAATATTTACGTACTGGACTTGCTTAGCCAACGACTCAAATTATCTTCCAAGAACGAATTATTTGGCGAGTAAAACGAAGTTATTTACTGCTAGCGGGGGTGAAGATGACAATACATGTCAAAGGCTAGCCAACCTAAGATCAGCTGTTTTGCTTTGTTGGCTAAACCGCTGACGTCATTCCCCATCTTGTTGGCAGACTGCTCCATTGATGGGACTGCTGTTTATAGCAAGCCTGCCAATCTGAGAGGCACGACTTGGCAAATACTGTGGCGACTATTGATTGATCGCTTGAGATATTCACAAGAGGAAAGTCATTAGTGTGTTCGAGAAGCAGCACAAAGTCTGGCCAGCAAATATGGACAGATTTAAAATCTTTTAAATGTACAGTATTTTATTTAAAAAATTGTAAAACATACAAATGAAACTGTAATGATCGGTATAAATTAAAACTCTAAATATATTTATACCAGTTTTGTTGCTTTTATTCGTAGTTATTAAAAATCTTTGAAACCATACTCTTAAATCAGTAAAAATAACAAATCGGAAGATTACAACATGTTTATGTTATGTTTACATAACGATTTTAGAATTACGTTCATATCACAGAGAATAAGAAGATTCTGAGGGAAGTTCAAGAGTTGTGCGGAACGGGAATACTATATCCAGTTAAGGCGGTCCCACAGTTCTCGCGAACACGCCTGAACATTCAGCCGAATATTCTCCCAAGTGTTCACTGAACGTTCTGTTCTATATTTTCCCGTATGTATTCAAAAGTTCGTGCAGCTCCCACACTACTCGCGAATACTCCGAACATTCGGTGGTCGGCCGAATGTTCGGTCGTGTTCGCGAGAAGTGTGGGACCGCCTATAGAATGTACCGATAGAATAGGTGATAGGTCTCAGTGACGAAGCGGAACATGATGTTTTTCGTAAACACATGTTTAATTTTCCTTTAAATCCTCTCTATGGTTCACGCTCAATACCAACATGCATTCTATATTGGATGTCCAAGAGATTATGTTTAATTTGCTATTTGATTTATATTAATTCACACGTTTTGTCGGAGAGGAGTGTTGGAGATATGCTATGTCCTAACACCGTAATAAACTAAACATAAAGTAAAAAAACCTGACCACGTGGCCGGTCTCGTCAATACTGCACACGTGTATTTTTCAAAAGCTAACTGTTATACTTTCGGGAGACAATTAACTAAATGCAGACCCAGCGACACTATTGATATGCAAGAATGTCGCCATTGTTAATGAAAGCGCTGATAGGTCAGGCAGGTGTCAAGTTTCGTTGAATGGTGGCGAAGCGCCGCGCATGCGCCGTGGTCCAGGTGTCGCATTACTACGCATGTCAGCTAAAACACCAGGTAAACGAACTGTCAAAATCAGGACTATAACAGGACTGTTTCCTGTCCGTTTCAAAACGATTTTCGACTTGAAATTACCAAAAGATGATTTTGACCGCACTCGAAGCGAATTCATTGCTTAAAACGTAATGTTATGATTATTATTCTTAATTTTAGGATTGGAACCTTCACTGTTCCAGTCTGCTTGACATTCATGTTAATTTCCGAGGGTAAACTCTTATAAATAGAGCATTACTTAGTATGCATTACTTATTAATTGAATGACGAATGAAGGTTTGTGCACAGTGTAGTAAATTAAATAGCTAAAATGATCTAAATTTTTTAGATTAAGATGAACTTTTAAGGCAAATTATGGAAATTATAGTATAAATAGAGACATATCAGAGAGTTAACATAGTAGTTAGTAGTTTATTAACATATCAGAGAGTAAATAATTTAAAGAGGAGACAACCCGACGGACGGACATAAGTTGGCAGGCTTATTATATTATAATATTTTGAATACATATGATACTATAATATGATGATTTGTCGTGAGTAATTACAACTGCCCATTCGTTCAGTTAAGAATTACATTTTGCGTTGAGTAACATGTAGTGAAAAGAACTACTACTACTCCTTTATGAACGTTGACATACTCGAAGCGAATTCTCAATAATTGTAATAATCTATATTACGCTAGGGGGTTTTTCTTCACAGTCATAACTTGATAACGGCTGGACGGATTTTAACGTTTGAGGTGCCAAATTAAAGGTATTTTTACGCAGATTTGCCAATACGTCTCAGAATTTTAAGAAAGGGCATAACTTAAATACAGTAGAGGCCTGAATTTTCAGAACAGTGGCGCTATCCGACGGTGGAAGTCTAAACTACGTGATGATTCAAAGTACGTTGTTATCATCCGTTTTAATATAAGATGTTTTGTTACGCTTGTTTACAACTGAAGAAACCTTTCGTTGGGTACAAACTTGCTCGTATTCGAGCAACAGGACAACTAGTTGTATTAAATTCACATGCAACTGAAATTAAAGTATTAGTACGAAATTGTCTATGAAAATTACCTAGTAATACTCTAGAAGACAACCAGAAATAACCAAGCCCTGATAAAGTGTATATATTATAATCTTAAATACGCGGAGAAGAATCTTAAAATAATTTATCAGTTATTTCTGGCGAGTTAAAAATACTATCACGAAATTAATAAATGCTACTCTTATCAGTAACAAACGTTGGGGAACGCTTAAATATAAAAACACAACTGATAAGAAAGTTGATGTTTGACACAATGAGCCTACGATTCTACAAACCTCACACCGCATTTAGATAGTAAACTAACACGACTTGTAAACATTTTGGAAAATAAGAGCAATGCGACCTATATTTAGCAACTGAAAACAAAGCGAGGAGGTTTCATGGAAATTCGATATCAGATTTATTGACCTTGGAGCGAGTAAAAATAAATATCTCAAAAGCTTAAATGTTATCAACTCACTGATCTGGCTAAACTCTATACTTTTAGCTAAGAGCAGAACATTTAGTAATTTACTAGTAGCCTGTCGCGGCTTCGCTCGCGATCCCAACGTAATATTATACTAACATTCCCGTATAAATATTGTGTTACTGTTCCAAAGCCAACATGGCCTGCTGATTAACTGTGTTTACTCTATCCAGCTGATTGCTTAAAACTTATAGTTATTTCCCAATGTTAAGCTTATGGGAAAAAACTCAACCTTAACGGGTCCCAGGGCCTCACTCACAAATTGTTTCTCTATAAAAAACGTTTCCTGCACAACTTCACGTTAGGCTCTTTCCAATGACACCAAAAACATGAAAATCGGTTCAGTAGTTCAGGAGTGATTGTCACAAAAAATCGCCTATTAAATAAGTATAGATTAAATATTAACCAGCAAACCATATATGTTTGTTTTGTATCTTTAATCCCAGCTGTTCTGCTTCTTTTGTTTTTATTTGCTGTCCAATGTTATTTAAATGGGTCAAAACCGTACTTCGAGGGCTTCCCAAGGGTTTCTGGTTCCACGCACTGACTTGAGACTCCCAAAAGGCACATCTAGACGTTAAGGGCTTTCAAACGACACGTAAATCATCAAAATCGACCCAGTAGCTTGGCCATAATCTTCTGCACAAGAATCGTCTTATTCTTTTAATATAATGACTAGCAAACCATGTTTGTATCTTTAATCCCAGCTGTTCTGCTTCTTTTGTTTTGATTTGCTGCCCAGTGTTATTTAAATGGGCCAAAACCGTACTTTGAGGGCTTCCCAAGGGTTTCTGATTCCACGCACTGACTTAAGACCCACAAAAGGAATATCTAGACGTAAAGGGCTTTCAAACGATACGTAAATCATCAAAATCAACCCCGTAGTTTGGCCATAATCTCCTGCACAAAAATTGCCTTATTCTTTTAATATAATAATTTTATTATCAATGTTTTGTTTTCTGAGCAAGGTTGATAACAACACCCGGAACAATCTACTTGGCATTATGGCCGTAAATGAAATATTTAATGAATGAATATAGTACCTTGGCTTGTAATTATCGTTCGTAGTGGCGTAGTAGATTGTGTGTTATTAGTGAGACATAGAGACAATTGGTAAAGGGACAACCCTGCATTTGAATTGTTGCCTTTCTGCAGCCCATGGGGCTACAGTAAATACAGAATGGAAAAAATGTAACCAATGTTTGAGTCACCGACTAATAAAACTATTTGAGTTTTACTTGAATTTGTCTCAAGGTATCCTTTATCTTCTTGTATGGGCCAGCTTTTTAAGGGGTCTGCCAAATTTACAGTTAACAAAGTTTACTACGTCGCACTGTTTACACAACATACAGTCGTTCGTTAATTTCCAATGTGTTATTAACTGAGAGCGAAAGGCTATACAGTACCTTTACAATTTTCAGGCGAATTCATTCAGATTTTTACGTAACCCATTAGGTTTTCACATGACTTTCCATCGCCAGAGAACGAACTATAGGTTTTGCTGCTCTATCCCCTAAAACCAATATTCGCCTTTTTTAGACTTGATGAATCTGTACGTTTACATATATTGGAATTTCAAAGCATTATCTGTGGTTGGATTTAACACAACAAAGCCATCAAATCTCCTAACCTCCATGTAAAATGTGTAACTCAAAAATGATCATTGAAAACGGGAATGATCTTATCATCTTATCCTCTTACTGGAAACAGCAAAAAAATGGGAAGAACAAATTGCATTGGGTTTATAAAAAAACGAAAAACCTCGAACAAAGCTCGGTTCCTCTTGCGACAATTTCTGTACCCGTAAATTAAAATAGTTCATCGTGTCAACAGTTCCTACAAAGACCCCTCCTACAAAACTATACAACCCACTCTAACAAAACTCTAACGACGTTTACGTAACTGCTTGGGTGACGCTTTATTCAAACAAGTTCCGAAAATAGCTCGAGCCAAACTAATTGACCGGCTTTCACCGCTATTTCGGGCAGAGTCTGATTCATCGGAGTTCAGAAGGCAGCGTAGCCGATGAATTGATTCAGTGTTGAGAGAAGTTCGCCTTTCTCCCCATGTGTGTAGGTTCGAGAGAGGGCTTGCGACCCAGGGTACTACACCAGCAGACACCGGTCGTCTCATGGCCCCTGCCACTTTGCGGGGCCTTCAGGGTGGTAAGGTTGCATAGTAAGGTATTATTTATTTATATAACTGGTCCAGTAAGGCAAATCTGTAACAGTTGAATCCGTTCAATGTGGTATCCAATCAAACTGTTAAGACAAATTTTGTTATTGAATCCAGTCCAATGATTCTCGTCGAAATAATAATACACCCTCTAGAATGTATTACCAGATTGAAGAGATCCATACACGTTAACTGACTTCTTTACTGTATATGGCGCTATTGTAAGTTTTGATATGGAGTCTTATCCAAGTGAAAGATTTATATTAAATCAGTCTGAAAAGAGTGACAATGATGATCTGGGTTGAACTAGGGAAGTTAGCACTTGTATTTTGCCGCTCGTAAAATTTCAGCGTATTGTGTATGTGGCAAATTCGCTTTACTCTAACCACAAATATGTAAGATTCTGGTTCGTACGCCCCTTATGATAACAATTGGCATAACGAAATTATTATGTTATCGCATTGGCCAAACAATAAAACACCTCCAAGTGCAAACTCATCGTGGCCATTGTACATTGCACATTACTTGCCGTTTTAAAAGATTTCCCCTTTTTTATTCGAATACTCTGAAAATCATTGTCGTGAATCTATATTGTTATATTATTCATGATGTAGTAAACATCAAAACAGAAACGCTTACGTGGATTACAGTTACTATTTATTAACCTATGCGGATTTCAAATTTCGAGTACGGTATGCTCTACAACAGGTTCTGCGTTAGTTTTGATCTGAAGTTAAATACGTGGGTCTCGGATGAATAGGTTAGACTACGCACAACTTTGAGGTCACCGAGCACACAATACACATGCTGTGGTCGCTGCTTGATTGAGACTGACTATCATGTAATTTTTGTGAACCTTGCTGAGGTCATAGGATTAACGCCTCTCCTGCAAGTATCTAAGGATGAATGATGCTAATTTGACCCAAACTCGCTATGAATTTAAAATACTATTCGGAGATAGTACAGTACGAAGAAATTGTAAATACAACTCAAATGACGTGTACCTTGGCGAATATTCAGCGAGGATACAGAATCGAAATTCCTAAAGAATTACTAAATCTTTATTTACGAATTCTTTATGCCTCCTCTCGCCAAAATAAAAAGACGATTAGTAAACCCGACAGTGCAACAGCCAGCTTTGAAGTTTCTGACACAGACTAATGGTTTGGCGCTACATCGGCGCTCTCGTGGGACCGGGGGGGGACCAAAAGTCGGGGCCGCGGTGCCAACTATGTAATGCCATGTAATGTTGGCGTCCCACCGTACCATTGACGCGGACGCTGCCAACTTCGTACCAAATCGTTTGCTCGAAGCCCACACAGTTCGAGGCATTTCAAAAACTTAACTCCGGGGCCAACCAATGTAGTCTTTAAATTTTGCAAACTCATTAAATTTTAATGGCCGGTATTATTGCGATTTCTTTGATAGTGAGCGGTCTGATTTGCCACCATGGGAATTTTACCTCCGCCAATTTCGTTATGGATCCAACTATATTTCATTAGCAAGCTATATCTTAGCTGAATGAGTTATCCATATTTAGAACACATATTGGACGACGTTGCTGTTGTATTTGAACCAAGTTCATCGAATAGCAACGAACAACTAACTATTTTATTTGTAGCTGTGAAAAATTGTTTTATTTGCAATTGTTTAAACTTTTAAACGAGCAAAACTTCACGTTTCTAAAAGGTCTGCGGACTATTACTGCTGAGGTTCCGCACAACTATGCCGGCGGCGTCTACAGGACCATACACTCAGGAATCTCTGAGCTACGAGAACGTATTGATAATTTGGCATTGCATCGCGCCAACGGTAATGTCGAACAGAGCAAAATCCTAAAAAAACTTACATTACCACATAGAATAATGGGAAAAATCACCTCGCTTTATCGTCTAATGATTCATTATCCTATATGTGATTCTATGCAATAAACCACAAAGGTGCTGCATTAATAGTTCCAGGAGCAATACAATAGCTCGTAGGTATTCATGAGCGGTTCACGTACGGCGGCGTAGCGTACAAAGCGAGCATCGCGTGGCGTATGAACAGTGGCCCACGTATGAACAGTGGCTCACGTATGAACAGTGGCTCACGTATGAACAGTGGCTCACGTATGAGCAATGGCGCGTGCTCATGTGGCAGTCCGCGCCGCCGGACGCTGCGGCTTCGTGGAACTGCATTTATCACTTCCAAGAACTCGTTAGAGGGACATTGGAAGCCCGTGGATTGTGACGTCACCTCTACTGGCAACTGTGATTACAGCAGGAATCTTCTTTCTTTGTGGTAAGCGCGTTATAGTGGTATGAGGTCGCAAGGCGCGTCAGGCAAAAATGTTTAAATCTACTATAGGATGGAGCGCAGCTGGTACTTTAGAGAGCATGCATCCGTAGGCAACCCAATCTATATCTATGTAATATTATAAAGAAGAGATGGTTTCTGTCTGTCTGTCTGATGTTCCGGATGAACGAAAAAACTACTGAACCGACTGGGCTGAAACTTTACATAAAGGTAGATCTTGAACCCATGCAACACATAGGTCTATTCACTTCCTTAAAATTCCCTCGGGCTACGCTCCGTGAACGTCCTAAGTTTCAATGTTTACATTTCAGAAGAAAATAAACATTCAAAAACTGTAATGCGAACAGCTGTGTATACTTCCATTTGACAGCTTAAAGAGCAGAAGCAGAAACAGCTGATTCAAGCTAACTTATAACACAGTTATTAGTATTTTTGTTCTTTTGTCCATCCCGTGCGAAGAACGGATACATCAGCTAGTTTGAAATAAACTTCTCACGTAGGTTTTCGCGTTTGATTCTCCCATATAAACGATTGTCCCTGGCAGCTCTCCTGAGGGTTACCCGAAATCGTTGACACTACCATTGAATATACAGATTTAGTGTATACTCAATAAGACTACTCATTATGAATTTTAGAAAAGACGGATTGGACACAGTGAACTTGGAAAATCGCATTCAAATTTACCAGTTTATGGAATTTATGCGCATTTAATTTACCAGTAAATTGATTTATGGAATTCAATTGTTTATAGTTTAATGCTACATCACTTTTGAAGATATAACTTTTGCAATATTTTCTACATGTAAATTTAACGCCTAAGGTATATAAACCAATTGACTATAACAATAGTATCGACCTTGTTTTTGTTCGTGCAACAAAGTGCAGGAAATGCACTCAACACACTGTTCCCTAATCCGATTTATAATAAGTTCACATGTGTCATTAACATGTCTCACTCACTATAAAAAATTGTAATTCTTATAATTTCTTAAAGCCAAACTTCAATGGTCACAATTAACCTACTATAGTCTTCGATGTTTACTATCGTAATCGTAAAACTTACACTGATTAAGTCCTTAAAAGAGAATTACCCATAATGATAATTAGCAGCAATTCAAATATTTTCGATCGTTCTCATCTCCGTACAATACCACGGATTTTTCATTCGTTAAAACTCAGATAGTTTCAACAGTAAATCACTATAAACCACTACAACCTTCATGCCGTCAGTTTGAATCACAACAAGGCGGCGAGGCCATAAAAGATACGCCCTCCGTGTTCTCTCTCCCGTTGCACTGTATAATGCAATTGTTCTTACCTGGTGTTTGGTATTCAGTTATACGGTAAATAGCACGTTAGACACAAGTAATTCAATCTCACTGTACTATAAATTCTCCTTACTTTATGCTTATGCCAGCAAATCAGCTATTATTGGTGTATGGCACTTCAGACACAAACTAAGTGTAATTAAACTGTAAGTTTCAGGCACAAAGTAAAAGGAATTCCACTATACACCAAGTGCCCGCGCCGGTAGCGCTCACAGCCGTGCTCGTAGTACGCTCGGCAGGGGGGAGGGGGGAGGGGGGATACGGCGACGATGACCTTGTATAACCTTCACACCGAAGACAGACGGACCGCCAGCGAGCGGGTCCGTGCCGGCTTCGAGGAAAAGGAGATTCGGGAAAGGGACAACTGCAAAAATCACGCGGTTTTTTCCTGCTAACACTTTCTATAGAAGGCTTCGGCCTTCAGAATCACAGAGATATAAAGATTAACAACTAGTTCTGCGGTTAGGAACTAAACCTTGAAATTCCTTATATCAGGAAAAGATTGAAAAAGAAGAGGGCATGATTTGTGCATACAATCTAGGACTAGTTTGAATACAGAGAATCAGCAAGCCGAGTGAAATTGAGAATCACCAGTCTACGATTTCCAGAACTGCGCAACGATCCGCCATGTATCACGAGGAAATTAAGGATACTGCAGTACGATACATTATTATAATGCATATGTAACAAATATAATATATTATTTTTTAAAGAACAAAAATCGAAAGTGTCGATACATAAATTTTGCTAACAGCAGCCCTCCGCCAACGTAAGGAAATTCACCAACAGAGGCCAAATGGGAACAAACCTTCATATATGTATAGCAGTAAAATAAGTAATAAACATATATCAGTGCTTGCAAATTCCCCGAGAAATACAATCCTAAAACAGTAGCCAATTCCCATATAAAATACAGCATTCATCACAGCTAAACTGATTTATTAGATAGCTATCAACTAAAATGTTAATCTGGAATTTTCGGAAATTGATATTAGCTAGGAACAGAGAAGCGAAGACAATGATAACAATGGTGCAATGATTATATTTTTAGTGAATTTCCTTTGGAAAGTGAACTATTAGCATGACCCGCACGGTGAAACTTAAGCCCGGGACCACCATAGAAGTTCCTAACGTGACCCCCTGAACACGTTTTCGGGGGTTGTTCAAAATTTTATATATATATATATATATATATATATGTGTGTGTGTGTGTGTGTGTGCGTTTGCACTCTAGCGGTCGCATTTTTTGCCCGATTTACTTCAAATTTGGTAGAGACGTTCCTTTCTGTAATCAGTTGGACAGGTTCGTTTGGCAAAACAATCGTAAAACTCTAAGCCCCTTTTTTGGGGATTAATCTTTCAAATTTTGGGTTTTTGGGCCCAAAAAGGGTCAGAAAAGCCCCGTATATAAAATTAATTCATGTAAAAAGATGGGAATTTGTAAGGCAAAAGTTTTAAGCCCTCTCTCGTCATTCTAGCATAAATATTTACCGAGTTATTAAAGAAAATGTGTTTCGACTAAACACAGTACGTTGTCTTATGGGGGTTTTACACTATAAAAGCCTGTTATTCCTTTGTTAGAGTAATTTTCCCCATCATCCTCCCCAGCAACCTCACGCCTACTTTCAAGCCTGTCTGGACCTTCTCCTAACATTATAATGTGTAAAATTGTATTCCCAGCTTTGCAGGTAAATGAAACCAGGAGCATCAGAACAGCCAAAAATCACAGTTTTCAGATTTTAATAAAAATTGGAATAAATTTATATTTTTACACTGATTTTGAGTTTTAAAAGTTTTTAAGTGGAAATTCACTTCCCTCACGTCAGCGTGCTGCGTGCGAACTCGTTAGACTTGACGTGTAATAACTTACTTGTATGTTTTGTATTTTACATGACATTTGCTAGTTGTAAGTTCACCGCTGTTTATTAGTTATATAATGCATGCGTATGTCCTCGCGGGGTTATGCAATGAATACATGACACAGCATATAGCAGCGACATACATGAAGTTCAGTTGTTAAAAATATACTATCCAAATTTAGGTCATAACCAAATAATGATGGTGGGATAAAGTACATACTGCATTATTGATACCACTGTATACATAAAAATATGCTTAGGAAACTAACCCGTTCCTTACAGTTTATATACTTCTTTCGTAACTATCTTTACTATCTAAATCCATTTATTGTACTATATATGCATATACTACTCGCACAATAAGCTAAGACTTTGACCATCTGACAAAACTGTTAATGTCTGTTTTAAAACATTTTCAAACTGTTAAAAGTTAAAGGTCGACTTTAGATTGCGTCTTTCTTTAAAACAGGGAGTTTCATTGAGCTAAAGACAAACAAGATGCAAAAACCTCATTTTCATATGCAGCGCAGCAGGTTCCGTCCACTCTTGGTAAAGACTTGGCTATATACAAGAAAGCCTTTGATGGCGAAAGTGTATTGCACATTGTAGAGGTACTTTCGAATGGTTGCTGCTATTGACTGCACATTGAATGTACAGTAAATTACGATATGTTGACGTTTAATATGTTATTTGTGAATTTCAATGTAATAATATACAGTACCTATACAGTATCTATACTGCCATTTACGACTTTCGACATACTCCTCGTGGGCCGTCCCCCTGATGTGATAAAAAAACTCATATTTGCTTCAAAAAGTAGATTTTTATGAGTAGTACTTATGTAGGAACTACCAAGGTTTGTTGCTTTAGCTTCGATGGTAAAAAAATATTAAACCATTCCGGGATTTTTCTATCACAATGTATTATTTACTTTCGAGATCATCACATTCTTAAGTTCACGGAGTAAAAAGTAAAACCTGTTAAACAAAAGTACTCACTCTGAGGATACCCTGTTCTGCAAACAGAGGTCGGATTGAATTATAAATAATAACTTTAACTACCAAATGTTTTAAACAATTAAGCACTTAAGTCAAACTCTATTTCATCACGGTAACCAACCAAATGAAACCCAGGAAGACCAAACCTAACCTCAAATTCATAAAAATAAAGTTTAAATACCTTATTTTTAGAGTGTAGATTTCTCGAGATGAGTTGACCGTACGTCCACAACTTGAGGGCTAATCCGTGATCGTACAGAGTCATGACTAGATGCACACATGCACAGCACCACAACACCGCCACTAACAATGACAATCCCGCTCCACGCGGTGACTACAACCCGACTAGTGTTCTAACAGAAGCGTAAAGCCAAAACCGCCAGAAATGCGTGGGGGGGAGGGGCGGTCCCAAAAACACCTGATAGTGTGTGTCTACCTGCCGATCCCGTACAAGAATGCCCATCCAATCTTTATGGAAAATCTCGGGTCCAAAGTCTCAGACTACTGATCACCATAATAAAAGGCGGGTTGAGGGTCGTAATCGATTTCGTTTTTCTATCAATTCTCACAATAGAAATCACTGTTTCGGCCTGTGTTGTTACAGTTTCGGGCTGAGTGGATTTCGAGGAATCGAGTTCTGTTTTGGAAACATTTGCCGTCGGAGATTTTTACGTCGGCTTCTCGCAAAAGAAGTTACGGTAAATGGTAAATGAACAGTTTTGTAACGGGAATTACAAAATACTGATTTCTGAAGATAGTGCAAAAATGAATGTGTAGATAATTTTTGGGTTGATGTTTCCCTTGTAGACTTCTTGCAATCATAATCGTGTTTTCGGGACGAATTTTGGTCATGGAGGAACCACTACCTGACACAAAGGCCGGTACTCTCAATATTATGACGACGTCCGATATTTTATTACAATTGGATAAAAAGTCTACCAGATAAAATGTTCTTAAACAATTCAACATCACTCAGTTTAAGACCTAACGACTAAACATAAAACAACAAATTCCATTAACGATTAATTGGTTCATATTTTTGATATTACTCTACGATTGTTTGATGACTTTACTTTTGTCTCTTTTGTCAGGTGTATGACTGATTGAGTTATTTCAGATAAATATCGTAAAAACTCGTATATAGTTTCACTCTCATAGTTAACTAACATTACATCCGTTTTACTCGTAACTTAAAGCGTTATGTGCAAAATATATCAACAAGGCAGGCATGGAGGTGATAAGGTTTCCACGTTATTTTATAAATCTTACCTATTAGATTTCAGGAATTTGGAAAACATTGCACACACTGTCACCATACTACCCACCTGATTAAAACCATGCATTAGACACAGAGCTTGAACGTATAGTCCATTTTAGCGAATTTCCCCTATAGGGAAGAAGCTATTACCGTAGTCGGCATGGTAAGACCTAGGCCCGGGACCATGATAACTTTTCGTTTTGAGGTCCCCAGACCCCAAAAACACCATTCGTTCAATACTGTGTATATATATATATGTATATATATATATATATATATATGTGTGTGTCCGTGAGCACGATAACTCTCGTAAAAATGATCCGATTTTGACAAAATTTGGTATAAACATGTAAAGCAGCATTTATGACTTTAAGTTCGAAAACCAGACAGATCGACCTATCCGAAGGGGTATTTTGGGGGGGGTTTTGTACCCCAAAAATGGGTTTTTTGAATTTTATACATATAATTTTTGAAAAGTCAAATTTTAGTTTTGACCATTCGATTCAGCTTAAAAAACACACAATTTGGTATATCGATCATTCCTCTACGTCAATTGGTTACCGAGATATTGAAAGTGCTAAACACAGTACGTTGTCTAATGTTATTCTTATGGAAGAAAAGACAATTTTTTTGATCTCGCTTATTTATGAACGTATACTGACGAAACTTGGTATACAGCTTCATATCGTTGAGGTCTATTGATATTTGCTCCAAAATGTTTTTTTTTGCATAATCCTCCCGTAGCAGCAAACCTGCGTACTCAGCCCCATGTTATTCTTATGGATAATAATTAAATGCTCTGTCTCCCTTAATTATGAACATAAATGAATAAAAACTGGTATACGACTTCACCTAGTTAAGTTATATTGATATTAGCATAAAAACCCATTTTTTGTGTTCCTTGTTGCAGCAAACCTGCGTACTCAGCCCCAATGTTATTCTTATGGAGGATAATTAAAATTGTATATATCGCTTATTTGTGAATATATTTTTATGAAACTTGGTAAGTAGCTTTATGTAGTATCAAGACATTTATATCTCCATTGGAAATTCGCTGAGTATGCAGGTTTGCTGCGACGGGGGTATTTATGTATACAAAGATCTGTCAAAATATTTTCCAAAATAAAAACATTAACTTATGATACACAATAAATAATAAACAATTATATCCCAAGTCCATAATCTGTCGCAGACAGAGTAATTTAAAGATTAATAACTCCGTTTTAACCTCAACACTTTTTTGTCAAATTGTTCGGGAGTTTCAAATTAGAACGCAAGGCTCAATACGATATAATTAAAACTGAGGACCCTCCAGTCTAAAAGTGTGTATGGTAATTATATTAAGCCAGGAGAACGGAGTGAGTGCTCGAAATGTTCCGTCTCTTACTTTTCCAACCACTTTGCAAAGTTAATTTAATTATTCTGCAAGCTAATAAGCTACATGTGTTACCGCATGGTCTCCTTTGCCTAATTTATTTTTCACAATATGCATCCAGGTTAAGATTTACTTGACCGAATTATTAGTTTGTCAAAGATCTAGTGAGTATTTTTACAGTTTTCGAAGTGATAAACATATGAGAAACTAATACTGTTCTACTGTAAAAATAAGTAAAATCAATAACGAACGTTAAAAAGCTGGTTGGAGATAATGTTGCGATTTGAGCCCGGTCGACTCAAACTTAGAACCCTGTATTTGACAACTGCAGTTAATTGCACTATATGTTTAAAATAGCTGTGAATTGCAACAAAAAATAATTTACTCATCACAATAACAACGATGATCCCTTTGTTCCCTTAAAATTTAACAAGCTTAAACATTATTTGATGTGTGTATTTCAAAACTGTTTATTATATAAATGATTACTTAAATGTAACTAACATTGAAAACAGTATGCACAGATTCTCAAAAGAAAGTGACTGGCGGAGCGGCCACGCGGCGACCGAACATTCGGATTCATATAACCTCGTGAAAACGTATATAAAACACATGGTTATAAATACACATAATTTAAATAGTTAAACACGTTCATAGCACATTTAACAAATATGTTTTATCTTATAATATAAACTACAACATTAAGTTATGAAATGATTTTAATGATAACGTTTGGACTACTTAAAGGATTTTTTTATTTATTGGCAAGCCATTAATACTTACTTGAAATTTCCACTCGTACCAAAAAAACCTGCGGTATTTCATAATAAGAATTAAGTTGCGTTATCAATTGTGTTTTGTATTGGCATTTACTTATTCGATCGGCGTAGGTTAATGGAATCTCTTCCAGACTTAGTAAAACAATGTATAGTCAGTGTCAGTGCTTTAAACTGTGCTTAAAACGTAGTATGTGTCAAACTTATGACCGCTAGTAAAACATGGATTATATATTTTGGCTTCTTATGTATACGTTATGTCTTGGTTATACCACTTATCATTAGCTCCCTTAAAATGTACAGGCGGTTGATTTAGAACGATTTCACTACAACAAATCTTTAGTAACCTGTGCATGTGGTTATTTTCCAAGAGATCCTTAAACCCAGTTTGTCCGAAAACAAAGGCCCTCACTTCAGGGGTTGAAAGTTTCTCAGCAAACGTACAAGGCTAAAGACGGAAATGTTTTATTGGACCCTCCGAAACGCAACTGTTTCTTCAAAATCCCAAAGGCGGCTCTATAGGCAAGGGTTGTAGAAATACTTTAGGACAGGATTAAAATTCTCAGTACCACTTGTCGGGGGAGGAAGCCCCACCGCGAAATTCAAAGAACTGTCCAAGGAAGAACAACACTAGTAACAACTTCAGATTTTCCTTCAAAATTGAAGGTTCTTTGTATTTATACCCGAGATGGGGTTTACTATCGGTTTCAGCCAAGTAAACAAAACTAACCAACATACAAAAATAATAGGGAAGTCTCATTTTGTTGGTACAGTATCGTAATTCAATGTATAGGATAATATCTTATTGTACTTAAAAAACGATAAAGTACGTTTTATTTTTAAATTGTCTTATGTCTAATCTAATGTGAACAATTTAATTATTTCTTATCATCAGTGTAAGAGGTTAGGTCTACACGTAAGTAAATAATTATTAGTGCAATATATCCCAAGGTTTGGACCATTCCCTTTAATAACGCCATATAAAATGCCATAAGGTTTAAACAAAAAAATACAATAAATAGTTTCTTTTCATTTTAACAAAACATTAATCCAAGACCAAGTCGACCATGGTTTCTTTGAAGATCACGATGATAAATATACAGGGTAGGAGATGTAGTAGGTATTGCAAATCTTCCTGCAGTTTACATTATCTTAATTTTTTTAGATTTATTTGCCGTAAATTAAGTGAAATTTGCGTTTGAGTTAATTTTAGATCGAACTTTATTGGTTATTAATTTTAAAATCTGATATTGAAATCACTGAGGCGAGATTCAAATTGTAATTAGAAAATATTGGGGGTTAAAGATAGGGCTGAGTAATGAAATGATCTCATAGGAAACAGTTTGGATGCAAATATCGCAGATTATCTGGAATCCATTATTAAACGATTAAATTATTAGACTCGTTCCGTATTACAATGATTGAGCTTAGAGTTTCTAACGCGACAGTTTTAATTTACACTCCACCATTTAAAATACATAAAAAAATACTATTTCTCTTTATTCAGCATCGAAAAAAATAGGTATTACACAAATACAAATTAATTTTGAACAACGTGTTTTAAACTGCGGTAGTTTCTTTACATGATTAATTCACTTAAACTACATCAACAGAGTTCCTATTAACCCATAATCCATTACTTATTTCTAATGTCCAAAGTTAATTCTTCAGGAACTATTGATCAACTTTTGACACAAGCCAAATGTCCAAAGTTAGTTCTTAAGGAACTATTGATCAACTTTAGACACAAGACAAATGTCCAGAGTTAATTCTTAAGGAACTATTGATCAACTTTCGACACATGCCTTTACACACGGGGAGCTCGTTCTCTTTGTTTAAACATCAGGCAGCCTTTCCATTAAGCTACGAGCTTGAGTACTATCTAAGTAACTCTTAATTACCAGCGTGAGTCGTCACAACCTGGGTTTATTAACAGATGTAGTGGACCTCTCCAGGATTCTGTTTTAATTAAAACCCCTTCATCAACACATGTAAGTTGAGAATGTTTTGAATTTTTATATAATACAAAAAAGTTGTTAATTTGTATGAAATTAAACTGTAATACACCGCCTGTTAACAACTTTAGATCGGGGAGAAATGGGTCAGGTTATACAATGCTTAGGAATTGACCAGCTTCTGTGCGCACTTATCTGGGTGATAGACACAAGCGTGCGCTGTTACTTGATGTAGCTGAACAACGTTGGAGCTATTACAATATGTTAAATAGAATATTGGTAGTGCATTAATTAGTAATCTTTATGATCCGGTATTGATAGCCACTTGTCAACTTTTAAATATAAACTACAAACTCCTCACTTTTACGGTGTTTATTTAAAATAATTAAGCCGTAATTTTAATATTTTGTTATTATTTGTGATGTTCTCCTAATTTTACTGGGTAGGTCTAAGGAGATAAGGACAGCGGCAGTTGTTTCCATAAGAAACACGGATCACCGTCAAACAGTGCTATCTTCAAAATTGCGAGGGTAAAATATAAAATAACCGAGGATGAAAGTGGGGATAATTTTATTTTGCCTTCGTTTATAAAAATAGAAGATATCACACATAGAAGTTGGATTAAAATATCTTTAACAAATTGCCTAATTCAGTTAAATAATCAGGATCACATTTAAAAAATGTAAAACCTCTGTAAATAATTGGCTTCTAATGATCCGTTTTATGCAATAAATGAATTTTAAATGTATCTAATAACAGTTCTATAAATGAATACATTACATTTGCTTTCATCAATCAATCTATAAGCTGATATACGCTTTGTAAGCGTCTTAAACTGGATTAAACACTTTGATTGCATTGTATTGCAATAATGTTGACGTTGCCTGTTTCACTTTGTGATCAATGGTAGTAGAGTTTTTTATGTCTTAAAGAAATGTGATAAAGATTCATAATCAGCCGCCATATTGGAAGAATAAAGGAAAACGCAGTTCGTGCTATCAGACACAACATTAGGAGAACTCGACTGTAATATTTTGAGATTGTAATTCATTAGGGTCAGCTGAAGACGAGGCTAGTCAAACTCCCCACGGCGTACTACAATGCGTGCGGTTCCCACACGTGTAGAAGTACGATTTTTGTGATACGCAAGAAGTCACGAACAGCGGCGGGTTCATGGAAGGGGCGTGCGAAGATGGTGTGTGATAAAGCGGCGCGATGCTGTAGCGAGAACAAAAGGACGGCGAGTGTAAAACATACAATTGTTTATCCCATTGAACACTTTCAACCAATGAGAGTAAAAATTGTATAAACCCTTGCACGCGTTTTTCATAGACGTATAACGCAAACGAACACAAGTCATTATACACACGCCATAATGGGTGTTTTGGGATAAAATTGAATTAAAAATGTATCTCCATGTTATCCTTATAGGCAAAAATGCGAACCTTGAGGAGAGCCTGTTGACTTGAGAATGGAAGCATCTAACATTGAAAACCACTTTCAGAGCAGCAGAGCGAGGCAAATTTGTAACACCTTAATCGTAGAAACCGGTTCATCAGAGATAAAGGAGTTGTGTTTATAAAATCGCCTTAGCTCATTTGGGTATGGAAATTAGTTTAACAATCTAGCGAAAAAAGGGGTGCAAGTGTAAAGGAAATACAATCTCTTACAACCCGATTAAACACTCGTTCAGACAACAGTGAGTGAAATTTTGAAGCTAAAATACGATCAGCTCGCGCGCGCTCTTCGCAAACCTATTATTGTGAATCTACACATAAACAAAATCAACGTTAGGCAATTCTACACAACAACTATTGTATTCATTAGTAACAATTAACCCCAATCTTTCGATCATTTCAATTACCTTTTCACTAAACCTCACTAATCAGTTCATCAACTAATTCAGTAACTACACCACACAATGCAACAATGTCATCCGTACAGGGAAAACGTATGAACAATGACTTCCCTTGATCTCTTGTAAACGGCACGTACGCTTTTGTGTTGTGTCGGTAAACAAACGCAGCGCGAGTTGACAAGAGAGTGGGCGACTACGGAGTACGAGAGGTTCAAGTTGAAGACTCTGAGAGGAATCCGTGGCCGAGAGTACACCGGGGGTTCGTGATTGTGGACCACTTGCGACGAGTGGAGGGGGGAATGGGGAACAACAATGATGAAGGGGATATTCAAATTAAATATCCTCAAGAAAACGATGGCAAAAACGTATGAAGCTAACGCGATGTGTGATATGCCAGAACAAAAGAGGAGGCCCCAGTCACGCAACAATTTGCGTTTATACCTACTTCCTCCAAAGCTGGGTTTTCCTAGCTCCGCATTTTGTGCGGAGCGCACTGCGCATTACGCAATGCGCTCCGCTCCGTGCTATTCAGTGCGCTATATACGCTGTTGTGTTTTCCTAGCTCCGCACTTCACAGCGCGGATTTAAATATTTTCAAATTTTGTTGCTGGTGTTTGATGAGTGAACATGAGTCTATAACTACAGACTGTCACACTGCTGTTTCCCTTTCACGTTTGAATGGAGAGTATGGTCGTTAACTTATTTGTGTGGGCTTGATTGTGTGAATAAATAGGAGCAGTTTAGAAAGTAAGATCATTTGATTATTTGTTGCCATGCAGTATATGTCTTGTTATTTTGTGACAGTAAAGATATTTTATTTGAACTACATTTCCACTGAATTGCTCTTTATGTCTGCGAGATACGATACCCCGTAAGGATACCAGCTATAGTAGTATTATTAATAATATCCGAATTTTGACCTCTCATTAGTCAATAAATCTATTTACAACACTAAGTTATCAAAGTTTTATAAATTACCCTGTTTCATGAAAAAATTACGTTCAAAATTTTTTTGTATTTCAAATTTAGATTAAATTTATCAAACCAGATTCAACATATTATTTTGACTTGCCATAAAATAATTCACTATGCTACTATATATATATAAGTAGTTCATCATCGGGAGCCGTAAATTTGGTAATTTTGGCCATAAATTCACTAGTGAACGATTAAAACTAAATTTACTCGTCTAAAATAACGTCTGTTGCGCTCCGCACTCCGCACTGGACTGCTCTGCTCTCAGAGGAGTCGTCCTGTTGCGCTTAGCGCAGTGCGCACCACGCACAGATACACATGGTGTAGGAAAACTCTCCCATTTAATTACATGTTGTTGGGTATACTCCGCAGTTCGGTCTGCGCACTGCGTAGTACGCTGCGTACAAAATGCGGAGCTAGGAAAACCCAGCTTAAAATGGGAGCGTTTTACTACCGCACTGCGCGGTGCGCACTGCGCTCAGCGTAACAGGACGACTCCTCTTTGGGCAATGTTAACTTTTGAAGCCCGACCCTCCTCAACGGATTATCAAAAATCGTTGGTTTATGGTTGATTTTAAAGAGGACAAATACCTAGCGATTTCAGTGAGCAGAATTTCGATATCACAAATAGTTCACCCATATAAAAAAAATTGTAAATATGAAATATTTTTGAACTTCATTGACATTTTATTATTTAATTTCGACATTTAGCTCGCTGTAATTGTTAGGTTTTTGTGTTTTGCTCTTTAAATGAGCCATAATTCAACGATTGCGGAAAATCCGTTGAGGAGGGGCGGGCTTTGAAAGTTAACTTTGACCTTATGGAGGAAACCAAATGATTCGTTACTGAAGCCCACTCTTCTAGTTACTATAAGCTCTGGTCGTTTGTGGGCGGTCATCAGTTGCGCGTAATGTCCAGATGCAAGTGGAGGAGTTGAATTTGGCATTTCATATTTAGCACTGATAAAACATCAGATGCGACATGAGATACGACCCCCAGCACATTTTGTAATCTGTGAGCCCACCGTGCGCTTCAAAGACTGAATGAAGTTTAACACTAGTTTATATAATACCCCCGTAGCAGCAAACCTGCATACTCAGCGAATTTCCAATGAATATATACATATCTTAATACCACATAAAGCCACATACCAATTTTCATCAATATACATTCATAAATAAACGATTTATGACATTTAATTATTCTCCATAAGAATAACATGGCGGCTGAGTATGCAGGTTTGCTGAAGGAAGGAAAACAAAAAATGGGGTTTTATACAAATATCAATACAACTCATTTAGGTAAAGCCACATACCAAATTTCATTAATTTATTTTCATAATTAAGGGAGATAACACGTTATTTATTCTCCATAAGAATAACATGGGGCTGAGTACGCAGGTTTGCTGCTACGGGAGCCTTTGGCAAAAAATGTTTTTTTGAGCAAATATCAGTGGTCCACAACCAGATGAAGCCGTATACCAAGTTTCGTCAGTATACGTTCATAAATAAGCGAGATGTAAAATTTTTCTTTTCCTCCATAAGAATAACATTAGACAACGTACTGTGTTTAGCACTTTCAATATCTCGGTAACCAATTGACGTAGAGAACTGATCAAAATACCAAATTGTGTGTTTTTTTAAGCTGAATCCAATGGTAAAAACTAAAATTTGACTATTTCAAAAATTATATGTAAAGAATTCAAAAAACCCATTTTTGGGGTACAAAACCCCCCCAAAATACCCCTTCGGATAAAGCGATCTGGCTGGTTTTCGAACTTAAAGTCATAAATGTTGCTTTACACGTTTATACCAAATTTCATCAAAATCGGATAATTTTTACGAGAGTTATCGTGCTCACGGACACACACATATATATATATATATATATATATATATATATATATATATATATATACAGTTTCGAACGAATGGTGTTTTTGGGGTCTGGGGACCTCAAAACGAAAAGTTATCATGGTCCCGGGCCTAGGTCTTACCATGCCGACTACGGTAATAGCTTCTTCCCTATAGGGGAAATTCGCTAAAAATGGCAAACTAACACTTACTAGGCCTAATTCAAAACACGGTTAATTAAAATTATCGAAAAAATAGTTATCCTTAGCATTTCAGTCAATTGGTTGACTTTACCCATAATTTGGGTCATTTGGGGTAGAAGCTTGATCGACTGAATATTTTTTAAATTTGACGTAGTCCGTTTGCATAGTGTATATATATAAAAAGATTTGTTTAGCATAGTTTGTGTTGCATAAAAGGATCCTATTTTTTACCAGCCGTACACTATAAATTTCACGCATGTATAATGCAACAATATCATTGCTAATGATGTAATATTGTTTCCAATGTCGTCTCCCTTGAACTAAAAACACTATTTAAATCTAAAGAACTATTGAACCAATTGTTTTTTTTTCAGCGAATTTCTCCAATAGGGAAGAAGCTATTACCGTGGTAAGATTTAAGCCAGAGACCATGATAACTTTCTGTTTTGAGGTCCCCAGATGCCAAAAAACTATTCGTTCAAATGTATATATATGTATAATTTATTTATATAATATTATTTATATATGTGAGACCGTTACCTCGATAACTTTTCAAAGAAACGCCCGATTTTGATGAAACTTGGCACACATGTGGAGAGTGATATTTATGACTTTAAGTTCGAACCAGAACGATCGGACCATGGGAACGGGGTTTTATGGGGGTTTACAATTTTCTAAAAATAAGTTGTTTTTATTTATGTTTTACCCCAAAGTTTTTAAAACACCCAATTGTAGTTATAGCCATTTTATAGAGCTTAAAAAACAAATAATTTAGTATTTTGAATCATTAGGCCTAACCTAGGTTAAGTGGTTGTGGAGAAAAGTAAAAAAACGTGTCCTAGCAGCAAACTTGCATATTCCGCCCCCATGTTATCCATATGGAGAATAAGTAAATTTCATACATCTCTTACTTATGTATACCTACATTAATATAACTTGGGTTGTAGCTTTACCTGGATAATTGATAATTGCAAAAACAACACATTACTTATCTTCCTTGTTGCAGCAAACCTGCGTACGCAACCCTAATGCATGTTATTTAATAAATTCAAATCCATCGCTAAATCGCTATTATTAATTTCAAAAAGACACCTAATGTTATTCTAATGGAGAATAAATAAAATGTTATGAATGTATTTCTGTGAAACTCGGTAAGTGGCTTTGTGTAGTAGTGACATATAGCGTTGGAAATTCGCTGAGTACGCAGGTTGGCTGCGACGGGGGTATTTTGTGGATATGCTTACTGTGACAATGATAAAGGTCGAGACGTAGATTTGACGACTTTTTTACAATTTATATCCGTCCCCGCGACTCCTTTCTTATAGACTTCTACGTAATTAACAATAATCGAATGAATTGTATGGCTGCAAATGATTAATGGGAAAAACAGCAAAACATCAAGAACAGATTTTACCTTCGTTATGCAAAGAAACTGCGATGGCAACGCAATGAGCACAACATGCAAGTTGTATTACCAATGCAAATATTGTAAAAAGGTGAAATCCGCTGCTAAATGACATTAAATATGTTATGAGAGCGTGTTATAAGTTCAGAAGCATAGATACAGATACAGATACAGATCTTTATTGTGTAAACATTTTACAATGTGTACAATATAAAAGAAAAACGTGTTGGTATAAAAATGGAGAACAAAATGTAAAAAAGTTCACAATCATGCTGGCACTTGGGTATTCATATGAGGTTCTTTTGTTTATAGTTGGTGGAAATCATCATCAACGTAATAGACGGGGTTTTCAAGCAAAATTTTTAAAATTTATTTCAATCTTTTCTTGATTCCATTGCTAATTTGTATTTTTTCATGTGATTAATCAATTTTCCAGATGTATATATAATTGATCTTTCGTACAAAGTTGATCTATGAATATGATGTAATATTAAAGAAGTTTGTCTTGTATCATATTTGTTTACTTGTTGAGATTCAGTAAATTGGCTTTTATTTTTTAAGAAAAATTTTGCTAAATCAAATATATACAGGCCGAATACAGTTAATATTTTGCTCGATTTTGCGCAGCCACTATGTAGTTAACATTTCGGCATAGAAACGCACAAGTTTGATCCTTATCCTTAGCATAAAGAATTGACCGGTAGAGGCGAAGACGAATGGTTAGGCATTGAAGTCAGCCAAAGGTCAACCTACTTGGACGAACTATTCCTGTTTGTGTGCTCTATCGTGTAATATGTTCATTGTAAGAATAACAAAAAACATTTAAATCGACACAAGAAGACACCTTGTGATACCACCTCGAACCCTTCAGTCACCAACTTCTACCCGTTTCTCTTAAGACCAATGTTAATTTTCAATTTCCTTCCCTCCTCAATGGATTATCAGAAATTGTTGTTTTATGACTCATTTTATCGAGCAAAGTAATCCCTGGCGACATCAGTGAGCAGAATGTTGATGTCACAAGAAATAACGAGTTCGTACGCAGCACGCTGACGTGAGGGAAGTGAATTTCCACATAAAAAACTATAAAAACTCAAAATCAGTTAAAAACATACAATTATTCCAATTTTTATTCAAATCTGAAAATATTGATTTTTTGGCTGTTCTGATACTCCTGGTTCTATTTACCTGCAATGCTGGGAATACAATTTTGCGCATTATAAGGTTAGGAGAAGGTCCAGTCAGCCTTTAAAGTAGGCGTGAGGTTGTTGAGGATGAAAAAAGTACACAAAAAATGATTAACAGGCTTTTCTAATGTAAAACCCCCATAAGACAACGTACTGTGTTTGGTCAATACACATTTCCTTTAATAACTCGGTAAATATATATGCTAGAATGACGAGAGAGGGCTTAAAAGTTTTGCACACACACTAATTCCCATCTTTTTAAATTCGTTAATTTCTCATCAAGGGCTTTTCTGACCCTTTTTGGGCCCAAAAACTCGAAATTTGAAAGATTAATCCCCAAAAAAGGGGTTTAGAGTTTTCCGATTGTTTTGCCCAACGAACTTGTCCAACTGATGATAGAAAGGGACGTCCCTACCAAATTTGAAGTAAATTGGACAAAAAATGCGACCGCTAAGTGCCTGCACACACACACACACATATATATATATATATATATATAAAATTTTGAACGAACCCCAAAACGTGTTCAGAGGGTCACGTTAGGAACTTCTATGGTGGTCCCGGGCTTAACTTTCACCGTGCGGGTCATGCTAATAGTTCACTTTCCATAGGAAATTCACTAATAATCCAATACAATTAAAAAATATGTGATGTATATATGTTACTTGTTACAGGTTAACTATTTTTGATATCAAAATTCTGCTCACTGACATCACCAAGTGTTGTTTCTCTATCACATGAACCATAATTCAGCAATTTCGGGTAATCAGTTAAGGAGAGACGGAATTTTAAAGTTGTAAAGTCTCCTTAAAGGAGAAACGAGTAAAAACGTGAAATGTTCCGTGACTGGAGCCAACTCCAGGGGTCAATGAAGCTTTGTTATCCTAAATATTAGCCTACGAAAGGGTTCAGGTACACCGCGTCCGTGCAATCACCTTTTGATAATCGCGGATTATAAGTAAAATAATAATTTCGATTTTGTCTTTGGCTTGTTAAATATTCACACGAATCGAAATCTCGTATTTACCGAAAGATCCTCCCCAGACTCTCCCACTCTTGACGAGGGTCTGACGGCGAGAAGTGGCGAGGCGCTTGTACGAGGTCAGAATGTGACGTCCAGCGGGGACAAAAACGGAGGCGACCCGCCTCATACAAAACCTTAAAGTTACTACAATCTCTCGCCAAACGGAGCTCTAATAACATCTTCGTAACATAACGAGCTTATTGCCTACAAATGGATAAAAACTGTAAACTCCCAAACTACGTGTTTATTAATGCATAAGGGTTTGTGCTATTTAAGAGCTTGATAACATTACGAAAGTGAGGAAAGGAATTAAGTTTGATTTAATTCGTGTAATTCATCTTAAAATATTATTTCTAGGATAAGGAAAACTAACAGAAAGTTCGTCATCGCTTTTGTCAGTCCAAATTACCACTACTTACAGGCAGTGCGTACACACTATACAGATATACTATCCTATACTCTAATATGAGAAGGTTTGCTTGCTTGCTTGGATGTAATTCTGATCTCAAAAACGGCTCCGACGATTTCCTTCAAAAGTTTAAAATAACTAATTTCTGGGTTAAAAACAAATTCTCAACAGGTCTCATCCCCAGGAAAAATCTAATTTTGTAAAAAAACTAATTTGAAAATAAAAAAAAATAACATTGGAATTATGGAACCGTCAGAGTAACACTCGTTGGTTATGTTTCATCTGATTTATTGAGATCAGTGACTAAAACCATTGAATAAGATTGCATATAAAGTGGTATTATCCAAAATGAATCACATGTGTATATTATCAAATACTATCTGAAGTGACAACTGGAGTACCTAAACATGTGGAATAGAGACATAAGATGAGCGAAGAAAATCTGTTCGTTATGGAAGGGGCCATAGTGAATAATACGCAATTTCAGGTTAATGGTCATTTACCGAGAAAGCCTCGGTCCTCCCGGTACTTAGTATAAACAGACCACTTTATAAATAACTCAATCGATTGTACTATTCTGTGGCATAGATTGATTTTGATTGTAAGGCTCATGCAAACTGTGTTTTGAACAGAATTTGTACACTTGAAGGAATCAAAGGTCGAGATAAATTCAAATATCTAGTTGTTCCCCCCAAAAAATTTAAGAAAGTATATCACCAATTTTTTGTTGTCTCAAATTCAACCCAACTTCCAACAGTCCTCGCCCTCCTGGACAGTAGAGACCACACCAGGGACCAGTCACAGTCAGTGATCTTACGGCGGCCGCGTCGCGCTGTAGCGGCGGCCATAAAATAGGTCGGCGACGGTACAGACGAGGGACCGGTTTGCGGCAAAAACCCTCAAGAATCGAGACAAGACCAAAGACAATGTGCGTCCTTGAGCCGGCTCAATGGTGGACGCCGATTTGATCCCCTTCCCTCCCCGGCCGCGTGCCCGCAAAGGATGCTTGCTCAGAGGAAAATAACTGGTGATCCTGCTACTGTACTGCGATCCTCGATGGGCTTAGTAAACCAGACCTGGTCGAAGATGTAGCTGCCGAGAAGTGTGGGGGGGGGGCTATATAAAGAAGATTTAAGGAAATAAGCAATGCTTCGGTTGAGTACAACATGTGGAAATAGTACGCTTATAATTACGAATATTAATTGGTTTTGAATTTACAATTCCGCTGGCTTTGCAGACTTTTGGTCTAGAGTAGTCGGGGATTGGGATGATGTCTTTGTCTACAATTTCAATTACCAAAACCGAAAAAGAACTGCTTCAACCACAGTAACTAAGATCAATCAGTAAATGTTTCTGATCAAAATGTTTCCCTTTATTGGCTGGTCAGAAAACACTGAAAACTTATTGACGGATTCAATACGGATCGTGTTAGCGAAGAAGCGCAGACCCGCGGACTCTGGACAGCGTCGAGCGATGCCTTGAGGCCCACAGACAACCAATCTACTGGGCATCTGTTGCCAATGTGTCAAATTACTACTGCAAACCGCAAGGCCATCTGGTCATCGTAGTGCGATTACATTACGTTGCTCCCCTTATGAAGAATAAGCTAAACGTCCACAATATGTTACCTACAAATTATCTAAATTTTTACTTTAAAATTGGTAATACGGTAAACGGCCTTTACACGGTGTTATATTAACCCCACACCCCGGAATTTCTTTAAGAAAACTTATTAGGCGCATGAAAAAAGCTACGCAACAATAAAACGAAAACAAACTCTATATTAAAACTTTGGGGATGGTTATATGCATAAACCGTTTTTAAAAGAGTGAGGTATCAAAAGTTAAAAACCTAATTCTTCTCGAGCATCCTCCGGGATCTCGCCTAGACTAAACATAGGACGGTGACTCACTCCTTTCTTCAGGTTTGTTATTATTTTCACCTTTCCCCGCCGCGGCCTCCGACTGGTAGTTGCTCACGCCGCCGCCAGGAGCGCTGGTGACTCACGGTGGAATGCCGCCCGGCCACGCTCCCGCACCGCCTCCTCTATCTCTCTCCCTCTCTCTCTCTCTCTCTACAACCTCCAACATAAGGTCCGGATGGAGAGCGAACACTCGGGAAGTAGTACCGAAGGAAAATCGAGTGGTAGTGAACATAAAAACAGAATGAGTGAATTACAATCTGTATGCGATTTCAACAAAATATAGTCTACACGACCCTCAAAGGGTGTAGTTCCTGTCACGAAACATTTGGCGTTTCTACCTGTATCCCCCATCCATAAGGCCAATGTTAAATTTCAAAGCTCGTTCCTCCTCAACGGATTATCCGAAAACGTTAATTTCTGGCTCGTGTGAAGATAAAAAATTCCCAGTGATTTCCGTGACCAAAATGACGGTCTCACAAATAAAAATAGTTCCAATCACATTTCAAAATATTAAATATTCAAGATTTTGTATGACCGAACTATTTTTATATCAAATTCTGCTCACTGAAATCGCTGTTTTTTGTTCTTTAAAACTTAGCTAAACCAACGATTGAATCCGTTGGTAAGGGACAGACTTTAAAAAATAACATTGACCTTTATTGGAGAAGCAGGTAGAAGCCGGTGACAGCTGGCTCGATTGAGATTTGACGTAGATGTTGGTCGGATATATTTCAATCTATGAGAGAAATAGATTTATAGATTTTAAAACATGATTTAATTACATATAATCTGATACAAAACTGAAAATAAACAGTACTATACGCACAATTTCTCGTTTGCCTACCAGCTCTTACTATAAGGCCGATTTTTACTTTGAAAGCTGTCCCTCCTCTACGGGGTATCCATAGTCGTTGATTTATGGTTCATTTTAAAGAACAACAAAATCTTTGCAATTGAACGATTATAATTTTTTATATAAGGTATTTTTGTTGCTCTTTAAAAAGAGCCATACGCGGACATGTGATAATCTGTTAGGGCTTTGAAAGTTATCATTGGCCTTGCGGGGAAGAAGGTAGAAACACCAAATGTTTCGTGACTGGAGCCCCCTCTTAAAATTGTAACCCTAGTTAAAATTACCGATTTTCACCAAAGTATATTCACCGGAATCTTAGTGTCGATTACCCCCTATAAACTCATTGTAGAACGTTTTTTATTTCACTCGTACTCGATGAATAAACAGTAAAATCAGTTCAAGGATCAAATTCGTAACTAGTAACCAGTGTCAACTGATAAAATACATTCTTGTTATATCTTAGAATCGGTTATTAGCAAAAAGGGAATCCGCCTTATATGTTAGTCGCGGATCTAGCAAGCATTGTTATACAGTTTAATACTAACTTGCATCAGAGGCTCAGTTATAAAACGAATATTTTCTAATTGCAAACAGCGGTTATTCCTAAGTTATTCATATAAATCGAAGTCATCTCCGCTACAAACAAACTCGGCTAGCGGTTTAACTCAAGAGATAAAATATCAATCATAATCGATGATAGTTAATATTATAAAAAAATCATAAGTGAAATCTGATGGACAGTTCACATCGAACACTTGCTGTAACAGTCTGATCAGACCACATAACACGTCGTAGATGCTACATAATTCCGAAGCCTGAACCATAAGACTTCGGGTATAACACAACAGTAACCAAACAAGTAACTCCTAACACCAATCGAATATACATTGTAATTCATCCTAATATTTATAAATGAATCAATTTATTAATTTATATTCCATGAATAGAGCAAGGAATTTCCTGTTTTGGAATGAACTTGTCATATTTCAAAATAGGTTCCGATTATAAAACGCCTGTTCACCGTCTCCTGGTGATAATTCATTTGGTTTGTGCAAGTGGAATTTTCTTTGTGGGGTCATCGCGGCTTATCACAACTCTTATCAGTGCAAAACCTGAGGTTAGTGTTTAATCAGTGCCTCCTAACCTCAATATGTTTTTTATACGAGCCGATAACAATAGTGGTGTTTTTGTATGATAACCGTGCCAGTCTTTGATCGGCTTTAATTGAATTTCCTGGAATCTTGTTCTGTTATTTTTAAGATAATTGTGTATTTAAGCATAGATTCAACCATGTGCATACCCTACACAAACTATGAAACTTAATCCTGTTCTCTAACATGAGTAAAGTTTGCTTGCTTGCTTGATTGGGTGCTTGCTTGCAACTCTTCAAAAACGGCTCCAACGATGCCTTTCAATTGTTGGAACAATACAATTCTGGGATAAAAATAAGTTATAGACCAGGCCCCAGGAATAATAAAATAATGTAAAAAACCAATTTTAAAATCTATAAATTAACATTGGGCTTATGGGGTTTAAAAACAAACCGGATTTATTACATCTATTTTGATAAATAAATTACTAAAATATCACAAATTATGCATTCTAGTAGCGTCCTAATTTTGCCGCTATCTTAAATAGCAAATCGATATTTACGATGGATTCAACAAATTATGAAAGCAAAGTTGACTGACTGAACATGTAAATAGTAATTCCAGGAAATCTAAATGATAATAAAACAACTTTTAGTTCAATACGAAAGTGGCATAAAAGTTAGAATACGTTAAACATAAATACCCCCGTCGCAGCAAACCTGCGTACTCAGCGAATTTCCAAAGCATAATATTTGTCTTAATACCACATAAAGCCGCATACCAAGTTTCATAAAAATATATTCACATATAAGCGATTTTAATTATTCTCAATAAGAATAACATTGGTAGGCCCCTAATGAGTACGTAGGTTTGGTGAAACAAGGAACACAAACAATTGGTTTTTATGCAAATATAAATAGAATTTAACTAGGCGAAGCCACATACCAATTTTCATCAATATTCAATCATAAATAAGCACTATACAACATTTTAGTTATTCTCCATAAGAATAACATGGGGGCTGAGTAAGCAGGTTTGCTGCAACAAGGAAAAATGGGTTTTTATGCAGTTAACAATATAACTCAACCAAGTGAAGCTACATAACAAGTTTTATTAATTTATGTTCATAATTAAGGGAGTCATTACATGTTACTTATTCTCCATAAGAATAACATGGGGGCTGAGTACGCAGGTTTGCTGCTACGGGAATAATCAACAAAAAAATCAATTTGTTGTGCAAATATCAATATACCAGTACTACGTGAAGCCACATACCAAGTTTCATCTACATACATTCATAAATAATCGAGATATCAAATTTTATTTATTCTCCATAAGGATAACATTGGACAACGTACTGTGTTTAGCACTTTGAATATCTCTGCAACGGTTGGGCGTAGAATCACAATTTAAACACCAAAATTATTGTTTTGTGGAACTGAACAGATTTTTAAAAGTAAATGTGAAGTTTACATTAAAACGAACTGAGGAAAACCAAAAAACCTTTTTCCCATAAGATTAACATGGGAGATTTTATGAGTAGGTTTTTTTAGATTTTCTCCGCAACCACTTAACCTAGGTTAATAATTCAAAATACTATTTTTTTTCAAGCTCTACAACATGGTCAAAACCAAAATTAAGTTTTAAAAAAATTTTAGGGTGAAAAATGCAAAAAACTGATTTTTGGAAAACTTAAAACCCCCATAAACCCCCCTTCCCATGGTCCGATTTTTCTGGTTTTCGAACTTAAAGTCATGAATGTCATTTTACACATTTGAGCCAAATTTCATCGAAATCGGACGTTTTTTACTCAAGTTATCGCATTCACGGACACAGATATATATACATATATATAAATTTGAACGAATAAGGTTTTTGTCATCTGGGGACCTCAAAACAAAAAATTGTCATGGTCTCGGGCTTAAGTCTTACCATGATACCTACGGTAATAACTTCTTCCCTATAGGGGAAATTCGCTAAAAGGAATTTGGTTTCAGTTTGCAGTGTAACCCTTGCGTCGGTCATGGAGAAGAGTTCCATCACGTTCCATGATGGTTCAATGTCGTCCGCGACCCGCCAATACGACAGTACAGTCATGGAGGCACATGACTATACTACCTCCATGGAGGAATCACTACTGTATATACACCACCTGCATGACTACAGTATGTTAAACTATATCGTCCATTTTATTAAGAGGGGGCTCCATTCACGTAACAATTCGTGTTTCTACCTGACTCTCCTATACATACAGGGTGAGTCAGACCACCCGTCCAGCATATATAACGGGAGAACGGTTTTTTCCTAAAGTCGTCAAACATAATTATTCCCCACTAAAACGCATATGGGCTATCTATTGAAAATATTTTCATCAAAATTCATGTACAGAATGTTCCAAAACTAAAGGTCACGGGTTCGAATCTTAACATTTTCTTAAGTAAGCATAGGGAATATTATTCATCAGGTACTTTGGTATTATACGGATGCCACTATTTTTGGAGATTAAATTTTTACCGGATACAAAGGATAACTACATAATTCGAAAAAACGTACTTTTATTGACTTACTGTACAAATTTTACATCATTCTGATGAGCGGTCTTTGTGTTGTGCCTCCCAAAAGGCAGCGATGTCTGCTAGGATCGTGTTGAATGCGTCGCCGCCGCTAGCAGCCAGACCCGATCGCCACAGGTACGCCGCCAAATATACATCGCGCTGTGGCAGTTATGTTAGGATGGGTTATCATAAAAATGCGTACGGTTTCCTCTTCATTTCGAGGTAAATCCCACATGAAAAGAACGTCACTCATTATGAAAACAAATGTAACGTAGTGCACGGCAATAAATCACTCATGACACTGACCCAGGACCCAGATTACAGGCGGTGACAGGTGATGCGCGCGCTCTGGTCAACGACCTGACCTTGGCCTATTTGGAGGGTGTTTGGCGGCCGGAAGTATGACTCATCAGGTATCATTCGATTCGTAACAAAACAAGGAAAGTCCTACAATCATTTTTATGATAACCCATCCTAACATAACTGCCGCAGCGCGCTGCATAAGGGTGGCATCCGTATAATACCAAAGTACCATTCATCATTTTAAAGGTCTCGTTAAAATAAAAATTTTGGCAAAACAGAATTCACTTATCTTTATCCGTTTCAAAATGGCGGCCATTTTTGTGTAAAATATTGACATTCACGGAATACCCTGTATTTTCTAAACCGCTATTCGTATCTTTTTTCCGACTTAAATTTCTTACTCGTGATAAACTCAGCTTTACTCTGGTATGCTACATGACAGGCTTTTTTGAGAAAATCTACATTTCAAAAAAATATTTATTTTGAAAAAGCCTATATCCCCAAAATTCTAAAAAGTCAAATGGTAGCATATGTCAAAAAACATACCATTGAAAAGGTCTTGTAAATCCTAGCAACTTTCTGATTTACACGAACCTTGTATCTCTTTTAGTTTTTTCTGCAATCAGCAAAAAACATTAATTTCCAGCATGAAAAGCATGTTAATTGTACATAACACATAAAACGAATGTGGCCACAGAATACATGCAAGTGTTATGCAATTTAACATGCTTTTCATATGGGAAAATCACGTTTTTTGCTGATTGCAGAAAAAAAAGAGATGCAAGGTTGGTGTAAATTAGAAAATTGCTAGCATTTACAAGACCTTTTCAATGGTATGCTGTTTGACATATGCTACCATTTGACTTTTTTAAATTTGGGGATATAGGCTTTTTTTAAATAAATTTTTTTTGAAATATAGATTTTCTCAAAAACCTGTCATGTAGCATACCAGAGTAAAGCTGAGTTTTTCACGACTAAGAAATTTAAGTCGGAAAAAATATACGAGTAGTGGTTTACAAAATACAGGGTATTCCGTAAATGTCAATATTTTACACAAAAATGGCCGCCATTTTGAAACGGATAAAGATAAGTGAATTCTGTTTTTGCCAAAATGTTTATTTTAACGAGACCTTTAAAATGATGTATAATATTCCCTATGTTTACATAAGAATATTTTGAGATTCGAACACGTGACCTTTAGTTTTGGAACATTCTGTACATGGATTTTGATGAAAATATTTTCAATAGATAGCCCTTATGCGTTGGGGAAGAATTTTGTTTGATGACTTTAGACCAAACCGCTCTCCCGTTATACATGCTGGACGGGTGGTCTGACTCACCCTGTATATTGTAACTTTCATTGCCCGTCCCCCCTCAACGGATTATTCTAAATCGTCTGTTTAAGGTTAATTTTAAGAGGGTATAAACAATCTTTATATATAATTCTGTATTTTTAAGTCAAAATTGTGGGAGTTTGGAAAAGCTCAGGACGATGGCTAGACGGCTCAAATTAAAGGTCTCGATCCCAGGGACTCAGGAAAAATAGCAGTATTTCCAAAAAGTTAACACCAAACGAGAAATAACGTAAAACATCCCCCATAAGAAAAGCATGGGAATCCCATTTATAAACGTTGCTTTTTGTTTACGTTAAAACATGTGATTGAGTGATTACTTTGGTTGCAAACTGACATATAAATAGTAAACTAAATCAGAATAGGCAGTGCACTGGAGCAAGGTTAGGGGCTATGGCCCCTTCAAACCACTAGTATCTAGAGATTTCAGTACGCTGGAAAAACAAAGTATTTGATTTTCCATTGCAATTGGCTAAACAATACTAATTTATTATGTTTTAGACGAATTGCTGGAAAAACGGTTGCTCTCATATGTTATTTGGTACGCAAGGAAGCGGACATTCAGAAAGAGAAAACTGATTGGTTTAACTACTTTTATACTATTATTATCGTCTCCAAATTCCTCGATGGTTGGGTGTTTAAAATAAACCTTATACTGTACAAATATTACCAGTCTAGATCATCCAGTCTTTCCAAGTATTTTCGCTCCTCGATCGTTGTTTGTTGTGCGCTTACACAGACAAGAAAGAATTCTTTCTTCCCTGTGGCGCTTCCACGAAATTCGGACTTCGAAATAATGTTTACCGATAACGGCTGGTCTTACAAAAAATTGTTTGGATACTAAATTACTAGAACAGTATCTACAACTATCCCCCTGTCAGTTTTTATATGACCAGCTTAAAAAAATTATAGTTCCCGGCTTGCTGTTTTTTTTACCTCCTTGATCCAGACTAAAACATTCAGTGTTTAACTAATTGTATGATTAATTACATCACTTTTAAAACATGTAATGCATGCTATTTTATTGAAAAGCTGTAAAATTCTGTGTCAAGTTTGAATAATTAGCTCCATTTTGGGGGGGTTTCATGTCACTTTGAGTGAAGCGCTGTTTCAGTGTCTGACGTCAGAGTCTCGCGGATATAAAATTGCCACCCGACGGGCTTGATACCGGCACAGGTTTCGCATAGTAAAGCTTGTCCAGTTATGCATAAGTACCGGTACTGTTATTTAAAATAAGGTAAGTTTGTACTTTTCCGAGTGTGTGTGAGGACCGACGCGACGCGGCGCTATGACGCATCATTTTGATAAGTAGGAGAGAGAGAAAGAGAGAGGCAAAGGTGGGGAGCTACAAGTCTGTACACGTCAAAGAGTAGACAACGAGTTTCCCTGTGTACTCTGATTACAACATTAGAATAAAATCCTTATACAGTACAATTATTTAAATAATAAAATTAAATCTAATAAAACTAGTTGCATGTTATTTATAAAATTATTATTATCTTCTCTAACTTATTGCGAGTCTTTGGTTTAAATTTTCCCTCCAGCTAGCACTTATAGCTCCCTAGGGTTATGAACATTGAAATTCCGAAATAAGCTTTATTAGGACAATTCAATGTCGGCTCACAACTCTAATGGAGTTCTAGAAGTTGATTCACTTAGACTCGCAGAAACACGACTTCAGAAAGTGCTTCAGTCATCTGCTTATAACTGCTGCTCTCGTAAGACTTACACATTTCACACTCGGCCCTCCTCAACGGATTATCCGAAGTTGATTCACTTAGACTCGCAGAAACACGACTTCAGAAAGTGCTTCAGTCATCTGCTTATAACTGCTGCTCTCGTAAGACTTACACATTTCACACTCGGCCCTCCTCAACGGATTATCCGAAGTTGATTCACTTAGACTCGCAGAAACACGACTTCAGAAAGTGCTTCAGTCATCTGTTTATAACTGCTGCTCTCGTAAGTCTTACACATTTCACACTCGGCCCTCCTCAACGGATTATCCCGAAGTTGATTCACTTAGACTCGCAGAAACACGACTTCAGAAAGTGCTTCAGTCATCTGCTTATAACTGCTGCTCTCGTAAGACTAACACATTTCACACTCGGCCCTCCTCAACGGATTATCCGAAGTTGATTCACTTAGACTCGCAGAAACACGACTTCAGAAAGTGCTTCAGTCATCTGTTTATAACTGCTGCTCTCGTAAGTCTTACACATTTCACACTCGGCCCTCCTCAACGGATTATCCCGAAGTTGATTCACTTAGACTCGCAGAAACACGACTTCAGAAAGTGCTTCAGTCATCTGCTTATAACTGCTGCTCTCGTAAGACTAACACATTTCACACTCGGCCCTCCTCAACGGATTATCCGAAGTTGATTCACTTAGACTCGCAGAAACACGACTTCAGAAAGTGCTTCAGTCATCTGTTTATAACTGCTGCTCTCGTAAGACTAACACATTTCACACTCGGCCCTCCTCAACGGATTATCCGAAGTTGATTCACTTAGACTCGCAGAAACACGACTTCAGAAAGTGCTTCAGTCATCTGTTTATAACTGCTGCTCTCGTAAGACTTACACATTTCACACTCGGCCCTCCTCAACGGATTATCCGAAGTTTATTCACTTAGACTCGCAGAAACACGACTTCAGAAAGTGCTTCAGTGATCTGCTTATAACTGCTGCTCTCGTAAGACTAACACATTTCACACTCGGCCCTCCTCAATGGATTATCCGAAGTTGTTGATTTATTGCTCATTTTATAGAACAAAAATAAAATACCTAGCGATTTTAGTGCGTAGAATTTTGACACCACTAATAGTTTAAATAGCGGATTGGTTGCAGTTTGCAGTGTAACCGTTGTGTCGGGCATGGAGAAGAGTTCCATGTTCAATGTCTGACAAATTGAAAATAATAATGATCCAGCTGAAATAATTTTTTTTATAATTTAGTGTCAATTGACTTAACCATAGAGTAACAATACCCCCGTCGCAGCAAACCTGTGTACTCAGCGAATTTCCTATGCATGAATATATTTCTTACTACCACATAAAGCCACTTACCAAGTTTCATAAAAATACATAAATAACTAAGTGATATATAGCATTTTATTTATTCTCCATAAGAATAACATTAGGGCTGAGAACGCAGGTTTGCTGCAACAAGGAAGATGAAAATATGTTTTTTTGCAATTATCAATATAACTCAACCAGGTGAAGCTACATACCAAGTTTTAATGATTTATGTTCATAATTAAGGGAGATATAAAGCTTTACGTATTCTCCATAAGAATAACATTAGGGATGAGGATGCAGGTTTGCTGCTAAGAGGATAATCAACAAAAAAACAATTTTTTGTTCAAATATCAATATACCAGTACTAGGTGAAGCCACATACCAAGTTTCATCAATATTCATTCATTAATAATAGAGATATAAAATTTTAAATATTCTCCATAAGGATAACATTGGACAACGTACTGTGTTTAGCACGGTGAATTACTCGGGAACGGTTGGACGTAGAATCACAATTTAAACACCAAAATGATTGTTTTGTAGAGCTAAACTGATTGGTAAAATTAAATGTGAAGTTTACAGTAAAATTAATTGAGGAAAAGTAAAAAACCATTTTCCCATAAGATTAACATGGGAGATTTTATGAACACGTTTTTTGGATTTTCTCCGCAACCACTTAACCTAGGTTAACGATTCAAAATACCAAATTATTTGTTTTTTTAAGCTCTATAAAATGGCTAAAACTAAAATTGAGTGTTTTTAAAATTGCAGGGGAAAAATTCAAAAAACTGATTTTTGAAAAATTTAAAACCCCCCATAAAACCCCCTTCCCATAGTCCGATCAATCTGGTTTTCGAACTTAGTCATAAATGATACTCTACACATTTGTGCCAAATTTCATCAAAATCGGGCGTTTCTTTCAAAAGTTATCGCGGTAACGGACACACACACACATATATATATACATATATATATATATATATATATATATATAGATAGATAGATAGATAGATATATATATATACATATATATAAATTTGAACGAATGGTGTTTTTGGCATCTGGGGACCTCAAAACAAAAAGTTATCATGGTCTTGGGCTTAAGTCTTACCATGCCACCTACGGTAATAGCTTCTTCCCTATAGGGGAAATTCGCTAAAATTCGCAAATATTAAATATTTTGGAATGTTTTCTCGATTAACCCGCTAAGGGAATTAAAAGTTAGGTCTCACGAGAGCTCTCATTGCTCAGGTAAAAAACAGTACGTAATCTTTCAAGACTGTAGCCCCCTATTAAAATCCCAACCGTAAAAACATATATTTTGTCATATTTCCAAACAACATAAATGAAATAACAAGCAATACAAGCAATTAGCAAAGTGTATGGCATTTTCTTTCACAACAAATCTCGCGAAAAGGACGGTATTAAACCGTCTCAGCTTGACATAGAACAAGTTAATTAAAGCGTTCACATGGCGACGTATGGCGGCGAGGTGGCGGGAGGGTGTTCATTACATCGGAACAAAAACTATCCAATTTCGCTACTTCCAATGTTGATCCAGCAACTGTCGGAGTTCACGGAGTAGCCATTACACTGTAAAAACTACCAATGAAATATAAATGCTTTCATGTAATTGGTTTAGTTCAACATTGGTTTCAACCGGGGTGACTTAACATCCTCGTTATGATCGTTCATAGTTGATGTTTTTATGTATGACGCATCAATATTTATTTGATTTCTTCTAATATTATATGAATGATAATTTGAAAAGATGTGTACGAGGTAAAAATGTAAAACTCTTACAGGCTATTTTAATTCGATGATTCTGTCAGTTTCGTTACTAGTAGTGAAATATACTATTTCTGCATTTCGATAGCTTTATGGGAGAAATGGCGAATGTAGTTACATTTGTACCTTCACGGATAGAAGAAGGTACCAATCACTTTTAAATTAATTTAACAATTGTAGTGTATTCTATAAAGACAAAATATATCGGGGAATTATTTACTCTTAATTGCAACGACTTAAGAGGACGTTGGAGTCAGAAGAAATATCGTCGCTGACCCTAGCGCTACGGGCTATTTCAATGTTAAAACGCACAAAACATTTCTTTACTGAAAAGCATATTTTTTTCTTACTGTTTGACCTATTGATTTGGAATAAATTTTGTTTGAATCTTTATAAAGTTTTGATTAGTGTTTGCTGGGAGTTTTATTTTTTAATGACTAGGAAAAACTACAGTATATGTATACAAATACAGAATTTAAATTACAATATTTCTGGAAATGTATAATTTTATTTTAAATATAGGTAAAATCCAACATGGCCGCTCTCCAACGCCCTCTTAAAATAAACTCGTCCCTTTATTTTTAGACAAGTTAAAATAAAAATCAACTCGTCCAAAAAATTATAGATAAGTAACTAAATGTTCCCATCATTCACCCGACCGAAGACACACAATAGCAATTGTTTACCTGATACAATAATCTAAAAATACGCATTTGCGTATCAAACTGTTTCCTTGAGAGCCACGAAGCAATAATGACAATTTCACACGAAACCGATCTTATGTTAAAATACAATTAGGAACTATTTTCCATGCGTAAGAACAGAATTACCCCAAACCACAGAGAAGTAATCGCGCTTTGGATTTTCAAGGCGAAATGTAGTGATTAGTGTACTGCACTGCAGCAAATATTATAAGTAAATTTATTTCGCAATTAAAGAAGACTTCAACCGTGTACTTTTAGTAGAAACATATCGTTCTAAGCTTTCAAAAATATACCATCCGATTCTATCAATTCGCAGGCAAAAAAAGCCTGTTAGGGTGAAAATTGATTAATGCTTTTTATAACTTCACCCATATGTAATAACTGTTTAGTATTTTAACTTTTGAATCACCTTACAACCGTTTAGAAAACTCATAGTAGGTATAGTCAGTATGAAATCTATAGACGTTCAAAACTCAGATTATTTGCCAATATCGGTACGACGTAAACTTCCATCTATAAAAATGAATTTTAACAGTGTACAATGCAACAATATATCCAGTTTAATCGATTTATGACGTTATTAGTATAATGTGTTTATATATTCTATATAAACTTTCCAAGTGTTATCCCCACAAATAAGGTTATCGGGCTCACTAAAGTCGAAACATATATATACACATAAACTCAATAACTTAAATGTATAGTAGAATTCAGAAAAATATCAACAATCTGAGTTTAAAGACGAGTTCAGTTTAAATAAAGGTATATTAATAATAGCGTACACACTTTTTATTTGTTTACGCTAGACATCCAGTTCTCATTAAAACTTTAAAACCCCCTATTATTTGCTTGTTTGGCAAGTTAATTCCTTTCGGATTCAACGATTTATAACTGTGAAAAGAATAATGATCCAGCTGAAATAAATGTTTAATAATTTAGTGTCAATTGACTTAACGTTGTAAAAACTGATGCAGTTTTTTGATAGCTGATGTAGTGGCAATCACTTTATCACAGTAAACACAGGACACACATAAATGTATAACAAGTTGAAATACTTTGCTTATGTTATAGTGATTGCAGTATTTTATAGAGTAGGTACTACGATGTCTTCACTATGAACTCATATTGTGTTTAACTACATACCAGTGTATGTCGGCATGTTGGAAATGTGAAGTTGCCGTATAAATTGTTTTAATTATTTTTTCCTCCCGATCCAGCACCTACAATAAAGTCCAATGATTGTTGTCTAGCACCGACACCGGGACCAGCGTTGCATGTTCGTGTCATACGGCACACACGGCATTGCATGAGGTCTGGTTGACGCACCGCGCTTATTAGTACGAGCTTGCTAATGCACTGCATTACTTTGTGTTCACACTCATTTCTAACAATGTTAACCTAATAAGTCAACTCTAAACAAACGTTGCCTACGTCTAATGAGTTTATTCAAATCACAACCACACACTGGAAACGTATTTTGGCCTATAGGTATATGTAGATCCTAAGCTAATTTGTGATTCGCGCATTTAAGTTATATATATTTTTCATTTTTTACTAATCAAGGTTAATCTAGTGATCACAACTTTATTGTGCATGCAATTGCAAAAGAACAATAAAGTATGATCATTTCATTTCATTCTCAAAATTCAGGATTAGTACGTTACTAAATTTAGAATACTATTAAGTTTATAGAATGCTACAACTTTTAACTAATTTAAACAGCTTAAAGAAATGAGTTTTAAAAATACTAAAACTAAGCCTCATATTTGTTTTACCTGAAACGGTTACAATTGATTCAGTCAAAACAATTAATTGTCATTACACTCTTCAGATTGTATATAATAGTACCCAGTTCATGTATTCTTTATACAAAATTGGGAATACCTGTTAATCACGCCAAGCAATCATTACGATTTGTTAGCGTGGTTCATTGTAAAACTGCTAATGAACAGATATTTGTTACTGCAAAAATCTGACCAAAATGCCTAGTGGTCCCAATCTTAAAGTAAATATTGTATACATAATCTAATAAAATGTTTGACAACCGAAAAATAGAATTCGGTATTTCGATCAACCTTAGTTTTTATTTTTAGTAACCATTATTAAAATACCTTACTGTTTGAATTTGTGCATTTATTATGAATTTGTAATAACATAATATTTGTCAATAGCATAATGTTGGCAACGATAGAAAGTACGTTTCTTTTATGTCGCTGAAGTAGACAGACCACTGCATAGATTGTCCCCAAAATTGTAGGTGCTACCATATTCGTACGTTATTCCAAGAACCATTTCCTTACATACGAAAATCCAATATCAAAAACACAGCTGACAATTCCTACCTTGTCAATAGAGAAAGAACAAAATCGGTCCAACAGTGGAATCTTGCAGTATACCGCACAACCCAACACACCGGCTGCTAGCGTAGTACTACTACTGTACTACAGCTTTGGAGGGGAGTTTGGTGGGGAGGAGGGGTGGCACCCCCTCCTCTCTCACAACCTCCCCTCTTCTCACACCTAACAAAGAGCTCCGCGACGAAGTTACGGCGAGAATCCTTTGAAGAGATAAAAAACGAGTGGGGGAAGTGGGGGTTCATTCTCTCTCTCTGCGGCATAACTTTGTTCTGTCACTTGTCTTCGACGCCCCCAATTGTTTGCTTCGCGGGTTCGTAGCATTGTTGGTCTAATTTTACCCGCGCCTAGCCATGTGGCGCCTGCTTCTCGTTTTCGCTCCTCGTTTTCGTCTCTGGTAAGGCGAGGCTGTTTTGTTTTCTAGTCTGTTTGTAGACGTAGACTTTGAGCCAAGAGGAAAGTCATCAACTTTTTTGATACGTGATTGACGGAAAAGTCCCAAATTATCGCTAATGGGTGGACGTAAAAGGCCGGGTTCTCGTTTGATAACGTATGGAAGTTGATTCAAGCTTTTAAGTGGCTTGATGACGTGAATGTGAGTATGCTTACTCATGTTGTTGTGGAAACAGCCACGTCTAGGAGAATAAGACACCTAGTCCTACATCAATATGACAACAAACCTTATGCCACTACTCATCAGTACGAGTTAATGATTTACTAGTAAATGAACAGATTACTAAATAAAGTTAATAAATCAAAGCATCCCTTGGCTTGAGCAATGAATACTTCTGTCATTCATTGGAACATCAATCAAATAATATAATTAAATTCAGTAACAAATTAATAAACTTTGCAACAACACATAATAACTCAAAAACATATTTTGTTTAAGCACGATAGCTACAAAATACGATAAAAATGTGCATATAAAATCGTTTGGTAAGTTGTTGTTTTTTACTTTCTCCCCCTATACATAGTATATGGAGAAAGTATTGTTTTCGTAAAAATTTTCGAATTTGAGTTGTTAGTGGAAATATTCGTTTTGGTGCTCCCTGAACCCAAAAAAGTGGTTTTTACGTGATGTCTGTCTGTGTGTGTGTGTGTGTGTGTGTGTGTGTGTGTGTGTGTGTGTGTGTGTGTGTGTGTGTGTGTGTGTGTCTGTGTGGATGTGTACAGAGCTAGAGCCCTAACCTATGGGCCGATTTTTATGAAATTTGGTATGTAGGTACTAATCCACGATATCTCCAGGCATTTTTTTCATTTTTTTGAATTTTTGATTTTTAAGGGTAATTATCCCCCCAAAACCGCTAAAAAACATGAAAAATCCAAATTTCTCAAAAACGGCTCTAACGATTTTGATTAAACTTTCTTGGTTTGTAGAACTTTAGGTTTCCAACAAAATGACACCACCCGCATTTCTGGAAAAATTCGGGTTCAGAAATTACAGGACTTAAAACATCCAAAATTCAGTTTTTTGGATTTTTCATAAAAAATCATAAATGTTAAAAAAGATTACTATTCACCATTAAAAAGAGCTCAAAAAACTAAATAAATTAGTATTTTAAATTACTGTTCTACGATTGCTAGTTGCGGAGAAAATTGAAATTTTCATTTAGCGGTAAACACAGTACGTTGTCCAATGTTATTCTTATGGGAAATACAAAAATAACTATTTTTCTCTTATTTACTGATCAATTTCATTACAATTTGATATGCAGGTCAAGTTAGCATTGACCAACAGATGATGTTCGAAATGTGTTGCTATTTAACCCTGGGGGGGGGCAAGGGGGCATTTCCCCTCTCAAAACCACTGTGTGTAGCAACGGACTCTATAGTGCCTCCCAAAAAGGGATTTGGGTGAATATTTCTGAAATCAACTATTTTAGACAATTTTCTGTACATTTATCTATACTTCATATTCTATATTTAGTAAATAACAAATATTTTTGTCATTAAAGTTTGGCTAAAAGGGAGAAACTAGGTGTCAGTTTCCTGATACCGTTTATTTTTCATTGTGACTTTTTCTTGCAAAATTTCAAAAATGTCAAAATATGCATTTATTTTTTCACCCTGGTGTTATTTCTTTGACAAAATAATGCTTGATGCTTGTCGAAATGAGTTTATTAAGCTTTTGAATATGTAAATGTATGTCTTTAATTGTTGCTGCAACATAACTAATTGGGTTTTACAGGGGCATTTGGTATAGAAACATTAGCTTCTGAATCATAATAAAGTAGAAAAACCTCTATAATGTAAAACTTAATAACGCTTTCGTAATAATGTTTTCCTGATAATGCTTTATGAAAATTAAATAAACGGTATCAGGAAACTGACACATACTTTCTCCCTTTTAGCCCAAATTTAATGAATAAATTACTTTTTATTTACTAAATATAGAATACAAAGCACGGTCGAATGTACAGAAAATCTTGTTAACAAGTTGATTTCAAAAACATCCACCCAAATCCCTGTTTAGGAGGCACCACAGAATCCATTGCTACACACGTGGTTTTAAGAGGGGAAATGCCCCCTATTCCCCCCCAGGGATGTTAAGGGGCAACATATTTCGAATTTACTCTGTTGGTCAATGCTAACTTGACAAGCATATCAAGTTTGAACGAAATTGATCAATAAATAAGGGAGAAATAGTAATTTTTGTATTCCCCATAAGAATAACATTGGACAACTTACTGCGTTTCCGCAAAATGAAAATTTAAATTTTCTCCGCAACCAGCAATCGTAGAATAGTAATTCAAAATACTAAATTATTTAGTTTTTTGAGCTCTTTTTAATGGTGAATAGCAATATTTTTATATTTATGTTTTTAAGTCAAATATAAAAAACTAATTTTTTATGTTTTAATCCCTATAATTTCTGAACCCGAATTTTTACAGAAATGTGGGTTGTGTAATTTTGTTGGAAAACTAAAGTTCTATAAACAGTTTAAATTTAATTAAAATGAATAGAGCTATTTCTGAGGAATTTCGTTTTTCATGTTTTTTGGCGGTTTTTGGGGATAATCACCCTTAAAAATAAAAAATTCAAAAAAATGAAAAAGCACCTGGAGATATCGTGGATTAGTACCTACATACCAAATTTCATAAAAATCGGACCATTGGTTTGGGCTCTAGCTCTGTTCACATCCATATAGACAGACAGACACATAGACATCACGTAAAAATCACTTTTTGGGGTTCAGGGAGCACCAAAACTAATATCTCCACAAACAACTCAAATTCGAAAATTTTGACGAAAACAATACTTTCTCTATATACTATGTATAAAGGGAGAAAGTAAAAGCCAAAATGTGGTGTGTCGGGCGGACCCGTTGGTAAGATCCGCTCGTTTAGACATAATATTAAAAGACAGCAATATGTTGAGATAACTCGTAATTTCGTAATAACATCCTTATTACTTACGAAACATCGTCAGCCCTAAAGTTAACCAGATAAAGGTTGCGTAACTCAATAGACTGTTTTGGGCTCGTACTTCATGTATGCTACTCATTTACTGAGTGACTTATTGGGCATTATAAAATAGTAATGAATAATAAACATTAACTGTCAATTTACGTGGAATAACGCAACATGGGAACTTTCAATTTGAATGAAGACATTTTAAATTAAAATAACTCAATAATTAAATATTGTAACGATTCTAAGTCTTCTTCAAATACAATAGTTCAACAACGCCCACCTGACTGACAAATAGTAGAAATAGCAGGTTACCTCTTTCGATATAATTAATCCTCTGTTTTAATACGTTAAATAATACAATTCCTTATATTATGGATACCTTGGTGGCAATAACGTTAGATTACAAGTGCCACTTCTCTTGTCCTTTTTATGAAGTGTAGTTCTCTCCAGAAACCAAATTACACATTATAACTCTATTCATAAATCCGAGGCAAATTTAAAATGTGTAACCTTTATTTTCACAAGCTTTTAAACTTTGTCTCAGGTTTTTATTCTTAAAAATGTTACTTTCCCCAAACTTGTCTTGGAGCATTCCTTTTGTATAGTCTTAATAAACTGTTTTATGGCTTTAATTTAATGAAAGTGTTATGCAGTCTAAAAACCTTGCAAATACAATAGAATAATTAGATACACTAATGCCCTTGGTCATATAGTGACATAGTGAGGGTAGTGGCATTTAGTTATAACTGATTTAATACATAGGCTTGACAATCCCAGTAACACCGAGAAGATACAAAAATATTTTATAATTATTACCTGACCTAAAATATCATCGTCTGCAACAGATAAACACTAAAACTTTAAATGCCAAAGAGTCTAAGCTCTAAAGGATTTTCGAATAAATCCTGAATTATGATGAGACACATGTATAAATCATATCTTACATATTTTTATATAAAATAGGGCAGATATTTATCACAATAACACCTTCAAATTTGGTACGGCACAGATTCTCCATTTGATTAGTCTACATCTATACCAAAATGATAGCGTTTTAAATTGTAGAAATGCATCTAAAACCCAGAACAAACATATATGGTTCTCATCCCAAGTTCTATCGTCTGAGCCTTTAACCATTGACTATCTATAGTCAATGCTTTAACCCAAGTCCAAGAAGCAAAAAATAACGTTTTTTAATTGTTGTCCCAAATTAAAAATCATCAATTTAAAAAGCTTACAGTCACCTCTATTCCTCACAAGCCACCCTCTATCTCCCATGAATGCAGGCTGCCGCGGGTGTTGGGTTTGATAGGTTTTTTTTTGCCCAGAGGCGTTGGACTAGGCCGCACAGTGGGGGCCGGAGGGAGTCTATCAAACTGACATCGGAGCCCATTTGTAGAGTGGTGTAGTAAGTGGTGTGAAAAGACCGGCTCTTCAGTAAAGCCACCCCAGCGGAATACCGAGAAACCACCCTCACTCTCTGGAGTGGCGTGACTGAATGGATACGGGTGTTGCTTTTGTTGCTGGAATCTGGCTTGTGTTTGATTTGTACATAAGGAGGTATGGCTTCGGGTAGAGGTCACAGCGCACGGTTCATGCGGACGTAATTCAGGGGTAGAAAGGGGGTGGGCAGATTGCCCGCTGGATAACCTGAAGAAAGTATTGTAAAATATGAAAGTGATACGATAATTACGGTACGATCATTTGTACCCCCCCCCCCCCCACCAATGGGGATATTTAAACTACGCTTTTGCTAGATAGCCAGATCAGATTGATTCTATAAACTACATTTTTTAAACTATGCATGTAAGGTTCTAAACTGGTCTGCTGCCATTTGTCTTGATGGTCATTAATTAGAGATGTGTTCTAAAAAATGGTCGACCTTTGATAGAACAAGACCAGAGGTAGGACAGTTGGTTCTGTCGAAAACGTAACTGGCGGACATACAGACAAATTAAACATAAACAAAATCAAACCTATAAATAAACGGTGTAAAAAACCTGAAACGTACTTTCTCCCTATTGACCATTTATTATGAAGGGGTTGAATTTACCCTTAAAGCCACTGTGAGTGGTAAACGATTATGTGATAAAGGAATTTGACCAATATTTGCCCCAAAATTCCTTTATCACCACACCACAAATATTTATGGAAAAAAAATTAACTAACAAATGTCCATAGGCTATCATCAGTCAAATACTTCAGTATCTATAATCAATCTGACATACTTTATCTATCTATAATATTATAAAGAAGAGGTGGTTTCTGTCTGTCTGTCTGATGTTCCGAGTAAACGCAAAAACTACCGAACCGACTGGGCTGAAACTTTGCACATAGGTAGATCTTAAACCCATGCAACACATAGGCCTATTCACTTCCTTAAAATTCCCTCGGACTACGCCCCGTGAACGTCCTAAGTTTCAATGTTTACATTTCAGAAGAAAGTAAACATTCAGAAACTGTAATGCAAACAGCTGAGGACACTTCTATTTGGCAGCTTAAAGAGCAGAAGCAAGAACAGATGTTTCAAGCTAACTAAAATGCAAATTGCATTGACTAAAGAATGGGTAAAGAAAACCCCTGTGCGAAGAACGGGTACATCAGCTAGTATTCAATATAGTAAAAGAATTTTATGTTTAGATTAGGTTCAAAAAAGAGAAGATATGTGTCCGTGAAGATGAGTGTCACGAATACCGTTTTAGCTTCACGCATTCACCTTTACATATGTAAAAGAAATGCTTCATGCCATATTACGAATGTGACATTGAAGGACAGTAAGGCTTCGTTGTAGAGGCACTATGAGGCACGTTTGTAGGTATTTTCCCTAAATTAAATCATGTCTATAATTTTGTTTATCTTATTCAGGTTGTTTAGAAAGAGGCGTCACAAACTTCACCACGTTATTCGAAAGGTCAAAACAAACAACTTTTGTTATATGATGTGATGGAACAACGTTGTGACTGATGCAATTATATGGCGAGGTCCTTATCGGTTCTTATTTAGCCTCATTTTACCACATGCAACACAAAAATCAATTATGTAAAGATTATAAGTATTAAATATCCGAAAGCTGTGTATTACATTTTATATGTTAGTAAATAAAAAGCACAACCCCTAGGTTCTCTGACAAATATGGACAAACACACTCTACTCGAATTAATGTATTTTACCATAACCATCCTTTTGAAGTTATAATTGTTGAGCCAGCTGATGTAGCGAGTGGGGCTGTTGCGCTGGCTTCTCAGTCTCGGCTGTGGACTGAGGTATCAATCATGGAAATGCACCCAAATACCGTTAGAAAATTCTCATTTAACTTCCTGTTTTACATAAAGACTGGCTGCAACGCACGGCTTCGCGAGTGGATTTTTTATTACAATTGCCAAGGAGAGAATCAGCGTATATTACTGAACATCCTCAGGTTAAGGGTAATAGCGCTAACCTCTCGCGCGCCTAGCTAGATTTCAAAAGTTATGAGTGGGCTCCTGTCAGAAACATTTCGAGTTTCTATCTGCTTCTCCCTCAAGGTTAATGTCAACTTTCACAGCCCGTCCCTCTTCATCGTTATCCGATACCGTTGATTTATGGCTAATTTTGAAGAGGGAGAACAAAATTTCGATATTACAAATAGTAAATGTTAAAAAAAATCATAAATCTTAATATTTAAAATCCAAATACGACTGACTGACTCACTCATCACGAAATCTCAAAAACCACAGAACGGATTGCAATAAAATTTCGAACATACCTTCCTCTTGGGTCCTTAGGTGCTAAAAAAACAAACAATTTAGTATTTTCAATCATTAAGCTAGGATTAGTGGTTGTGGAGAAAAGTCAAAAAATGTGCCCATACAATTTCCCATGTTAATCTTATGGAAATCCGGTTTTTAGATTTTCCTCAGATAATTTCACTAAAAACTACACATTTATTTCTACCAATCAGTTTAGCTCTACAAAACAATCATTTTGTCGTTTTAATTGTTCTTTTACGTCCAACCGTTGCAGTGATGTTCAAAGTGCTAAACACAGTACGTTTTCCAATGTTATCCTTATGGACAATAAATAAAATGTTATATTTCGATTATTTATGTATGTATATTGATGAAACTTGGTATGTGGCTTCAACTAGTAGTGGTATATTGATATTAGCACGAAAAAAGTTGTTTTTTGATTTTTCCCGGTAGCAGCAAACCTGCATACTCGGCCCCCATGTTATTCATATGGAGAACAAGTAAAGTTTTTCATCTCCCTTAGTTATAAACCTAAATTAATAAAACTTTGTATGCTTGACCTGGTTGAGTTATATTGATAATTGCAAAAAAAACACATTTCTTATCTTCCTTGTTTCAGCAAACCTGCGTACTCAATTATAATGTTATTCTTATGGAGAATAAATAAAATGCTATATATCACTTATTAATGAATGTATTTTCGTGAAACTTGGTAAGTGGCTCTAGGTAGTAGTGATACCCACATATGCATTGGAAATTCGCTGAGTACGCAGGTTTGCTGCGACGGGGGTATTATATATTAAGATTATTTGCGGGGCGAAGCCTGTGGGAACAGCTGGTAATCAATATTTACGATTTGTGGGTGAGGTATTTGTAATATCGATATTCTGCTCACTGAAATCGTTAGGTATTTTTAAAATTAACATTTACCATAAATTACCTATTTCGAATAATCCGGAAAAGAGGATTACATTGTTCTTACGGATGGGAGAAGCAGGTAGGCGGAGAAGACTCCCCTCTTAAAATCGTCAGTGCCGAGACACAAAATTTACGGTCGTATCGTGCACCCACAATGCAACATTATCATTGATTCAACATACTTCAATAAACTCAGGAAAACCTGGGTGCAACGTTATATTGTCCGGGTCTGAAGCTGAGATTTGATTTATGCTGCAAATAAGGTTGACATGGTAGTTTTGGTGTGCGTGCTTGGATATCAAACAACCCGTGATAATGTGCAGATGATGTGCGCTATAAGTTAAAGCACAGTGAACATCTTACTGACATAGCTAAGCAAATATTTAATGCGACGACAATTTATTATTTATGCTATTATAAACGCACACAGGGGTTCTTCCTTATAAAACATGTCAAGTAACATATCGTAACTGTAGCGATGCGAAGAAAATGATTCGGGTAAAAGCACACGTAACTATTATGTAACGGAGGTGATATTTTATGGCGGAATTTAACAAATTGTATTATTTTGGGACATTTAGATGGTAAAGTGTGTAGAAATCCGTTCTTTATTTTGTACAGATTTACTTATGGAAATGCCTATGCGCAGTTTCCGCAATTAAACACCTGTTCTGGGTTAGTAGAACTTGTCGCTGTAAGATGGCGCCACCAGTACGTTGGGATATAAACACTGAGAATTACACATTAAATTATAATTTTTATGGTGTGGAAGTGTTTGTCATTTTTCGCATTCAGTGTTGAATTTAATTTTCAACATGATGGCTCAATTATTGTTTTTAGCGAATTTCCCCTATAGGGAAGAAGCTATTACCGTAGGTGGTGGCATGGTAAGACTTAAGCCCGAGACCATGATAACTTTTTGTTTTGAGGTCTCCAGATGCCAAAAACACTATTCGTTCAAATTTATATATAAGTATGTATATATATATATATATATATATATATATATATATATATATGTCCGTTACCGCGATAACTTTTGAAAGAAGCGCCCGATTTTGATGAAATTTGGCACAAAAAATGTGGAGAGTAACATTTATGACTTTTAGGTTCGAAAACCAGATCGATCGGTCTATGGGAAGAGGGTTTTATGGGGGTTTAAAATTTTCCAAAAATCAGTTTTTTTAATTGTTTATCCTAAAATAAAAAATACTAGATTTTGGTTATAGCCATTTTATAGAGCTTAAAAAACAAAACAGTTTAGTAATTTGAATCATTAAGCTAGGTTTAGTGGTTGAGGAGAAAAGTCAAAAAATGTATCCATAATTTTTTCCATGTTAATCTTATGGGAATACGGTTTTTAGATTTTCCTCAGATAATTTCACTAAAAACTCCACATTTCTTTCTACCAATCAGTTTATCTCTACAAACAATCATTTTGGCGTTTTAATTGTTGTTTTACGTCCAACCGTTGCAGTGATATTCATATTTCTTATCTTCCTTGTTGCAGCAAACCTGCGTACTTAATTATAATGTTATTCTTATGTGGAATAAATAAAATGCTATATATATCACTTATTAATGAATGTATTTTTGTGAAACTTGGTAAGTGGCTCTAGGTAGTAGTGATACCCATATTTATTCATTGGAAATTCGCTGAGTACGCAGGTTTGCTGCGACGGGGGTATTTATTATAATGCTCCTGGTGACAGTTGGGCTCTAACCGATAGACAATATGGCTCCACGCTGTCACTGTTACCATTTTGCCACAGAAAAATATCATTCGAGAGTTTTTCCGATCAGCTGGTGTGCAGTTTGGCAATAGTTGATGGGCAACTGTATTCTCTCTTGCTCGCGGGGAAAGTATAAGGGAGATATGGCCTACTGAAAATAAACGCCGTTGAAAAGCATATAAAGCACTACGAACACTACGAAGCTCCATCCCACATCAGGTTGAAAAACGTTTGAAACTTAAAGCCGCCGCTGAAAAGCATATAAAGCACTACGAACACTACGAAGCTCCATCCCACATCAGGTTGAAAAGCATATAAAGCACTACGAACACTACGAAGCTCCATCCCACATCAGGTTGAAAAGCATATAAAGCACTACGAACACTACGAAGCTCCATCCCACATCAGGTTGAAAAGCATATAAAGCACTACGAACACTACGAAGCTCCATCCCACATCAGGTTGAAAAGCATATAAAGCACTACGAACACTACGAAGCTCCATCCCACATCAGGTTGAAAAGCATATAAAGCACTACGAACACTACGAAGCTCCATCCCACATCAGGTTGAAAAGCATATAAAGCACTACGAACACTACGAAGCTCCATCCCACATCAGGTTGAAAAACGTTTGAAACTTAAAGCCGCCGCTGAAATCAGTCTTAAACGAAGCTAACCGCTCATGAAAGTCGGGAAGCCCTTAAATATCCAAATCCAGTCTGGGAACCCCGCTGGAGCCAGTTCGGAGGGCGGGGAGGGAAAAAAGATACTCATGGGACTCGAACCCGGAGCTCGGCAGCTACACTGACACCGCCCCAGCTGCATTCCTGGACCGGCCCTGGCGGCGCACAACCCAATTCCAGCCGACCTTGTGAAGGTCACCGCGAGTGTGTCGGATAACAAGGCTGTCTGGGCGGTCGGTGTCGATATCCGAGTGAAAATGGCGATATTGGTGACGAAAAATGTATTTCAGATTATAACTCCTGCCACGGAGAAGGGATATCTAATTTGCTTTTCAACAGATTCCCTCCGAGGGTTTCGAATTTGTGAAAAAGACTAGTTTATAACTTGTATAGCTCGTTGATAATAGGTTTCAAACCGGTTAAAACCTGCCCAATACTTTACTACTCGCGAATACGCCCGAATGTTCGGGGTTTTCGCGAATAGTGTGGGAGCTTCACGAATACCGAATACCGAATTTCTACAAGTCACGAATTTCCAGTGAACATTCAGCTGAAATAATGGCGTATTCGCTAGTAATGAGGGGCAGGCTTAAGGAGCGTAAGGAAAACGAAACTGAGGAAAATAATGATTTGATCAAAAGGATTTATTGAAGTTTTTAACAGTGAATGCACCTTTTTACCCTTTAATTTCTTGTCAAAATTGAGATCGACAGAAATATCTTTCCCTTTATCTTGTTTCTGTACTGGAAAATAAAATAATTATGGGAAATACAATTTTGGAAATTACAATAGCTGACAAAATTAAAAATAAAACTTATAAAGTACATGCCAAATAGTCTGCCTGTTATATAGTTACTAGCTGACCCGACAGACGTTGTCCTGTCCTAATGTCATTGAATTTGTTTTATGTCAAATACTCGTTCATATTCAATATGAGCTCGTTCGCTTCGCTCACTCGCCTATAAAAAAAATTAAAAATAGTTTACGTCCTATTCTCAGACATACCGAATATACACACAAAATTTAATAAGAATCGGTCAAGCCGTTTCGGAGGAGTTTTGTTACAAACACTGTGGCACGAGAATTTTATAAATTAGATAAAAAGTAAGATATAAAATGCAATATATATTTAAACAAGATTTTTAAACCTAATGTTTGGAATAAGTATAACATTTTAAGTTTTTTCCCCATAACGAACATGAAAATCATAATTCCGTTATTGTAGATAAATATTTTAATGAAGGCGTTGGAAGACTACAGTTTGACAAGACTTAACTGTATTTTCAAACTAAAACTATGTCAAAGGATGTTTTAAGACTAAAATGTTAAAAAATATAGCTAACACTTTGCGGTATGCAAACACCCCCACTCCTTTCCACGTTAATTAATCAGGACCCCACTTCCAAATTCCTTGCTACGTTCTTGGAGCATACCAACTCCACTTGAACGATGGACAAACACATACAGTATTAGCATTCAAAGAGTCTGCCAACTGGTCTCGTTGCTTGAGGAAAAGACCACATAAGTAGCCCTAGCAGAGAGACTGCCAACTGCCAACTGCCAACTGAGTACAGTTGCATGAGGAAAGGCAATCACATAAGAGAGGCGACCAACTCATCAGCCCTGTTGCATGGGAAAACAAAATAAAATCCACTTACGTAACGACCAATGTTAAAAATACAATTCAATTTTCACAATACCTATTTTTTTTTTTTAATAGTACAAATATTAAAACCAATAGAACTAATTAATTGGCTAACAACCTAGTTTAACTTAAATGCAATTAGGATTGTTTTCTGGAGAATTACAGGTAAGTAAGTATTATTTCACTAAAGTTATGACAATGGTCTGTAAAATCACCATTACTGAAAAAGCGTTTGATGCTAAAAATTGGGTTAACTTCGTTTTGAAAGGTCGTACATTTTGTTCAGTTTTAAATTAGAGGGTAACATGTTGAGGGATTTAGCTTAAGATTCCAAATCAACCCTCTATCAAAGTGTATAGGAAGTGTATTCCTTGGCGACCTTATTAACTGGAGAATCTCCTATCATCATAATCGGACAACAATCAAAATTTAAACATGCATTTAAATTTATGTAGCCAATTTTATCTGGAATTACCTTTCAATTAATATCATAAATTAATGTTATAATTTATATCGTTATATAATTCCTCTTCAAGAAACGGCTAACTTAGTCCCGTTGCAAGAGAAAACACAATCGCATAAGGGCATTCAGGGAGACCAACTCAGCCTACTTAGCGTAGGCTATAGACTTTAAAACGAAAGGCACTGTCGTACAACAGCACTGAGTGAGCCACGAACCTGCCGGGACTTACAATATTTCTGTTTTGACTTGTTATATTATGCATCCTGTCAGTATTGTGCCGCCATGCGCACTTTATTATATATCTATATGTGCGTGAATCATCTGATTCCGCTGGCCCCTAATATCCAGTCGCCAATTCCTTCTTCACTCAACGGAGTTTAAATCTCAAATCCCCCCATTACACGAAACGCCGGCTACCCTTCTAGACCTAATAGTGTATCTGAGCTAAGTTTAGATTATAAGTTGCATATTTAAAACTAGGTATACAATGCAGTTGTCTGCTTGCAATATTGAGCGGGGCGAGTATTTATTTAATCAATAATTTTCAGAAATGTATCGACGAATCGATTTTTCCCTTGGATACGGTGCGTCGTCCAAGATTTGCACCTCCTCTCCGTAAACGTGGCATTTCATTCACGTACAAAGGTAAACTAACCACTAAAATAAACAAAACAACAATTTCACAGAAAACTACTGTATTTACAAACAGCTGATAGTAACAGTCTGCATTTAAATTTGATCCTTATAACAGCTGTATAATCAACACACAGTAAACAAACCAAATAAAATATTTCTCCTATTAAAATAACATGGTAACTTTAAAGGGCCGTAGGGCAGAACCCTTATGTCCGATTTGGACCATTTCAGATTTATACCTTCCCATAGATTACTCTCGGTTACTATGACCGAGCAAAATTTCGTGAGGATCACTCCAGCCGTTCAGGAGGAGTACGTGTAAATAATACCCCCGTTGCAGCAAACCTGCATACTCAGCGAATTTCCAATGAATATATAACATAACACATTAAAACACTTAACAGGATTCATAAGAAATGTATTCACAAACAAACTATATTTAAAATATTAATTATTCTCCATAAGAATAACATTGGGGATGAGTACGCAGGTTTGCTGCAACAAGGCACACAAAATAATGGGTTTATTATGCAAATATCAATAGAACTCATCTTAGTGAAGTCACATACCAAGTTTCATGCATATACATTCATAAATAAGCGATATATAACATTTTAAGTATTTTTCATAAGAATAACATGGGGACCAAGTACCTAGGTTTGCTGCTACAGGAAACATTGGCGAAAAATTGTTTTTATGTGCAAATAACAATAAACCACAACCAGATCAAGCCATATACCAAATTTCGCCAGTTTATGTTCATAAATAAGCGAGATATACAATTTTTCTTTTTCTCTAAAAGAATAACATTAGACAACGTACTGTGTTTAGCACTTTCAATATCTCGGTAACCAGTTGACGTAGAGCAATGATAAAAATACCAAATTGTTTGTTTTTTTAAGCTGAATTCAATGGTGTAAATTAAAATTTGATTTAAATTAAAATTACATGTGAAAACCCAAAAAAAACATTTTTGGGGTACAAAACCCCCCCAAAACCCCCCTTCAGATGGTGCGATTCATCTGGTTTTCGAACTCGTTCAAATAAATGGTATTTTACACATTTGTACCAAATTTCATTAAGATCGGACCTTTTTTACGAGAGTTATCGTGCTTACGGACACACACACACACACACACACACACACACATATATATATATATATATATATATATATATATATATATATATACATATATAAAAATTTGAACGAATTGTGTTTTTGTCATCTGGGGACCTCAAAATGAAAAGTTATCATGGTCTCGGGCTTAAGTCTTACCATGAGACCTACGGTAATAGCTTCTTCCCTATAGGGGAAATTCGCTAAAAAGCCAGAGTGTAGTATAGGAGCTCCGCTCAATAATAACATGGATTAGAAAAACCATTTAGGGGCCTCGAGGGGGTTTTCTATGCCCCAAGATATCACTCTTTAAGCAATCCACAGTTATTGGTAATGTAGGTAAGGTAATTGTCTGACCACCTCACGGACAGGCTATGTCCACGAGATTCACATTTTGAGTAGATGATTAATTGTTAGTTCCTGATTTCAGTAGCTCAGCTCTCCCATTTAGTAAAGTACAGTGTAAGTGTCAGATTCCAGGTTTATTCTCCGTTAATTGTAGCACGTTATTTAGTTGTAGGCATTTTCCTGTCGAATACAGGAAAATGGTTGTCGAATCATGAATTTCAAGTAACTCAACAAAGCTGGCTTCGAGGTTTACTACTGCTCTGTACGATCCGACCTTTGGGTAACTACAGCGCCTTCCTACAAATTTTTGGTAGCAGTAATTATTTAATATTCTCCCAATTTTACTTCCTAAGTTCACCAACCATATCCAACCCAGTCAACTTGTTATCCATATTATTCACATTGTTCCATAAAGCCACCCCCATCATTATTACCAACATATAACACCTTATACGTTACAGTATGATATGATTATATGCGACAACTAGGAGGCTCAACCCTTCTACCTGCTTCCTTAGCTCACCAACTCCCTCCCATCGCTCACCAACTCCCTCCCATCGCTCACCAACTCCCTCCCATCGCTCACCAACTCCCTCCCATCGCTCACCAACTCCCTCCCATCGCTCACAAACTCCCTCCCATCGCTCACCAACTCCCTCCCATCGCTCACCAACTACCTCCCATCGCTCACCAACTCCCTCCCATCGCTCACCAACTCCCTCACATCGCTCACCAACTCCCTCCCATCGCTCACCAACTCCATTCCTTTGATCACCAACTCCCTCCCATCGCTCACAAAATCCCTCCCATCGCTCACCAACTCCCTTCCATCGCTCACCAACTCCATTCCTTTGCTCACCAACTCTCTTACTTCGCTCAACAACTCCCGCGGCGTATCACGGATGGTCCACTGGCTAATTTATCTTGTGGAAATTATTGGACTTGCATCGTCATTAAACTGATATTAGGTAAAAGATTGATTTTTTATGCAAATATTTAACCTTAGTATTTTCATACCAAGATGAGATTGTTTTAGAAGGAAGAATTGTAAAGATGCCAACCATGCAAAACAGAAATTGAATATCTCATTTGTTGTTTGTCAAAAGTGAAATCTTCAACTTAAACAACATGAAAACCGGATTTAATGAATGTCGTAATGACGAGAGTGTCGTTATAAAGGTCCTTTTTATTTAACACAAGAAATAATTAGTGTGAAATATGAGAGTGCTCTTATGAGAGTTTAGGATAAAGAGGTCAAGCACCCTTGCGCAGATGGTAATTGCCTAAAGCAACTCTTTGTTACGTCTTGTTGTTATGTTAATTGTGTGACAGTAAAATGTTTTATAACTTTTCCTACCTTTGTTGTAGTCGTATGGGTACTGTGATTGCGAGATAAGGTGCAGCTTAAATGTAGATGATGGTCGATTACAAATTTATTGTAGCATCCTAATTTGTGCAATCTTAATGAGGATTCTCGTTACCAACACTTTTTTATTTCCTGCACATTTTTTTTATTGTGGGACTGTTTTACACAGCATCGTATGTACTGAAGGGCTTAACTGCTGAATAACTATACTATGGTATTAATGTTTAGAATTTGAGGAGTGAATGTTTTTATAGCTTATAGATTTATCATCAGCGATAAAGAAGTGCAAAATTCGAATTAATTAACGACTTAAATTATATATAAATACGTATTTATTGTAGTAAATATGTGTATAAACTGTCTTCCAGTTACTTATTTATCAACGGCATGGTCTATTTTCCAAATTTGCTCCTTAATTTGGCAACTATTTCAGAGTAAAGGATGATATCTTGCATCCTAGATGATTGAAATGTTTTACTGACATCCGAAACTAATTTAAGAGTTTCCGATATCTTCGTTTTCGCAGAGTTCATAAAAAACGTAAAGTACAAAGGCTTATAACCCTTTTGAGTTTAAAGAGAGCGAAATCTCAATTTACTTTTGCTCGGCCCTCGAGTCAAGAACATCTTCCTCGATTATTCGTAGATGAGTTAACCGATGTTTCTGCACAATATCCTCAAGAGAGTGGAGTAAGGAGGTGGGCCAGACTCCACTCCCCCCGAGCGGGATGACGGGATGACGTCACCGGGGACCCGGCCGGCCGCTGCGCTGCTTCAATGCGTAGGGCCTATATTGTCTTTACTACAGTGCTACAGCGCTGAAAGACTCTGAATGTTTATTGTTTCTATTCAGTGTACGTGTACAGTGTTTCTGATAAGTAACCAAAAGTATTAAAATAAAATAGTTTGCAAATTAAGACTTAAATTATAGGTTTTTAATTCCTTTATATTCTTGTCAACTGTAAACCAATTGACGACGAGTGTTATTTATGACATAAGAACTATAAGTTAATAATTTATAAGAAACTATACTCAAAAGGAAATATATTTAAGTCATTACAAAATAATTTTGAATTATATAAACAATAATTTACTAAAACATATAATATGTTTATTTTATTATTCATACCTTAAATATTTTAAAAGTTAATCGGCACATGTAATAATAATCTTCGTGTGCATATTATTAATGTAAATTTGTCCCTAACACTGTCCTTACATAAATATCCGGAATACTATTTTATTCATGTTCGTATTAACTCATATTCATTGTCACGATAACACAAACTATTGTCGCATAAATATTACTTATTTTTTACAGTTTTTGAGCTTTTTGTCAGTTTTTTTTTATAATTTATATTACACCATTAACTCGTGTCTTGTTCATTTTGTTATAACAGTCTAGTCTAAGTTGTCACTTTCTTAATTTTTGCTTCATCTTCAATACGATTATTCTCCGCAGGAACAATTCAATGACTTTTAAAGGAACTGCAATTTTTCTTTGTATTTCTTATTTCTTTGTACGAATTTTCTCAATGTGAGGTAACTTGAAGTCCAAGTTAGATAATAATAATTACTTGTATACGTTATTCATTACTATATCAGTAAAAATACAAATACATTAAGAGCGAGATTTGGGGTAAGATCTTTATTACTTTACAGTTTCGTGTTGTGTAGTTGGGTCGTAAAATCACTACAACGACAGATCTTTTTGTGTATAATTTAACATTTATTTAATGTGATCTACTCTGTAGCATTTGGTACCAAATGGTTGTTTCCCACGTAGTATTCACATCAGCCTGTTAAACTTTAGCTTGGATATTTTTTCCTTGAAAATAAAATTATTTATATCAGTTTTATGATCAATTATAGTAATGTATTGTCAATTGTTATGCAGCTATATATTTTACTGTCAAATATTTGTATTATTTATAATCTTAATTAGCTAAGCTTTAGCTGAAATAGTTTCTATTGATGTTTATATCAGGAACTGTCTTATTTTGCATCAATAAAAAAATATATAATGCAAATTTAAAAAATGATGGTTCTTTGAAAAATTATGTACAATATTGTGTTTTAAGCTGTTTTTAAGTCTTTAATGATTGAGTTACGTAACACAAGAGGGAGAGGTGGGGGTATGCTCAAGCGGTAAGGAGTGTTAGGCTATTTGGGGAGGGGGAGGGTCTGAAATGACGAAAGATGCGTTACATAAAATGTGTATGGCCCCTAATTGGATACCCTCCAACTATAAAGTAAGGGAGGAGCAATTTTAAGTTTTATATTTTCATAAAAACAAAACTAATATTCATCCAAAAACGTATACTTTAAACTTGGTGTGAATATGGCATTTAAATAGAATAGTATCAAACAATTGTTTTTAACAGTAATCTTTTAACTATGTATTTCACTATAACCATAAATGGGAAACAAAATACTTCTGTGCTAAACATAATACGCACTTTGATAGTAATTAAAGCGAATCGTGACTGTGAAATTAACAATTTCGTTTATTATTTTAAGGTTTAGAATTTCTCGGAAGAAGGGTTTTTAACAGCGCACGGATGCTATGAAATATAACTTGCTAGCAATATTCTATTAAACTCTGCCTCTGAAATATACCATGCAATTGAAAACTTGAGAAATATATGAAAATATAGCCTACTGACAACTCTAATAAAACTTATGAAGATAATCATGTGGTAAATTATACAAGCTAAACACATTTAACTTTCCCATCTCAATAAGTGTCACTGCCAGAGGCAGATGCAATGATCAGCTTGAAAATCTACATGTCAGTGGTCAGTAAATGTCGCTAGCGCCGCGGTCGTAGTGGCTGAGGTCTCGGGTGACGTCACGGCCGCGTAATCACCTAATCATAATCGAGTAATTTATAAAACATTATTTTTGTTATTGGACAGCAAAACTTAAACATATTTTGATGACCCCATTGCAGAGAAAATGTGCAGTCAGGCAGGCAAATTCCTCTTAAGTTGTACAGGCTCTAAAGATAGAATATCTCCTTCATTCAACTCACATTTCTTATCAGTTGTTGCGTGGCCCTTCCTTTGCGTTTCCAATTTCGTTTGTTATTTTAAGGTTTAGAATTTCTCGGAAGAAGGGTTTTTTGACAGCGCACGGACGCTATTAAATATAACTTGCTAGTACTATTCTATTAAAACACTGCCTCTGAAATATACCATGCGATTAAAAACTTAATTGTAGAATAAAACTGTGGTGCAAACATGGTAAAATACTAAACAAATTATTTCTATAAAATAAATACTGAATTTTGGCGGCCTATAATGTACAAAGGAAAGGAATAGTGTAATCAGTTCTTATATGTCCCCATCGAGATGGAAAAAATATTAAACAAATTTATTAATGCCATTATCTTGTAAAAATCGTACAAAACTAAAAACGAGTTCGCACGCAGCACGCTGACGTGAGGGAAGTGAATTTCCACATAAAAACTTGTAAAACTCAAAATAAGTATAAAAACATATATTTGTCCAATTTGTATTGAAATCTGAAAACATTGATTTTTTGGCTGTTCTGATACTCCTGGTTTCATTTACTTGCAAAGCTGGGAATACAATTTTGCGCATTATAAGGTTAGGAGAAGGTCCAGACAGGCTTGAAAGTAGGCGTGAGGTTGCTGGGGATGATAAAAGTACTCTAACAAAGGAGTAGCAGGCTTTTCTAGTGTAAACCCCCCATAAGACAACGTACTGTGTTTGGTTGATACACATTTTCTTTAATAACTCGGTAAATATTTATGCTGGAATGACGAGAGAGGGCTGAAACTTTTGCCTCTCTAATTCCCATTTTTTTACATGCATTGATTTTACGTCTGGGGCTTTTATGACCCTTTTTGGGCCCAAAAACTCGAAATTTGAAATATTAATCCCCAAAAAAGGGGTTTAGAGTTTTCCGATTGTTTTTCCCAACGAACTTGTCCAACTGATGACAGAAAGGAACGTCCCTACCAAATTTAAAGTAAATCGGACAAAAAATGCGACCGCTAGAGTGCAAACACACACACACACACACACACACACACACATATATATATATATATACAGTATATATATATATACATATATATATATATATAAAATATATATATTAAAAATTTTGAACGACCCCTCAAAACGTGTTCAGGGGGTCACGTTAGGAACTTCTGTGGTGGTCCCGGGCTTAATTTTTACCGTGCGGGTCATGCTAATAGTTCACTTTCAAAGGAAATTCACTAACAACAGTGCTCTTTGCTTTTGTTGGTGCAGTGCTGTGCTTTTGTCATGAGCCTAAAGGCGGTCCCACACTTCTTGCGAATACTCCGAACATTCTCCCGAATGTTCCCGTGTTTTTTCAAAAGTTCGTGTAGTTCCCATGCACACTTCTCGCGAATACTCCGAACATTCAAAGTTCGGCCAAATTTTCTGGCGTGTTCGCGAGAAGTGTGGGACCGCCTTTAACATACATACATCATTTCCTAACATCGGTTTTGACATTCTGCTGTTAATTGAGTATGTCAAAATGAATAACTAAAAATTTAAAATCGCTATGTGTACAGACATTTATTCTCTTTTTAGACCAAAAGGGATTCTTAATTTTTGCAATGTCCAAATGACTTCAAAAATACCTCACCATGTAGCGCGTTCTTTATTTTCTTTATATATTGTTGTAATCCCACCAATAAGAGAAAAACTGTATGCCCAAGAGGATGAAATATTTAACTGTTGTTTTTCATTTTTATTTAAATGTTTGTTATAATATTTTATGTATTTCTCCAGTTAAACATTCATCCACACCGAGCACGGGAAATTGGTCACATAAAATAATCGACAATTACCTACAAACACAAAGTGATGCCTTGTTATGGTTGCTTTATATATGTTGGACAGTTACTTTATAGAAAAAGAGTTGATGCATTGGTTATAAGAGTCCGTCTCAGCCACATGGAAAGTTTACACAGCGGTCAATCAGGCTCTTGCAACGGAACTCGGGCCTTACTTGCCAAGTAAGGCTGAGTTCCGTTCCAGAGCCACTCGCCAAGTAAGGCCCGAGTTCCGTTGCGAGAGCCTCTTCTTTGGTCACTGTGTCTTTCCGAGACCAGCCGCAGATGTCTGAACGTCCATCTGCAGAAACGGATTATACGAACTGAGTACCAACGCTTCAACACCGGAATAATAGTAAGGGATAGTCTTCCAAAATTAATACCCAAATTATAATACAATGTACGACAAATATAAATATTTATGATCACTACACTTAACTATTAGTTGCTGCCTGTCAACTAGCAATTATCTATAATAATAATAATAAACTGTATTTGACATCCTTGGATGTATAAAAGTAAAATAAATACAATAACTATTGTTAATTAATTATACAATATGATTGTAGTTTTCAGAAAAATTATTCAATTTCATAAATGCATTTCGTTATTAATTTATAAATTTTACTTCTTTTTTGATTTTTGTTTATGGCAATTCTCTTGTTTTCAAGTCTAATTTGTTAGATACTTTTCTTGACATTTCTTGTAAATTTTTCTTGGTGTGACTATATTCGATAAATTTGTATCTAAGTCTTCTTTTTTGCGTGTATTAACACAGTACGTTGTCTTATGGGGGTTTTACACTAGAAAAGCCTGTTATTCTTTGTTAGAGTACTTTATCATCCCCAGAAACCTCACACCTACTTTCAAGCCTGACTGGACCTTCTCCTAACATTATAATGCGCAAAATTGTATTCCCAGCTTTGAAAGTAAATGAAACCAGGAGTATCAGAACTGCCAAAAATCAATGTTTTCAGATTTCAATAAAAATTGGACAAATGTATGTTTTTACACGGATTTTGCGTTTTAAAAGTTTGTTATGTGGAAATTCACTTCCCTCACGTCAGCGTGCTGCGTGCGAACTCGATTAATTATTTAAACAGCCATTATTTTGTAACAAATACAGCTGTTAAATTGCGGTTTGCGGCATTCAACTCATACTAGACCTTTAAAATGATGTACATCTTGACCTATGCTTACATTTAAGATTTGTCTCTGACTCTCTGTGGACCGTCCCCCATCGGAGGTGCAGTATCAATAATTACCTTTGGAAATAGAATTTTAGACCTAAATCATTTTTCAAAGTTTCAGTGTTGTTACTCAAATAATGTTAAAGATACTAGAGAGTTTCCAGACCTTTTGTCCCACCCTTTATGTAAACTGATGGTAAAGTCGTTATTTCAAGTCCAATGAAGTATGACTTGCATGATGTTCATGGATTTAAATTGCACATCATCCTTATTGTTATTTTTTGTAATTTAAATAGTTTTTTTGAATATCCTTCACCTCCCCTTATTAGAGTGTCGTAGCTTAGATGGCTGTGAACTTTGCATAATATATTAATTTTGAGTACTTCTGTTTTTACGTTGCTGGAAAGTCTTTCTTTTAGATATTTTTGATGATGTCAAATTTATATGGCCATAACAACTTATTTTTTCATTAATAATAATTTCTAAAAGTTTTACTTTTGAATTGTTATTGATGGCAATTGGTCTGAGAGGTTGGTTGCTGGCATCATCTAGGCATTTTTACATATTCAGCTTAGAATATAATAAAAATAATAAAAGGCCTACGAAAAAACTTAATAAAAAAATAAACCTGCACAGTGGATGCGAATGAGACGTCTACATTAGAACTATTTTAAAAATTATTTTTAAACGGTTTACAATCAATTACAACTCACAACTTTATATTTTGTAATCCTGGGTAAAATCGGGTACTATAGGGCTGATAATATGCCAAAATGGCGTCACAGGTTACATAAGCAGTGACGCCATTTTAAATCTGTCATTCTCTGATCCGGCCTGATGATGACCGGTGTGACTGGTCAAAATGAATGCCTTATGAACCGTATTTTATGTACATTTATTTATCGTCTTGTATGTAGTATAAACATATTGTAGTGTTGCGAAACGTTTATAATAAACTGTTTAATTGTAACAACTGGTATCATATACATACTACTCAATAAATTGTTTCTTTTATAACAAAAATGTACAGCCAGAACTCATTTTTTCACTGGGGGGGTCCTTCGAAATTCATAGCAGCTCCTCTACTCCTCTATCCCCACAGAGTACAACCACAACGAGACGTAAAACCATAGTGCAGTGTAACGTTGAAGCCGGAATAGTGACAATAGTGTGCGTGGCATCGCGGCACGACGCCCGACGCGGCAGCTCGGTGCGGGGGGAAGGTAAACGAACTGAGGCGACCGATGAGGAGAGGGGGCGAGAGAAAGAGGGGAAAGTAGGGGAGGTGCCCCCTCCATCACCAAGGTCGCACTCAAGGTTACTCGCACGTCAATGGGAGCGGTGGTTGCTAAGCAACGTACGCGAGTGTTGTATTGTTTCAGCTGATGACTCATCGCTCCATCTCGCTCCCTCTCTCTTCGCTCTTTCACCTCTCTCTCGTTTCTTTCCTTTGCCCTCTTCTCTCTCGGCGTTGCCGGCCGCTCCGTAATCCGATAAGAGGCTGCGTCCGACAAAAAACAGTCCACCACGGACCGCATTCCGGGGCCATGGCCCGTGAAACAGCAGAGGAGAAAACCCTGGGCGCTTGCGCTGCGCTGGAATCATTTTCACTGTATCAATTTTGAAAAATAACGTGCATTTAGATAGTTTAATAAGCTAAAGTCTGCAGTGAGTGATCAGGATCGGACGCTTACTGTGATTATTGAAAATGAAAATACACCCCTCGAAATTGATTTTGTTATGACCTGACCCGAGGAATTTACTAGAAAATACACGAAGGAGTTGGGTTGGGAAATTCAAAATGGAATAGTGTGACCTCAGAGTTGTTTTGTGCCACCGTGGAATTACAACCTTTTTACCGATACATTTATCAGTTACTTTATTTGCAAGCTAATAAAAAAATAAACCTGCACAGTGGATGCGAATGAGACGTCTACATTAGAACTATTTTAAAAATGATTAGACAAATGTACAAATCTGACGAGATGACAAACTGACCATATGCTATTTGTTTGCAGTTTGAACATGGTGCGTGGCTTTAGTTCCAAGTGGATTCCAAAATTATTTTCTAGTTCTTTAGTTCCAAAATGAATAAAACCACCAGTGGCGTTAGTTCCAAAACTCAAGTAGGGAGTAGATTTAGTTCCAAACGTCGTTGTGTCCAATATAGAAATTAGTACAGTCAATATAGAAATTAGAAATATTTTATTTAATTTTAGGCAGAATGCGACTGGAGAAAACGCTACAAACTACTTTTAAAAATAGTGGATCTAGTTCCAAAGGCGGCCAAGTGGATTAAACTCCAAAAGTACAGCCGCCTCGAATTAATGTAGACGTCGCAGTCGTTTAAGCGGGCAACGATACTGTACGGCTGACCCCTGCGCATATAAATTGCAGAGCATATAAAGAAGGCGTTAAACACTAGTTTGGGTGATGATATTTTGTTAAATGACTGGGAGATTTAAATAATGCCGTGTGCAACTCTTAAACAAAGCCACAATTATATATATGGTATTTTGATACGAAAATTTAGGATAGTAATATTAGAATGTTATGTCCGGCCGATTTACTAAATTCATGTATTTAACTACAGTATGGCTATTAATGCCCAGAGATCCGGAATTTAAACTAGCATTAACCTTTAAAGTTGTTTAGCCTCCGGATTATTGGTAAATACTAATAAGTGAGGTAGGGCCTATGTGAAGCTAGCAACGCCCATATTGAAAATAAACGTGAAAATAACCTAAATCGTTTGTTTATTGTTTGTTTAGGTTTGTTTAGCTATTTTCGACGTTTATTTGGCCTTAGTTGCTTTTAAAAACGAAAAATAAAGTGGGAGCTGCTAGCTTCACACCAGCAGCGCTCTTTAGTCATTTTGAGCTAAATACCATTGAAATCATTTGTTTATCGTTTGTTTAGGTTTGTTTAGCTATTTTCGTCGTTTGTTTAGCTATTTTCGTCGTTTGTTTAGCATTAGTTGCTTTAGAATTCGAAAAATTAAGTGGGCGCTGTTAGCTTCACACCAGCAGCGCCCATTAGTCATTTTGAGCTAAATACCATTGAAATCGTTTGTTTACCTATTTTCGTCGTTTGTTTGGCATTAGTTGCTTTAGAATTTGAAAAATAAAGTGGGCGTTGATAGCTTCCCACCAGCAGCGCCCATTAGTCATTTTGAGCTAAATACCATTGAAATCGTTTGTTTAGGTTTGTTTAGCTATTTTCGACTTTTTTTTGGCCTTAGTTCCTGTTGAATTCAAAAATAAAGTGGGCGCTGCTAGCATGACACCTGCAGCGCCGATTTCTAAAACCTACTTGAAAAATATCTAAATCATTTTTTCAGTCTTTTGTTTGGCTATTTCTGTTGTTTAAAGAAACGATTCCAATGGGTTTTAGTTCATATCAACGAATGGGCGCTGCTGGTGTGAAGTCCACTAGTAGCGCTCACTTTATTTTTCGAATTTAAAAGCAACTAAGGCCAAACAAACGTCGAAATAGCTAACCTAAACCTAAACAAACGATAAACAAATGATTTAGATTATTTTCACGTTTATTTTCAATATAGGCGCTGCCAGCTTCACATACCTCGGTTCAATACCTGCATTCAATTTTTTAATGTGATGACGATCTTCGTTCAAAGATATTGATGAGGACTCCTTGTCCGGCCAGATGGTGGTTTCTTAGGAACCGAAACTAGTTGCCACAGCAACCACTGGATTAGAAAGAAAAAAAGAAAGAAATAAATAAAGAGAGAAATTACTTTGAATTCTTAGTAGCATTAATCCTTTTGGATTCGTTCCATTGGTCTTAACGCAGTTCTCACGTTTCAATCTTTTGGAAGATCGGTTATGAAAATGTAAACTAATTCATCTCACAACGCAGCCACACAAGTGTTTTACTCCCGGGTGTTTCAACTTGAATGTTTGTGTGCCTCTGTTACTCCTGACCCGATCTTCACAAAACATTCGTTTATGTGTCAAAATAAGGTTCCCAAGGGAATTACATTCCCTTTATTTGGTTATTATGATTTCAAAATAAATTGTTTTATTTTTCAACGCTATTTCTGCGCATTTTTTCATCGATTTGTAGAAAAAATCGAAATTTTATTTCAATAGAGGACGACAAAACCTTTAAGTTGACTCCAAAATTTATTGTATGTGACGATCAGGTGAGGAGAAACGGATGCATAAGTTAACATCGGTCTTATGGAACACAACTCTGAGATGGCGTCCGGCAACTTCCGGTAATATAGCCTCGCAGTATTAACTCAAGGTTCGTAGAGCTTTCAGACCAGGCGTGCTGAGTCGTTTGATCTATTTAAGGTTTTCTACTTTACCGGAAGAGACCTCGTAAAACCAGCTGGAAAGTCACGTGATCACCAATCCAATCCGCAGTGTTGCTGGAAACACGATATTTATCTTATGAGTACCATATTTTCCTCATCCTCATCAGTGTAATTAGAATTAACATTGTTTAACTGCTTACATTTTATGATAAGCTGTTATTTTATGAAACTAATATACTGATTTGATTTATTTGTATTATTAGATTAATGGATTAAGCGTTTAAATTTTCTTTTGCATGTCCAGTGACAATTTAAAAATAGCTGTACCATTATTATACCCTTAAGGTTGGCAACACTTTATGGTATGTTGTTGATTTATGAATCAGCTGGACGCCCTCGTAAGACATCTTAGCTGAACATTGCTCTTATATAAGTAAGCACACCTGGTCTGAAAGCTCTACGAACCTTGGTATTTGGTATTAACTAACAATTTATCAGTTTCAACTGTTATCACTGTTAATTGGGGAGGCGTTCGTATTTCTGGATGTTTACTCGTATTTGTGTCTTATCCAGGGATTTGGAGATTATGTGTTTAGCTAACGACTCAAAGATAACAAATGGAGCGTGTGGAATCTTTCCATTTGAGTTAGTTCTGTTATATGGCAGAATTGTCTCCTATGACAGCATGTGACTCAGTGGCCATGAAACAAGTCGACGTTCATACTGGCCGTCTACTGGGGGCTGGTATTGGGCCATTCCACGATACCAGCCCCTAATCTGGTAATAAACAGATTAGACCATTCATGAGTCATTGCACTGTTCTATTTACAACCAATGTTGTGCCTGAGTGTCAATTGTTAGCCTATGTCGTTTGTTTGATAATCTTTATTTAGTCTGCGGCTGTTCGGTTGTTTGATAAATGAAGTTATAAAGAAATACGAATGGAACATTTAAATTATTACCATGTTCAAATAAATCGTTTTCGTAACACGTATATGATGCTTTGCACTTTCAAATATTATATAGTGCAACTTTATAAGTCCGAAAGACAAAAATTCCAAAATTTACTTTATTAACTAATATGAAATACCCATAATAGCAACGAGTACCCGATAGTTTTTGACACGGATTCATTCACTCCTAGTAGATGAAAGGAGAAATGTAACACTAGAGTTGAAGTCATCGGGAATACCTCTGCATCACCGCTGTGACTCAAGCATTTCTCCGGGAAGAGATGCGTCAGCTCGATGTTGACAGTATGTTTATACCGGTGTCGTTGGGGGAGGGATTCAAAAGGATGGCGATTCGCAGTTGCTTTTACAATCTTTGGGATGATATACAGCTAGCGCACTTCATCAAAGTAAGGATCCATTAAACCATACCTGGTAAATGTGTAAAACAATTTGACAACATCTTTGAAATACCTGTAAGAGAAAGTAATACCTGTTTGTTGTTTGTTTGCAAAGTTTATCTTGGGATCCAGCAGATGAATTTTGCTTGGACTTTGGAATTAGAGGCTTTTGGACCAAAAAAATCGATTGGTATAACCTTGTAGTGGCAACTGACTATCCACCAATGTTTATCATGTGGTTTTAATTTTAAAAAAATCATATGTTTCATTATTTTTAATGTTATTGTTTTTATTTATAAATATTGGAATTGGGATGGATGTAAAAATACAACATTTATTTTTCAGTATAGCTTTTCTTCTTTTAACTTAATTAATTAAGGAACTGAAGACCTAAACAGCTATAATTGGTGACCCCTACTAAAAGAACATTTTCTACAGTCTACTTTCAACTATAATTTAACTGAAATATTTTTTTTTGTTGCAAAATTGAACTTTACTTCTACCAAGTTTGTTTTCACGATGTCATTAGAAGAAATCGAAAGACAGTTGGAAGAATTAAGAGCTGCAAATGTTGAATTGAGTCAGAAAATCGCAAGAGAACATAATACAATCTCTCAGACAAATGTAACTGCTGTAAATCGAGTTGCTGTGAAGTTACCTCCATTTTGGGCAGATAGACCAAGTCTCTGGTTTTCACAAGCAGAATCTCAATTCATAATATCTGGGATTACCAGCGATGAAACAAAATTCCATTACGTTGTGGCTCAACTAGACACTCGCTACGCAACCGAAGTGGAGGACATCATCACTAACCCACCGGATACAGACAAGTTCAACGTTCTACGAACTCAACTGATTCAACGATTGTCGGCATCAGAGGAGCAGCGAGTACGACAACTTCTCAGCGATGAAGAATTAGGCGATCAAAAACCGTCACAATTCCTACGTCATCTGCGCTCCCTAGCTGGATCCTCGACTCTTCAGGACAACCTTCTTCGTCAGCTTTGGTTACGGCGCCTACCTCCACACACTCAGGCGATTCTAACCACTCAACTCGAGCTTTCGCTGGACAAATTGGCTGAGTTAGCTGATAAAATCATTGAAGTAGCTCAACCACCCGTCCCTATGTCGGCTGCCGTAAACTCAACATCTTCTGACTCAGGTAACGCCTTGTTAGATACACTTCGTTCTCTTTCCGATCAAATTGCGGAACTCTCTGCAAATTTTAAACATAACAATCGGTCCCGTAGTCACCCTCGAAGTCGTTCAATGTCAAAGCATAGAACGGAAGAAAAAAAATCAGTACGTATGTGCTGGTACCACACTAAGTTTGGTAAAAATGCTACAAAATGCATCCTTCCTTGCACTTTTCAGGAAAACTCCAGCAGCAGTCAGTAATGGCGGCAACGGACTGCACAACTGCTGGTAGCCGCCTTTATATTACAGATCGAACTAGTCGAAACCGATTCCTTATTGACACCGGATCTGACCTCTGTTGTTTTCCTAAACGACTCCTACCTGATCGACGTTGCCCGACTGACTACACATTAAGTGCTGCAAACAACTCAACAATATGTACTTATGGTTTCATAAATCTTACATTAGATTTTGGTTTTCGCCGTTCTTTGACATGGCGCTTCATTGTAGCTGATGTACACCTGCCAATTATTGGTTCTGATTTTTTAGCTTATTTCAATCTCTTGCCAGACTGTCGTAATAAACGTCTTGTCGACGGAACAACAGGTTTCGTGACTTTCTGCCAACCAGCTCAGAACTCTCAACCCAGTGTAAAGGCTCTCTCTGAAAACACTCCCCATCATGAGATTTTTGCAGCTTTCCCAGAGTTAATCCGCCCATCTGGATTGCCTCGGAATGTTCGACATTCAACTTTACATTATATTCGGACAACTGAAGGTCCGCCAGTGTTTTGTCGTCCCCGTCGTCTCGCTCCTGACCGTCTTAAAATAGCCAAGTCAGAGTTTGACTCAATGGTTCAGGAAGGTATTGCTCGTCGTTCTGATAGTCCTTGGGCTTCACCTCTCCATATGGTACCCAAGAAGACCGATGGATGGCGCCCATGTGGAGACTATCGTTCACTCAACGCCAGGACAATTCCCGACCGGTATCCTGTTAGACATATACATGACTTTGGTCATTGCTTACATGGTTGTACTGTATTTAGTGTAATCGACTTAGTTAAAGCCTACACTCAGATCCCTGTAAATCCTGACGACATTCCCAAAACCGCAATTACCACTCCGTTTGGATTGTTTGAGTTTCCTTTTATGGGATTTGGGCTTCGAAATGCTGGACAGACATTTCAAAGGTTTATCGATGAAGTTCTTTCTGGTCTAAATTTCTGTTTTGCTTACATCGATGACATTCTGATCTCGTCTCACAATCAGGAAGAACACATGAAGCATCTGAACATCCTCTTTAAACGTCTCTCTGACCATGGCATTCTAGTAAATGTTAAAAAGAGTGTCATTGCATCCTCTGCAGTCACCTTTCTTGGCTACGAAGTATCTGCAGCTGGAACTAAACCTTTGCCAGATCGTGTCATTGCCATCCAACAGTTTAAAAGACCACAGACTGCTCGTGATCTTCGTAGGTTTCTGGGTATGATGAATTTCTATCGTCGCTTTATTCCCAGTGCAGCTAAATATCAGTCCTCCCTCCACGATGCACTTGCTGGACTTAAAGGCTCCCAACCTGTGAACTGGAACGAGGATTTAGACGAAGCTTTCACTAGATGTAAGGAAAACCTTGCCAATGCTACATTGCTCAATCACCCTGATCCTGAAGCTCGTCTTGGATTGTTTACAGATGTGTCTGCAACCTCTGTAGGTGCCTGCCTGCAGCAATTTACAGAGTCTTCCTGGCAACCTTTAGCTTTCTTTTCTCACAAACTTAACGAAAAGCAAAAGGACTGGCCAGCCTATTACCGTGAATTGTATGCTGTCTATACAGCAGTACAGCATTTTCGACATGTACTCGAAGCACAACCTTTCACTATCTTTACAGATCACAAGCCCCTAATTTATGCTTTCCAGCAAAGACGAGATAAACTGCCTCCCATCCAACTCAATCAGCTTACTTTTATTTCACAGTTTTCGACCGACATTCAGCACATCTCTGGTTCTACAAATATTGTCGCAGACACCTTGTCACGTGTTGAAGCTGTAAACTCCCCCATTCCAATTGACTTGCAATCCCTTGCAAGTGCTCAAAAGGATGATGTTGAATTACAAGATCTCCTTTTAGGAAACACTTCACTCCAACTAAAACTCATAACCATTCCTGGTTCAGATAAAAAGATCTACTGTGACGTCACACCATCGACATACCGTCCTTATGTTCCTGAGCAATATAGACGTAATGTATTTGACTCCTTACATGGACTGAGTCATCCTGGTATAAAAGCCTCTGTAATACTTATTTCAAAACGTTTTGTGTGGCCTAACATACAAAAAGATTGCCGCAATTGGGCCCGCACTTGTCAGTATTGCCAAAGAGCTAAAGTATTTAGACATGTTCACTCTCCACCTGGTAGTTTTATTCAACCTTCGTCCCGTTTTCAACACATACATATTGATCTCATAGGACCACTTCCTCCTGCTGGCCCCTATCGATATTGCCTTAAAGTTGTAGATAGGTTTACGAGATGGCCTGAGGTTTGGCCACTGCAAGGTATAACAGCCCAAGAAGTCGCAGAAGCACTTATCAACTGCTGGATCTCTCGATTTGGTACGCCATCTCGGATTACTTCAGATCAAGGAAGACAATTTGAATCTGATTTGTTTCGCCGCCTGGGTATGACATTAGGCATCGATCGACATCGCACCTGCAGCTGGCATCCATGTTCTAACGGAATGGTCGAGCGTTTCCATAGGCAACTCAAGGCTGCAATCATGTGCCACCCAGAGACAACATGGCTTCAAGCCCTACCAGTTGTTTTACTCGGAATCCGTAGCGCGTTTCGACCAGACCTCAAGGCATCATCAGCTGAGTTGTTGTACGGTGAACCTCTTAGACTTCCTGGAGAACTCATTGTAGCACCAAGCGGTCCTCATCAGCAAAAGGATGCTTCGGATTTTGTCGTGCAGCTCCGTCACCACATGTCTAATCTCCGTCCTGCACCTGGATCTAGTCACAGAAAACAGACTACCTTTGTTTTCCAAGACCTAAAAACTAGCTCTCATGTTTTCCTTAGAGATGATACGGTGAGGAAATCTCTACAACCTCCTTACACAGGCCCTTACCAAGTGTTTGATCGTGATGATAAGACCATAACCATTATCATTAACGGACAAAAGTCCAAGGTGAGCATCGACAGAGTAAAACCTGCTTATATTTTGGCTGATGAGCCACAAAAAGATGCAGAAACCCCACCCAAGACCCTCAACACCAAACCATCTCCTGTTGCGCAGCCTCCAGATAATACAGAAACTTCATTACTTCCAAACTACACCACCCGATCAGGACGTCAAGTTCGTTTCAAAAGGCCCTGACCTCCGGTCTCCGCGGGGGGCTGTGTAGTGGCAACTGACTATCCACCAATGTTTATCATGTGGTTTTAATTTAAAACAAATCATATGTTTCATTATTTTTAATGTTATTGTTTTTATTTATAAATATTGGAATTGGGATTGATGTAAAAATACAACATTTATTTTTCAGTATAGCTTTTCTTCTTTTAACTTAATTAATTAAGGAACTGAAGACCTAAACAGCTATAACCTCAACCCCAGGAAACTTTATATTGTTAAAAATCTCTTTTGAAAAATTTGAAATTTTAACATTGGGTTCATGGAGATTATTAAAATATACAAAAAAGAATCTAACAGCTGGGAATAAATTAAACCAGTGAACTGTCAAAGTAGCACTTGCACAAGGTAAGGTATCGACACGAGATTTCTTAAAAGCAGTAACTAGAAGCATTGACTAAAGATTGCATTTAGATTGGACATCTTTTTCGCCCTCGAAACGAATCGATATCACCGAGTTTGGCTCGGTCTCCCTGGGTACTCTCTGTGATATGACCTAAGTACCGTTAGAAATACGTTAATTTGGTAAGTTTAATAGATTGTATTTGTCACACTAAGAGTAAGTTTAGCATCTCGAAAATAATCAGTTACTCGTTACTCAACAAATACGGATTTCTTGCAGGTAAAAATATAAACCGCGATGTATTAGAATTATAACAATTACAAACTATTCTGGTAACTCACAAAAATCAATAGGGAAAGTATTTTTATACATGGCAAAGAAAATACTTTATATTTGATGTCATGAATCCTAATCCCTCTTTATAACTATAAAATATATAATTTTACCTGAGTCTAACATAGTGATGGTACAATTGTTGTTAGTTTGGTAAAATATAAGGATTTAAACCCTCGAAACGTAGAGTCCGCCTAAAGGATACATAGTGAATATCCGGCAGAGTCAGGTAAAATTATATACCTTTTGTAGTCAAAAAGTCAACAAACTATATTAAATTTACTTGTGAAAACAAAATATCGAAAACATATAGTTTTTCGTCAACTAAAACCAAACTCCCCTGTAGCCGTTTATTGCAAGTTTAACAAATATCGCTCCTTTATCGCGAATTTCCCCGATAGGGAAAAAGCTATTAGCACTCGGCATGGTAAGAACGAGGCCCGGGACCATGATAACTTTTCGTTTTGAGGTCCCAGATTCCAAAAACACCATTCATTAAAAACTGTATAGATATATGTGTGTGGGTGCGATAACTCTCATGAAATTTGGTATAGCAATATCTATGACTTTAAGTTCGAAAACCAGTCACATCGACCCATCCGAAATGGTATTTTTTTTTTGGGGGGGGGGGTTTGTACACCAAAAATGGGTTTTTTGAAGTTTTTACACGTAATATTTTAAAAAGAAAAATTGTAGCTTTTACCATTAAATTATAAGCTTTAAAAACACACAATATTTGGTGTTTTGATCATTTATCTACTTCAATTGGTTATAGAGAAATTGAAAGTGCTAAACACAGTACGTTGTCCAATGTTATTCTTATGGTGAATAAGAACAATTTTATATCTCGCTAATTTATGAACGTATACTAACGAAACTTGGTATACGGTATACGGCTTCATCCGGTTGGTGGTCTAGTGGTATATTGTGCCACTAGTTGCGCCAAAAAGCAATTTTTCCGATGATTCCCTTTGCGTACTCATCCTCCATGTTATTCTTATGGAAAATAATCAAAAATGGTATATATATATATATAGCTTATTTATTAATATATACTGACGAAACTTGGTATGTGGCTTCACCTAGTTGAGTTATATTTATATTTGTATAAAAACCCATATTTAGTGCTCCTTGCTGCAGCAAACCTGCTTACTCAGCCCCATGTTATTCTTATGAAGAATAATGACAATTGTATATATCGCTTATTTGTGAATATTTCTATGAAACTTAGTAAGCGGCTTTGGTATTAAGACATTATATTATGCATTGGAAATTAGCTGGGGAATTTTGTTTTTGTATGTATGAGTGTTTCCTAAGAGAAGTGAAGGAAACCTGCAGGTACCGGTACGTTAAATCGAGTACGTTGTCTGTTATATGTATTATTATAAGTAGGTGCGATGAATAAAACCTCTGGCAATCATGTGAAGGCACTGAAGAAATTTCTGAAAAATAAGATATCAGCCATACATTATAAATATAAAATATACATTGTTTAACTAACTTATGATGCTTAATTTTTAGCATAAAATTGATTCAAATTCATCCATATGTAAACCCACTGTATTGACATAAGCCTGAAATCCTCATCAGGCGTCAGATAATGTTGCATATCAATGCATTGTTAGGTTTCCCCAAAAGGCCCTGCGGCGTTCCCCTTTTAGGTCCACGGCCTCAAGGCTCCTGGACACGTCTATCGCATCCTGTCGTGTCGGATGTTGGTTTTGGATTTCCCGGGCCACCAACCTGGGGCCTAGAAGGGGAACAGTCAATGCTTCAAGGTTTATGCGTAGGTCAATGCTACGTCTACGCGAAAGGTTTTGAGGCACTAGATACATTCTGTGTGAGTGTGGGAACAAAAGATATACCTGGTGCATGAACTATCTAGATTAACAGATTTGTTTCAGCAATCATCTGATCCAATACAACCTCTAATAACATTGGAACTTTCAAAGCCAATAGGGCGGAGCCCCAATGGTTTCTCAAACTATAGGATCAAGCTGTAATGTGCGTGTCGCATCATGTTTTCCCAGCATCATTTCGTCCAAGTATCATCTCGTCCAAGTATCATCTCTTCCAAGTATTATCTCGTCCAAATTCCACAACCGGAGGCTTTGGGGTTCACCTCTTTACTTGCCCACTAAGTATCATCTCGTCCAAATATACCAAACCCCTGAATGTTTTGACAGGTCCACACCATTACCAATAGAGTTAAACAATGTCTTGGCTAACTATTCAACAGTTTGACTCATTCTAAACCGCTTTTAACAGACCACAAAATAAAATTATATGTTATGATAACTTTGGTCACCCAAAGCTGCGATACTTGGACGAGATGATACTACACCGTAATATGGATTGTAGTTTAGCTAACTTTTACCAAAAATAATTTCTGTACAGAGATGACTTGACGTGCTATAGTTCAACGAGGGTGTGAGAGGAGATGATTTATCCCCACCACAACCCTTCCTTCAATATGCCATTGGGTAATGTGATTTGTTTGTTATCACAGCTAATCGTGAAACACCAATACATTTCAATGGTAGTTTCTTCTTTGGCTGTGTCAATTAAAAGGGGGGTGTGATCATTGGAGGGGGTATGAACTTTTATAAAATAAAATATTGTTATTCTTATTTTATTCCGGTCATTGATGGTCATAGTTCTGGCCGGCTGACGGGTAAATGAGTCAGTGAGGAAATCGGAATATGATGTTTCATTTTGGTTTTGAATCAGGAAGCGAATTTCAGATGATAATAATGAATCATATTATCATCCTTAAGATGTTTCATTTTGGTTTGGATTCAGGAAGCGAATTGTTGATGATAATAATGAATCATATTATCATACTGATATGTTTTACTTTCTTCCCTCGCATGTATAGAGATAATGTATTACGAAGAAAGAATCGTTTTCGTCCAAATGTTAGAATTTGAGTTATTGGTGGATATATTCGTTTCAGTATGACTCCCTGAACCCCAGAAAGTGTTTCTGAAGTGATGTATGTCTGTATATACACTTGTCACTTTTGAGACCTATAATCCACGATAAATTAATATTTTAATTTATTATATTGAAGGGTAATTATTCTGTCAAAATAAGTTGGAAAGCTGATTTCAGTTTCCTGATCCTGTTTATTTTAACTATATAGTTACAACAGGCTGTACAACTGGACTACCTTTTTATTAATGTTCCATTTTTAAAAGGACACACCATCCCGCCTGCATGGTGCTAACAATGGACCTTTTCATATTTCACAAACTTTCCATAAAGTTTATCTTATTTTGCATAAAACGTTTGATTTATTGAAATAAATTACAATGGTGCTCTTTGTACCTCTACCGGGTCGTGGCCAGGGGACATCACCCTTGAGTGCACGTGCGGGCGTCGGGGATTTTGAGACTCGTTGAACAGGTCACCCGTATAATTCCCAAACCTATGGAATTTGCGGTTTTTGAGACGACACGATCACCATTACTGTAAAAAACTCAAATTGTACACACCTATCGTGGCTCAGTTTATTCCTTTGTGGCTTTATTGGATCTGTACGTAAGAAATCCACATTGTAAATGCTGAATTTTGAATGAATAATTCTGTCGAACACCCGTCAGCCAGAAGATCCAGGGTCCCAAGTGTCAGTGACGCTGCAAGTAGGATGAAGACGAGTTCTTTGATGTTGCCAGGAAAAAGAGAAAAGCGCGCGTGTGGAATGTGGGCGGCGGGCGAGGCTTTGGCGCGGTCCCAGCTGCTCATCTCAGCTGTCGTATTACAAATGTATAAATACAAAATATTCCCGGCGATGTTCAATTTGTATATAAGTCTTTTTGAGACTAGAGTATCTCTTGAGGGGCTCTAGGCGTGCAACATTTTTCGTTTCTACCATAAGTCCAATGTTGATTTTCAAAGACCGTTCAACATTGGACGGTCAACAACATCCTCAACAACATCCTCCGTAATCGTTGATTTATGGATCATTTAATGACAAAAATATCTAGTAATTTCAGTGAGCATAGTTTGAGTAACACACATAGTCCGCCCTTATACCTCTTGAATATTTAACCTTTTGGAATTTGATGGAGCGGTTATTATTTGTGATTATATTCACCATGCAGATATTTTGTTTTCTCTTTTAGTAATGAACCATTAGTCAACGAAAACTGATCATCCCTTTTAGAGGGACGGTCTTTAAAAGTTAACATTGGCTTTATTGGAGAAGCAACTTAACGCCAAAAGTTTTGTTACTGGAGAATCCTTCAATTCCACAACCAGACTCCTCTAAGTGGATGAATTATCCATTCATTTTAAATTCTGGCCCAGATTTAATTTCATGCAAATGGAAAACAACGTTTTAGTTATTTAAGAAATGGTGTACTACTGACCTTTCCCTGGATATGTTTCATTCTTTTGTTTTGATTTGATTAAAATCAAAATCTATTTTTAAATACAATATCACATGAAAACATGTTTTTAGCGAATTACCCCTATAGGGAAGAAGCTATTTCCGTAGGTCTCATGGTAAGAATTAAGCCCGAGACCATGATAACTTTTCATTTTGAGGTCCCCAGATGCAAAAAACACCATTCGTTCAAATTTTTATATATATATGTGTGTGTGTGTGTGTGTGTGTGTGTGTGTGTGTGTGTGTGTGTGTGTGTGTGTGTGTGTGTGTGTGTGTGTGTGTGTGTGTCAGTAAGCACGATAACTCTCGTAAAAAAGGTCCGATCTTAATGAAATTTGGTACAAATGTGTAAAGCACCATTTATTAGAGCGAGTTCGAAAACCAGAGGGGGATTTTGGGGGTTTTTGTACCCCAAAAATGGGTTTTTGGGGGTTTCCACATGTAATTTTTATTTAAATCAAATTTTAATTTTTATCATTTAATTCAGTATAAAAAACCAAACAATTTGGTATTTTTATCATTGCTCTACGTCAATTGGTTCCTGAGATATTGAAAGTGCTAAACACAGTACGTTGTCTAATGTTATTCTTATGGAGAAAAAGACAAATTGTATATCTCGCTTATTTATGAACATAAACAGACAAAATTTGGTATATGGCTTCATCTGGTTGGGGTTTAACCTTGTTTGCACACAATACAAAATTTTCACGTATGGTTCCTGTAGCAGCAAACCTAGGTAATCGGTCCCCATGTTATTCTTATGGAGAACCATTAAAATGTTATATATCGCTTACTTATAAATGTATATGAATGAAAATTGGTACAGTTCGTGTCACAATGCTTGACGCCTGGTTAGCGTGTGCTCTGGAATGACTTTTCGCCTCTATTTGGCTTTGTACCGTTAGTGTCACAGTATACTTTTGTAAACAGAAAGCGAAATTACTTTATTTAATTTTAAAACATTGGTTTTGGTTATTTTCGTTATTGTCTGCTTTTATTTACGATAAATTTGAGTTGTTTCTCGCCTTTCCCAGGCACCAAGCACTGTGGCCCGAACTGTATGTGACTCTACTTAGATGAGTACTAATGATATTTGCATAAAAACCCATTTTTTGTGTTCCTTGTTGCAGCAAACCTGCGTACTCATCCCCAATGTTATTCTTATGGAGAATAATTAATATTTTTAATATCGCTTGTTTGTGAATATATTTCTTATGAATTCTGTTAAGTGTTAATGTGTTATGTTATATATTCATTAGAAATTTGCTGAGTATGCAGGTTTGCTGCGACGGGGGTATTTTTTAGTGTATTGGACAATTAGAAAACTTTGACATAACTGTTTGCCCTAAATGAGTATTTAAATCAAAAGTTCCAATCTTGAGATTCATTTGAGCTCAGTTTTCTCCTCGCTGTGCAATAAAGATGAGTAGGCTTCTCAGCATACACAAATATTGCTTACTTTTGTGTAGCTTTCATAGTTCCCAGAAGGTACCTAGAAGATAGAATGGACGGGTCCTTTACCAGGTGTTGTCTGCGGTGCGAACAAGGAAGGTAACATGTAACAGGTACACGACGGAGCCGCAGACATAGTCATCCGAGTTATGCTATTAGTAGTAGAAATTAAATAATTCTGATTAGGTACGTCAGAAGTCGCTTGACGATAATCCAGTTATAATCCCTGACTTCCTTGAATGGCGTAGTAGTACTACTATAGAACGCAGTACAGCCCCATTCATATTGCACCCTTCCCCGTTCCCGATCCATGTGTGAGAGGTAGATATCGATCACCCCCATTGCCGCTACCTCCCCCCCCGGCCTGCTAACCTGCAGTGATTTTTCTACCAATGGTGTAAAATCAGATTAGTTATAGTTTTATCTATAATAATTCTACTGATATTTCTTAAACTTGGAAAATCAAATAATATGTTTAAATATAAATATTGTTTGAAGAACATATATATTTATCCTCAATTTTTTTGTTTATTCCAGTACAATACCAATCTGTTATGAAAAAATACTACAAAATGTACTTAACTTTCTGTCCTGGTAATCTGTGGTTTAGACCTGGGTAAAATTGCAACAGAATCATTTTAAGAATTTTTAATTATAAATTACTCCTGAATAGCATATCCAAAATTTTAAAAAATCGGACGAAATGAGAATTAAAAATGACGACAAAAGGAATGGGCGTATTTAATATGCAGACCTTTCAATCGACTAAACAGACAATATACTAAATAATACATTCAGTAGATCGAATTAGCAAGTAATAAATATAACATGTGTCTTATCTGTCTGATCTCGTTCCGTTTTCTCTCTGTGAGTTTGCATGTGTTTATTGTAAAAAGCTTAACCCATAAGAAACGGTTTAAGATCAATTAATGAAACTTGGTATGAATATTAATCTAACAAGGTCATGAACCCCTTGAAAGTTTTTTCCACTGCAACATTAACTTTCGAAATGGCGGCAGTTCTAAAATGATTAACAACAAAATTTAAATACGATTTTCTAGACAATTAAATGAAAATCCTAACGGTCTATCATTTCTAAGGATTGCATATCATCAATATCGCAAACACCTCAAAATATATTGAGTAGGCCCACTACCTGTGTAAGCACTTTAAAAATAAAATAATGATAGCCGTGTTCGGAAGGTGACATTTAGAAATTGTAGACTTAACAGGAGGCTTTTAAAACTCACTACGTATTTACTTGTTCTATATAGACTAGTAATTCTTCAACTAAAAATAATCATATGTGAATAAAAAAGCGCTAAAGAGCATTTTGCCTTTCTTTCAAACCTAATTTTTTTTTAATCGGTTAATAAACAACTATGTTATGGTTGTTGCAAATAACCACTGATCTACCTTCTTGAATCCGATATGGCGGCAATGATGTACTAGTGCTGATAAACTAGATTATATGGCTAGTATATATGCTCTATGATCAAACACTGATTTCCTCATGCCGCTTTGATGTACAATTACGTCCGACTTTGGATATGTTATTCAGGAGTAATTTCTCATTCAACAACTCTCTCTATGTTAGGCCTATTTTTCATTGAGTATGACTATATAATATTTTCTTGTGTAGTTCTGAACTAAGTGACCAGTGAGTTAGTAAGCACGTATCTTGTCAACAACCGAGCATACACAAATGAGATAATTTATTCTTGCATGTAACTCATTTCTTCGTTACCATCTCATCATTAAGTGCGTTAACATATCTCGAGTTGCCTTAAGAGGTCGGGTAATATCGGCCTATAGTATCTACTACGACAACTTTTTGTGTTATGAGAATCTTCAGTGATAGTTATCCCCAATTCATGTCATTGTAGTCTAACAGGTCTTCTGGGTCTGCCATAACTGTCAACAAATTGCTGCAGACCGGTAAAGCGTAGGCTATGGAGAAAAACGTCTGATCTCGTTATCTACATTTTCATTTGAAACTCTCTCCGACATCTGTACGTCCTCCAATGTTCGGTTCAGCGTTTTTCTGTAAACTTCGAGCATTTCTTCTTGTAGGTTTTCACGCACGTCTTGCCAAGCGCTTGACCACCAACACGTCTTGAGCAAATGTCCCTACTTGAATCTTCTGGAAATCAAACAGTTTGGCATCCACAACTTTTTTGGAATCGTTCTATTTGAAGAGAGCATTCGCTGTCCAACAAATCTCCGTGATTTAAAACTCCCAGTTCACCTGACGGTTTGAATATTTTTTGCACCGTCTCGTAGAAGCAATCAATCTTCCCCCGAATAATATCAGCGTATCTTTCAGATCATGGAGTGTACTGTTTTGTGTAAGGCTGGATTTTGTAAAGTGTTCGTTATATTTCTTGCTCTCTTCAGATTCGTGTTCATGAAAGGACCAGCTCCTCCCCACTCTTTCAATAAGCTGTGGGTCCTTCTTATAAAGTGCTGCTGACAGACCATGAAATCTTGCTGGACTCATCAGAAATAGTCTGTAGTGGTCAGCATATAGTTGTTTCAATCTACAACAGTAAAATTAAATGTGAATGTCACACAACCAGTAGTGAGTAAATGACACTGAGTAAACAAGTTGTACAAACTAACTCATCAAAGCCGTAAAATATATTAATTATTGTAAATGTGAGGCAAATAAATTGGTTGGGTTTTATTTGACAATGGCTTAAGCCTTGCTTAAGCTTAAGTCTTATTTGATTAGTATGAAAAACACACATTTACCATAACAAATGAAGAAGAGTTTAATATATTACGAAGAGAATTATAAAATAAATCACAATAAATTGGAAAAAATAATGAACTTTCAGAGAATTTTCAAAATCTTCTTAAACTTCAGAGAGTGATTTCAGCGGTATACTAAACTGTAACAGTTGGAAAAACAATTACAGAAACACTGTTCAGTCTGAGATAATAAATATTAAACAAAAGTTGATGCAGTCTGTAAAATATAAAGCTGAAAAGATCGATCAGCAAATAACCGGGTAAATAAAGTTTATTATTAACCAACCCCATTAAAACTGGAAAAAAACATATCAACTACTATTTTTTTTAAATAAGGTTTGTTGAAACAATTTTTTCTGGCAAACTGTAAAGTCAATTGTTTTGCTGACACCTGGAAGTACGAGTGTGTTAAAATCGGCACTCAGAATTCTACAGAAATTTTATTTTTGTAATAAACCAGCTAATTATTTTCCTGTCGGCCATGTTGTACCCTTTTTTCGCAGGTCTTCTAGCACAAGGGTGTTGTGAAGAGGGCAGTCGTACGAACGAGCCGTTAACGTCACGGAGTTGTCCGCAATCTGGTGCATCTTCAGGAGGACCTCACGGTACATCCTTAGCACTAGACCGTAGCCGTCGACCCGCTCCATGAATTCTCTTCCGATCCTGCCTCTAGTGGGATTTTGACAATGAGCGAGATTGATCTGTTGTAGAAAAATATTTTGAAATGTACATTATTTGAAATAATACAAAGTTAAATAGTTAAAATGTTTACTGCATAAGAGAATGGAAAACAGACTATTCTGTATATGTGATCAATAGCATCCCCTATACAGGTAGCCTATATTATGGCAGATGATTATTGGTCTGAGTTGACTGTGTGGATAACTTTCGACCATTACAATTTTACAAATAAAAAAATATAGTAAAAAACCATCTTGATATAATATCATCAAAAATCCATTCGAGATTATGAATCAGAAGAGATATAGTCTGAAACCATGACACTTCATTCATTTGAAATATTTGAATGTTTTTGGCATGTATTTTAAAAGTACTAATAACATAAAATAAAAAATAATCAAGAAAATTGTACAAAAACAATTTTAGATTGTTTAAAGATGGCCTTTTTAACGTCTTAACTATTTTATCCCATAACGGTGCGGAACTGATGCTTCGGTATTCGTATATCTCTAATTAATTTCGACACAATTATTTTAATACCTTGAGTCGTTTTCTGCCGTATAATCTACACAGAGGCGATACAGGAGGCTGAGGTAGTTGGTGCCGGGAGTGACGGCGTGGTTGCTCTGAATATCGAGATTTGCTCTTCTTCCTTGACATCTTCTATTGACTTCAACACGCTTCACAAACATCTCGTCCAGCCAACTAGGATTCCAGTCCTTCATTGTTGTGCTGAAACGAAAATTGAAATAATTATCAGGCTATTACTTATTACTATTACTATTATTATTTTTCAGCAACATTGCAAACTGGTCTAATAATCACGTGACATTACAGCTGTTTTTGGACTTCGCAAGAGGTATTTTACGGGTAACAATAGTAACACTTTTTAAATACCAAATAATCAATGTGTGCTGCTGCTGTGATGTGTTTTTTGCTTATCAGCAATACTTGCTGCTGATCTCTACTGACCTTGATTGAGACTATCTGTTACCAGCGAGCACAGAATTCTGTACTCGCTGATCTGTACTCAAGGGGAGAGGAGAGGGGCGTTTTCCCTAACTATAATATTTTTTCCAAAAGCGTGGCCTTACTTATTAGTAGGGGACATATTGTTGTGGGAGGGGTCACTGAATGCCGTTATGATAATCAATTAGGTTAATCTATCATTTCATTAACTGTACTGTGCATTTTGTAGACTGTTCGAAGCAAATATATATTCCCCACTCCAAACATTTAGTAACAACAATCGATAGGATTACAGGAGATTTTTTTAAACTATAATTTTTGTTGTCAGTTATAATAAATATATTTTAACTAACCAGCTCTTAATGACGCTAGAGGGTAATACCCCCCGTCGCAGCAAACCTGCGTACTCAGCGAATTTCCAATGCATTTATATGTTTCTCACTACTACATAAAGCCACTTACCAAGTTTGACAAAAATACATTCATAAATAAGTGATTTATAACATTTTATTTATTCCCCATAAGAATAACATTAGGACTGAGTACGCAGGTTTGCTGCAACGAGGAAGATAAGAAATGAGTTTTTATGCAATTATCAATATAACTGAACCAGGTGAAGTTACTTCCCATGTTTTATTAATTTATGTTCATAATTAAGGGAGATATAAAACATTACTTATTCTCCATAAGAATAACATTAGGGCTGAGTATGCAGGTTAGCTGCTACGGGGACAACCAACAAAACATTTATTTTTTGTGCAAATATCAATATACCAGTACAACGTGAAGCCACATAACAAGTTTCATCAATTTACATTCATAAATAATCAATATATCAAATTTTATTTAGTCTCCATAAGGATAACATTGGACAACGTACTGTGTTTAGCACTTTGAATATCTCTGCAACGGTTGGACGTAGAATCACAATTTAAACACCAAAATGATTGTTTTGTGGAGCTGAAGTGATTGGTAAAAGCAAATGTGAAGTTTAAAGTAAAATTAACTGAGGAAAAGCCAACAACTTTTTTCCCATAAGACTAACATGGGAGATTTTATGAGCATGTTTTTTGGATTTTCTCCGCAGCCACTTAACCTAGTTTAATAAATCAAAATACCATATTATTTGTTTTTTTAAGCTCTACAGCATGGTCAAAACCAAAATTAAGTGTTTTAAAAATTGTAGGGTGAAAAATGCAAAAAACTGATTTTTGGAAATTCAAAACCCCTATAACCCCCCTTCCCATGGTCCGATTTTTATGGTTTTCGAAGTTAAAGTCATAAATGTCAGTTTACACATTTGAGCCAAATTTCATCGAAATCAGGCGTTTTTTACTCAAGTTATCGCATTCACAGACACACACATATATATATATTTGATCGAATAGTGTTTTGGACATCTGGGGACCTCAAAACAAAAAGTTATCATGGTCTCGGGCTTAAGTCTTACCATGAGACCTACGGAAATAGCTTCTTCCCTATAGGGGAAATTCGCTAAAATTGGTAACTTTTACGTTAATCAACTTTGGAGGGTTATTGGCGGATTTTCAGGATGGTTGGGGTTACATTGGGATTTGCTTATAAATCAGCCTTGGCGGATTTTTGCGACCGGATGGGGGTAAAATTGAGGGATTTTTTCCGGCAATGGAGTAATGATCAGAGTGGCAACACTGTTATTCGGTTGTAATGTTGTAAAATTTGTTTCCTATAGTGTCACGGAAACAAATCAAAATAAGTGATCCTAAAGTGTATTCATTATTTAAGTTTGTTTCCACTGAATGATAAAAATGGCTAAAGTCCGCACTAAATCCTACCCACAAACAATCTCAATGGTAAAATAAGAGCTTCGCGGTCGCACTTCGCTTTTCCATAGATGAAATGAGATGCGTCACGCGTTACGCCTACGATCGCGATCGATCTTGGCGCCACGGCTAGGCCTATACGCAATTCTGAAGTACGCGCCGCATAAACATTATAATTTCTATGATGCTTCCATCTTCCGCAACTGCAAAAACGGCAAAACATTCACATTTCCACACATCAAATATCCTATATTTTTTAAACAAACATCAATAATAATGTTCTAGTGATTTTGTCAAATGTAAAATAAATAACGTGGCACCTCCAAAATCAGAGCCCTCCTGAAATCTTTGCAGGTGCCATGGTACTTGTGGTACCCCCTGTGCGCACGCCGATGACACCGGTGCCCGTCCCTGGACCTGCCTTGGATGACTCTCACAGGAGCCACATCACCAACCATCTTCACATAATATTTGTACTTACTCTCCGTTAGTGAATCCATTTTACTTAATAATTTATTGGTTTTCTGGCAATTTTGAAACAGAATTACTGTTCTGCCCTTGCGAGGTAATGAATGCCATTTCTGAAATTATATTTCATAGAGATTTTCTCTAATATATTTTGAATTTATTTTTTCTAGGCTATCTTAGTTTTTAATTTCAAGTTTTTTAAGGCGTTCCGTTATTTTGTCATCAAAACTTTTAAATTTATTGATGTATGGATAATTTATCTTTTCTAAAACATGACATATGTTAATATGTTGAAGGTAAGCTTCCCATCTTGCTCTGACAATTTTCAGTCCTTTATACTTTTTGTAAAGGATATATTATGTTGATCGGAATGTCGTTGGGTTCATCTAGTATTTCTTTTGCCGCAGATCTAATTAACATGTCGATGTCATTTAAAAACGAAAAGTTCTGTTTATTTAAGGGGGCACATTGAAACCGGTATGTTGGCCAAATGAAATTGTTTAACACAAATAGTTTTTGTGAACATTTTAGAAAAGGTGAAAATATTCTGGGTCATTTTGAATTACTACAAATTCAAAATGTTTTGATTTAAATTTTATAATGATAAACAAAACTATGAATTGAAGACATTGTTTTGTAACCTGTAACAAAACGTGTTGTGTCAAAATAAATATAGTTTGTAGTTAGGTTCATTCTGTGTTGAACCTGTTAACATGTCTGGTTAAACGTCTGGTATTGGTATATAATTAGGTGATCCACAGATAAACTAAACTGTAATATCCATAAAATCAACGTCGGAATTTTGAAGGCCGATGGGAAGGATATTCGAAACGGGGTTAGGCCACAGACGATGTTTATAGAACTGGGCATTTGTTTGATTGTGACGTATTAGCAATCTTGTTTAAAATGTCAGTTAATTCAAACTATAGTAGTTTTGCAAGGTGGTACAAGTAGTATATGTTTCCATCCAAAACCAAGATGACCACAAACTTGGGCCTTGGCGTAATTTAAGACGAATGTGAATTAAATATGAGTGTATAATGAGTGAGATGCCTTGTGTATCAATATATCCAGATGTATAGTATTGTTAGTATAAATTATATAAACCAGACGAAACGCACAATCAGAAGTCAATTGAAACGGTTCCAGTTTTAATCGCTCTACTTCTATGAATGGCGTAGTAATACTACTATAGAGGGTAGTGATCCCCATTCATATTGCACCCTTTGATATTTCCCTTCCCCTATCCCAGTTCGTGTGAGAAGTTGATATCGATTCACCCCAACCACCCCTCCCCCTTCCCCTCCTATCTGCAACCCAGCAGTTATTTTTATGACAAGGGTGTAAAATGAAATTGGTTAACGTTTTATTTATGGTAAATTGAGCATTTTTTTACTTGAAACTCAAATCTTAGTAGACACATTATATTGGTAAATACTAAATATAATGTTCATATTTATTTATAGGATGTCTGTCATGTCCAGAATGACAGTAAATTCTTAACTTTTACCACTTCTAACTTGAAGTATAAAAGGAAACTCGAATGAATATTCGCCCCTACAACACGATCCTCTGTTTTATTTTGTTTTAATTTAAACAAAGGAAGGCTTATTTGCATGATTTTAAAACACACGCCATTAACATAAACTCTCTTCTCTTTGTTATATGTATAGCATTTCTAAGTCGGGGCTCAAGTCAAGTCACGAAATATTTCGCGTTTCTATATATATTCAAATTCTAAGCGGAACCTTAGTAGGGGCGTTTAACCCTGTATCTTCTCAATGGAGAATCCAAAATTATTGAGCGTCCCATTTTAGAGTAAAAAATAGATAAATAAATAAATATCTAATGATTTCAAAGAGCAGCATTTTGATATCACAAAAATTATAATTCAATACAATATTTCAAAATACTGATATTTGCGATATTGATGGGACAACAGTTTATATCAAAATATTGCTAATTTGAATCACTAGGTAGAGTAGATGTTTTTATTAGCAATAAGTCATACAAAATTATTCCATATCACCCTTTGAAGATGGGACCTAATTGAACTTGTATGGGAGGAGCAAATAGAAGCAAGAAATATAACATGACTGGAGCCCACTCTTTCAGAAAAATGCAATAATCTTCAGAATAAATTGGAAGATGGGCAAAACCGGTAGACCAGAGCGCACTATTCCATTACAACCACTACTACTACTACAGACAGTAGGGCGTTCCACACACTACAACCTGCGAGATGGCGCAAGGTGACACGGCTGTCAATAGACGAGGAGAAAAGACGAACGAGAATATAGCCAACAATGGGCCGGGGCGCGGGCAAGTCACGCGTTTCAAAAATACGTTTGTAGCCAGCGCGTAGCGGGTATTGTTCTTTTTTTCGGGTCCGGCGGCGAGGCGCCTGGGAACGACATCAGGCGCCGCGACAGGTGCGAGCGCCACGGGAGATCAAAATAGGCGTAGTTTTTGCCCGGCAAACGCGAGATTCCCAGGCTCCTATAGGAGCTAAACGATGATGAGATTTTTGGGTCCGGTGTTTATGAGATGGAAGAGGTAAATTGCGACTGGGATACTAAATAAAAAAATGTTTATCAACGTCAAGGGCGATGGATATAGGATGGATACAACCGTTATTGTAAAAGTGTGAAAGACTGAAACGTCAGCGACATTTGGCTCTAGACGCTCCAGTTAGTTTATTTAGTTGTACCATAGAATACTTCTTTCCATTTAACATTTTCTCAGAACACATTGACTATTAAATATTACTTATTTTTATTATTGATTAACAAATTACAATCACAATGATTTTTGTAATCAATCAGAATCAGGTATATAAGTATTATCTTCCCCTTCCTGGCAGGTCCCTTTTTGAGAACCATTTTGGCTAATTTTGGAATTGACCAAGTCAAGTGAGTTTAAAATCGCCAACCTGACGGCCTGGGATGAAATCGAAATCATATTTCATATTACTAATAAAATATCAGTATAATAACAATAGTTTCTACAAAATGTTAGTTGGCAACAGTGATTGCATCACAAAAAACAAACAAAAGAGTGGCAATTATAACACGTGACTGATAACTTTAGGCTTTTGGCGCGGTGATCGGCGCTGGTCAAGCGAAGGTGATGGTGATACTGATACTGATGGGTGGTGTGGTGGCTTGAGAGGTGGTTTGGGTTGAAATATTTTCTTAATATTGACAATGACTACATAAACTACAATTGTAGTTGATGTAGTCTTTGATATTGATGTGAACAGTTTTTCTTTATATTAATGTCAACTGTTTTCTAATGTTCTAATGCATTTATGTTTTTCTTATTTTTTCCCGATCCACAATTTAACATGAGTGTAGAAAATAAGCTATTTTCAAGCGTCAAGTATATACTTACAGGAGAAATCAGTGAAGAGGTTAGTGCAGTAAATCTCGATCCTAACTTAACCAATTTTTTTAAAAATCAGGGCTTGCATTTCATTACAACATATACCATGTTTAAAAATAAAAATAAGGCTAATCCAGTCTTAGGCCTATTCACTGACTGTGTTAATGATCTAAACTTACCATGTGGGTACTTACATAGATCCTGTTCTTACAAGTTTGAATGGCGAATTTTGCCCTTGGGCAAGAAGATTATTACCTAACCATCCACCATTCATGTTATTGAATATTTAGGCCTAGGCCTGAGGCCCATCAAATAAAAGGTTTTCCTAAATCGATTAGTCCTAGACTTAAATACAACATTGGGTTAAAATCTCTCTGGATTTTTGTCAAGAGGCACTAGTCAGTGCAACTATGTTAGGTTGTTATGAGTAACGACATAGGTAAGAAGTTTGTTTAATCTATGGCAAGGACTGCAACTCGGGTAGACTTTCATAAGCGGAACGATATAAAGTAACGAATGAAATTGTTCGATTTGGTATTTATATCATTAGGTTGATATTTGTATCGATTGGAAAATTTGTTTTAGTCTGTATGTTAGTTATTATGTCAGGTTTTTTTTTCAAATTAAACTTGAAATAAAAATGAAATAAACAAAATGACATGATTTGTTGTTCCTGGCAATACATGTTTAAGTAATAGTGGAATAAACATTTGTTATCTGCCATCTGAACAAATTGTAAGACACCTAAACTGAAACATAAACTACCGGTAACTGAAACCATAACCGAATTACCTAAATAATCGTTGTACGGTACCATATCAAACAATTTCATTAGTTTTTTGATATCGTTCCGCTTATGAAAGTACCCTACAAGTTTAATAACTTATTTAAAACATATTAATTTTGAATAAATTTATTTAAGTTAAGAATTGAAATAGGCTAAGTTTACGTACCATCAGGGCCGTACTGGGGGGGGGGGAGGGGGGACAACTGCCCTCTGGGGCCTGGGCTCTTAGAGGGGGGGCCTAGGCCGGTGACAGGCATACCTTGAGGGAGTGGACCTTAAGTTAACTCATTTTAGGTACTGTATACCGTACTTGTTTATTGTTCATTAATATTATAGGTACGGTAGCTTAGTGGCCAATATACTATATTTTGATGGTTTGAAAAATTTTTCATTATTACGGAGTATGTCATAGCATTATTGAATGGAATTGGAACTAGAGCCTTACCATTGATGCAGCAGGGGCTGTAAGTTTATATTTCTCACCAGGACAATTTTAAAGTTTCTCTAAAAATCAAGAACCAATGTGTGATACCAGCTTTTAAAAAACTCTGCTACATAGCAACTGTTGCGGATTTGATAATTTTTTCACACAGTCCTCCTCGGCTGGACAATATTAATACAAAGAATATCTGTTTGAGAGCCCTCGGATAACTTGCTTTCTGTGCTTCTAACAGTTTTAAGATTATATACTATAAGTTTTGTTCTCTCTGTAAGATGTGTCGATTTTGCCAGCGACTTTTTCCGAACTCATAGGTTATTCTCAGGGATCCATCAAGCTTCAGGGAGGAAGGAGAGAACGTAATATGTCACAATGACTGTCTAGTTTGTGTTGCCTTTATTTTCCTATTCCTGTGTGTTCAAAACAACCGCAGGAGTTATATGCCGGATTACTTCTGCAGTACGGTACTTTTTTTAATTTGAAATACATTTTTACTCAGTTTTTAACTTAAGCTAAAAACACGTTTAAGAAAAAGCATGCTTAAAATTTTGTTAAAGGCCTAACTATAATAGTTATTTTATTTGTTTATTAATAAAACACTTGTCTAAGTATTGTACACTAAGTACCTATGGGCCTAAACTAAATTGAAAAATTATGGCCTCTTTCGAGGACATTTTTAGCAAATAACTACCGGTACCTATAAAGAACTATATTTTTATTCCTTGTGATTTTTTATAAAGATTGAAAAAGTCCTCAAACACACATTATCTTATTAGCAATGACTGCAATAGCATTGCAGGTTTTATTTTTTCTTATATACCGGTAGCCTTAATTAATGTTTATCAACAATTATTGTTGTGTTGTCGTTGTCCTAAAAACCAGCCCATTTAAATCAAAATAGTGATTTGGGACATATTTCAGATAACGATGCAAAAAGACATAGGCCCCTAATAGGGAGGCAGGTAGAAATCGCTTGGATTAGATGAGCTATTAGTTTAATTCGTTTCGTAAAATGTGTCTGTAGTTAATTTATTTCGTAAAATGTGTCTGTAGACCCTATTGTACTGTAGGCCTAATAGTCTAACATTTTGTAAGATCGTTAGAATTAGGCCTAACTAATAGAGCTCTCCTTCCTTGCCTGATTTTAAAGTTACAATAAAATATAAGAGTACAGCTGATTAACTTAAAATATTAGTATTGCGTTTAAATTCAACCCCTTACGAGGGGGCTCCAGTCACCGGCTTCCAGGGCCATACTCGTGGGGGGGGGAAGGGGGGCAGGGGGGACAACTGCCCTGGGTTAGGGCCGGGCCAGTGTCTTATTTAGGATACTGTTGTCAAAAAAAAAAGTGGATCCAGACAGCAACAAGGGCCCACACCACCAGACCTGCCCAGGGGCCCGTGAAAACTGAGTACGACCCTGTTGGCTTCTAACTGATTCTCTATGAGGTCATTCAATGTAACCTTTGAAATGTCCCCCCCTCAAAGAACAAAACACTAAGTTATCTAGCGATTTCAGTGATCAACATTTCGATAGTAACATATTTCACAAATAGTACAGCCATAAAAAAATCGAAAGTATTGAATATTTTGGATTTTTATTGAAAGATCATCATCTATGATATTGATATTTTGGTCAAATTGAAATCACTAGGTATTTTCTGCTCTTAAAAATGAGCCATAAATCAGTGATTTTGGATGATCTATCGAGGAGGCACAGGCTTTAAAACAGATTGGCCTTATGGGAGAAATTGCTAGAAACGGGAACAGTTTTTTTTTTACACTTAATGCCCCTAATGTAGAAGTACACTTGGAAAAATTTAAAAACAAATTTCTTTAGATTTTCTTAGTAACGACCTTTAATTTAAATGGTTGATTGATGGGTATCCGACTTAACGGTTTTCGTAAAATTCCCTTGTATGGTGTAACCCTATGTATAGATCACAATGTTTTAGGTTTGTTTTGTGAAAGGTACATTATTTTGTTTATTCTAGCAATACAGCCTATTTGTAGTAGAATATTTGTTATTTTATAAATGGAAAATTTAATTTGGATTAATCAGGCCCATAGTACGCTGACATAATAACATACTAGTAAAGATTAGGCACATGTAGGATTTTGCTATTGAATATAGTGGAATTCATATAGTGGAAGAATTAGCGTACTTTGCTTTTTATAGTTAATTATTTTCAATACCATGGCCAGCCAATTAAATTTTGTAAAGAAATTTGCAGAAATTCATTACCTTTGATAGAAAAGAAAAATATGAGGAAATTTCAGGGGTTTAACAATTCTGAAACTATCTTATAATATCTTCAACTAAACTATATTTGTACATGGTTCACATTTTCTGGAATGTCAGTGAATTTGAAACAGGTCAGGAAAAGTAAGGGAAAAAGTTGGAAAAACAAAAAACAGGGAAAATAAGATTTTATACAAGTCTGGGAAAATTATTATTTTATCATAAACCCAAAAGCACTACAGATACTGCACAAAAATCAAAAGTTATTTGATTTTTATTAAATCCGTTTTTATGGTGCACAGAAGAGGAATTGAGCCATATAACTGGAAAGGCAATAAATGTATTGGACAGTATCGAACTGTACTGTAAACATTTAAATAAAAAAATAAACAGGAGAGATTAAACGGATATGGGGAAGATGGAGGCCGATACAAATATTTGTTTTAAAATTATTACCTATTGTAAAAAGTGTGCATTGCGAGTTGCGATTCAGGGAAAATAATCTTTTTTGGTTAGACATAAAGTCAGGGAAAATTAAATTTTTTGGTCAGGAAAAGTCAGGGAAACAATTAACCAAATAAAAGTATGAACCATTTTGTAACGAGTTTCATGTGCCAATCAAGTGGGGATACAGGGGGGAGGTCATGGGGGTCATGACCCCCCCTCCAAAACCACAGACTTCATGTATTTTAACCATTTTTTACCGTTAAGGTTATGGTATTTTGACAATTTATATATTTTTTTCACTCATGACTCCCCCTAAAATTATAGGCTGTATCCGCCCCTGGGGCCAATACAGTTTTATTGAACCCAACAATTTTCCAAATGATACCATAATTTATTTATTACAATTTTGCCTACAGAATTAACTAAAACTAGTGGCTTGAAGGGGCCATTGCCCCTAACCTTGCTCCAATACTCTGCCTTACTCTTTACATGTTAAGAAATCAAAGCAATATATAAGTAGGAACACGTTTCACAAACAAAGTCCAAAGTAGGTAGACACTTAATCACATGTTTTAATAAAGCAGACGTTTTTAAATCCCCATGCTTTTCTTATAGGGGATGTTTTACATGATTGCTTGTTTGCTGGTAACTTTTTATAAATACTGCTATTTTCCCCGAGTCCCTGGGATCAAGAGCTTTAATTTAAGCAGTCTCCCATCATTCTGCGATTTGCCTAACTCCTACAATTGGGGCTTAAAAATTTCACTTACAGAATTATATATAAAGACTAGCTGGTACCCGGCGTGTGCTGCCACAGAAGAGGCATTGAATTTGTTTTATGTCAAATACTCGTTCATTTTCAATATGAGCTTGTTCGCTTCGCTCACTCGCCTCCCGGATGAGCTCGTTCGCTACGCTCACTCGCCTATCGAAAAAAGAGTTTGAGTTGCCATTCAAGTAGTTTTTCTACTTCCACTATGAGAGTTGCCATTCAAGTAGGTTTTTTATTTCCATAATGATAAACAGATGTTTGCAATATTTTAAATTATAGATATCATCTGATAAAATCAAAAGAAATCTTTCTTCCATAAGATTAACGTTGAAACTTTGAAGTCCAGTGGGGCACAGCCCTAATGTCTTAGGATTTCGGTTAACAGCCTGTAACCGTCCCAGGATTAACTTTGCAGGTGTTACTCTGCAAAATTTCAAAGCAATCGGATGAACGGTATGGCAGCACATAAAATACGAACGAACAGACGAACAGACGTACAAACATTGATTTTTATATATTCGATTATGTTACAGCCAACACAATAATTTTACAGGTGCTGTATTTTATTTCTTTGAATTTACAAACAACAATATTATTGGTTTAAATTTAAAATTGTTTTACTTAATATAGTTTTATAGAAGATGAGAGTGCCTAATAGTCAACCAAGAAAAACAACAATACAATGTTCAATTTTGTTTTGCCCTGCAATTCCGCTCTACTTTGCTAGTTTAACCTAATCTATCTCTAACAGTTTTCTAGATATCTATATAGAAAACAAACAGACTACAATCAAAAAAGATTTCCTGGCCATAAAATAGAGATGAAACTTTTTAGGGGAAAATTGTTGTTTATAATTTTATCATCTGTTGTTCATTTGTACTACAAAAAACTTAATTGTTATAGTTTTATGTGATTTTTACAAACCAAATACTCAAATTACTGTAAACATGAAATTATAGAGTTACTGCAGCATTATTTCAAATTCACATAGTTTAATGTCTGTGCTCTATAAGGGGAAAAGAATCTCTTAAGACTAAATTTTAAATCAGTTAAAGTATGACTCAAAATACAATGTTCGTATTTTTATTTATTTTTTATATTTAGCCCTGGACCTTAGACTAGCTCATGCCAGTTCAGAAAGTGTCATCACAAGCAGCAAAAAGAAGTGATCAAAATATTGTTAAGTACATTTGGCAATCGAGTGTTTGGGACCATACACATATTTCGTAACACACTTAGGGGGCGAGGGGGGAGCGTTGAATCGAATCATCGTTACGTAATTCACACAATATTAACTAACCCTAAGAGTTGGCGCACTCCCATATCTATTGATACTGTTATAAATCTTTCAAATTTAAAAAATAATTAAATTGATATCTAAATCAAGGTTAGAGTTAGTTATATACAAAATACTACCGTCATACTATTTTAATAACAGTAAAACTAAAAATAAATACATTACACATTTTGAGAAAGTTTTGTATTGCTTTACACCCACCTTTTGTGTTGTTTTAGAGGGTAAAATCATGACTTGATACAGTATTGTGCAGTGCCACCCACCTGCTCTTAGGTTTTAGCGAATTTCCCCTATAGGGAAGAAGCTATTACCGTAGTCGGCATGGTAAGACCTAGGCCCGGGACCATGATAACTTTTCGTTTTGAGGTCCCCAGACCCCAAAAACACCATTCGTTTGAAACTGTATATATATATATATATATATATATATATATATATATATGTGTCCGTGGGTGCGATAACTCTCGTAAAAAAGGTCCGATTTTGACGAAATTTGGTACAAACTTGTAAAGCGGCATTTATGACTTTAAGTTCGAAAACCAGACAGATCGGCCTATCCGAAGGGGTATTTTGAGGGGATTTTGTACCCCAAAAATGGGTTTTTTGAGTTTTTTACACATAATTTTTGAAAAAGTAAAATTTTATTTTTTTCCATTGGAATCAGCTTAAAAAGACGCAAAATTTGGCGTTTTAATCATTGCTCTACGTCAATTGGTTACTGAGATATTGAAAGTGCTAAACACAGTACGTTGTCTAATGTTATTCTTATGGAGGAAAAGACAAATTTTATATCTCGCTTATTTATCAACGTATACTGACGAAACTTGGTATACGGCTTCATCTGGTTGTAGACCATTGATATTTGCTCAAAAAAAAACAATTATTTTCCAAAGGCTCCCGTAGCAGCAAACCTGCGTACTCAGACCCATGTTATTCTTATGGAGAATAAGTAACGTGTTATCTCCCTTAATTATGAAAATAAATTAATGAAATTTGGTATGTGGCTTTACCTACATGAGTTATATTGATATTTGTATAAAACCCCATTTTTTGTGTTCCTTGCTTCAGCAAACCTGCATACTCAGCCGCCATGTTATTCTTATGGAGAATAATTAAAATGTCATAAATCGTTTGTTTATGAATGTATATTGATGAAACTTGGTATGTGGCTTTATGTGGTATTAAGATACATATATATGCATTGGAAATTCGCTGAGTACGCAGGTTTGCTGCTACGGGGGTATTTTGTATTTGTATTAGTAATAAATTAAATTTGTTACATTTTAGCTGAGATAGTATATTTTGTTTTTAGCGAATTTCCCCTATAGGGAAGAAGCTATTACCGTATTCGGCATGGTAAGACCTAGGCCCGGGACCATGATAACTTTTCGTTTTGAGGTCCCCAGACCCCAAAAACACCATTCGTTCGAAACTGTATATATATATGTGTCCGTGACCACGATAACTCTCGTAAAAATTATCCGATTTTGATAAAATTTGGTATAAACGTGTAAAGCAACATTTATGACTTTAAGTTCGAAAACCAGCCAGATCGCTCTATCCGAAGGGGTATTTTGGGGGGGTTTTGTACCCCAAAAATGGGTTTTTCGAATTTTTTACATATAATTTTGGAAATAGTCAAATTTTAGTTTTTTCATTGGATTCAGCTTAAAAAAACACACAATTTGGTATTTTGATCATTTCTCTAGGTCAATTGGTTACCGAGATATTGAAAGTGCTAAACACAGTACGTTGTCTAATGTTATTCTTATGGAGGAAAATAAAAATTTTATATCTCGCTTATTTGTGAACGTATACTGACGAAACTTGGTATACGGCTTCATCTGGTTGTGGACCATTGATATTTGCTCAAAAAAACTATTTTTTTACCAAAGGCTCCCGTAGCAGCAAACCTGCGTACTCAGCCCCATGTTATTTTTATAGAGAATAAGTAACGTGTTATCTCCCTTCATTATGAAAATAAATTAATGAAATTTGGTATGTGGCTTTACCTACATGAGTTATATTGATATTTGTATAAAACCCCATTTTTTGTGTTCCTTGCTTCAGCAAACCTGCATACTCAGCCGCCATGTTATTCTTATGGAGAATAATTAAAATGTCATAAATCGTTTATTTATGAATGTATATTGATGAAACTTGATATGTGGCTTTATGTGGTATTAAGATACATATATATGCATTGGAAATTTGCTGAGTACGCAGGTTTGCTGCTACGGGGGTATTTATATTATCAAATAATTTCTTTATTAGCATGATATGTGTTGTTACAACTAAACAGGATAAATAAAATACGTCTTACAATACTATAAAGTATATTTACACTTATACTGTACTTACATACAAGATGGTAAAATATACACAAAAGATGGTACAAGGCGATCGATTTCAACCTCAAGGCGATTCTCTGATTGGGCCTGATGATGACCGGTGTAACTGGTTGAAATCGATCACCTTATACCATCTTTTGTGTATATTTTACCATGTAAGTACAGTATAAGTGTAAATATACTTTATAGTGTTGTAAGACTATTTTATTCATCCTGTTATTATTATTAGTAATAGTCTTGTTTGATGTGTACATTTTGCTTTGAAAAAGTTATTAAAAAATGTTGTTAAAAGAAAGTAATTTAAAGTTTAATGATTCATTGAAATCCATATTCCAAATTGCTAATAAAACGTTGTTCAAAAGGTTTAAGCAGTTTTAAAGCCTTCTCCGATTGAGTTACGTATCACATTGGGGGGTGGGGGGAGGGTATAGCGTTATATATGGTCAAGCGTTATGGTGTGTTACATGGGGGAGGGGGGTGTCTGAAATGACGAAAAAATGTGTTACGTAATATGTGTATGGCCCCTTACCAGCTTCCTTTTCACCTTGGTTGGTTCCTTCTTGTTCTCCAGGGACTGGTTTATTGAAATCAAAGACTCCTTGCTGAGTCTAGATTATCAGTAAAGTATGACCCAATGAGAGAATAATGTATCTACAGTAAAACCTCGATCAACCGTCACTCTTTAAACCGTCACTCTCTGTTATCCGTCGTCCGTCTATGAGAATATTACTATATATTAGACTCATGATTTGTGCCGTACAGCTTAGTCTGAGCGTCTGTATGAGCTATTATAGTATTTAAAACAACATAAATATGTATGTAGTGGGAAGTATTATCCTTCTGTACACAGTTTATTTTCATTTCTCTGCCAAACATTTTAAAATTTAGTTACTGAACACATTTATAATATGATGTTTCTACTATCCGTCTATTCAGTTATCTGTCACAGTCCCGGTTCCAAAGGTGACGGTTAATAGAGGTTCCACTGTACTTTCCTCTTCAGGAGGGTGGGGGGGAGCCTGAGAGAAAGGCTCTTAACCCAGTTGACTCTTGATTTCATATGGGCTAAAGGGCGAACTAGGGTCCTGGGAAGAACCCTACAATGAAGCCTGGAATTACAGGACTCCCTGGAAGAGAAGATCCTTGCATGGTAAGCCTGGGAGATCATTTGGATTAGGGAGAAAATGGACCTGGGTTTACCCAGCTTGTAGCCCAGGTACTGAATAGGTTGAACAGTGTACAGTAGAAATCCAATTATCCGAACCCCAATTATCCGAATTTCCAATTATCCGAATCGATTTTGAGTGAAATAATAGAAATATAAAAATCAGGAAAATAACAGCGGGAGCGCGTGTAGCGATAATGCGCCGTGAGCACTAAAATAAAAGCCCGCGCTGTTACCTTCCGGACGATATTTTTGCAGGGAACAATGAGTCATACCCCCTTCCCGCCCTGCTCATCATCAGTCGCTACTGTTCTTTCACCGAGATTATCGTTCGAAATGAGTACAAAACGTAAACGTGTTGTCCTTTCGCTAAGTGATAAACTCACTTTGCTCGAGATGTTCAAGTGAAATAACCAACATTGAACAGTGAAATACGTACAGTATGTATTGAAAGGAGCAACTGTATATACTGTATTCAATTTAACTCCTGTAATTTAATTTTTATGACGTATATTCTTGATACAGTTCGCTCACTTTCTGTTCACTACATTTATAATAACTTTGTCAATAAAATTCTGATTTTTATGTATGGTTATGTTTTTTGCTTAATTCCCGAGGTATACCTGATTATCCGAATTTCTGCATATCCGAATTGGCCCGATCCCCAATTAATTCGGATAATTGGAGTTCTACTGTATTTATTTTCCTTTTGGAGTGACTCACTGTTCCTGCCCGATTGGTCTATTCCTGCAGATCCCTTTTTGCCTGTGGGTGAACAATATTTCAAAGACGTGCACAGCCGGCTAATATTGGGCTTTATAATATTTCATATATAAAATCTCTAAAAGAAAAATAATGCAGATTGGCTTAAGCCGTTGAGAGAGAATAAAATAAAGTAATTTTGTCTGTTTTAGGTAAAACTTCTGCTGCAACATAATGGTGCTGAGGGGTTCAATTATTTCTCCGACTATCTGACCCACTGTATCGTAGGGGACAATCCCTGCGGCGTAGATGTTACGGATGCAATTGAACTTTACGAGATCCCAGCCGTTACCCAGGAATGGGTCACTTACAGTCACAAGTGCAACCAGCTGCTGCCGTATCCTTTACTCTTGTGATGCAGTTCTCCTAGACATCTGGAAGTAGCACATGATATTGGAATGAATGAATGAATGAATGAATTTATTACAGAAAAACAAGAACAATAATAGTAACAAATACAAAATTGTACAGCACATATATATATATAATAAACAAAACACACAAAAAAATATATGGATACAGGATATTGTTTTAGTTTTTAACCTGTTGGCTTACCTGAAATTTGCCACCTGACAAACTGTTCACTTTCCTAAGAAAAATTACATAACTGTAGACTTTACTAAAACTGTCACTATAGCAACAATTATTGCTCAATTTACTTAATTTTTGCACTAATCTTTAGAGAAATAAATTATCTACAAGAAGAAAATACTTTTGACAGCATTTATGTATGGTAAATATTATATATATATATATATATATATATATATATATATATATATATATATATATATATATAGTTTATAAAAAAACATTAATTTTAAAAGGAGTTACATGTAAAAAAAAATGTTTCAGCCCAACAACTATTATGTACTTGTAGGTTATTTATTTTTTTACATGAAAATAAAAAATGTTAGTTGTACATTTATATTTGACCTAGATATAACATATTTTCCAAAATCATATTTTTCCGAAATTTGAGTTTCCCCAAGTATGGGCATATGCATACAAAACACATACAAACAAAATATGAAAACAAATTAAAATACCCCCGTAGCAGCAAACCTGCGTACTCAGCGAATTTCTAATGCATATATATGTATCTTAATACCAAATAAAGCCACATGCCAAGTTTCATCAATATATAATTCATAAATAAACGATTTATGACATTTTAATTATTCTCCATAAGAATAACATGGCAGCTGAGTATGCAGGTTTGCTGAAGTAAGGAAAACAAAAAATGGGGTTTTATACAAATATCAATATAACTCATGTAGGTAAAGCCACATACCAAATTTCATTAATTTATTTTCATAATGAAAGCAGATAACACGTTACTTATTCTCCATAAGAATAACATTGGGCTGAGTACGCAGATTTGCTGCTACGGGAGCCTTGGGTAAAAATTTTTTTTGAGCAAATATCAATGGTCCACAACCAGATGAAGCCGTATACCAAGTTTCGTCAGTATACGTTCATAAATAAGCGATATATAAAATTTTTATTTTCCTCCATAAGAATAACATTAGACAACGTACTGTGTTTAGCACTTTCAATATCTCGGTAACCAATTGACGTAGAGATGATCAAAATACCAAATTGTGTGTTTTTTTAAGCTGAATCCAATGGAAAAAAATAAAATTTGACTATTTCCAAAATTATATGTAAAAAATTCGAAAAATCCATTTTTGGGGTACAAAACCCCCCCAAAATACCCCTTCAGATAGAGCGATCTGGCTGGTTTTCGAACTTAGTCATAAATGTTGCTTTACACGTTTATACCAAATTTCATCAAAATCGGATAGAAAATCAATATTGTTGTTACGTTATTGATAATAATTTTAAATTATTTGATATTTTTTAGTGCAGGATATTATGTAATAGTTTTTACTATGGTTTTTTTTTGTGTGTGAAGGGGTTTTAGGATTTACATACTATAGTAGATGAGTAGATCTATTCTACTTTTCTTGATGCCTCATCCCTGCAGAAATATAAGTTATTAAGTGTCTGCTTGATTTTTTTTAAATTTTTTGCACTCATACATACATTCAGCAAGAATACATTCAGATATTGGATCATCATTCTTATTTTATTTCAGGAGTTTGTTTCCTTTTTGAATTCTTGAGATATCTTTACAAGTCGAACCTCACAATACAACTCAAAAAGAAATGGTCAGATCAAAAGGTACAATAAAACATGGAAGACTTAAAACTCTTGCATTGAAGTCTAGGAATCTGATGAGTACACTGTGGGAGGGTGACCTGGACAAGGCTTTTCATGCTGTTAAATCATTGCTGTGTTCGGCTGCAATTTAACACCCCACAAGCATTTGTATACATCCTAGAAGGTCATCTAATGGCATTGCCCTACCTTAGCTTTCCTGGTCAGCCCTACTGAAATGTCACAATGAATGACCTAGAGCAGGTATGATCATCAGGTTGAAGAAGTAAAGATTTTTTAAGCTAATCCTTAGTATGCATGTGTTTGGAATCATAATGGACAAAAATTAACTTTTTCTTTGGGAATATGAGACTTCTCATCGAGAAAACATGTAGCAACCTCATAGTCTGTAGTAAGTAAATGACACTGATACACACCTACTTCTCTGAGTTTGTGAAGTAAGAAGTGCGTTAATTTAATATGAGTATATATTAACAATGGAATTTTTTTAACGTTTTGATAGGGAACGGTCCAAACCCTGGCCTTGATCTTATCTAACATCGAAGTTAGTAAGTATCATTATAGTCCAAAGAAAAGTGGCAGCTAGGTCTGGAACCTTGGCTTGGTATCGAACCTTCACAAGATTTTCAGATTTTGTTCGGGATTGTCTGGCAAACCTTGAATTACGAGACAAGCTCGCTAACCACTATTCTACCCAGCCATTATGACCAAGAACAACTTGACAAATATAATTCAGGAACAAATTAAAACGAGTTCGCACGCAGCACGCTGATGTGAGGGAAGTGAATTTCCACATAAAAACCTATAAAAACTCAAAATCAGTTAAAAACATACATTTATTCCAACTTTTATTCAAATTTGAAAACATTGATTTTTTTGGCTGTTCTGATGCTCCTGGTTCTATTTACCTGCAATGCTGGGAATACAATTTTGCGCATTATAAGGTTAGGAGAAGTTTCAGTCAGGCTTTAAAGTAGGCGTGAGGTTGTTGGGGATGATAAAAGTGCACCAACAAATGAATAACAGGCTTTTCTAATGTAAAATCCCCATAAGACAACGTACTGTGTTTGGTCAATACACATTTTCTTTAATAACTCGGTAAATATTTATGCTAGAATGACGAGAGAGGGCTTAAAACTTTCGGCTCTCTAATTCCCATCTTTTTACATGCATTCATTTTACATATGGGGCTTTTCTGACCCTTTTTGAGCCCAAAAACTCAAAATTTGAAAGATTAATCCCGAAAAAAAGGGGTTTAGAGTTTTCCGATCGTTTTGCTCAAAGATCTTGTCCAACTGATTACAGAAAGGAACGTCCCTACCAAATTTGAAGTAAATCGGACAAAAAATGTGACCGCTAGAGTGCAAACACATATATGTCTATATATATATATATATATATATATAACATTTTGAACGACCCCCCCAAAATGTGTTCAGGGGGTCACGTTAGGAACTTCTATGGTGGTCCCGGGCTTAATTTTCACCGTGCGGGTCATGCTAATCGTTCACTTTCCAAAGGAAATTCACTAACAACAGTGCTCTTTGCTTTTGTTGGTGCAGTGCTGTGCTTTTTGTCATGAGCCTAAATCAAGCATGACCCGCACGGTGAAACTTAAGCCCGGGACCACCATAGAAGTTCCTAACGTGACCCCCTGAACACGTTTTGGGGGGTCGTTCAAAATTGTATATATATATACAATTTTAATATATATATATATTAAAATTGTAAATGTGCGGGTCATGCTAATAGTTCACTTTCCAAAGGAAATTCACTAATGATTGTGAATCTGAATTAATGGAACACAGACCATGGATATAGAAATGATTAATAGATTGCCCCTGTATGTTCGTAGCCTAAGTTTTAACCAAGTCCTACATTTCAAAGTGGCTATTGGCTAGCGTATTTTACTTTTTAAATGAGTATTTAATGTTCGACGAAGGAAAGATTTGTTAAGAAAGTTTAAGTCTGTGTTCTGTATTTTTTTGTTATTGTTTAGTTTACAAAAGTTGCTTTAGGTTTAAGTTATTGACTTAGTCTATTACACTGTGTATTTGTGTTCAATGACAATAAACATATTCTATTCTATTCAGACCCACAAGAACAAGAAAAGGAGACCTCAATACCTGAGAGACTGTGTATATAGTGTTCACGAGGGGAGAATGTGAAGAATTTTAAATGTCAACGTATTAATTGATAATCAGCAGATTTTTTAAACTACCGTATCTAATTGAGGGTCGTTTATTTGTTGCCTTTGTTCTATAGCAATGGTGTATTTTATTTGAATAAACCTAAGAAAGGTTTATACGTTTTTCTTTTTCTCATAACAAGTGCCAAGTAGAGGGGAAAAGCTGATGTTAGGGTTGGCATGCATAACGTGCATGCGTAATTGTTTGGTTGAGCATAAAGTTAAACATACTTGTCTCTCACCGGAGTCTGTTTTCTTACAATTCAATGTAAATGCTAATTTTAAATTTAAGACATTTAAATTGTTGATGTTTGTTTTAATTATTTTATAACTTCTTTAACAAATCAGTACTTCAGCTTTCAAAGGTGGTTGCAACCAGTTGTTTACTGGTGTGGTTGCGAGTTTTTCAAAACTTTCGCAAGAAGACATGAAGAAGTTGTGGGTAATGCTGAAGTACTATGGAGGTACCCACAGTTCTGAGTTCAAGAGAACAACCACTCATCTGATTGTTTCTAAAGCTAAAGGGGTGAGTTGAGTGTTTTTTTAAAAGTAATTTTTTACAAACTGAAATAAATCTCAAATATCTTATCATCTATTGTGATTTTACAAGTTAAAAAACTTATTTGCAATGTCCAAAGTGGAACACTGGAATTATTTGCATTACTGCAGCAGACCTACTACCTACTATTTGATAAAAGATTATTGTTAGTTCTATTCATTGTTCTCAAATTCCAACCACAGAATAAGGGGTTGGGCTCAGAGATGCAACATCTAAATCGTTGACCCTCCTCTGTAGGGTGCCTGCAGTATGCTGGTGGATGAAATCTTAAATTACATTGATGCGATCATAACTTTCTAAACATACTGAACAAAATAACTTTATTTATGCTTCGCCTGACTGTAAATAAAAATAATAAATATTTAGGCATTCAACTTTTATGTACGTCATCTTTAGGCGTTTAAGAACAAGTAAGGTGCCTAAATTAAAATTATTCTTTTCAGTTATTACACACGCGAAAAACTACTATTTACAAAACTTATTTGAAATCTGCAATAGTGAACTGTGCAACGCGAAGATACAATGAGTAATGAGTCTGACAGTCAAGGTCAACGACTCGAAAAATTAAAATTTCGTATCACATTTTCAAAATTAAATACTTGACGTGTGAGCTTCCGTTTGCACGCAATTTAATCTTTGTTTCCTCTTATTTCATTATTTATAATTTGAGGCAATTTTTGCTTCTAACCTAGCTACTGGATATTTATTAATTAAAAACGGACTAGGTTTACACAAAAATCAAACCTAACCTACAGCTGACAGCGAACGATGTTCGACTTCGACAGGTGAAATCCAGTAAAAAACAACCAACGAATACAATCATCCAAACAGAAAAGGTTGGTACCATTGTTACAATGGTATTAACCTTTTCTATTTGTGACTAAAATTTACTTCCAAGACCATGTTGAAAACACTGAATTTTTGGCCTGTCAACTCGCAAAACAACTTTGCGATACTCTGGAATATCCATGTTTCTGTAAGACGCTTTTAGGTAAAAGACATGGATCTAAGTAATGTATTATATATTAAAATAAAAGTGTAGAATGTCACCTACTAATGGTATATATTTTATTTCATTTATCGAACGCTTAGGTACAATAGTTTTAATTTGAATGTATCAATGTAGACGGGAGCGGCAGAATTTGATACTTGCAACCTAAAAACGGGATTTCGTGAGGCTTTTGCTAGTTACATTTTCGTTCTGATGTATTCAAACGTTCATCTTAGGCCTAAATAATAAAACACAATATCTTTAAGGTTTGAGGGGGCCCCCCCTTGGATCCGCCCCTGTGTCGGGGTGATGATGACTGCATCACCACTGATTACATGTCACATCTTATTTAACTTCGGCATGATTAAGTCCTTTCCTCTTTCCTAAGTTTTGTGACTGAAGACTGATTAGAGCAACGATGTAGTGATTGATGCTCCTGTGATTCGCTGGAATCTTAGATTTCCAATGAAATGTCCTATTTCAATTTAATCTTTCACACAGCCCATCGAAGAGCAAATGAGCTTACTTTATTCCCACACCCTAAAGTGTGTTGTATATTACTTGGAGGTTGTATCATAGTCCTGGTTCTTAGGTTTATTGTAGAACTTGGTTTTGCTACAAGACTAAATACACCATCAGGTGTATTTAGTCTTGAAGATAGAAGAAGGATCATTCTTCTATCTTCTGGCAGGTCAAATGTGATTCTTATAAATCCAAGGAGAGGTTTCTCAAACTTGAACTACAGCAACAGGATCTGCTAAAATATGCCTGTCACAACCAAAGTCACCTGAAATAGTGTGTGAAAATGTAGTAAATTTGTCAATAAAAATTTATAAAAAGACAAAAATGTGCCATATGTGAGTCAGTTATTTCAGTGGAGGTCATGAGTATTTTGATGCAAGTCACTTTTTAAATATTCCCTCCACTTTTTAAGTTTTTGTCAGTTAACATTTTTATATCCGTTCTCAGGTTTTGTTTAAGCTGTGATGTCAAAATGACATGATTTTTTTACTGATTTTGTTATTTAAAATTTGTTTCCCAATCCAAGTTAAGTTGATTCCAAACTTATTAAAACATCATGCAGTTAATTCTGTCATATAAATAAAATATATATTTTTCAATGTCCTTAACAGTTCAAAAATTATCAGATTAAGATCCATGACGTCTTCATTGATTCTGTCAAACAGTGGCAGAACACTTCTGAAAGAAATCCTACACAGGATTATCTTCCCCAATTTGAGAGGACATTAATAAAGGGGGGAGGGGGGTACAAAGGTGGGGTACTGAACTAATTCTGTCTCGAAAAATTAATAACTGATTGGCTGAATCAATTCCGGACTGAGCAATTTACATTGTCACAACAGGATACCTGAGTCTTCCGATGGTAAATTATCAATCTCCCCTGAGACTAGTATCAACATATAAAAAATTGATATAATATTGTTTGTAATATGTAATAAAGAGTTATCTATCCTGAATGTTTGTAATATGTAATAAAGAGTTATCTACCCTGAAACCCATGTTTTAATGCAGTGCATGTACCAGCAAGCATTGAAGTATCCCGAAAAAGTTTCCGTGGTGACGCCTGATTGGTTGGTGGATTCTGTAAGAGCCGGCTATCTTCTGGATGTAGATTCATATCATCCTCGTCTGCTGCTGGAGAAACCTCCACCCAATTCCGGTAATAGTTTTTTTATTATTTTGTGGTGCGTTAGGCATGGGTTTTTTAAAGGTGTTAGTAATCCAATCGTGGTTAGTTAAGAGGTGCATATGTTGGTTTATAAATATAATATTATTTTATAACTCTAAAAGAAATAATTTCATGATTCTTATGATAACATTCATTAAATAAGTTCAAATATTTTATGTCATCAGAAAGCTACTTTCTTCTAGGTATGCCTTTTTGGGGGGTGTAAAAACATATCAATTTTTAGAGCTCTGTCTCATAAGCTTTTTAAGTTCAAATGTTAATCTTATGGTGATTTGTTAACACATTCAGTTCAAGTTGAGTTCATGAACTCGATTTTGGTATTACCAATTTATCATGTTGAGTTTATGAACTCAATTTTATAAAGCTGTTTTCAAACCAATACTGTGCCTCAGCCAGTCTGGCTTAATGAATTAAACTTTGTTGAGAGTTTGACTCAACACTCAACTTCAACACTCATCATTCATTCATATATATTGCCCTTAAAATACACCCTAGATGTGTCGGCGTCTCAGACAATATTTAATGACTAGGACCTACCATAACTCAGTGTGAATGAATAGCTTCCGTTGATGGCATTCAGGCTCTTATCAGCGATTTTTTGGGGTTTGTTTACATTTCAATACAAAAACATGAGTTGTTTTGAAACATTTTAAGAGGGTCAGCTTTTACCGAATTTTCCCTATAGAGAAGAAGTTATTACCGTAGTCGGCATGGTAAGACCTAGGTCCGAATGTATATACAGTTTCGAACGAATGGTGTTTTTGGGGTCTGGGGACCTCAAAACGAAAAGTTATCATAGTCCCGGACCTAGGTCTTACCATGCCGACTACGGTAACTTCTTCTCTATAGGGGAAATTCGGTAAAAGCTGACCCTCTTAAAATGTTTTATATATATATTTATATATATATGTGTGTATATACAGTTTCGAACAAATGGTGTTTTTGGGGTCTGGGGACCTCAAAACGAAAAGTTATCATAGTCCCGGACTATGTATGTTATACATATGTGTGTGTGTGTGTGTGTGTGTGTGTATGTATGTCCGTGAGCACGATAACTCTCGTAAAAAAAGCCCGATTTTCATGATATTTGGTGCAAACGTGTAAAGCAACATTTATGACTTTAAAGTTCGAAAACCAGACAGATCGACCTATCTGAAGTGGTATTTTGGGGGGGTTTTGCATGTAATAATTTTAAAAGTAAAATTTTGGTTTTCACCATTAAATTCAGCTTTAAAAAACACACAATTTGGTGTTTTGATAATTTCTCTATGTCAATTGGTTACAGAGATATTGAAAGTGCTAAACACAGTACATTGTCCAATGTTATTCTTATGGAGGATAAAATAAATTTTAAATCTCGCTTATTTATGAATTTATCCTGACAAAACTTGGTATATGGCTTCATCTGGTTGTGGTTTATTATTATTTGTACAAAAACACAATTTTTACCGATGGTTCCCGTAGCAGCAAACCTGCGTACTCTGCCCCCATGTTATTCTTATTGAGAAAATGTAAAATATTATATCTCCCTTAGTAGGATTGGCGGGAGGTTAGAACCGGAAATGGCATAGTGGTTAGAGCGCGTTATTCCGGAAAGAGTAAGAAGAAAATTTTCCCGCCAAATTTGTGCGCCAAAAAAAAATTGGCGCCAAACCTAACCTCACTTTTCATCCCTCCAAAGTGTTACCAACTTAGCAGAGCTAATGTACCATACATAATTATATATACCATATATAATTATATGTACCATATATAACGCTACAATGTATAATCATATATATTTACATGTACCATATAACGCGTCAAACATAACCTCACTTTTCGCTCAGTGGCGCGAAGGCCCGCGCCGCCTGTAATCTAACCTCACTTCCTTCTTTGGCTAGCCTTCCGTGGCTAACTATCTAATCAGTGTTGCCACTCTAAACGCTACCTACAAAACCTAAATCAGTTACGCAAAATTATTATATGTATTATGTCAAACTATCTAAAATTATTATATGTATATATTACGTCACGCTACGATGTGTTACCAACCTATGGCAATGTATATTTCGCAAGCAAGTATAGCCAAACCATTATATAAAACCATTACATGTATATATACCAGAAAGTACCGCTAACTCAAAATATAAAACTATTACATGTATATATCGCAAGAAAGTGTTGCCAAAAAACTAAAAATCGCTTATATCTCGAAAACGGTAAGTCCTAGGGTCATTCTGACCCCAGAAAACTGCCTACTACGTAGTGTAGGCACTCCAGGGGGGTATCTACCCATATAAAAAGTCTTAACCAAAATATTGCGGGTTGCATCCCAAAAAATGAAGGGGCAAATTTTCAAAATTAAATATCTCAAGAACGGCTTGGCCGATTTTCACGAAACTTGGCATGTATGTACCTGTTAACCTCCGCTACATATTACAAAAACCTAAACTCTGTACTGCAGGAAGTATCAAAATAATTGAAGGAGTCATACTTTAAAAATCAATATCTTAAGAACGGGTGGGACGATATAATTGAAACTTGACATGTGGATACTTGTTAACATCCTCTAACCTTCAATTTTGTTGGAGGGTAGAAGAGGGTTGTTTAGGGGATGACGGAGGGTGTAAAACTTTAAAATTTAATATATTGAGAACGGCTTGGGCGATTCTAATGAAACTTGGTATGTAAATACTTGTTAACCTCCGCTACTATTTAAAAAAAACTTAAACTCTGTACTGTGGGAAAGTATCAAAAGATTGAAGGAGCTATATTTTAAAAATCAATATCCCAAGAACGGCTTGGCCGATTTTAATGAAATTTGGTATGTATGTACTTGTTAACATCCTTTACATCTTACAAAAAACTTAACCCCTGTACTGCGGACAAGTATCAAAATAATTGAAGGGGTACTAATAAATACCTTAAATCTCGCAGCATAATCGGGGGGAACGCGGTGGTCTAGTGGTTAGCGCCTTGGAATACGGTTCAGGAGGTCCCGGGTTCGATTCCCTCTTTAGGTTCTTCATCAAAGGTATTGTAAAAGTCGGGTCTTGCCCTTCCTTTACCTACTGGAATGTTTATCCGTGCTACATCTACTTTAAACGTGTCGGTAGATTTAATGGATTCAGCGTTACTTTGAATGATGTCTCCAAAAATCTCCCAAAGGACATTGCAGGGAACATAGCATGATCTAGGCTAAGTAGGGTATACTCCCACAGGGGTAATTTTTTAAAACTACAAACTAAGCTGTAATAGAAAAAAGAAAAATACAAGTCAGAATAAATCCGAGAGGAGTGGTGACGATTATATAGCCAGGCAGTGTCTATGGTACCATCACTCTGTGTCTTGAACATATATGTAGTGCATTTCTAAACAAACATCAGCTTTGAAGTATTGAGCCCAAACCTACAGTGAAAGACAGTAGTGACCTACAGTGGACCACAGCGCCTATATTACTTCACTTTAGGGTGTTTACTGTTTCATTGTATAAAATATACCATGCCAGATACTCTCTCAGATCCTAAAGCGTTTAACCTGGTCTTACACTGTGATGCTTGCGGGGTCATCACAACACCATCTTGGAGAGATTGTCGCTGTTAAGGTAAGATATTTATCTATATTATTAGTTAGAGGTTTCTACCTCCCCTGGGGAATCATTTACCTTTGTCGGAGACTTCTAAAAGTGTTAAGCTTCCGCTGGACAGTATCGCTTGGGAGGTAAGACAACATACCTCACCAAATAAACTGAAAGTAAACATAATAAGGAAAGTTTTATAATGCCAAAAACATGAAGACGGTGGATTTTTAGAGTTAGAATTACTGTGGAGTGACGATTGGTCAATCACCAACTCCCTTCAACACACAAACTCTGCTCATCCTGAACCAGTCAAGCTCACTTCATGATGAACACTCCGCTTAGCCTAACTAAACTTTGTCTTAAACAAATCTGTTCTGACAATAAATTACTTGACAACATTGTAAAAATAAATGCTTCCTACCTTATTCAACACAATATTATATTTTAGCACAGAAAAAACTACAATTCAGCACTACAGTCCATAATACCGTTGGGAAGGAAGGAGGTATTGCGAAGAATGCATTACGATAAGTAAATGAGATTATAAAAGACAGATACATTATTCATTAATAAATATTTTTATTTTTTCATTGTAACTAAAACTGCCATTATTAGCGTTTCCATATTTTTATATTCTAAAATCCCAGCAATATATTTTGCTTTAAGCCACGGATTGTTTACAATTCTGTTCTTGTTTGACAGAGATGGCACCCTCAAGCTCTCGAGGCAAACGTGCGGTAACAGTTTAAAGTCCCGCTCGGGTATTCTACCAACTGGCCGATTAAACCACTCATATATTGCAACCGCCAGAGGCCTGTGGCTGGAGGATTGTTGAACAGCTGCACTTGTGTGAGTACATTTTATTTTCCCATCATTTAAATTTCCCGGTCAAAATATTTCAAAGGCCGTGATGTATTTTGACGGTGTAATAGCTTGGCCAATCGTACCCAAGACCGCTGAAAACTGCCCCGGAGGCCTTGATGTACTTGGCCTGCAACGTTTTAAACTCTTCGGTCAGATACTTCCAAGTCAAACGTTTCCCTGCGGCCAGTGTTCCAGCCTAGATCCATCGAATCTCCACCGTCTAGGACCCCGGGCACTCCGTGACACAGTACCTCTGTATCACTACGCAAATCAGAAAAACACTAGCACACAAACTACGCAAGTCAAAGTAGAACTACAAGTTACTAAAATCTAACTCTAAGGAAGGTAGAAAACACTACTCTAACCAAAACTGCATTAAAGAAAAGAGAGATTACTGTTACTCAGCACATACACACAACACTACCCTAGCCACATGGAAGTGAGGGTTTGTTTACTTTCTTTACTGTAAACTACCAAATCAAACAACTGAATACAAACACAACACTACTCTAGTCAAGCCAGACAGAGAAACCTCAAGATACTATTAACAGTAGCTTAAAGGAGAGAAAAGGCTTGTAAAAACCAGCAGAAAACTACAGGCAAGAAACCGATAACCCCACTCCACGGGTTTATTAACCTGCTTGCCGGGGACCGTGTGGTACTTTGTCCATGTAATTTCTTGGTCGAACGTTTCCGAGTTCGCTGAAGTTACTTTATCGGGGGGGTTACATTTAAAATGACCGTAACTTCTTAAATCTCTCGGCCGAAAGTTCCCAAGTCCTCTGAACGTACTTGGTTGGATTCAGCTACATGCCAAGCCCTCTGTTTTTTAATTTAAATTAATGCAGAAAGGAAAGGTGACAGTAGGGTATTTCGTAAAGTTAAACAAATATAGGGTTTGACAAACTCTGTTACGATATATGATCAAATAGAATCAATGAATAATTTTACTGCATTCACTAGTCAAATATTGTTACCAACACCAACCTTGGGGAGTTGACCACAAATTACACACCATGGGTACACATTAAAAGACAACAAACATAAAATGCATTCTTTAGAAGGACAGAAATTATACAGTATTTCGCTCTGAGTCTTTAACCTTGGTTGGTTATTTGTGTTTAAGTTCGGTAAAACGGCGGGTCTGTTGTATTTTTACGCTGTAACTTCTCCGTCAAATACTTCAAATTCCGCTTGAAGGTGTTTTTAAGGGGCAGTGCCATAAATTGACCAAAACTCTTAAATCCCTCGGCCAAAGGTTTCCAGCCCCGTTAAACTGTTTGCCGGGGACCGTGATGTATTTTGACCATGTGACTTCTTGGTCGAACGTTTCCAAGTCCGCTGAACGTACTTGGTTGGGAACTAAATTGAACTTAACCGTAAGATTCTACATTTATCAACCAAAACTTCCCAAGACCAATACAAATACTTGGAGTGGAAGCAAACTATACCTTGCCTGAAACTCTTAAATTTCTCGGCCAATAACTCCGGTAAAGCTTTTCCCAACGCAGCGCCAGTGCGTTTTAAATTTCCCTGGTCAAGTCCCCCTCCCTAGTTATCTCGCGCTGTTGGTGCTGCTCGCTGCTCGCGCCAGTCAGTCGTCATGCCGCTTAACAAGTGCGAAGGCTGTGATAAGGAAGCGCATAGCGTTATCATGGTGTTTTTTGGGGCAAAGGGCTTTGCCCTTTGCTGTTCCTGCCAGCATCTATCACTGCAGGAGCTGGATGAGAGGCCCCCACGCCTCCTCTTCTGTGATCATGTCGAGCTGTAAGTACGCAGAGTAACATCTTAACTTTATCGGCCTAGTATTTCCAAGTCCCTCTAGTTAGTTTTCGTAAAAGTATAATTAATCAGGGGGCTAGGCGGGAACCTGTCAAAGTTTTAAGCCATTTATGTCTAATTCCCCCGGTATTACAATTTCTCGGTCAAGTTTATTTTATCATGCGGAAGCGGTTGCGATTAGCTCGCGCTGCCGGCATTGCTTGGCGTCAGTCGTAGCTATGGAGCCCTGGTGTATCGAGTTCCCGGTGCTTTCGTCTCGTCTCATGCCTTTGTGGGTGCATGGTATTTGTGATCGGGGGCACTTGGTACAAGCGACCCCGATTATAGATATCATGTACCACTACTGCATATACCCGAGGCTTCACACGTGGCTGAAATATGAGTGGTATGTATACTCGATATGCCACTCGTGTATGTCTAGTGAAATCACAAATTCAAATAAGTACACCTTTTACGTTACTTAACCGCAACATCCGCAACAAGTCTTTGTCAGCAAACTTGCCGTTACCTGTTAAAATACTGCTCTGTGATTGGCCGGAATAAGCTAGCACTCCATTGGCTGTAATTAGGCGTACTGCGCTCTGATTGGTCCAGACGTTTCCCCACCACAATACCTGCTCTCTTGTTGCGCCTTTCCTCTCTCTTTGCTCTCAGCTTTCGTTGCGAACTGACGACTCCCAGCTCTGTTCTTTGCGTAACTATGAATCAACCGAAATCACTTTTTCAACTTTGCGAAAAACAAATCTGGGATCGCACCCAGTGTATCAATGAACTACTTTGCCTAAACATGCCCCCAGTAATTTTGGAAAAATTTGTAGAAACCCATTGGCGTAACCACTACGCCATAAGTCAAGAGTATAGTAAAAAATTCTATGTAGGTCGCTCGGCATACTGTAATTGTCTATATTGGGGTACATTCTTACGTAGATCACTTAATTACTTTATAGAGATGATTTATAGTCAATGTCCTTATGTTACTTTATGCTCTAGAATCAACATTGACTTTGAAGAGCTGGTACCTCTTAAAGTACCAGACTATGTAAATACACCCTTGTATATAAAATATAAATGTAAATGTAATAATCCCCACTGTATGAATGAGCACGAACGAATGACGGTCACTGGCGCGGGTAACGAAAAGCCCCGTAAACCTGAAAGGGGGTCTAGTAGATTGAGGCGACGGGCTAACACCCCGGCTACTCCTTCGAACGACCCATGTGTGAATGAGGGGTCCAGTAGATTGAGGCGCCGGGCTAACACGAAAGAAGGACCTTGTACATTGAGGCGCCTGGCTAACACCCAGACTACTCCTTGGAACGGTCCGGTGGGTGAAACAAAAAAAAAATATATAAAAGTAAAATACAAAAAAGTATAAAAGTAAAAATAAAAAAAACGGGGGAGACAGCTAGTTTGTTTTTTGGAAGGTCTCCACGGACCATGGCGGTGGAGGGGCCATGGTTTGTCTTTAAAAAAATCTCTATCCTTTGTTTGCTCAAAGGGAGAGGACATTAGTCTGTACTGGGCATCAACCAGGTAATCTGGATTGGCTCACGCACGGAATAATGTTTAACCTGGGTGCACATGCACGGATGGTCTCAAACCCCATCCAAGCAAACAGACACTTACAGGGGGTTTATCACGGTGTGCCAGGGTTCCTAGACTTCTGAATCAAATAATAATAAAAAGTGACAGTCATTTTAGGCCATATAAACATTTAATAAGTTACTATAATTCATTGGTAATAAGCGGTAAAGATTTATCTAAGTACTTTAATTAAGAACAATATAGAATAGTTTACACGGGGTTTGGGAAACGGTTTGGTGAATACTTATGTTGGTTCTCATTTCCTTTTTCTACACCATTCGTAACGCTAATTATCTTGTATCTTGATGGTACTATTGCAGGGTATACAATCAAACTAAAGCAAACATCAACTTCCCAAAATAAAATTACGCTCTTCTGTGTAAAATGAGTAAACGTAACTCCTCTTTGACAAAACGGATCAATAAATCAGAAACATCCCTGCCAAGTATAAAAACTAGTCGAAGCCTTCAAGGGAACTCATGACACAACTGATGTAAATTATTATAATAATCCTACCAAAGCAAGAAAATACGCATAGCAGGAGTAGTAGTAGTAACATATAATGTTATTGTTTCTCCTGGACCTGGAAAATGTTTGAAAAGTAATTTTAACCTGGACTACTGGCAAATACATGTGATTTAAACATATTAAGCAACTCACATACAAGTAAACTTGTGATAAATCAACACAAAATAATTATACTTTGACTGGATTTCATGTTCAACATGAACACTATAGTTTATGATTGTACTGAAGATAAATAGGTCAACGCACCCCCTTCGTTAAAATGGCTCTCTGGCTATTTTTAGCTGTTATGATGTATAATTAAAGTAATTCTGGTTAAATTACGTTGACTTTACCTGTTATTTAGGAGCAGTCGGGTTCATCAAGCTTTAAATAATTTTTTAGCTATTATTTAGGCACATGTCTCTGCCTTTTAGCGAATTTCCCCTATAGGGAAGAAGCTATTACCGTAGTCGGCATGGTAAGACCTAGGCCCGGGACCATGATAACTTTTCGTTTTGAGGTCCCCAGACCCCAAAAACACCATTCGTTCGATACTGTATATATATATATATATATATCTATATATATATATATATATATATATATATATGTGTGTCCGTGAGCACGATAACTCCCGTAAAAATGATCCGATTTTGACAAAATTTGGTATAAATATGTAAAGCAGTATTTATGACTTTAAGTTCGAAAACCAGACAGATCGACCTATCCGAAGGGGTATTTTGGGGGGGTTTTGTACCCCAAAAATGGGTTTTTTGGATTTTTTACATATAATTTTTGAAAAAGTCAAATTTTAGTTTTGACCATTTGATTCAGCTTAAAAAAACACACAATTTGGTATTTCGATCATTCCTCTACGTCAATTGGTTACCGAGATATTGAAAGTGCTAAACACAGTACGTTGTCTAATGTTATTCTTATGGAGGAAAAGAAAATTTTTTTATCTCGCTTATTTATGAACGTATACTGACGAAACTTGGTATACAGCTTCATCTCGTTGGGGTCTATTGATATTTGCTCCAAAAAATTGTTTTTGCATAATTCTCTTGTAGCAGCAAACCTGCGTACTCAGCCCCCATGTTATTCTTATGGATAATAATTAAATGCTCTGTCTCCCTTAATTATGAACATAAATGAATAAAAACTGGTATACGACTTCAACTAGTTGAGTTATATTGACATTAGCATAAAAACCCATTTTTTGTGTTCCTTGTTGCAGCAAACCTACGTACTCAGCCCCAATGTTATTCTTATGGAGAATAATTAAAATTGTATATAACGCTTATTTGTGAATATATTTTTATGAAACTTGGTAAGTGGCTTTATGTAGTATTAAGACATTTATATCTTCATTGGAAATTCGCTGAGTATGCAGGTTTGCTGCGACGGGAGTATTTATTATATAATTAGTGCATTAACTGGGTATAAGTCCTGAACTTGTAGAGGCTGGTACTGTATGTGGGAGTTGGAAAGCCTAAGTTGTAACTTCTATTTTGCATGTTAAATTAAGTGAATAGATTCCTGGCTCTTTGATTTAAACTGTTTGGAATTGGTAATACAAAGGGTGCGGGATTCGCTCACCCCTTAGGGCGGGTTGGGGAAGGGGGTCAGTCGCCTGACCCCTCTTCGCTAAAATGGCTCTCAGGCTAATTTTACAGAGCCTTAGCCGTTACGATGTATAATTTAAATCAGTTATTGTTCAGATATGTTTACATTTTACCTGTTATCTATGCGTATTTTACCAGTTGGGTTCATATCTACAACCACGTCTACAAGTCGTAGTATATTATTTAACTGGGTTTCGGCTTCATGTGTGGAGATTCTTTCTGCTTTTTGGTATGGTTAGTGTATGTAATTTAAGACGTTGAAGAATACTTGTAATACCATGCTTATAAAAGCAGGATTCTTTCAATTTAGATTACTTTGGGAAACTTTCTAGGCATTTAATTGTTTAGAAACCTCAATATACTAATAACAGTAACTTAAAGGAGAGAAGAGGCTTATAAACACAGACAAAAAAAGCGATATCCCTATTCCAAGGGAAGCAAAACGCTCCCCTTTGATAACATTACACCGGAAGTTGTAGGTCCGATCTGGACCCACTTTGAACTGATTCTAAGTGTTAGACACAGCTAAATTCCGGGTCCAACGTGTTTGAATTAAATTAACGTTCTGAGAAAGAGACAGGTGACAGTAGGGTATTTTTGTAAAGTTAAAAAGGTACAGAGATTACACACTTTAGAGGTCAGATGTGACTTTTTGTTGTAGTTAGTTGCTTGTTAAACTCTGTTACGATATACCAACAACCAGAATATATACCCTGTCTTTAATACCTGCAGTCTGCATTCACAAGTAAAAAGATTTTTATCAACACCAAAACTAAATTTAACGAGGAGTTGACCACATCAAAAAACCATGAACAAGAGTAAATCTAAGAAGGCAACAAGCGGAGAAATGCATTCTTTATAAGGACAGCAATTATGGAGTGTTTTCTCCTCGGTAGTTTTATTTTTGTTTCTCCTGAAACCAGAGCAGCATTTCCCTTTGACGCTGTTATTCCTTGGTCATTTGTATCCAAGTCCGGTGAAACGACGGGATCGTCCTGCGGTTTTACGGTGTAATCTCTCGGGCGATTGTGTCCAAGTCCGATGAAAAGTGTCTACCAGGGTTACATTTAACATGACCGTAACTTCTCAAATTTCCTTGCCAAACGTTTGTTGCCAAATCTGCTAAAACTGTCCACCAGGGAACCATTTAACTGTGCCTAAATATTTTAAATTTCCCGGTCAAATATTCCCGAGTCCGCTAAAATCTGTTTACTGGGGACCGTGATGTATTTTGACGGTGTAATTTCTTGGTCGAACGTTTCCGATTTCGCTGAAGTTACTTTATCGGGGGGGTTACATTTAAAATGACCGTAACTTCTTAAATTTTCCTGCCAAACGTCTGTCACCAAATCCGCTAAAACTGTCCACCGGGGAAACATTTAACCTTACCTAAATATTTTAAATTCCCCGGTCAAACGTTTCCAAGTCCCTCCCCTTGATGTTATCATGAGGATGGGGTCACACGCTCTGTACTTCTCACATCAATATCAGTTATGGAGCCGGCTTGCACAGATTTTGTGGTATTCTCAAATTTTCATGCACCCTTACGGATGCTTAATGTTTGTCATCCGATACATGGTGTGCAGGTGACGCATCACATGCACATCATGTATCATTATTGTCTCCTCCATTGCCTCTAGGTTGAGTAACGTGCAGATAGTATGTGTGTGTGGTTTGATTGCCACGTTTGCCATTTGAACTCCTGCACTGGTTGGCTGGACAACTTTTTTTTAAAAGGTATGTGTAAAATATCTTTAACTCCAGTGTAATCAGGGAGAATACAACTTGGAAGTTTCACACTCATCCTCATTAATACATTTAAAGCAGTACTGTTGAGAAACGCACAAGTTACCTTTATGAACTTTTTATCAGGGTCTGAGGGAAGCGACTCGTCCTGGCGAGTCTCCAAGGAAAAAAATATGAAAAGAAAGTATCGGTCTTTTGGTGTTCTCCTATCTACCCTCATGAAACACTGATGCGCGGGGTCTTTGAACGCTTCGCAGGGTTTACAATAAACTTCTCCGCATACGTGAGCTGTCTTACGTTTTTTGGATGAATCATTTTCTTACAGTCACGGCAAAGTTTTAAAGTTTTACAAACTTGCCCCTGATGGGCTATTAAACACCGCTCGTTTTTGAAGAAACGGTTGCAAAAACGACATGTGATGCCTCCGTGTTCTAGTTTACAGGGTGGGGAGATGGTATGGCAGGAGGTGCATCTGTTTGAGCATCGATGCTCTGCTTTGTGGTCAAAAGGGATGTGGCAGGCTTCACAGAAATAACGGCATACGAAAGCAGCAGTTAAGTTTGTAATTACATTATAATGACCGTTATGAAAGAGCAAGTTAATTTTGAATCTAGCGTCTTCATTACCTCCTTCAAAGTAAACATCTCGGCCTTTTTTATCGTAGTTGTAGACGGTAATTTTGTATCTTTTAAGATGGGACTGGAATTTTTCAAGCTCAGGGATACCGGCACCTTCCTCCGGCATTTCTACACGGGCTTTTGCTATGAGCTTATTAGTTCTGAAAGTTTGTCTTTTACCTTTATCCTGACGTATTGCTTTATACTGAGGATCATTTTTTGCAAGTGCTTTACCTACTACCAACGCTCTAGCCAGGCATAAATTGTCTTTATTATTAATTACTACAATACCCTTCCTAGCATAACATTCCTCGTCAAACGTGTTGTACATCTCTGGATGTACTCTCCCCTTACCTACTGGTACGTTAATCCTAGCTACATCTACTTTAAACGTGTCGGTAGATTTAATGGATTCAGCGTTGGATTGAAGAATACCCCCGAAAACTTTCCAAAGGACATCACCGCTAACTTCAGAGACCGGTCTAAAATCTACGTACCCTGGTTCTGCACTTTTTAAATTTATCGATTGCATTTTAAACCAGAGATAATCAGTGGGTACAGCGTCGGCTTTAGCTTTTTCAACAATTTGATTAAGACCCTTACGAATCCGATCAAACTCAGAGACACCCTTGGGAGTGTTAGTGAATTTAAAAACAGTGTTAGTCCCGTTTGCAAAAGTTAAAGCTGTAGAAATTAAAGACTTCAGTTAGTTGCTTGAAAAATTCCGTTACGATATATACCAGCTATCCACCACGATACATACTTTGCCTTAAATACCTGCAGTTTACATTCACAAGTCAAAATATTGTAACCAATACCAGAACAACTAAAATTATCGAGGAGACACAACATGGACAAGAGTACATATCAACAGACAATTAAAGCATAAAATGCATTATTTATATAGGCAATAATTATGCAGATAATCTAAGAAACTTGATCAGCCGTGTCTCATCGTTAGGTTATGTTATGCTCTGTTATGCTCGCGCGATGTTGATGTCCAAAAATTGGCATCGACAAACCTAACTTAAACCTGCATCAATAAACCTAACTAAGACTGACGATGTTTCATATTTCCATGCACAAACCTAACTTAACAGAGCATAACATAACCTAACGATGAGACACGGCTGATCAAGTTTCTTAGATTATCTGCATAATTATTGCCTATATAAATAATGCATTTTATGCTTTAATTGTCTGTTGATATGTACTCTTGTCCATGTTGTGTCTCCTCGATAATTTTAGTTGTTCTGGTATTGGTTACAATATTTTGACTTGTGAATGTAAACTGCAGGTATTTAAGGCAAAGTATGTATCGTGGTGGATAGCTGGTATATATCGTAACGGAATTTTTCAAGCAACTAACTGAAGTCTTTAATTTCTACAGCTTTAACTTTTGCAAACGGGACTAACACTGTTTTTAAATTCACTAACCCTCCCAAGGGTGTCTCTGAGTTTGATTGGATTCGTAAGGGTCTTAATCAAATTGTTGAAAAAGCTAAAGCCGACGCTGTACCCACTGATTATCTCTGGTTTAAAATGCAATCGATAAATTTAAAAAGTGCAGAACCAGGGTGCGTAGATTTTAGACCGGTCTCTGAAGTTAGCGGTGATGTCCTTTGGAAAGTTTTCGGGGGTATTCTTCAATCCAACGCTGAATCCATTAAATCTACCGACACGTTTAAAGTAGATGTAGCTAGGATTAACGTACCAGTAGGTAAGGGGAGAGTACATCCAGAGATGTACAACACGTTTGACGAGGAATGTTATGCTAGGAAGGGTATTGTAGTAATTAATAATAAAGACAATTTATGCCTGGCTAGAGCGTTGGTAGTAGGTAAAGCACTTGCAAAAAATGATCCTCAGTATAAAGCAATACGTCAGGATAAAGGTAAAAGACAAACTTTCAGAGCTAATAAGCTCATAGCAAAAGCCCGTGTAGAAATGCCGGAGGAAGGTGCCGGTATCCCTGAGCTTGAAAAATTCCAGTCCCATCTTAAAAAATACAAAATTACCGTCTACAACTACGATAAAAAAGGCCGAGATGTTTACTTTGAAGGAGGTAATGAAGACGCTAGATTCAAAATTAACTTGCTCTTTCATAACGGTCATTATAATGTAATTACAAACTTAACTGCTGCTTTCGTATGCCGTTATTTCTGTGAAGCCTGCCACATCCCTTTTGACCACAAAGCAGAGCATCGATGCTCAAACAGATGCACCTCCTGCCATACCATCTCCCCACCCTGTAAACTAGAACACGGAGGCATCACATGTCGTTTTTGCAACCGTTTCTTCAAAAACGAGCGGTGTTTAATAGCCCATCAGGGGCAAGTTTGTAAAACTTTAAAACTTTGCCGTGACTGTAAGAAAATGATTCATCCAAAAAACGTAAGACAGCACACGTATGCGGAGAAGTTTATTGTAAACCCTGCGAAGCGTTCAAAGACCCCGCGCATCAGTGTTTCATGAGGGTAGATAGGAGAACACCAAAAGACCGATACTTTCTTTTCATATTTTTTTCCTTGGAGACTCGCCAGGACGAGTCGCTTCCCTCAGACCCTGATAAAAAGTTCATAAAGGTAACTTGTGCGTTTCTCAACAGTACTGCTTTAAATGTATTAATGAGGATGAGTGTGAAACTTCCAAGTTGTATTCTCCCTGATTACACTGGAGTTAAAGATATTTTACACATACCTTTTAAAAAAAAGTTGTCCAGCCAACCAGTGCAGGAGTTCAAATGGCAAACGTGGCAATCAAACCACACACACATACTATCTGCACGTTACTCAACCTAGAGGCAATGGAGGAGACAATAATGATACATGATGTGCATGTGATGCGTCACCTGCACACCATGTATCGGATGACAAACATTAAGCATCCGTAAGGGTGCATGAAAATTTGAGAATACCACAAAATCTGTGCAAGCCGGCTCCATAACTGATATTGATGTGAGAAGTACAGAGCGTGTGACCCCATCCTCATGATAACATCAAGGGGAGGGACTTGGAAACGTTTGACCGGGGAATTTAAAATATTTAGGTAAGGTTAAATGTTTCCCCGGTGGACAGTTTTAGCGGATTTGGTGACAGACGTTTGGCAGGAAAATTTAAGAAGTTACGGTCATTTTAAATGTAACCCCCCCGATAAAGTAACTTCAGCGAACTCGGAAACGTTCGACCAAGAAATTACACCGTCAAAATACATCACGGTCCCCAGTAAACAGATTTTAGCGGACTCGGGAATATTTGACCGGGAAATTTAAAATATTTAGGCACAGTTAAATGGTTCCCTGGTGGACAGTTTTAGCAGATTTGGCAACAAACGTTTGGCAAGGAAATTTGAGAAGTTACGGTCATGTTAAATGTAACCCTGGTAGACACTTTTCATCGGACTTGGACACAATCGCCCGAGAGATTACACCGTAAAACCGCAGGACGATCCCGTCGTTTCACCGGACTTGGATACAAATGACCAAGGAATAACAGCGTCAAAGGGAAATGCTGCTCTGGTTTCAGGAGAAACAAAAATAAAACTACCGAGGAGAAAACACTCCATAATTGCTGTCCTTATAAAGAATGCATTTCTCCGCTTGTTGCCTTCTTAGATTTACTCTTGTTCATGGTTTTTTGATGTGGTCAACTCCTCGTTAAATTTAGTTTTGGTGTTGATAAAAATCTTTTTACTTGTGAATGCAGACTGCAGGTATTAAAGACAGGGTATATATTCTGGTTGTTGGTATATCGTAACAGAGTTTAACAAGCAACTAACTACAACAAAAAGTCACATCTGACCTCTAAAGTGTGTAATCTCTGTACCTTTTTAACTTTACAAAAATACCCTACTGTCACCTGTCTCTTTCTCAGAACGTTAATTTAATTCAAACACGTTGGACCCGGAATTTAGCTGTGTCTAACACTTAGAATCAGTTCAAAGTGGGTCCAGATCGGACCTACAACTTCCGGTGTAATGTTATCAAAGGGGAGCGTTTTGCTTCCCTTGGAATAGGGATATCGCTTTTTTTGTCTGTGTTTATAAGCCTCTTCTCTCCTTTAAGTTACTGTTATTAGTATATTGAGGTTTCTAAACAATTAAATGCCTAGAAAGTTTCCCAAAGTAATCTAAATTGAAAGAATCCTGCTTTTATAAGCATGGTATTACAAGTATTCTTCAACGTCTTAAATTACATACACTAACCATACCAAAAAGCAGAAAGAATCTCCACACATGAAGCCGAAACCCAGTTAAATAATATACTACGACTTGTAGACGTGGTTGTAGATATGAACCCAACTGGTAAAATACGCATAGATAACAGGTAAAATGTAAACATATCTGAACAATAACTGATTTAAATTATACATCGTAACGGCTAAGGCTCTGTAAAATTAGCCTGAGAGCCATTTTAGCGAAGAGGGGTCAGGCGACTGACCCCCTTCCCCAACCCGCCCTAAGGGGTGAGCGAATCCCGCACCCTTTGTATTACCAATTCCAAACAGTTTAAATCAAAGAGCCAGGAATCTATTCACTTAATTTAACATGCAAAATAGAAGTTACAACTTAGGCTTTCCAACTCCCACATACAGTACCAGCCTCTACAAGTTCAGGACTTATACCCAGTTAATGCACTAATTATATAATAAAAAGGCAGAGACATGTGCCTAAATAATAGCTAAAAAATTATTTAAAGCTTGATGAACCCGACTGCTCCTAAATAACAGGTAAAGTCAACGTAATTTAACCAGAATTACTTTAATTATACATCATAACAGCTAAAAATAGCCAGAGAGCCATTTTAACGAAGGGGGTGCGTTGACCTATTTATCTTCAGTACAATCATAAACTATAGTGTTCACGTTGAACATGAAATCCAGTCAAAGTATAATTATTTTGTGTTGATTTATCACAAGTTTACTTGTATGTGAGTTGCTTAATATGTTTAAATCACATGTATTTGCCAGTAGTCCAGGTTAAAATTACTTTTCAAACATTTTCCAGGTCCAGGAGAAACAATAACATTATATGTTACTACTACTACTCCTGCTATGCGTATTTTCTTGCTTTGGTAGGATTATTATAATAATTTACATCAGTTGTGTCATGAGTTCCCTTGAAGGCTTCGACTAGTTTTTATACTTGGCAGGGATGTTTCTGATTTATTGATCCGTTTTGTCAAAGAGGAGTTACGTTTACTCATTTTACACAGAAGAGCGTAATTTTATTTTGGGAAGTTGATGTTTGCTTTAGTTTGATTGTATACCCTGCAATAGTACCATCAAGATACAAGATAATTAGCGTTACGAATGGTGTAGAAAAAGGAAATGAGAACCAACATAAGTATTCACCAAACCGTTTCCCAAACCCCGTGTAAACTATTCTATATTGTTCTTAATTAAAGTACTTAGATAAATCTTTACCGCTTATTACCAATGAATTATAGTAACTTATTAAATGTTTATATGGCCTAAAATGACTGTCACTTTTTATTATTATTTGATTCAGAAGTCTAGGAACCCTGGCACACCGTGATAAACCCCCTGTAAGTGTCTGTTTGCTTGGATGGGGTTTGAGACCATCCGTGCATGTGCACCCAGGTTAAACATTATTCCGTGCGTGAGCCAATCCAGATTACCTGGTTGATGCCCAGTACAGACTAATGTCCTCTCCCTTTGAGCAAACAAAGGATAGAGATTTTTTTAAAGACAAACCATGGCCCCTCCACCGCCATGGTCCGTGGAGACCTTCCAAAAAACAAACTAGCTGTCTCCCCCGTTTTTTTTATTTTTACTTTTATACTTTTTTGTATTTTACTTTTATATATTTTTTTTTTGTTTCACCCACCGGACCGTTCCAAGGAGTAGTCTGGGTGTTAGCCAGGCGCCTCAATGTACAAGGTCCTTCTTTCGTGTTAGCCCGGCGCCTCAATCTACTGGACCCCTCATTCACACATGGGTCGTTCGAAGGAGTAGCCGGGGTGTTAGCCCGTCGCCTCAATCTACTAGACCCCCTTTCAGGTTTACGGGGCTTTTCGTTACCCGCGCCAGTGACCGTCATTCGTTCGTGCTCATTCATACAGTGGGGATTATTACATTTACATTTATATTTTATATACAAGGGTGTATTTACATAGTCTGGTACTTTAAGAGGTACCAGCTCTTCAAAGTCAATGTTGATTCTAGAGCATAAAGTAACATAAGGACATTGACTATAAATCATCTCTATAAAGTAATTAAGTGATCTACGTAAGAATGTACCCCAATATAGACAATTACAGTATGCCGAGCGACCTACATAGAATTTTTTACTATACTCTTGACTTATGGCGTAGTGGTTACGCCAATGGGTTTCTACAAATTTTTCCAAAATTACTGGGGGCATGTTTAGGCAAAGTAGTTCATTGATACACTGGGTGCGATCCCAGATTTGTTTTTCGCAAAGTTGAAAAAGTGATTTCGGTTGATTCATAGTTACGCAAAGAACAGAGCTGGGAGTCGTCAGTTCGCAACGAAAGCTGAGAGCAAAGAGAGAGGAAAGGCGCAACAAGAGAGCAGGTATTGTGGTGGGGAAACGTCTGGACCAATCAGAGCGCAGTACGCCTAATTACAGCCAATGGAGTGCTAGCTTATTCCGGCCAATCACAGAGCAGTATTTTAACAGGTAACGGCAAGTTTGCTGACAAAGACTTGTTGCGGATGTTGCGGTTAAGTAACGTAAAAGGTGTACTTATTTGAATTTGTGATTTCACTAGACATACACGAGTGGCATATCGAGTATACATACCACTCATATTTCAGCCACGTGTGAAGCCTCGGGTATATGCAGTAGTGGTACATGATATCTATAATCGGGGTCGCTTGTACCAAGTGCCCCCGATCACAAATACCATGCACCCACAAAGGCATGAGACGAGACGAAAGCACCGGGAACTCGATACACCAGGGCTCCATAGCTACGACTGACGCCAAGCAATGCCGGCAGCGCGAGCTAATCGCAACCGCTTCCGCATGATAAAATAAACTTGACCGAGAAATTGTAATACCGGGGGAATTAGACATAAATGGCTTAAAACTTTGACAGGTTCCCGCCTAGCCCCCTGATTAATTATACTTTTACGAAAACTAACTAGAGGGACTTGGAAATACTAGGCCGATAAAGTTAAGATGTTACTCTGCGTACTTACAGCTCGACATGATCACAGAAGAGGAGGCGTGGGGGCCTCTCATCCAGCTCCTGCAGTGATAGATGCTGGCAGGAACAGCAAAGGGCAAAGCCCTTTGCCCCAAAAAACACCATGATAACGCTATGCGCTTCCTTATCACAGCCTTCGCACTTGTTAAGCGGCATGACGACTGACTGGCGCGAGCAGCGAGCAGCACCAACAGCGCGAGATAACTAGGGAGGGGGACTTGACCAGGGAAATTTAAAACGCACTGGCGCTGCGTTGGGAAAAGCTTTACCGGAGTTATTGGCCGAGAAATTTAAGAGTTTCAGGCAAGGTATAGTTTGCTTCCACTCCAAGTATTTGTATTGGTCTTGGGAAGTTTTGGTTGATAAATGTAGAATCTTACGGTTAAGTTCAATTTAGTTCCCAACCAAGTACGTTCAGCGGACTTGGAAACGTTCGACCAAGAAGTCACATGGTCAAAATACATCACGGTCCCCGGCAAACAGTTTAACGGGGCTGGAAACCTTTGGCCGAGGGATTTAAGAGTTTTGGTCAATTTATGGCACTGCCCCTTAAAAACACCTTCAAGCGGAATTTGAAGTATTTGACGGAGAAGTTACAGCGTAAAAATACAACAGACCCGCCGTTTTACCGAACTTAAACACAAATAACCAACCAAGGTTAAAGACTCAGAGCGAAATACTGTATAATTTCTGTCCTTCTAAAGAATGCATTTTATGTTTGTTGTCTTTTAATGTGTACCCATGGTGTGTAATTTGTGGTCAACTCCCCAAGGTTGGTGTTGGTAACAATATTTGACTAGTGAATGCAGTAAAATTATTCATTGATTCTATTTGATCATATATCGTAACAGAGTTTGTCAAACCCTATATTTGTTTAACTTTACGAAATACCCTACTGTCACCTTTCCTTTCTGCATTAATTTAAATTAAAAAACAGAGGGCTTGGCATGTAGCTGAATCCAACCAAGTACGTTCAGAGGACTTGGGAACTTTCGGCCGAGAGATTTAAGAAGTTACGGTCATTTTAAATGTAACCCCCCCGATAAAGTAACTTCAGCGAACTCGGAAACGTTCGACCAAGAAATTACATGGACAAAGTACCACACGGTCCCCGGCAAGCAGGTTAATAAACCCGTGGAGTGGGGTTATCGGTTTCTTGCCTGTAGTTTTCTGCTGGTTTTTACAAGCCTTTTCTCTCCTTTAAGCTACTGTTAATAGTATCTTGAGGTTTCTCTGTCTGGCTTGACTAGAGTAGTGTTGTGTTTGTATTCAGTTGTTTGATTTGGTAGTTTACAGTAAAGTAAGTAAACAAACCCTCACTTCCATGTGGCTAGGGTAGTGTTGTGTGTATGTGCTGAGTAACAGTAATCTCTCTTTTCTTTAATGCAGTTTTGGTTAGAGTAGTGTTTTCTACCTTCCTTAGAGTTAGATTTTAGTAACTTGTAGTTCTACTTTGACTTGCGTAGTTTGTGTGCTAGTGTTTTTCTGATTTGCGTAGTGATACAGAGGTACTGTGTCACGGAGTGCCCGGGGTCCTAGACGGTGGAGATTCGATGGATCTAGGCTGGAACACTGGCCGCAGGGAAACGTTTGACTTGGAAGTATCTGACCGAAGAGTTTAAAACGTTGCAGGCCAAGTACATCAAGGCCTCCGGGGCAGTTTTCAGCGGTCTTGGGTACGATTGGCCAAGCTATTACACCGTCAAAATACATCACGGCCTTTGAAATATTTTGACCGGGAAATTTAAATGATGGGAAAATAAAATGTACTCACACAAGTGCAGCTGTTCAACAATCCTCCAGCCACAGGCCTCTGGCGGTTGCAATATATGAGTGGTTGAATCGGCCAGTTAGTAGAATACCCGAGCGGGACTTTAAACTGTTACCGCACGTTTGCCTCGAGAGCTTGAGGGTGCCATCTCTGTCAAACAAGAACAGAATTGTAAACAATCCGTGGCTTAAAGCAAAATATATTGCTGGGATTTTAGAATATAAAAATATGGAAACGCTAATAATGGCAGTTTTAGTTACAATGAAAAAAATAAAAATATTTATTAATGAATAATGTATCTGTCTTTTATAATCTCATTTACTTATCGTAATGCATTCTTCGCAATACCTCCTTCCTTCCCAACGGTATTATGGACTGTAGTGCTGAATTGTAGTTTTTTCTGTGCTAAAATATAATATTGTGTTGAATAAGGTAGGAAGCATTTATTTTTACAATGTTGTCAAGTAATTTATTGTCAGAACAGATTTGTTTAAGACAAAGTTTAGTTAGGCTAAGCGGAGTGTTCATCATGAAGTGAGCTTGACTGGTTCAGGATGAGCAGAGTTTGTGTGTTGAAGGGAGTTGGTGATTGACCAATCGTCACTCCACAGTAATTCTAACTCTAAAAATCCACCGTCTTCATGTTTTTGGCATTATAAAACTTTCCTTATTATGTTTACTTTCAGTTTATTTGGTGAGGTATGTTGTCTTACCTCCCAAGCGATACTGTCCAGCGGAAGCTTAACACTTTTAGAAGTCTCCGACAAAGGTAAATGATTCCCCAGGGGAGGTAGAAACCTCTAACTAATAATATAGATAAATATCTTACCTTAACAGCGACAATCTCTCCAAGATGGTGTTGTGATGACCCCGCAAGCATCACAGTGTAAGACCAGGTTAAACGCTTTAGGATCTGAGAGAGTATCTGGCATGGTATATTTTATACAATGAAACAGTAAACACCCTAAAGTGAAGTAATATAGGCGCTGTGGTCCACTGTAGGTCACTACTGTCTTTCACTGTAGGTTTGGGCTCAATACTTCAAAGCTGATGTTTGTTTAGAAATGCACTACATATATGTTCAAGACACAGAGTGATGGTACCATAGACACTGCCTGGCTATATAATCGTCACCACTCCTCTCGGATTTATTCTGACTTGTATTTTTCTTTTTTCTATTACAGCTTAGTTTGTAGTTTTAAAAAATTACCCCTGTGGGAGTATACCCTACTTAGCCTAGATCATGCTATGTTCCCTGCAATGTCCTTTGGGAGATTTTTGGAGACATCATTCAAAGTAACGCTGAATCCATTAAATCTACCGACACGTTTAAAGTAGATGTAGCACGGATAAACATTCCAGTAGGTAAAGGAAGGGCAAGACCCGACTTTTACAATACCTTTGATGAAGAACCTAAAGAGGGAATCGAACCCGGGACCTCCTGAACCGTATTCCAAGGCGCTAACCACTAGACCACCGCGTTCCCCCCGATTATGCTGCGAGATTTAAGGTATTTATTAGTACCCCTTCAATTATTTTGATACTTGCCCGCAGTACAGGGGTTAAGTTTTTTGTAAGATGTAAAGGATGTTAACAAGTACATACATACCAAATTTCATTAAAATCGGCCAAGCCGTTCTTGGGATATTGATTTTTAAAATATAGCTCCTTCAATCTTTTGATACTTTCCCACAGTACAGAGTTTAAGTTTTTTTTAAATAGTAGCGGAGGTTAACAAGTATTTACATACCAAGTTTCATTAGAATCGGCCAAGCCGTTCTCAATATATTAAATTTTAAAGTTTTACACCCTCCGTCATCCCCTAAACAACCCTCTTCTACCCTCCAACAAAATTGAAGGTTAGAGGATGTTAACAAGTATCCACATGTCAAGTTTCAATTATATCGTCCCACCCGTTCTTAAGATATTGATTTTTAAAGTATGACTCCTTCAATTATTTTGATACTTCCTGCAGTACAGAGTTTAGGTTTTTGTAATATGTAGCGGAGGTTAACAGGTACATACATGCCAAGTTTCGTGAAAATCGGCCAAGCCGTTCTTGAGATATTTAATTTTGAAAATTTGCCCCTTCATTTTTTGGGATGCAACCCGCAATATTTTGGTTAAGACTTTTTATATGGGTAGATACCCCCCTGGAGTGCCTACACTACGTAGTAGGCAGTTTTCTGGGGTCAGAATGACCCTAGGACTTACCGTTTTCGAGATATAAGCGATTTTTAGTTTTTTGGCAACACTTTCTTGCGATATATACATGTAATAGTTTTATATTTTGAGTTAGCGGTACTTTCTGGTATATATACATGTAATGGTTTTATATAATGGTTTGGCTGTACTTGCTTGCGAAATATACATTGCCATAGGTTGGTAACACATCGTAGCGTGACGTAATATATACATATAATAATTTTAGATAGTTTGACATAATACATATAATAATTTTGCGTAACTGATTTAGGTTTTGTAGGTAGCGTTTAGAGTGGCAACACTGATTAGATAGTTAGCCACGGAAGGCTAGCCAAAGAAGGAAGTGAGGTTAGATTACAGGCGGCGCGGGCCTTCGCGCCACTGAGCGAAAAGTGAGGTTATGTTTGACGCGTTATATGGTACATGTAAATATATATGATTATACATTGTAGCGTTATATATGGTACATATAATTATATATGGTATATATAATTATGTATGGTACATTAGCTCTGCTAAGTTGGTAACACTTTGGAGGGATGAAAAGTGAGGTTAGGTTTGGCGCCAATTTTTTTTGGCGCGCAAATTTGGCGGGAAAATTTTCTTCTTACTCTTTCCGGAATAACGCGCTCTAACCACTATGCCATTTCCGGTTCTAACCTCCCGCCAATCCTACTTCCCTTAATTACAAACATAAATTAATAAAACTTGGTATGTGCCTTCCCCTAGTTGAGTTCTATTAATGTTTGCATAAAAACCCATTTTTTGTGTTCCTTTTTACAGCAAACCTGCTTACTCAGCTCCCATGTTATTCTTATAGAGAATAATTTAAATGGCATATATCGCTTATTTATGAATGTATATTGATCAAACTTGGTATGTGGCTTGACCTAGTTGAGTTATATTTGTATTTCCATAAAAATCCATATTTTGTGTGCCTTGTTGCAGTAAACCTGCGTACTCAGCCCCCATGTTATTCTTATGGAGAATAATAAAAATGTTATATATTGCTTATTTATGAATGTATAAAGGAACTTGGTTTGTGGCTTTATGCGGTATTAAGACAAATATAATTATTGGAAATTCCCTTAGTACGCAGGTTTGCTGCGACGGGGGTATTTTTAAATGTGGTTTGTGGTGTGTGTTACATTGCGGCTCGCGGCCTCTACTGTTATGCCGATGGCAGAACTGCAGAATGGGTTTATGAACTCCATAAATGTTGGACACTAATGTTAAGAAGAGAAAAACTTGCTTACCTCCATCATCCTCTTAACTAGTAAATAAATTATCAAAACCTTTATAAATCATAAAAACTAGAAAATTGCTTTAATCATTATTTGAAACCTCAATATGAAAAAACACCAAGTTTTTTAAAACCAAATACTTACAATACAATTAGACCTCGTGCGGATCTTCGTGAAGCCTGAGTAGGGGGTGCCAGCAGAAGAGTGGGGGGGATAGCGTTGAAGGGGAAGTTCACAATACCATGTGACAATACTATTCCTGCGGAAAACATTTGTCTAATATTTGGAATATTTGTTCTTGTACGATCAGCTGTTTTTTACTCTTAAAAGAGTGTATTTGCTTTTGCTGATTGTTTAATGTAATTTCAATATTTTTACCTATAAAAGTAATGTTTAAATATATGGGCGCAGCAAACTCACTAGGTTGAAGGCAAATTAAATTAATTTGTGTTAGGCATAATCAATAAAGGCTGTCTCACACTTTTCGCGAATACGCCCAAACACTCGGCCGAACTCCGAATGTTCGGAGTAGTAGTGATGAGAAGTGTGGGAGCTGCACGAACTTGTTGGTACCAGTACACTATCACCAAATGATTCACTTGAATGACCCGCCGAATGTTCGGAACGAGTTGTGACAACGAGTCTTGCACCAAATCAACCGAATGTGCACAGCTAACTAACCAAGTACACGCTCACCCAATACCATGCTCGCCATTCTCTTCCGTTCATCTCTTTTGATTCGTGCAAAAAACCCGACAAAAAGCAGAGCACGGTGAACACAAATCATGGCGAGGCAAACTATCCCGAACATGCACGAGCACACTGAGTACACTATTGCGCTCGCCTTAGTTCGCCTTTGTTGGGCCATAGTGTACTGGTAGCAAGAACACGGGACAGAATGTTCAATGAACATTCGGAAGGATGTTCAGGCCTGTTCGCGAGATGTATGGGACAGTCTTAACCTAAGATATTTACATAAAAATCACTTCGCGGTTGCAATTTTTGGTTTGGCGCGTAACAGATGATTATCACAAGTGATTTTTAGTCAACAGACTAAGAACAGATGTCAATCGCTCACCCCCACCCTAAAAAAAACGGTTTAAACCACTTTAATCAATAACACCCAGGCTTCACGATGATCCGTATGAGGTCTATTATTTTGTAATAAAAACAAAAGTCAGCTGGTCAGCTGTTGTGAGTTCATAACATTCTCCCACCTTGAGTGGTCTTGCTACTCAACACAACATTCAAACATTCTAACATAGCAAAGTGAATTGCTTTGGCACGTTAATGTTACGGCCAGATCGAGTTTTATAGTCTTCTTGTGGCTTGTGTTCAGTAATACCACTCTTTTCATCGTTTTAAAATTCATTAATCTTTTCTCTTGCAGTTGCTTCTAATGGGTATAGTTTCTGTATTGGTCTCATTAATGTTCCATGGGCAGTTCGTAGTTTGAAAACTCTTACAATTCCACTCTTGTCAGGTATAGTCTCAATAAGACCTAAAGGCCAATTTAGTCTCTTCATGTTTTCACACTCTATAAGTACCACATCTCCAACTGATAAGGCTTGCTTTGAGATTTTTTATTTGATTTGTGGACTAACTGTCCAAGGTATTCCTTTCTAAAACGCTGATGTAAGTTCTGCCTTAAGCTTTGCACATATTTTAATCGCTTGTTTAAGCTGATTTAATCAATTCTATCAAAGTCTGGCACTCCACATTCTTTTATTTCTTGAAGGAAATGGTTTGGAGTGAGAGGTGCAAGTTCTGAAATGCCATCATAGACATAAGTGAGTGGTCTTGAATGTATTACTGTTTCACAATCGCATAGCACAGTAGTCATTTCTTAGTAATTTAAGCAGGCTTTTCTAAGTACTCTTCTTAGCAAGTCTTTTAATAATCTTATCAATCTTTCCCACCAACCACCCCACCAAGCTGCTGTGGGTGGATTAAATTTCCAGATAATTTTTTGGGCTGAACTATATCTTTCTATCTTTTTCCAATCAGTTTGTTTAAGAAGATTATTTGTTCCTAAAAAGGTGGTGGCATTGTCGGAATAAACAATACTTGGCCTTCCGCGCCTTGCCATAAATCGCCTGAATGCTTGTATAAAAGAATGCGTAGAAAGAGAAGTCACAAGTTAGAGATGTACTGCTCGGTAATTAGCACAGGTGAACAAACAAATCCAGGCCTTTTCATTATTCTTCAGATATAAAGGACCTGCAAAATCAATACCGGTCACCTCGAAAACGGAGCATTCTCTAACTCGATCTGGAGGAAGCACAGCAGTGATAGTTTCTAAATTTTTACCTTTATACCTTTTGCATACAACACATTTGGAAATCACTGATCTTATGGATCTTCTTCCACTAAGTATCCAAAATTTTTCTCGAATAACATTCATTAAAATCTGTACCCAAGCATGACAGTTCTTCTTGTGGAAATCCATAATTATTGCTTCAACAATAGGATATTTCGGTAATAGTACAATTGGAAATTTAAAACCAAAACTGTCTTCTTTATCACTTACTTTAGTCTTCAACCGTATTAACCACCCATCTTGATCAACAATAGGATCTAGTATGGAGAGGATTTTGTCCTTTACTCCATGGAACATTTCGCTTTGTGTGTTCTTGATTAGCTTTACTGCAGCGATTTCTAGTTTTTGAACTGTTAGTTCTCCTACTGTGCGATCATCTACTTTGAGTTTGCAGTTGTGCAAAAGTCTTGAGTATCCAGGCAACCAAGAGAATTATTTTGGGATACTCTGAAAAGTATTGAGAATGCCATTTAGATCCAACATTTTCGCAACATTTACTCTCAGAGCTTGATTTAGAAGATTCTCCACACCAGACAAAAACTATTTTTTTAAATTAAACATGTATCTGTCAGAACTTTTATGGTTTTCCTTCTTTCAATGTCAATTTCTTCGACGTTGTACTGCACTTCTTCATTCACAGGCCAATCATCTCTAGGCATCCTCAACCATTCAGGTCCCTCCCACCATCTAGATTCTAACAAGTATTTTGCACTCCACTCTCTAGATGGAAGATCTGCAGGATTGTATTCACCTGGTACAATACTTCCTAGTCCAGTACATTCCACTGGTTTATGTTGGTTAATTTTAGTATTTCAGCAACTCGATTCCATACAAAGACATTCCAGTTGCTCTCTTGTTTTATCCATGCTAATACTGTACTTGAGTCTGTCCAATAATACATATTCCAATTCATTGCTTTTTGACAGTTTCTGTAAGACGTGCTCCCACCGTTGCAGCTAATAACTCCAGTCTTGGGATTGATGTTTTCTTCAATGGAGCAATCCTTGATTTGGCAGAAATTAATTGTACAATAATTCCACTTTCAGTTTCAATCCTCATAAATATTGCTGCTGCATAGGCATTTTTGCTTGCATCGCAAAATGTATGAATGCTACATCCAGCTGAACTACCAACACTTTTTCCTACCCAATGTGGTATTCTTACTTCCTTGAGAGCAATGAGCTCGTTGTACCAATCAGTGAACTTCTGCCGAATATCCTCACTAACCTCAGTGTCCCAATCAATTTTCAAGTTCCACAAAGTTTGTAAAAGTAGTTTAGGAAGTAATATAACTGGAAAAACAAATCCAATAGGATCGAATATTTTATGTAAAATAGACAAAATTTATCTTTTGGTAATATCTTTAAGAGAACTTAGATTAACAAACAAAAGGTTCTTTTCATAGTCCCATTGAACTCCTAGGACATTAGTTACAGAACTAGTATTTCCCTCTTCAACATAGCTCGTAGCTTGCCATCCCCTAAGATCAAAATTACCAGCGGCCATTACTTCCCGCGACTTCAAATCACCATCAAACTTTTGTAACTCTATTTGAGGAAGCTTGAATTTTCTCTTGTTTAAACTGTTACTGGTACATGCTTCGGAGTTAACACTAACTACATCATTGCCTTGTAGTATTTTTTGTTCCTTAAGTTTAGCAGTTTCAAACAAACATAAATATTAATCAGCTTTAGAACTTTCAGTTAGTAAGTCTTCCTCACTGGTGTTTTCAATAATTAATAACATTTCAAAAATCTGTTTATCTAAAACTTGAAGTTCTTCTGCCTTTAATTCTAACAGTCTAAAATTGACTTGTACTTCTAATTGATCAATTTTGTCATTTTCTAACAAAGGAGAAAGTTTGTTTAAGACTTTAGAAAAAAAGAACTCCTTAACACAGATCTTGCTTTCTTTAAATTTTCCATTTTAAAATAAAGGTTTTGAAAAATAAACAATCCTGTCACCGCCAAATGTTAAGAAGAGAAAAACTTGCTTACCTCATCATCCTCTTACCTAGAAAATAAACTATCAAAACCTTTATAAATCATAAAAACTAGAAAATTGCTTTAAAACTTTATTTGAAACCTCAATATGAAAAAACACCAAGTTTTTTAAAACCAAATATTTACGATACAATTATTATTTTGTAATAAAAACAAAAGTGAGCTGGTCAGCTATTGTGAGTTCATAACAACTAATAAGAAAGAACCATCAATGTTTTTTGTCATTCTCACTTGATTTTTGTATGTATAAACTAAGTTTTTAGCAAACAAATTTTCAGCTACTTGGTGAACTCAACAACTTATACATACCGCAAGAATTTGTTAATCAACCAAATAGTTATTGAAATATACCTATTAAAAATTGTTTTTTCCTTAGGGAACCAAAAACTGCACATTGGTTTTGTTCACAATAGAAAATGTTACCACAGTACTCTATCTCCCTCTTAACTGTCAACTTTTTAACCAATCTCTGCTTTAACTGGTTGGCACGAGCCAGACAGTGCAGCACACCTGATATCAGGATACACGTCTGACAGACCTGCCACTTAAATTTGTTAAAGGTGCGCAATGGCCAAAAGTTTTATTCTTGGTTGATCGCTTTCTTCTCTTGAATGTATAATGTCTGTGTCAATGTCTGTTTTAATATCTGGATTATTTTCATTTCGTTTTTTAAAACGTTTTTACTTGTATCATTACCTAAAGTAAATGTAAATGTAAATGCGTTTGAGTTTTTGTCGTCGTTCAAAGTCCTGAATGAGAAACAAAAATGCAATGTTGTTTCAGTTGAACAGAAACTAAACACACTCAATCTTTTGGTTGAAGGTGAATTAGAGAAACTTGTTTGTAATTTTTTTGATGAACTAAATGATGATTATTTAAAAAAAGTAAGCAGTCAGTAGTGTTATCTCAAAAAATAAATCTTCAGTGTTCTATGAATTTAATAATTTTTGTTTTAGATAATTTTGTAAAACACTCATATATTTTTGCTAGTGTACGCTTTCTCAATTATTATTACAAATGTCATATTACATAAAATATAGACCAGTAGTTCAACATTTAACTCATGTACAAATTTCTGGTTGTAGTTTAATGATATTTGGTTTAATGACCATCGGTTTAACCGACTAAATCATTTTCCGGCGAGGGTGACCTGGGCCGGAGATAACCAGTTTGAGGGAGGCTACTGTATATTATTTTTTATGATGTATGTTTGATGTATATACAAATATGTTACCTGTTGACTTATGCTAATAATATTTCCAGAGTCTCAGTGTGTGCAAACAACTCATCCCTTGATGCGGCCATCGAAGCCAAATGCAGAGTTAAATTGCAACGAGATTCCAAGCTCTAAGCCTCTGAAAAAACCCAAACATGGACAACCCAGGGAGTTTGATGAGAAATACAAAAGTACACAGAGTATATTCCTTAACCATTTAATGTCAAAAACCCTGCAAGAATCTTTGAAAGAACAGCCTTTCGATTCTATTGTTGAATCAAATGGTGTAAGGATTTCAGAAAAACTGCACCAAGCAAATGAGAGTAAACAAGAGTTTCAAACCTACACTGATTTTTTAAAGTCAAGATTATCAGCTCATTCTGATATTGGGGTAAGTCAAAACATAATATCTATTCAGGTTATAGATGTTCAATCTCGTGTTTGTATTTATCTTATTTTCTAAATCAATTGTATAAACACAAATGCTACCAATTTTAGCAGTCACTGTAGTTTGTAATCAAGTTATCAGTTAAAGGGAGATTTTATACTATGAAATCCTGAAGAAACTTTTTAGCCACTCTGCAGTTTTTCCTTGCACCCTAGGAGATTTTATACTATGCAATCCTGAAGAAACCTTTTAGCCACTCTGCAGTTTTTCCTTGCACCCTAGGAGATTTTATACTATGAAATCCTGAAGAAACTTTTTAGCCACTCTGCAGTTTTTCCTTGCACCCTAGGAGATTTTATACTATGAAATCCTGAAGAAACCTTTTAGCCACTCTGCAGTTTTTCCTTGCACCCTAGGAGATTTTATACTATGAAATCCTGAAAAAAACTTTTTAGCCACTCTGCAGTTTTTCCTTGCACCCTAGGAGATTTTATACTATGAAATCCTGAAAAAAACTTTTTAGCCACTCTGCAGTTTTTCCTTGCACCCTAATATCTTCAAGAGTTTTCAGTTACATATAATGAGCTATGGATTATTTCTGTCATCTAATAAAATGCAATGGATTAGTCATTTCTCCATCTTCAATGGATTAAAAAATATATTGTATTATTATTACAGTTGATGTTTATCTTCCTGCTATGAAGCCAAGTCATACGTTAGGCAAAAGGTTTTCATGAAGGTTGGACCAAAAGCCAGTTGGAATTGCAAAAGTAATTTTTTACACCCTCAGTGGCTGTACGTCCGATTTGAGTAAATGCTATCCCTTTCGCTTATACCAAGTTTTAAATAAGACAATATTTGTTTATGTAAACTTTTGTAGTTAGTTAGTAGTTTTATTGGACTTCTTTTCATAAAATGTTTTGAATAGACTGGAATATAGATTAGCAGTTTCTTCGACAAAAATAATTTGAATAACAACAATACCCACTAAGACAGTTTTAATTAATTGAAATATTTTGTTAATTTGCACTCAAAAACATGTTTTTATAATTTGTTGTAAATCTTCCAAGTTCTTTTTAATCTTTTTCTAAAAGATTTTTTAACTTTTGATTTTTAATTTTCAGACTTGTTATTTTTTGTTCTTTTATCTCCTTTTTTGGTATCTTGTAATTTTTCTTCATCTTTTTATTAACATGCCTATTTTATTCTGTATTATTCCATCTTTTCTTTTTTATCATTTCTTCATTCTCATTATCTTTATACTCCATTAATTAAAAAATATTGGAGTAGATTTTATGATCTGACTATTGATTTGTTATCTTGTTTATATTATTATAGTTTTCTTTCTTTTTTTATTTGTTTGTTAACTTTGTTTTTTTATTGTTTGTAATGATTGTTGTTGTTTTTTATTTTTTATTTTTTATTATTGTTAAATCATAACATAATAAACATTGTTTTACAACTGCATGTGAACAAAATAACTATGTATAGTTTTAAGGAATAAAATGACATCTGAAATGTCATATTTAAAGTGGTAAAAAAATTAAAAAATCAAAAATCAAATTATTATTTTTTATCAACAATCACTACAATAATGGACCGTCTACTATCTACACCCAAAGGTTGTAGAGTTTCGAGTCTCTGATACACCGTCCGCATCACTACAGCCCGGATGCTTGGATGCTTCGAGTACTATTGACCTATGTATATTAAATCAAACTTAATTAAGTAATATATATTTTAATAGTTTATTTTAAAATTTAATATTCTACATGCATTGTTGATTATTTGTCAGAAGTTGTATCACTTTGATTTGTTGATCACTTTGTATAACATTTTCTTTTTATAGTCTATATAATTTTTAATTGTATCTTTACTTACATGTTTAATTTATTAAGGTTGGTTGTAAATAGAATTCATTAAATTCATTTACGGAATAGAATGATCCTTCTATTAAGAATGTTTTAAGTTTGACTTTAAATTTTGTTTTATCTTCAATATTTTTTAAGTTATAAGGTAATTTATTGAAGAATGAAGCACCAATATTTTGGGCCAAGTGACAGTTTAATAAAAGTCTATGGGATTCTTGTCTTAGATTGGATTTCCCTCTGATATTAAACATATGATTTCCTTCATCTGGTTTATCGTTACTGTTGAATCTAGCAAACATTATAACCTCATAAATATACAATGAATATAAAGGTAAAATATGGAGGAATTTAAAAGCTTGCCTACAAGATTTCCCCTTTTTTATCCCTTGAATAAGTCTTACTGCTCTTTTTTGTAAAACAAATATTTACTTAATTTTTGCACTAATCTTTAGAGAAATAGATTATCTACAAGAAGAAAATAATTTTGACACTATTTGTATGTGGTAAATATTATATAGTTTATAAAAAAAATTAAATTTTAAAAGGAGCTTACATGTAAAAAACCAAAAAATAATATTTCAGCCCAAAAACTATTATTTACTTGTAGGTTATTTATTTTTTTTACATGAAAATAAAAAAAAAATAGTGATACATTTACATTTGACCTAGATATAACATATTTTCCAAAATAATTGTTTTCTGAAATTTGACAGTTTCTCCAAGTATAGGCATATGCATACAAAATTCCTCAAAATGGTTCATTACACAGAAAATCAATTATACACAATCTATTCTTATTAGACTAAACATTTGTAAAGAATTATTAAAGTATAATTTTCTTTTTTTACACAATCACGAGTATACTCGGGGTTGTGAGCCAATAGGTTAAATCATGATTTGGGCTGAAAAGACGCAATTCAGTCATCATTTAAGGCCAGTAATTACATGTCCTGATTGTAATTTTATTTAGTTTTATGTTGTAATTGTATTTTAATCTTGGTCCGGTTGTCGTTTCTGTTGTGGCTGCTGACATATTATGTGTTGCATCATCAATTACGGCTAATATCACATGGTACCGTTGCCATTTTTGGCCAGCATTATAATCCCCATCGTCTATTAGGCCAAAAATACGTGGGACGGTCTAGTTTTCAGCTGATGTTACGCTGAGATACCTCCAAAATCCTCCATTTTTTTGGATACTAACAATCTTCAAAATACTAAATCTCTTGTAGTAGTTGCACACTTTAAAGGATATTTCTTTGTTTTACATGATTAAAGTAAAATTTGAACTAAATATTACTGCGTCCTTAAGATTTCAGGTAGTTTTCACTTTGGAACTTGACTCGCTGTTAATTTAGTTAGGGAAGAAATGAAGATTACTAGTTTTCGCCATTCCTCTTTCTTATAGAGCTCTTTAAATTGAGGGATAACATGAAGTAATCTGTTAGGGTAGACTTTATACCCCTACAAACTAACATTTTATATTGTTTTCCAGAATCAAGCAATGGAAAGCTCACGTGGAAAATTGACTTTCCTTTCTCCTAAATCAGACACAAACAGTATGAATAGCCAGCCACTGAAAATGAAAGAGTCCACTTCTCCGAAAACCACAAAAAGGGAGATACTGAACATGTTAGTTGAAAATCAGGTGTTGATTCAGAAGCAACGTACGCATCACCAAACAATATCTTGTGACGGAATGCTTCAACCACAAGTTCATTCACAACAAAAGTTTCACATCCCAGATGGTCCACGAAAAAAGTCTCTGCGACGAGACGAAAGGTCAAAGAGAAAGTCTGCCTTTGAAACCTCACAGAAAAAGAAATTGCAACCAAAAGGAATATTAAAGAAACCACCTAAATTGAAAGCTCAATCAGAAAAATTGTTAACAAGCAAAATTTCACAACAGTACTTGCTTCAACAAAAAGCCTTACAAAGAATGTTGCGAGAAGCTCAAGAACAAACATGTACTCAGTCACAATTTCCTCAAGACAAGTCTCTGCAAGCAACAACTCACAAAGCAAAGGTAATTCAGTCAGAAATACCGCAACAGATGTTACGCCCATCAAGGACTAAAAAAGTGAGGTTTAATTTACCTAAAACTCCCTTACAGGAACAACAAGCATTTCCTCAAACAAATACTCAACCACTTGGATTGCTTCAAAAAAATACTCAACCACTAGGGCTGCTTCAAAACAATACCCAGAAACCAGGATTGCTTCAAACCAATAATCAACCTCTAGGATTCCTCCAAACAAATAATCAATCGATCGGATTACTCCAAACAAATACTCAACCATTAGGATTCCTTCAAAAAAATAACCAACCCCTAAGATTCCCCCCAAAAAATACTAAATCAGTAGGATTCCTTCAAACAAATAACCAACCCCTAGGATTCCTCCAAACAAATACTCAACCAGTAAGATTCCTTCAAACAACTAACCAACCCATAGGATTCCTCCAAACAAATTCCCAACCAGTAGGATTCCTTCAGACAAACACTCAACCCCTAGGATTACTTAAAAAAAATGCTCAACCAGTAGGATTCCTTCGAACAAACACTCAACCCCTAGAATTACTTCAAACAAATACTCGATCAGAAGGTTTCCGTCAAACAAATAACCAACCCCTAAGATTGCTTCAAACAAATACTCAACCAGAAGGAATCTGGTTAACAAATAACCAACTCCTAGGATTCCTCCAAACAAATACTCAACCAATAGGATTCCGTCGAACAAATAACCAACCCCTAGGAGTCCTCCAAACAAATTCTCAACCAGTAGGATTCTTTCAAACAAACACTCAATCCCTAGGATTACTTCAAACAAATAATCGACCAGAAGGATTCTATCAAACAAATAACAAACTCCTAGGATTGCTTCAAACAAATACTCAACCAGAAGGATTCTGTCTATCAAATAACCAACCCCTAGGATTCCTCCAAACAAATACTCAACCAGTAGGATTCCGTCAAACAAATAACCAACCCCTAGGAGTCCTTCAAACAAATTCTCAACCAGTAGGATTCCTTCAAACAAACACTCAACCTCTAGGATTCCTCCAAACAAATACTCAACCAGTAAAATTCCTTCAAACAAATAACCAACCCCTAGGATTCCTCCAAACAAATCCTCAACCAGTAGGATTCCTTCAAACAAATTCTCAACCAGTAGGATTCCTTCAAACAAACACTCAACCCCTAGGATTGCTTCAAACAAATACTCAACCAAAAGGATTCCTTCAAACAAATACTCAACCATTAGGATTGCTTCAAACAAATGCTCAATGACTAGGAATGCTTCAAACAAATACTCAACCCCTAGGATTGCTTCAAATACTCAGCCACTAGGATTGCTTCAAACAAATGCTCAATGACTAGGAATGCTTCAAACAAATACTCAACCCCTAGGAATGCTTCAAACAATTACTCAACCACTAGGATTGCTTCAAACAAATGCTCAATGACTAGGAATGCTTCAAACAAATACTCAACCACTAGGATTGATTCAAACAAATGCTCAATGACTATGAATGCTTCAAACAAATACTCAACCCCTAGGAATGCTTCTAACAAATACTCAACCACTAGGATTGCTTCAAACAAATGCTCAATGACTAGGAATGCTTCAAACAAATACCCAACCACTAGGATTGCTTCAAACAAATGCTGAATGACTATGAATGCTTCAAACAAATACTCAACCCCTAGGAATGCTTCAAACAAATACTCAACCACTAGGATTGCTTCTAACAAATGCTCAATGACTAGGAATGCTTCAAACAAATAGGAATGCTTCAAACAAAAACTCAATGACTAGGAATGCTTCAAACAAATACTCAACCACTAGGATTGTATCAGCCTTGCAATTCAAACCAATCTCTCAACTCTACATCTTCACAAGCGGTATCGAGACAGCCCAGAGAAACTCTGTTAAATATGATTATAATCCAACTACCGACCAAGGTAAGTTTTAAATTAGAAATCACACTTAAAATCTACCACAATTAACAAAACTAATTTTTATTTGATATTAAACCCCTGTAAAATAGTATTAAAAAGACTATTAAGACTATTAAAAAGTAAAATAGTTTATAGAAATATAATTGACTTTTTTTACGCTTTAAATCTTTCTTTGGTATGTTCTCTATTTGTATTACATTTTAAAATCATTTAAATTGGATTTTAATCACTTTGTTATTACTTATTTCTCAGGCAAGCTTAAGAATACATTTGTTACTAACAAACTACACCCAAATAGTGAAACCTTATCTACTAGAAATCATCACTTGACTTGCCTATGATTTTGATCTATCTAGATCTGCAAGTGTGAATTGCAATAATCAGATTTTTCAAAAGTTGTTAAGAAGAATTATTTGTCCGTAATGCATAATATTATTGACTATAAATATTGATAGAATCATCATACTAATATTATAAATGTGTTAGTATGGATTTTTGTGCGTATCTCTGAAGTTCCATCACGTGAAAACTACTGGACCAATTGAGCTGAAATTTTGCAGGAATAGAGCCAATATTCCAGAGATGGATATGGGCCTATTTTTATTTTGAAACTCCACTAGGGCTATGCCCCACGCGGGTTCAAAGTTCCTATGTATTCCTTATGGACATTCAGTTTTGTTTGAGCTGATGAAAATACAAACAGCTGATCTTGATTCATAGTAGTTCCACAAGCTAACCACAGAATGCAGCACAAATAATTCGTGGGGCAAAGCCTGCGGGTAACAGCTAGTTATTCATACAATGTAATACATTAGTGTTTGCTATACTACAGAATTTGTGCATCATGACAAGTATTTATGATTCCACAGACGCAATAATCTGAAGAACATATTATTGCGTAATATATCAAAGTCATAATAATCAGGACCATTGTAATTTTTTCAATGTTAGAGTTTTCAAAAGCATTTTTCAGCATAGTTTTCATAGAAATAAGATCTTTGCCATTGTATTTCTGAGGCCCAAAACCCATTTTTTCAGCGTTTAAGCAAAATCTTTTCCCAGGATTCCGATGAGATTCATTTTGCATACGTAAAGGCAGGATATTGCTCATTTAAGAGTGTAGGATAATAATTACATTTTGAATTTGGGAATCTACGGTTAGCTTCACAGTGCATCTACAAAATTGGTACTTTGGTATTATACGGATGCCACCCTTATACAGCGCGCTGCGGCAGTTATGTTAGGATGGGTTATCATAAAAGTGATTGTAGGACTTTCCTTGTTTCGTTACGAATCGAACGATACCTGATGAGTCATACTTCCGGCCGCCAAACCCCCTCCAAATAGGCCAAGGTCAGGTCGTTGACCGGAGCGCGCGTATCACCTGTCACCGCCTATATCTGGGTCAGTGTCATGAGTGATTTATTGCCGTGCACTACGTTACATTTGTTTTCATAATGAGTGACGTTCTTTTGGTGTGGGATTTACCACACCAAAAAACACAAATTTACAACAACAAGGAATACCGGCGTATTTGTATCTTGTTTTTGTTTAATGACAAGGAAAGTCCTACAATCATTTTTATGATAACCCATCCTAACATAACTGCCGCAGCGCGCTGTATAAGGGTGATCGGGTGTGGCTGCTAGCGGCAGCGACGCATTCAACACGATCCTAGCGGACATCGCTGCCTTTAGGGAGGCACAACACAAAGACCGCTCATCAGAATGATGTAAAATTTGTACAGTAAGTCAATAAAAGTACGTTTTTTCGAATTATGTAGTTATCCTTTGTATCCGGTAAAAATTTAACCTCCAAAAATAGTGGCATCCGTATAATACCAAAGTACCACAAAATTCAAGCACATTCTATAAAAAATGCAAATAAAGAATTGCTTGCTGTTAGGTAATAGAAATTCGACTGTTAGAGGAATTTAGTGTATACCAACCTCATAACTCATACAATCTATTAGTGATGGGGATTTTAAATGGCTGAAGCTTCTGTCAGGCTGAACGTGGCCCCAGAGGAACATAATGAAACCTATTTAAGTGAAAAGGATAAAAAATAATCGTCTGTCTACCAGGAATGTTCCGAGCGCACACCAGATAAGACTTTGACCTCCAAGCAGCGAATGGCTCGCTCTCACTCCTGTTGCAAACGGACTTACCCCCGACTGAACGTCGCTCGAAATGTGGTAAGTTAACACTAAACTCCACAGTTCAATATTATTAAAGTTGTAAACTTGTTTATAGAAGGTAGTGGAAGGATTTTGAGAGAGAAGATAGGCTTTGGGCTCTCGATCACACATTCCATATAGTAAGTTATATTGGCCATTCGATATGGCCAGTTCTTTTAATGAGCGAGTGGATTCTTCTGGGAGCCATGAAGCTTTAGAAATAGTGAGCAAGGAGGTATTCAGTAATAATCTGAATGTCCAATAATTATATATTTCAACATTTGAACATGCAATTGCAGATTTTATTTAAGTAATTTTCAAAGGAGATGTGGTGTTTTTAAATAGCATGTTTGATAGATGTTTGACGTCAGTCAAAATGTTCATGTTTTGTGTTACAGAAAAAAAATACAAATTACCCTGAATGATTGTAGCTTGTTATGATAAATTTGTTTCGTTGGAAAAAAATTTAACTTAATTTTTAAACAGGATAAATAAAATACGTCTTGCAACACTACAAAGTATATTTACACTTATATACTCTACCGGTACTTACATGCAAGACGGTAGATTATACATAAAGGATGGTACAAGGCGATCGATTTCAACCAGTTACACCGGTCATCATCAGACCCAATCAGAAAAAAATGACTTAATTTTTATCGATTGTCTTGTACTATAGTCTGTCCAGTGCCTCAAGAGCCCCAGAGGATTAAGCGACCCTCGCGCCCGACCGCGCACACACCCGCACATGCGCAGCTCGGCCTACCTGCCGCTCCTGTTGTTTTGATGACTCACATACTAGGCCTTGGTCTGCAAAACTGCTATTTTTTTATATTTGTTATTTTAGGTTAATTTTTGAATTCTGCATTTTATTTAATGAAAATAGAGTCCAAATACGAAATGTCTAGGTCCTACGACATTCCTGACTGTAACTTAGGAATAAATTGGTCAATGATCAACTGGACTTTGTAATATCAGTTTCTTAGACTTTATTTTACACCTATTAATAAAGTAAATAAATAAACAAAATATAAACTAATAAATCCTGTCCTATACTCTAATATGAGTAAGATCTGTTTGCTTGCGTCCGTACCAAGGTGCATGCTTGCTTGCAACTCTGATCTCAGAAACGGCTCAAACAATTTCCTTCAAATGTTGGAATCAACGTAATCAGTGCCAACATAACACAACAAACACCATGTATAAGGTGCCATATTCCTGTAATTTCACATTGTACCTGCTAAATATATCATGATCATTGTTATGATCGTCACTGATGTTGTCTATTGCATGTTAGTGGTTGCTGAAACAAAATAAAGAGTTCTGATTTCTGTTTGTGTTGTAATGTTGGTACTGTAGAGGGGAAAAATGCTGCCGATGATGGCACGAAAATCCAAACAGCAGCAGTCTCTCTAGGTAAAATAGAGCTCACTAAGTAATACTCATGTTCAGTGTTGCCAGTCCGTTTTCATCATATTACCCTCATAGAAGCTTAAAATTACCCTTTTTTACCTTCCGCCATCAATTTACTACCCTTTTTTTACCCTTAACTAAAAGAAATCCAAAACAGCTTTTAAAGTAAAGAAAAGAAGGCCCTAGGAAATAAAACGTTCATATCTATTGAAAATTATAGACAACAAATATTTTTTAGGACAAAACTAATTTATTTTGCTGCAATTTTGTTTTATTTCTCAAAAAATCATTAAGTTCTTTTAATAAACTAATCAAAATCTTGATTTAAATAGTTAGTTAACACGTTCGCTGCAGCGAGCGCCATGTGGCGCTCGGCAGAACAACGCCGCGATCTGAGAGCGCCACAAGGCGCTCTGTCTACATGCAAGTTCCATTTGGTCTCGTGCTGGCAGCACTGTGGTGAGGACGGGTATTTTGTCAGCGTTTTAGCTAGGAATGCGAGCTTTATGTTGGTGTAGGTTGGTAGTAAATTTCCCCGTAAAATTCCCGTTCATACGGGACAAAAAACCAGTTTTTGCCCCATATTTGTGGGATATTCTCCCTTTAATTGACATTACAAGGGAAATGGCTAGTACCCAGGCAGTGCTGCTACCTGTGGGTGTTTCAGCGAACTACGTCCAGTCTCGTGGAAATGCAGCACATCACCGCACCGCTGTTTTGTGATTCGTCAGACCGAAATAATTGAATTCGTCTGTGCCAATCTGGTTCGCTGCCGCACTGGGCGCACGCTCGCCATTGGTGGGCCGCAGCGAACGTGTTAAGGCAAATAGAATACTTAATTACATTTTATTTAACGAAAACGAAGCACAGACTTTAGCACTCCCTTCTAGAAATAACCGGACCGTAGTGACTTGATGCAGCCACCGTGACCGTGACCAGTAACCAAACCACAAGTTGTCCAGCACTGCAGCACCATCAGGATTCCAGGAATGGGATTACAATGTATTATATTTTAACTCATTGATACAATGCAACACTCATAGTATAATACCCATCCATATGGTCCAGCTGTCCCACTTTTAGTGTATGCTAGAATTTCAAATTGAAGTAGTTTGATTGGGTTACCGACAGATTGTGCTGCTGTAAACTTTTTATTTTAGTTATTTACGTTAACTTTTAAAATATCTCCACCCCAGAAAGCAAGTGATAATCAACTTATGTTTGCTTCCTGACACACCAACTGTTGTATTATCCCCTCCTTGAGAGGATAATTAATAGTTGACAGCAGTATACTCTGTGGTGACTATTGTAAACTATGACCTCTTTTAATCCTGGCATACACAAAACTAGGGGCACATTTTATAATAGCAATGAGAATATAGTCAATGGTAATACTGTGTAAATGGACAATTTATTATGCAAAGAAGCAAAGTATCAGGCATCCTAGTTCCACTTCCTAAAAGTGGTGAAGGAAGTTGTTATACTAAAATACCCCCGTCGCAGCAAACCTGCATACTCAGCGAATTTCCAATGCATATATATGTGACTCACTACTAAATAGAGCTACTTACCAAGTTTCACAAAAATACATCCATGAATAAGTGATATATAGCATTTTATTTATTCTCCATAAGAATAACATTAGGGTTGAGGACGCAGGTTTGTTGCAACAAGGAAGATAAGTAAGTTTAAGTTTTTTTAGCGAATTTCCCCTATAGGGAAGAAGCTATTACCGTAGTCGGCATGGTAAGACCTAGGCCCGGGACCATGATAACTTTTTGTTTTGAGGTCCCCAGACCCCAAAAACACCATTCGTTCGATACTGTATATATATATGTGTGTCCGTGAGCACGATAACTCTCGTAAAAATGATCCGATTTTGATGAAATTCAGTACAAACGTGTAAAGCATCATTTATGACTTTAAGTTCGAAAACCAGCCAGATCGCTCTATCCGAAGGGGTATTTTGGGGGGGTTTTGTACCCCAAAAATGGGTTTTTTGAACTTTTTACATATAATTTTTGAAAAAGTCAAATTTTAGTTTTTACCATTGGATTCAGCTTAAAAAAACACACAATTTGGTATTTTCATCATTCCTCTACGTCAATTGGTTCCCGAGATATTGCAAGTGCTAAACACAGTACGTTGTCTAATGTTATTCTTATGGAGGAAAAGAAAAATTTTATATCTCGCCTATTTATGAACGAATACTGACGAAACTTGGTATACGGCTTCATCTGGTTGTGTTCTATTGATATTTGCTCAAAATAATAATTTTTTGCCAAAGGCTTCCGTAGCAGCAAACCTGCGTACTCAGCCCCATGTTATTCTTATAGGTAATAACTAAATGTTATGTCTCCCTTAATTATAAACATAAATGAATAAAAACTGGTATATGTCTTCACCTAGTTGAGTTATATTGATATTAGCATGAAACCCCATTTTTTGTGTTCCTTGATACAGCAAACCTGCATACTCAGCCTCAATGTTATTCTTATGGAGAATAATTAAAATTGTATATAGTGCTGATTTGTGAATATATTTTTATGAAACTTGGTAAGTGGCTTTATGAAATATTAAAACATTTATATCTCCATTGGAAATTCGCTGAGTATGCAGGTTTGCTGCTACAGGGGTATTATTAATTTAGGTTCATAATTAAGGGAGATATACAACTTTACTTATTCTCCATATGAATAACATGGGGGCCAAGTATGCAGGTTTGCTGCTACGGGGACTATCAACAAAAAACTTGTTTTTTGTGCTAATATCAATATACCACAACTAGTTGAAGCCACATACCAAGTTTCATCAATATACATTCAACAATAATCGAGATATAGAATTTTATTAGTGAATTTCCTTTGGAAAGTGACCTATTAGCATGACCCGCACGGTGAAACTTAAGCCCGGGACCACCATAGAAGTTCCTAACGTGACCCCCTGAACACGTTTTGGGGGGTCGTTCAAAATTTTATATATATATATATGTATATATATATATAGACATATATATATATATATATATATATATATATATATATATATATATATATATATATATATATATATATATATATATATATGTGTGTGTGTGTATGCACTCTAGCAGTCACATTTTTTGTCCGATTACCTTCAAATTTGGTAGGGACGTTCCTTTCTGTAATCAGTTGGACAAGTTCGTTGGGCAAAACAATCGGAAAACTATAAACCCTTTTTTTTGGGGACTAATCTTTCAAATTTCGAGTTTTTGGGCCCAAAAAGGGTCAGAAAAGCCCCGGATGTAAAATTAATGCATGTATAAAGATGGGAATTAGTCAGGCGAAAGATTTAAACCCTCTCTCATAATTCTAGCATAAATATTTACCGAGTTATTAAAGAAAATGTGTTTTGACTAAACACAGTACGTTGTCTTATGGGGGTTTTACACTAGAAAAGCCTGTTATTCCTTTGTTAGAGTACTTTTATCATCCCCAGCAACTCACGCCTACTTTCAAGCCTGCCTGGACCTTCTCCTAACATTATAATGCGCAAAATTGTATTCCCAGCTTTGCAGGTAAATTAAACCAGGAGCATCAGAACAGCCAAAAAATCAATGTTTTCAGATTTCCATAAAAATTGGAATACATGTTTGTTTTTACACATATTTTGAGTTTTAAAAGTTTTTTTGTGGAAATTCACTTCCCTCACGTCAGCGTGCTGCGTGCGAACTCGTTTATTCTTCATAAGGATAACATTAGACAACGTACTGTGTTTAGCACTTTGAATATCTCTGCAACGGTTGGACGTAGAACAACGATTAAAACACCAAAATGTTTGTTTTGTTGAGATAAACACATTAATAAACAGAAATGTGAAGTTTTTAGTAAAACTATCTGACAAAAATCTAAAAACCTTTTTCCCATAAGATTAACATGGGACACGTTTTTTTGGATTTTCTTCGCAACCACTTAACCTAGGTTAATGATTCAAAATACTAAATTATTTGTTTTTTTAAGCTCTATAAAATGGCCATAACCAAAATTGAGTGTTTTTAACATTTTGGGGTCAAATTTGCAAAAAACGGATTTTTGAAAAATTGTAAACCCCCATAAAACCCACTTACCATAGTGCGATCGATCTGGTTTTCGAACTTAAAGTCATAAATGCTACTCTCCACATTTGTTCCAAATTTCATCAAAATCGGGTGTTTCTTTCAAAAGTTATCGCGGTAACGGATACATATATATATATATAGATATATAATTCTAAATAGATTTAAAATACCTGAGTACCATTTTAATTTCATTTTATTTTGCTGACACGTGTTTCGGCTATAATGCCATGTTCACAGCGTCTTAACTTTTTTATACTTAACCTATAATTTAAAAAAATACAAAGTGTTGTTCATTTTTAAATTAAATGATAAATAGTTTGCATAATCTAAAAAAGTTGTCTTATGACAATGTTTCAAATTCCCTTGCCATCAATTAATTGAATGGTACTATTAATCAGCTGATTACTTAAATTCATGTTTACAATAAATTCCTAGGATAGTTCATGATTATCCTCACAGATTGCAGCATTGACTTGCAAAAAATATTCAGCGTAATCACGCTTATTGGATCAATTTAGAGCGTTTACGGACGTAATTAATCCAGTCGGCTGGTCTGAAACTTTTGCCAAGATGAAATGCAAAAAATGAAGCGCGTTTTAATCAACACGCCGTGCAAGAGATAAATTGTTAGAATGTTTGTAATCGTCCTGTAATGGAGATGGATGACTTCCAGAAATCAGCTATACGCCGTCATATAATGGGATACTATGAAAGAAAAGAAGTTCCTACCTTGAAAAGACTACAGTTTACCCTGTCTGACTACAGGATACAGTCAGTAATGCCGTAGTCATTTCGTGTTTGGACTCTAAATAAAATGCAGAATTCAAAAATTACAAAAATATTAACCTAAAATAAAAAATATAAAAAATAGCAGTCTTGCAGACCAAGGCCTAGTATGTGAATCATCGAAACAACAGGGGCGGCAGGTAGACCAGGACGCGCGTGTGCGCAGTCGGGCGCTAGGGTCGCTTAATCCTCTGGGGCTCTTTAGGCTCTGGACAGACTATAGTTTTTTTTCAGGTTTCAGATAATATTTTACTAAGTGAAAATTGTCAAGCTACTTGCTCATAAAATGTAGGGCACCTCTGATATAAATTGAAATCCTCATTAAGGGGGATCTCCTATCCCGAAAGATTTTGGATTTACTTTTGTATCTTCCAGTTTCAAGAACGTTAATAAGATATTTGGAAAAGGTAAACAAAATTTAGAATTTGTTTCTGCTTCTCCTGTTTGACCATTATTAAATAAAAAGCTTTATCAATGGATTATACAAAATCATTGATTTATGACTCACCGTGTTCTTTTGTTTTCTTGATTAATGAGCCAAAAATCAATAATTGCAGATCATCTGTTATGAAGGCACACAGGAGTTAAAAGTTAACATTGATGTTGTGGGAGAAGCCAGGTAGGGATGTGAAATCTTTCATAACTGAAGTCTCCTCAAAGAGAGATGGATATTAATGCCTACTTCTCCCTTAACGCGTTCACTGTGTTACAGCATATTTGTATGTGATTACGGTGGTGCGTTACAAGACCTATGGTTCTTGTTTGGTGTGATTAGGGCTGTCCGATACGAGACCTTGAGATCTCGTTGCGCAGACGATCTTTTGAGCATTATAACTTTGAAACGAATAGAAACAGAGCACTCTGTGGTGTATTTTGTGAACTAGCACACTGTTGCCAACCTACAGCCTGCTCAGGATTTGAATATGATACAATAGTACGAGGCACTGAGATCTCATACTGCACATGTATGAGAAAAAACACACCACAAAGCAAATTTAGGTTATTGCAATTACAACAAACAACTTTTGGCGCAATGTTGTGAACGGAACGTACTCAAGAGCTCCAAGCGGCGCTCTGAGCAACTAAGCTTCGTTGCGAGGTCCTGGAGTCTCGTGTAAAGAAATAATGTATTACTTCAGTGTGTTACGAGATCTATAGATCTCGTTTGTAGTCTTGGTTACCAATCGATCCAGCAACCAACAAGCTTTATGGACAATATATATCCTATTTCTCTTTATTCTATATTTTTCAATTTACATAGAATTATCGACACCGTATCTAAGGGAAGAATATCATATTATGCAACCGCACCAAATATAGTTATGGTACGAGACTTCGGGACCTCGTGACGCAATGAACGTGTTAAGGCTACAATTAATTCTTAAATCTTCTAGCTCAATGGGTTATCCAAAACTAATCTTTATATATTCTGTAAGCAAAATTTTTAAGTCAAAATTGTGAGAGTTTGGCTAATCACAGGATGATGGGAGAGGGCTCAAATTAAAGGTCTTGATCCCAGGGACTCGGGAACAATTGCAGTATTTCTATAAAGTTACTAGCAAACGTAAAATAACGTAAAAACATCCCCCATAAGAAAAGCATGGGGATTTAAAAACGTCTGCTTTGTTTACAATAAATCTTATGTAGGGAAGGTTCACGAATATTGTTGCTGATGTCATGAATGTCAGTCTTCAATATGTCAGTGTCTGGTGTCTTGGAGAGGGTCTAAGCATAAACCCCTCAAAGACAGTAGTTGTTCCGTTCACAAGTAAAAAGAACCTGGAGTCTCTTTCCCGGCTGAGACTTGGACCAACACAGCTTGAAGTATCAGGTACAGTCAAATACCTAGGGCTGACAATTGATTCTAAGCTGACTTGGAATAATCATTTGAATAATACAAAGGCGAAATGGGCACTCATGACGTTCAGGAGATTTGCAGGCTCCACGTGGGGGATCAAGCCTCACATAGCGCTGTGGCTGTACAAAGCAGTAATAAGGCCTCAAGTCACATATGGATTACTAGTCTGGTGGGCAAAGGTGAACCAGACTACAGCCATAGCCAAAGTTTACAAAGGTTGAGCACGCTTCTAGTCACTGGAGCTTTCAGGAGCAGTCCGTCAGCAGCTCTCGAAGTTGCTCTTGGACTACTGCCTTTGGATATCTTCATCCAAGGCAGAAGCACGGAAATCAGCCTATCAATTAAAAGTCGCAGGCCAATGGAGGGAAGGCCTGTCTGGAACAGGCCATTGCACCATCACCAAAGCTGTTGCTCAAAGCCCTGTGCTTGATATGACATCAGATGTCATGAGTACGGAGATGGTTTTCTCTAAACCTTTTTCTGTTGGATTCTGCTCCAGAGAAGAATGGAAATCAGAGGAAGGGCCCTATTACAGGAAAGGCAGCCTTGTCTGGTACACAGACGGCTCTCTCATTGAAGGAAAATCTGGCTACGGGGTGTACAGTGAATCACATAGAACAGAACTCTGTGCAAGTCTGGGACAACACTGTACTATTTTTCAAGCAGAAATTTGTGGCATCATGGTTTGTGCCAATCTAGGCATTGCCAGAAGCTATTGCGACAAGCATATAGTAATCTTGTCAGATTGTCAGGCTGCCCTCAAGGCTCTTGACCCCAACAAAATCAAGTCAAAATTAGTGTGGGAATGTTACAACACACTCAGCAAACTCGCAACATGCAACTCGGTGCATCTTGGTTGCGTACCTGGCCATGTAGGCTTAGGAGGCAATGAGTGTGAAGATAAGCTTGCTAAAAAAGGTTCCGGTATGTCATTCTTTGGTCCAGAGCCAAGCTGTGGCATAATCAAAACAACTGCTTTTCACACAATAATCAAATGGTCTAGGGACTTACATCGCCAGCAGTGGCAAGGTTACACTGGTCAAGCACTTGGCAAAAGGCTGCTAGCAGACACTAGCTCTTACTTCACCAACTGGTTGGTGAGGTTGGGCAGAGGTCGGGTTAAGCAGTTGATTGCTTTGATAACTGAACACGGCCACTTCAGGAAACATCTCCACACTCTCGGACTCAGAAATGAAAGTCAGGTGTGTAGGCTTTGCTATCAGTCTGAAGAGACTGCCAAGCACATCATACTGGATTGTGAGAGACTTGGGGCAAGGAGAAGGGCTCTGTTTGGTTGTAAGAAACCAGGTGATGAAAGGGGGTTTATTGGTAAAAAAACTCCTGGATCTCGTAAAGGGTACGGGCATTGGTTTGCCAGATTAACGTACTAGGGGCACACAATAAGCTTCGGTTGACGTGTGAGGATCTTTGAATATTTGGATCTCTGAATCCGTCCCTTCAACAACACATAAACATAAACATATTTCTCTTTATTCTCTATGTCAATTTACATAGAATTATCGACACCGTATCTAAGGGAAGAATATCATATTATGCAACCGCACCAAATATAGGTTATGGTACGAGACCTCGGGACCTCGTGACGCAATGAACGTGTTAAGGTTACAATTAATTCTTAAATCTTCTAGCTCAATGGGTTATCCAAAACTAATCTTTATATATTCTGTAAGCAAAATTTTTAAGTCAAAATTGTGAGAGTTTGGCTAATCACAGGATGATGGGAGAGGGCTCAAATTAAAGGTCTTGATCCCAGGGACTCGGGAAAAATTGCAGTATTTCTATAAAGCTACTAGCAAACGTAAAATAACGTAAAAACATCCCCCATAAGAAAAGCATGGGGGTTTAAAAACGTCTGCTTTGTTTACAATAAAACTTGTGATTAGGTGTATACTTTGTTTACGAACCGGCATGTGTTCAAATAAGATGAGGCAGAGTATTGGAACAAGGTTAGGGGCTATGGCCCCTTCAAGCCACTAGTATTTAATAATTTGTTTAACAAACAAACAAAAGAATGCACCTCATCAGCAGGATTTTGAAATCAATGTAATAGTCACCCCATTTGTGACTATTATGACTATTTTTTATTTTTTTATATTTATATTTTTATATTATATATTTTTAATTTTTAATTGAATATTTTATTGTTAGTATTTGTGACTATTGTGTGTGTGTGTAGAATGATACTAACATTCTACCCGGTGGTCTGTTTTGTTCTTAGTGAGTCCTAAATGAAGAATTTTCTGTTGGAGATTATGTGGGTTAACAATCAACATTGGTTTGTTTGCGAGGAGCAGGTAAATTGGCATCGTTTTTGGTTGGAGGCCCCCTCTCTTGATACGAGCAATATCAATTTTTCCTCTCCCGCTTTAATGTAATTTATAGATTTTGGCTTGTTTCAGCTCTCACCCAATGTGACTTCCACCTCACTATCTGGACTCCAGCCTACTCAGATAGCCACGTAAGTGCTCTTATCCTGATCTCTTCATTATACACAGGGTCTGATTGACCATTAGGCTGACTAGGCTGCAGCCTAAGGCGCCAGTCAGCCAAGGGGCGCCGAGGCCATATGGGCGCAATTCTTTTAAAATAATCTTGGAAATGCGATGATCAATTTGGTAAAGGGGATTTTAGATCCGCGCCCTTTCCCGTCGCCACATCTGCTTGCCCCATCTGCTTGACATCATGATTGGGGATGGACGGGTCCCGAATTTTCGGGGAGTTTTTACGAAAACATATCCCGTTTTTTGGGAGGAATTTATTTTTCCTCGGGATTATTTTGGGACGGGATATCATCAAAACGGTCATCTGCGGTGCAATCGTCTTTTACAGCCAATATAACGTAGCGCAGTCGTCATTTTCAGCCTGTATCATGTGGAGCGATCGTCAATTACGACCATGATTAGGCGATGGGGTCGTCATTTCATGGTCCGGTCGTTTGTTTCGGTGGATAGCAGCGCGATCGTCATTATTTATTTATGAAGTGTAGTGCAATCGTCATTTATGGCCGAAGACACACGTTGCAATCATCAACTATCACGTGGCGTTACAGTAACTATCACGTGGTTCGGTCATCTATTACGTTTGTTCAGTAAACTGACCTGATACATATAGATATTTCTAATTCACTGGTGTTTAATACAATATCTATTTTCATGTGTTCTTATAAAATCGTACAAAGTTGTGTTCACCTCAAGATCCTTATTTTATTTATTATTTACTAATACATTTTAGCTCTGTACGTCCATCCTCCATCTATAATATCACTCCACCATACAACGTTGGTGGTGCATAGTTCGGTCGTCTTTACAGCCGATATTACGTGGTGCGATCATCAATTATGGTCGCGATGTTATATGGTGTGATCGTGATTTACGGCCGATGTTACACGATCCGACTGTTTTTTACGATGGGACTGAAACCGAGAGATATAGGGCCCTTTAGATCAGAAAATATGCTTTAAGGGGATGCCAGTGGTGCCCCTGAGTTTTGGCAACCACTCATTAGTTGGAAAGAGATGGAGCTCTACGTTGAAAAGAGTCAAAGATACCTGACGCTGGTATCCCCTTAGCGCATAGAATTCCACAAAATGAAGCTACGTCGGCCCGCATACAGATTGCACTTGTTCATCGAGTCTTTGCGACTTACATCCCCCTTCAATAGTCGAGGAGGGGGGGGGGGCAAATAGACTCAAGCCTATGGGCGCCACACCTCTTAATCAGGCCGATTATACAGCAGATACTTGCTAATTCAATTTTAGTTGCGACTGGCTTCTTTATTTATTTATCATGCATAGATACACATTTTCTGACCTGAATGAGTGTAAACTTAACATCTAGGTCCATCATACCCATGACGATGAATGTCAAATCCGACATGATACTTCTGGCTCAGGTTCCACAAGAAATTCAAATATAAATGCAATATTTTAAGTCAATATCACCTTTCTAGTGTATACACCTGTGTTGTTGGCCAATTAGGTATATGAATTTTAATTTTTATATAGCTTTACAGTTAGCTTGGCAACGTGGTTAGGAAGTCAAATAATATATGAAATCCAACATTTCAAATCACAAATATATATTTAACAAATTTCAAAATAATAAAATCCTTTGGGCTAGGAACATATATTACAAGAGGTTTTATCAACTCAATTAATTATGTTGTAATCAGAGTATGCTACCTTACTGACTTTCTGAGGGCGTACGGGCACTGGCATCTAATTACTGGAACTCGTCTGTAAATAATACAGACTTGAATAATAAAAGGTAAATAAATTCAAACATAAATTACAAATATAGAAAAATGGATACATTGTCTCAACTTGCAAAAAGACTAAAATTTCCTTCATGCTCATAATATAGAAATAGTTCATTTAAATGAAGTTATACATTGAAATACAAATTGATTTATACTAACAAACATTTACAAATCTCTGGACTTTTACATGAGTATTTAAATGGCATGAAAATATGATTTTTAGAATGATTATTTTATTAATTTAACTTACTTTTTCACGAGTAGTAATTTACGTTAGTGCCGCCCTTTCTATACTAATAACTGTCGTTTTCGAATTTCTATTAGCTAATTTACAGGTATACCAACCGAACAAAATGAAATCTCTCTGGACTTAACCTAAGGTAGTTTATCATATACATATATATATATATTTTTTATAAATACAAATCGGTACAAATTCTCCCTTACTTGGGGTAAAAAATATATATATTTCGTATAAACTATACATTTAAAGTTTTAAACTTCCTTATGTTTCTTTATATCAATTAAATAGTGCTGTACGTGATTTTAAAGGATAATTACTTCCTTACAAATGAATAAAATAACGTTTAGTAATTATATAAATCAAAATAAACTAACATTAATCTCCGTACATTTGAAGTTGGCGCGTATCGAGTAATTTCTGTCAAAGACAAGTGTAATTTAAGTAGTTTCTCCGCTAGAGTTCACTACCAGATGGATTACCGACTTCATGTATTTTATTTCATCAAAATCAATTATTTTGCGTACAATAATTAAGTATTTAATAAATATTACATTTACAACTAAATAAATCCCTTGGTACATGCATAACTTAACTAATTCAACCGATATTATATTTACATTTTTCTTTTCGTTATAGTTTTAAGTCTGCAAAATGAACAGCAACATATGTGTATTGTTATCGGTTCCAAGCGGAAATCCCGAATTCCTACTTTCCCTTTTAAGATAACTGCTGTCTCAGATTTATTCTTGTTCAGTCGTTCTCGAGATTTTAACGTGTTTGCATGTTGTGTTCGTGTGTCGTGTTCAGTTGTTCGTCCGTGTGTGTGTTCGTGCGTGTGCGTGTGTAATTAATGTTTAATGTGTTACAGTGTTTGCGATCGCGTGTGTTTAATAGTGTTGTGAATTGTGAAGTGTACTCGAGTATCCTTTTCCAAAAAGATTCATTCACCATCCGTACACACTTTCAGAGGGCCCTTACATTTATTCCCAGATACATACTCATTCACTCCTTTAATTTACTTAGTCATTCACTCTACTTTCGCTAATAAATTTGAGACAAGATTATTATTTTTTATATAACTAATATTTTATAACAAAAACATTTTCCCTTTTTGTTAATAATCTTCCGCTCATTTTGCCGATATAAAACTATCTCAAAATTGTACCTTTAAATCAAATTATTTCATATTTTAACACATTTTGAATCAAAACTGATTTAATAAAATAAATAATTTTTATTTAAATTTGGCAATTATAAAACTAAATAAACCTCTTCTTTGTTCTTCGGATAAATACTAATTAGTTAAAACCTTTTTTTATTGTTTGTGCAGTTTTAAATCAATAATATGAACCTTTTTGACGTCAGATAAATTATTTACATGCTGGATCAAAACGCTGACATCCGTAATAAACCATAATATCTTGTAGGGTCCGCAGAATTTTGTTGCAAGTTTTCTTGAAAACTTCTTCGCCTTGTCGCTTAAGTAATGGGTCTTGTAGAAAACAATAGAATTCTTCCTAAAGGGATGTCGTCTTTTGGCAGGCGAATATCTCTCACGTTTCCGGTTTCTAAAAACACTCCTCTTGACGTTATTTACAGCCCGTTGAAGTTGAATTTTTTTCTCATCGTTTGATAAATCATGGGATATTAAATCATGTAGATTCCAAGTGTTTGATAGTGCATTATTTGCTTCGTGATTGAACATTAGCTGGAATGCCGTATATCCGGTCGAACTATTTTTTGCGGTATTCAAGCTCATTTGGACTGCATCTAAGTCCTGGTCCCAATTTGTTTGATTATCGTGATAAAAACATCTCAATAGTGTTGACACATCGCGGATAGTCCTTTCGCTTCTATTTCCTGAGGCACGGTAAATGGAAATTTTTCGGCCTTGTATACAATTTCTAAATAGATATGCTTGAAATTCATTTGAAGTAAAACATTTTGCATTATCTGATACAATAATCCGGGGTATAGAGAAGTTTGCAAATGTAAGCTTTAATTTGTTTATTATTTGTTTCGATGTGGCTTCTCTCAATGCGTGTAACCATATATAACGGCTAAATCCATCTACCATAACCAAAATATATTTATTGCCGGTTTTTGATAACGGCAATGGACCAAATAGATCGATAAATATGGTATTCATGCTTTTTTCGATCGGAATAGAAATTAATTTACCTTCATATTTCCGCTGAGCTGATTTGGACATAGCGCAAGTTTGACATTCTTTAACCTTTTCTTTTATCTTGCGTTCCAGGTCGGGATGAAAAAAATATTCATTTATCTTGGCGATAGTACGAGCAATACCTAAGTGGCCGCCAATTAAACTATTATGATAAAATGTGAACACAAGATTTATCAGCAGTGATGGCAAATAAATTCTGGCTTTTCCTTGTTGTTTTTTATACATTAGAATTTCGTTATTTAGATAAAAACATTGTTGGTTGCTCTTGGTTTTTATGCTCTCGATTATTTCAATACATTCTTTATCTTGTTTCTGATGCTTTTTAATATCGTCCATGGCCATTGGAATTTCTGAGATCACATTATACAAATATTTGGTATTTCTTTCGTCCAATTTAAGTTTACTATTTACATTTTTTACATTTTCCTGTTGGGATTTTATCAGATTAATTTTAATCTCCTTTATTTCCCGATTTAAATCATCGGATTCCGCCTTATCCTGGTCTTCAATTGGCTCCTGGTCATATAATCTGGATAGGGCGTCTGCAACCAAATTTTCGGATCCTTTTTTGTGAATTACATTGAATGGTAGATTTAATAACCGTTCAACCCATTTGGCAAGACGACCCAGTTTTCGGCCAGACTGTAATATAAAATAAAGACTTTTGTTGTCTGTTACTAATGTAAATGGCTGAACTTCCAAGAATTGATGCCATTTTTCTATAGCTAAAATTGCGCTATATGCCTCTTTTTCATAGATACTATACTTTAATTCCGCATCTGTGAATTTTTTTGAGTAGAAGGCTATTGGCATTAAATCATCCTTATCGTTGTATTGCAATAAAGTTGACCCACAGCCATATTGGGATGCGTCACATTCAACGACAAAAGGTTTCTTAAAGTCTGCCAGTTGTAGTACGGGCGGATTTCCTATCTTAGCCTTTAGAGTGTCGAAGGCTGCCTGGCAATCGGGTGTCCACTTAAATTTAGCCCCTTTTTTCTTCAAGGCGTGAAGAGGTCTACAGATGTCGGCATAGTTAGGGATATATTTAGACCAATAACCGCACATACCAGTAAATTGCCTAACTTGCTTAACGTTTTTCGGCTCCGGGAATTTCATCACACTTACAGTTCTTTCAGGGTCTATGGTAATACTGTTATTCTTTATCAGGTGTCCTAAGAAACTTATTTCCTTACAGAAAAATTTCGCTTTTTGGACATTTACGGTCAATCTATTTTTGGCTAGCCGGTGAATGACTTCCTTAACATGTTCTAGGTGTGATTTCTTATCAGGGCTGTATATAACGATGTCGTCACAAAAATTTATAACAAACTTGAATTTTATGTCGTGGAAAATTTTGTCCAAGTAGCTCGACAATACAGAGCTGCCAACTTGTAGTCCAAAGCAAACTCTCTTCATGCGATATTTTCCAAATATTGTGCTGAATGACGTCATGTCCCTAGATTCAGGTGCTAATTTACATTGTAGGAAGGCTTTATTTAAATCTATGATAGAGTAATAGGAGGCTCCTTGGAGATGTTGATGCATGTTTTGCAGGTCACCAATAGGGTAGTCCATCTTCACAATTTTCTTATTTAACTCTGAATAGTTAACGACTAAGCGGTCCTTGTTGGTGAGAAACGCAGGGCTGCTATAACAACTTGTGGACGGCTCGATGATGTCCTGTTCCAGCCACTCGTCGATAATCTTCTTCATTTTGGTTATACCTGGAGGGCTCAAGTAATAAGGTCGAATGCAGACTGGAGTAGGGTAGTTTAGTTCCAACTTAACTTCCAAATCGAGAGCTTCCCCTATTCTATCAGTAAATACACCAGGGTATTGTTTTACGAGCTTTTCAATTTCTTCGGACATTTCAGGGCTATCAGTTTTTATATCTTTTATCACTGAAATTTGCTTGCTGTAGTCCCCACATAATTTTATCTTATTTTCAGGTTTGAATTTAAAATGACAAGTTTTATGGGCGAAATCAATAGTAAAACCCTTTTTGTGAAGGAATGGTATTCCTAGAATCATATCATAACATCTCTCCTTTATGACTAAGAAATTTTCAGTCCATGAATATGCGTCAACTTTTATATTTAATTTACATTCACATAAAATTTCAATTTCCCCTTCATTTGCCGCCTTAATTATACCTTCCCATTTTCTGGTCCGTTTAACTACTTTTAGTTCCTTTAGTCTCTCATATAGATGTAGACTAATAAAATTTTGACAGGATCCAGTATCAATCAGTGAATTTACCTTTATCTTATCATGTAATTTTACTTCTATACAAGGTAAAGTTTCAGTAATTTTCCCTTTGATTTTCATAAGGTTAGGCGTGTTTATCTTATTCCATTGTCTTGTTATTTTCCTATACTCCTTTTTAAATTCAGGACTATGATTTGTTTCGTATTGACACTTAATATTTTTCCCTGATAGGTTAGGTTGAGTTGGAGTAGTTTTTTCAGTTTTCCCGGGAGCATGAGGGTGATATTTAGAGTGGCTCAAAACTCCCGTGTTTACCAGTTTTTTTGAGGTCTATAACAGTTTCGGGCTACATGTCCGGGTTTATTGCAATTATAGCAACGTTTTTCATAGTAATTTTGATTTCTGTTTGGTGTGTGGTTTTGTGTGTTTTTTCTAGCATAGGTTAGGTTAGGTTCTGTTGTTTTAGTTAGGTTTGATCCGTGTGCTGTTGAAAACATTGTTGTTCTTAAGTAGTCATTATAACGAACATTGTTTACATTTATACATAGCTGCTCTAGGTCTTGAAAAGTGGAGGGGTTATTTTCGAAAATGAGTTTGTTGCGGATTTCTGGATTTAAGCCATTTTTTATGAAGGTCACCACTTCTTTTTCGGTTAATGGAGTTTTCAGAATTTCATGGTGCATTCTTATTTCACTAATGTAAATCGATAGGGGTTCTTCTGGTTTCTGTGGGCGGTATACTAGGTCTTGTTTAAGTTTTTCTCTCAATGTTATCGGTATAAATGTGTTCAGGATTTCAGTGTGCAATTCTTCCAGGGATCTAGATGTTTTCTTAAAGTCAAGAATTTTGTTTATTAATGGAGGGGTTGCGTATCCCGGCAAAATTTGATATATTTCATCTGGTGTCAGGTTAGTCTCATGCTGAATTTTAATAAAGTTTCCTAGGAATTTCAAGAGTGGGTTTATTTCTAATCCACTGCAGGTAGGAAACTTTTCAAGGCATTTTTCTATGGGATTTTGCAATTTGTTAAAAATAGTAAGCTTTGAGGTGTCAGGCAATTGCATTTGCATCTGTCTAGCTGTTGAAGTAGGAAGATTAGTTTTCTGAAGCTCGGTTACTGGATTTAGGGGAACTGGCATATGAGTTTCTGGATCAGGGATTTTGCTAGGCGTAGACGTATGTAGGGTTTTCTCTTGTAGTCTCTGTTCTGTTAGGAGATTTTCCTCGTCCTCTTGGATTAGCGATTTGTTTAACTTTTCTTCAAATTTGTTTAATTCATCGGGTGATATTCCTGTCTTAATTTCTTCATATCCGGTAGCAAGAGTATCTACTAGCTCCTTAATTACCTTTACATTTTCCTCGTAAGTTTGAGTAAGTTCACATTTGCATAAATTGTCTAGTCTTAACTGTAAATGACTGAATTTTGCATTTATCTTAGCTATAAGTAAAGGGGTTGGGTTTTCTTTACAGTTGTCGATTTGAACTTGTAAAACATCGACTTTCTCCTGTAATAATTCAAGTTCAGATTTTAGGCTGATTTTCCCCGTTAGGTATTTCACCTGAGGAGTTACATTTATACAGGACCTAAGTTGTTTTCTTAAAGCTTCGACATTTGAATCTGTGATTTCCAGATTTCTGTTTAGTAGTTCGTATGTTAGTTCTTCTTTATTTAAATAATTTATATTGAACTTAGTCATATTGGATAGCTGTTACTAACTGGTAGGAAATTTTAATTTTACATACACTTTGGTTTAGTCACCATATAATAAAATTAGGTTATTTCCAAGTAGTTTTAATTTCAGCTAATTGAATCGTATTTAACTTCACATAACCACTTAATGTTGCCATAGGCTATTTGATGATGGTGATAGCCTAGATTTATGAATGGATACAGTTGGTTAAAACTTTTGATGTGCTATACTGATGTTTGCTATACTAGCAGAGTTGCGCAAATATTCTATACACCTGTGTTGTTGGCCAATTAGGTATATGAATTTTAATTTTTATATAGCTTTACAGTTAGCTTGGCAACGTGGTTAGGAAGTCAAATAATATATGAAATCCAACATTTCAAATCACAAATATATATTTAACAAATTTCAAAATAATAAAATCCTTTGGGCTAGGAACATATATTACAAGAGGTTTTATCAACTCAATTAATTATGTTGTAATCAGAGTATGCTACCTTACTGACTTTCTGAGGGCGTACGGGCACTGGCATCTAATTACTGGAACTCGTCTGTAAATAATACAGACTTGAATAATAAAAGGTAAATAAATTCAAACATAAATTACAAATATAGAAAAATGGATACATTGTCTCAACTTGCAAAAAGACTAAAATTTCCTTCATGCTCATAATATAGAAATAGTTCATTTAAATGAAGTTATACATTGAAATACAAATTGATTTATACTAACAAACATTTACAAATCTCTGGACTTTTACATGAGTATTTAAATGGCATGAAAATATGATTTTTAGAATGATTATTTTATTAATTTAACTTACTTTTTCACGAGTAGTAATTTACGTTAGTGCCGCCCTTTCTATACTAATAACTGTCGTTTTCGAATTTCTATTAGCTAATTTACAGGTATACCAACCGAACAAAATGAAATCTCTCTGGACTTAACCTAAGGTAGTTTATCATATACATATATATATATATTTTTTATAAATACAAATCGGTACAAGTGGTAATAAGTTCTCTGTTGTCCTTTCCTTTAATCTTATCTGTGATATTAAAATTCTGCTTAGTGAAATCGTTGGGGCATTTTACTTGATTTTTTTATGAGGAACTTAATAACACAGAACAGGGTTTAAGCTGTCAGATATTTTGCGTGGGAGAAAACTGCAACAAGTAAAATTTTATTTTAGATATATTTCAGTCTGAGATGAAAAACTTTAGCTAATTAATGGCCTAACAATAGCAATTAACTAATGTAATATAGTGGTTAAAATAGTACTATCCGTTAAGTAGTATTGAAAAAAAATTATGTTTTTTAGTAACTACAGAGAAAATAGAGGGAATCCTCCCAGTCTCAGCCAAAGTTCCGGTGGGTCTCCATGGCAGGGATGGGACATCTCTCAAGGGTCTCTCTGTAATGGATGGGACAATTCTGGTGGGTCACCGTGGAAGGGATGGGACAATTCTGGTGGGTCACCATGGAAGGGATGGAATGTGTTTCATGGATGTTGGATCGGAGAGGAAACTGACACAGTCTTTGACCACCCTGTACCTCACGAGGTTAGCAAGTTTGTGATTAGCAGTATTATTAACCCATCGCGGCAAAATGTGCGATGTTTGTGTCCTGCCAGTTAGCGGACTGGAGACTGTAATGTGCAATGTTTGTGTGTTACCACAACCCCGTTTTGTCACAAGTCAAATCAAATAGCTCTTTATCAAGTTACTACAATGTGTACAGAATGTTACCACAAAATTAATAGACAGTAATTTTGTTGAGTTTACGATCGGATATAACTTAAACATTATTGTTGGAAAATTAAAGTGATGCAGATGATAGTGATAAGAATGACTCGTTTTGGGAGGACAATGATTTAATTCCTGTTTGTCTCAGCATAGTAGCCAACAAATAGTTTGCAGCGTACAAAAGTCGTGCGCTGACTGTGGGTAATGTGGCTGGTGCGGTAAATGACTAGCTGCTAGGTGCCGCATGCATAGGATTTATGCCACCCGCAATGGTTAATGTTAATGCATTTACTGTACAAAGATGACTTGATGTCAAGAGGGGTCCGGAAAAGATACTACCTCCGCTGTTCTTGCATAACTATTGTTGACACTGCTAACCAAGAAACTATCATGAAATTCCAATGATATTGAAAGAGGTCAGTAGCACTTAAATCTTGAAAAAAAAGTAAAACCAAATTGCTTGCACCAATTGTAATGTAAGGAAGAATTGGGGAGGGGTTAGTTTCCCTCATTGCCCTTTTTCCTAACAAACCCTGCCATTAAAATCAATTCAGAAGTTGTCCTACGGGAAACAGCTGCAGTTAATTACAAAGAGCCGAGGATTTGCTTCCAAAACCCAGTAAAAGCTGCAGCTAGTTCAACCTTCAGAAGTTGAGTCCTAAAACTGCAGTTGTTTTTGGAACGAATCGCTGCAGCGCTAACAACAGCTGTAGCTAGCAGGTTTGAAAAGAAGTTCCAAACGGAACTGAGTCCTGGTTCACTTTGGAACTAATTTCACTCCCGGAACATAGCAGTTACAGCTGCAGCGACACGCCTCTAGTCAGGGGCGGATCCAAGGGGGGGGCGGTAGGGGCGGTCGCCCCCCCCAAACCTAAGAATTTTTTGTTTTATTTTATTATTCAGGCATACGATGAAAGTTTGAATAAATCCGAATGAAAATGTAAGCATCAAAAGCCTCCCGAACCCCCGTTTTTCGATTCCGTGAGTCAAATTTTGCCGCTCCGTCTACAAGGTTACATCAAATTCAAACTAACGAACCTAAACGTTTCTTTAAATGAAATAAAATACACACCATTAGACAGTGAGATTTTAAACTTCCATTTTAGTATATAACACATTACTTAGATCCATGTATTTAACCTAAAAGCGTCTTATAAAAACTTAGATATTCCCGAGTATCGTGAAGTTGTTGCAGTTTTGCCAGTTGACAGACTGAAATACAGTGTTTTCAACATAGTCTTGGAGGTAAATTTTAGCTGCAAAGGTTGCTACAAATTTATTCGGTGATTATTTTTTACTGGATTTCGGCCGCCCACCGTCGGCGTCGTTTGCTATCAGCGGTGTTTTGTTTACAGGTTAGGTTTGATTTTTGTTTAAAACCGCATAATCCTTTGCTAGGCAATAAATATCCATTGGCTAGGCTAGAAGCAAAAAGTGCCTCGAATTATATGTAATGAAATAAGAGGAAACAAAGATTAAATTGCGTGCAAACAGAAGCTCATACGCCAAGTATTTTATTTTGTAAACATTTGGTACGAAATTTCATTTTTCGAGCTGTTGACCTTGGCTGTAAGCCTCATTCCTAATTGTATCTTCGCGTAGTATAGTTCAGTATTGCGAATTTCAAATACGTTTTGTAAATAGTTTTTCGTGTGGGTAAATACTAAAACAAATTCATCTTACTTGTTCTTAGATGCCTACAGATGGCGTAGATAAAAGTGTAGTGCCTAAATATTTAATTTTTATTTACGGTCGGGCGCAGTAGAACTAAAGTAATTTTTGTTTAGCTTGTTTATAAAGTTAAGATTGCTTTTTTCTTGAGTACAAGGTTATTGATATATTATGTTAACTTACTTTCATTCGTTGTATAAATTCATATAGTTAAAAACAATAATGGGGGTGCCAGGTACCATACACAGGGAAGGGGAGGGGTAACCTTCGGTGACCGCCCCCCCCAAACATGACCTCTGGATCCGCCCCTGCCTCTAGTTGGTAAACATACAAGACTGGCCTTATGCCAACTGTGCTACACTTGTTCTCAGGCATTCCTAGTTTTGCTAACTGTATTACATCTACTTTTTTTAATTATGTCTGCAAGTATAAAAGTTTGAACCGTCCAAAATATAATTTGAATTAACAAATATTTTCTAACATTCTATGAAAATTGCTAGGATCAAAGCGAAAAATTGGAATTGAAGAATATTTTAAACTATAGAAGTTTGAATTGGTCACGTTGCATTGAAAGTGGCCATACATATTTCAAGTGACATTTAGTAGATTTCTACCATATTCTAAACTATTTAGCCTATGTATTTTAAAACATAGAAGAAATATTATGTGTTAATATTTTTTAATTTTTTTTTCTGTTACCAGTGGCCACAAACTTTGAGTATATTTGCAAACCACAAATACATCGTTTAAATTAGTCCCAAAACTCTTGACTGTTTTTTTAAAGTCTTTCATTTACCATGAAATGAAAATTTTTCACCACCGGTGGCGCATGTCGGGGTTATGAAAAGTATTAAATTGTGCTATCAATTTAAGTTTGTCTGAACGTATTAAGAATATAAATAAATGGTTTTATTCTAAATGCATTACTGAAAAAGGTAACCTCTATTTTTATTTAATGATTGCAATAAAAACATACATTCAAGAACCTTCAGGTTGCAGTGAATAAATGTAAATAATACCCCCGTCGCAGCAAACCTGCGTACTCAGTGAATTTCCAATGCATAATATATGTCTTAATACCACATAAAGCCGTAAACCAAGTTTCATAAAAATATATTCACATATATAAGCGATTTTAATTATTCTCCATAAGAATAACATTGGTAATGAGTACGTAGGTTTGCTGAAACAAGGAACAGAAACAATTGGTTTTTATCCAAATATAAATAGAATTTAACTAGGCGAAGCCACATACTAAGTTTCATCAATATTCAATCACAAATAAGCGCTATATAACATTCTAGTTATTCTCCATAAGAATAACATTGGGGGCTGAGAAAGCAGGTTTGCTGCAACAAGGAACAGAAAAATGGGTTTTTATATAATTATCAATATAACTCAACCAAGTGAAGCTACATACCAAGTTTTATTAATTTATGTTCATAATTAAGGGAGTAATTACATTTTACTTATTCTCCATAAGAATAACATGGGGGTTGAGTACGCAGGTTTGCTGCTACGGGAATAATCAACAAAAAATCAATTTTTTGTGTAAATGTCAATATACCAGTACTACGTGAAGCCACATACCAAGTTTCATCAACATACATTCATAAATAATCGAGATATCAAGTTTTATTTATTCTCCATAAGGATAACATTGGACAACGTACTGTGTTTAGCACTTTGAATATCTCAGCAACGGCTGGGCGTAGAATCACAATTTAAACACCAAAATGATTGTTTTGTGGAACTGAACAGATTGGTAAAAGCAAATGTGAAGTTTACATTAAAATAAACTGAGGAAAAGCCAAAAACCTTTTTCCCATAAGATTAACATGGGAGATTTTATGAGCAGGTTTTTTTGGATTTTCTCCGCAACCACTTAACCTAGGTTAATAATTAAATACCCCCGTAGCAGCAAACCTGCGTACTCAGCGAATTTCCAATGCATATATATGTATCTTAATACCACATAAAGCCACATACCAAGTTTCAACAATATACATTCATAAATAAACGATTTATGACATTTTAATTATTCTCCATAAGAATAACATGGCGGCTGAGTATGCAGGTTTGCTGAAGCAAGGAACACAACAAATGGGGTTTTATAAAAATATCAATATAACTCATGTAGGTAAAGCCATATACCAAATTTTATTAATTTATTTTCATAATGAAGGGAGATAACACGTTACTTATTCTCCATAAGAATAACATGGGAGCTGAGTACGCAGGTTTGCTGCTACGGTAACTATCAGCCAAAATATGGTTTTTAGTGCAAATATCAATAGACCTCAACGATATGAAGCAATATACCAAGTTTCATCAGTATACGTTCATAAATAAGCGAGATATAAAATTTTTGTTTTCCTCCATTAGAATAACATTAGACAACGTACTGTATTTAGCACTTTCAATATCTCGGTAACAAATTGACGTAGAGAAATGATCAAAATACCAAATTGTGTGTTGTTTTAAGCTGAATCCAATGGTAACAACTAAAATTTGACTATTTCCAAAATTATATGTAAACAATTCGAAAAACCCATTTTTGGGGTACAAAACCCCCCCAAAATACCCCTTCGGATAGAGCGATCTGGCTGGTTTTCGAACTTAAAGTCATAAATGTTGCTTTACACGTTTATACCAAATTTCATCAAAATCGGATAATTTTTACGAGAGTTATCGTGCTCACGGACACATATATATATATATATATATATACAGTTTCGAACGAATGGTGTTTTTGGGGCCTGGGGACCTCAAAACGAAAACTTATCATGGTCCCGGGCCTAGGTCTTACCATGCCGACTACGGTAATAGCTTCTTCCCTATAGGGGAAATTCGCTAAAATACTGAATTATTTGTTTTTTTAAGCTCTATAACATGGTTAAAACCAAAATTAAGTTTTTTTAAAATGTAAGGTGAAAAATGCAAAAAACTGATTTTTGGAAAATTTAAAACCCCCATAAACCCCCCTTCTCATGGTCCGATTTTTCTGGTTTTCGAACTTAAAGTCATGAATGTCATTTTACACATTTGAGCCAAATTTCATCAAAATCGGACGTTTTTTACTCAAGTTATCGTGTTAACGGACACATATATAGATATATATATACATATATATAAATTTGAACGAATAGTGTTTTTGGCATCTGGGGACCTCAAAACAAAAAGTTATCATGGTCTCGGGCTTAAGTCTTACCATGAGACCTACGGTAATAGCTTCTTCCCTATAGGGGAAATTCGCTAAAATGAATACATTCATACTAGAAGCTCTGTAATCTGGCACATTTGGGACTGGCACATCTGTAGTCGTCCTAAATTAGCGATTTTGCCAGGTTATAAACAACAATGATTATAACTGGAATACAAAAGATAAAAAATACAAACATTTTAAACATGTTTTTGCACATTTCAAAACTGTGTAGATAATGAAAAATCCAATAATGTACATATAGTATGTATTTCACCATTGTAGCAACTGTGGGGTTTAGGTTAAAACGTTCGCTGCGGGCGACAGGCTGGCCTGTAGTACCGCTCGCCGCCGCCACGCGGGCCATCGTCCGGCCTGTACTGTGTCGCCACGAAGCTTACCGGGTTCAGTGTGCACCAGCGTGGCGCACGGGGTAAACAATTTGTTGCCAGCGTGTAGCTTAGAATGTGAGCTTTATTTTGGTGTAGGTTGGTAGTAAACTTCCCCCAATATCCCGACTGATACGGGACTTCCCCGCATTCGTTTTCGTCCGACTTTTAATTCCTGTATACGCAACCCTGGTTGTCTACTGCTATCTGGATTGTGCTGCTACCTGTTGGCGTTTTGTAGAACTACGTCCAGTGGTGTTGTAACGCAGTACAGAACCGCACAGTTTTTGTCATTCGTTAGCTGGGAATTAAAAATGTGACCAAGCCTATCGGAATAGTTGCAGCGTGGCGGTAACACGCCCACGGGCGTACCCGCAGCGAACATGTTAAGGTCAATGAGCGCATAAATCCTGGGAAATAATCCCGGTTGCATGCGGCTCAAAAATACTGGATTACAGAATGTGCTAACCATAGAATGCCAGTCTAAAGAAATTCTTATTTATTATTAAAATTGAATATTTTTGCAAAATTATAGTTTATTATAATAATTTTAATTTTGTTTATATATTTTATTGGGTTTTTACTGATGTTTTTTTTACTTTTGTATGTATAGCAAAGTCAAGTCACTGAATGTTCAGAGAGCGTTCCTCCAATCAAGAGACGGTTACTGAATCAATGATGACGAGAAAAAGATGTAACACATTGTTTTGGGACTTTTCCTAAATAGGAGCTATATCTCCTAGATTGCAGCTGTATCTCCTAGGTAGGAAAAACAGTTTCAACACCAAAAATTAATGGTAAAAACTATGAAGGTAAGTCAACATCCGTACTTTAGTACTTAAGCCTATAAATGTAGTCCAATTTGAAAATTGTATTTATACAAGTGTAGTAAAACCACTATAAATCTTAACCACGGAAAATTACGAAACCTTACAGAAGGCTGTCTGGAATAGGAAAAGGGTCGCCCTACACGTGCCACGAGCCAGGTCGCCGTGAGGGGAGGCAACGGGCAATGAGTAGAGTGGGGTGTAAGTTAGGTCGGCAATAGGGATGGCAGCGGGTTTACCTGAATGCACCCCCTCCGAGCGACCTAGTGCCACTGTATAGCGTTCAAAGCGGTCGTTGACCGAACTAACCATTTTAAATGCAACAGCCGTTAACACGGTTTTATGTGCCTTCTGTACTGAGGATTTTTATAGTTTTCTGTGCCTTAACCAATAAATCTTTTAGAATTTACTCACCAAAAACTATAACAACTATTTTATTGACTATTTTACCTGTGAAAATAGGTTTTAAAATGAAAATAAACGGTATCAGGAAACTGACACATACTTTCTCCCTTTTAGCCAAACTTTAATGACAAAAATATTTGTTATTTACTAAATATAGAATATGAAGTATAGATAAATGTACAGAAAATTGTCTAAAATAGTTGTTTTCAGAAATATCCACCCAAATTGCTTTTTTGGAGGCACTATAGAGTCCGTTGCTACACACAGTAGTTTTGAGAGGGGAAATGCCCCCTTGCCCCCCCCCCAGGGTTAAATAGCAACACATTTCGAACATCATCTGTTGGTCAATGCTAACTTGACCTGCATATCAAATGAAATTGATCAGTAAATAAGAGAGAAATAGTTATTTTTGTATTCCCCATAAGAATAACATTGGACAACGTACTGTGTTTACCGCTAAATGAAAATTTCAATTTTCTCCGCAACTAGCAATCGTAGAATAGTAATTTAAAATACTAATTTATTTAGTTTTTTGAGCTCTTTTTAATGGTGAACAGTAATCTTTTTTAACATTTATGAATTTTTATTAAAAATCCAAAAAACTGAATTTTTGATGTTTTAAGTCCTGTAATTTCTGAACCCGCATTTTTCCAGAAATGCGGGTGGTGTCATTTTGTTGGAAACCTAAAGTTCTACAAACCACGAAAGTTTAATCAAAATCGTTAGAGCCGTTTTTGAGAAATTTGGATTTTTCATGTTTTTTGGCGGTTTTTGGGGGATAATTACCCTTAAAAATCAAAAATTCAAAAAAATGAAAAAAACGCCTGGAGATATCGTGGATTAGTACCTACACGCCAAATTTCATAAAAATCGGCCCATAGGTTAGGGCTCTAGCTCTGTACACATCCACACAGACACACACACACACACACACGGACACACACACACACACACACAGACAGACATCACGTAAAAACCACTTTTTTGGGGTCAGGGAGCACCAAAACGAATATTTCCACTGACAACTCAAATTCGAAAATTTTTACGAAAACAATACTTTCTCCATATACTATGTATAGGGGGAGAAAGTAAAAATTGCAAGCAGAAATATTTTTGCTGAAAAATATGCATTGAAGTTTTCTGAATGAAAATTGTACACTGGAAATATAAACTCAAAGGAACTAGCTGATTGAGATATACCAAATTTGCCAATACGTGTCTCAGTATTAATACAAAATCTGACATTTGATACTGTACTAGAAAAAATGTATGAATGAAAAGTATTTTAAAACCAAACTATTTCCGTGAAATTGAATCGTCTCTTTGGCTGAGTCTCTTAATTTATCAATTCATTTTTTGGAATACTTATATAGAACTGCAATTTTTTATATTTTACTACATAACCGTTTCTGTAATAAAACCCAATTTAATATCTTATGTTGTTTCAGGACTAGGTTGTTGTATGTTTTACCGTGGAGAAAAGCTGCTGTCTTCTACAAGGAAGGCCTGTTCTTACAGTAGCCTCTCCAATAATACCTGTAGTCATTGAGAATAGAACTAGTCTAGTATAGTGATTATTATAAATAAGTACACATGTATAATTTATTTTTATACTTAGTCATGATACCAAAGAAATCCAAGTAGCTTATATATGGTTGTGACCTCATCTTTATTATGCCTTTATGTGGCCGGGGTTTATTTAGCTTCACTATAACAAAAGCGTTATGCCAAAGGACAGTTGAAATTAATCCCTTTCAAATTAGAGAAGCCAATAATGTTTATCTATAGTTTGAGTTGTTCAAGAAAAGTGTTTAGTTTTACATTTATTTTTAAGTAAAAAGGTAGAATCCCTTTTCGTGTGCACTCTGACCATTAAATGAAGTTGGTGTTTTTTTAAATGTTGCATTTGGTAAAATATTGAACATGAATCAATTTTTATTTACGATAAAGTAAAAGATTTATTCATATTGTTTAGCTTTGAAACACAGTATAAATTAACAAGCTAGGACGAGCCAGTATGCTTAGTGGTATTTGAGTGTGTTTTTAATTTGTTATTTAAAGTGTTGGTCCATCAACTAATATTTCTGATATGCTGATTATTTATTGGCCAATTTTAATCTGATGGCATACAACACCTTACGTTGATTGCTACAGTTTATTTCTTCCTTACTAGGAAAAGATGCTTTATAAATTTGAATGTTTAGTACAGTACTCAACTGCAATAGGTCAATAATACTGCATTTATGGTCATATGTGTGCAGTTATTATTTCTTTGTTGAAATGAAGATTTATTTCAGTTAAATTTCTTCCTGTTGTCACTACTTGTAAACTGTTTTTCCAACTGGTAACGGTGTTTATGTATATTTCTCCTCCCATTAAGTGACTTTTAGATGTCCAAGTCATTTTGAATGTACGAAGGTAGTTTTTTATCAATCTCTGATAAGACAAGTGCACGTAAAAAAAATGTTATTACTAAAAGATGGATACATTTATGCTTACTTTTCGACATAGTCACCATAACGATTGAGGAATTTGTCATCGCACCTGTATACCAATAGCCTCTTCGAAGAATGTTGCCGCCAATGAAGTGTGACTTGATGTTGTCTGTATGATCGCACTGTGCAGTGGCATGCACACGGTGGGTGCTATAAAGAGGGCTTGAGGGGGCGCCAGAAAGGATGATTAAATTATGTTTATAGATGTTGGTTCGTTAAACAAATTACGTTTAATGTAAGAAATAAGTACAAAGTAATATGTAAGATTTTGCTTAAATAGTAAGTAATATTGAGAATGGGAGTATTATGGTAACACAGGTAGTATTTACAAATGCAAATTCAATTAAAATCGACATCCAAAACATGAACTGTCATCTGACTTTTGTTGTGACAATCGGCAGATTTCTTGGAAACCGAGTGCCGGATGTAAGCACAATACCAAAACCAATACTCCTTCGCCTCCTTTTATTCATTGATAGCCGGAGATTTATAGGTAAAGTAAATGCTATAATGGTTTAAATTTGGAGTATAAATGGAAATAGTTCTTTTACATCGCTGTTTATTTAAACTTTTATTTTCACTTTGAGTGCTATGGGAAAAGTAAAACTATATAAAAATATCAATATTTCCATTGCTAATATCAGTTAGATATAGTACAACCGAGTATATTTTTCAGAATAAAGATAAATTCTGTGATGATATCTTCTTGTATTCTAGCTTTTTAAAAAAAGTGCTTGGTACCATGTTTTAGTTGATTGCTAAGTGTTATATTGTTTTAAAAACCTTTAAGGTACATAAATCGGAGTGAGTGCAGCTGCCTGGCCTGAGCGTAATCTAGATTTTTTAGAAGATAATACAAATCCAGTATCTTTATGATATTTTGTAAACTAAATATACCTCTGCAGATATAATATTTATTGCATTGAATAAGGTTATCACATATTTGTGTCAAGGAGGAATAAACTATTAGATTACCAATATACAATAATTGACGTAATCAATCAATCAATAATACTTTATTCACTAAGCACATAAAATGTACAGAATGGTGTCATTACATACATTGTTTATGTGTATGCTGAAAACAAATAATAAAATACAATATTTCTTAATAAATAATAGTTCAAATTAAATAAAATCTTGGATCTAATTGTAACTTGCCAGATTCACTACAATAATCATGAAAAGTCATCAATACTATACTTATTATACTTTACTTATTAGCTTATTGATAAGATACAGCTTTACTTGATTTTTAAACTTTTTAAGATCTGTTATTCGTTTAAGATATTCTGGCAAAGAATTAAAAAAATCTTATTCCAATATATGGGGTTTTTTGTGAAAAATGATGAATTATGCTTTCTGTATGTCAGTTGGTTACCTTTCCTTGTTTCATAAATTCCTTGTTTCCTTGTTTGATGAAAAGAATTTAATTGGGGTAATTTTGGGAAGTTTGATTTAATACGAACTACTAACTAAACAATAATTAAACCATAAACTGTCAAAATTTCTCTATTTTTTTAATGTTTTTTACAGAGTCCCCCGGTTTCAATTTTAACATAATATGAGGGGTTTTGTTTTGAAGTAATAGTATTCTGATTAAATTATTGTTTGAGGTAGAACCATAAAGGCATAAACCAAAAGCTATACGTGATTCAATTAGAGCATAATAGATAATTTTTAAAGTTTCAAAACTACTGAATTTGGACATCTGTCTCAATGCATAGAGGTCTGAAGACTGAGGCATAGATTATTTTTGCAAACTGAATCTACGTGATTGTCCCAGGTAAAGTGGCTATCTACGTTTAATCCCAAAAATTTAATAGTGTCTACTTCATTTAAAAAATATTCATCCATGAAAATATAGGTGCTTTTACTATTTTTTAATTTTGGAGCAGAAAACTCAATATATTTGGTTTTAATTGGGTTTGGCAATAAATTTAACTTATGTAAATACTGCATAGTATGAGAAAGATTTTCAAAAGCAGAAATTTCGACATCAGGTTCAGAAATCCCTGATATTTTAAAACTTATATCATCAGCAAATAAACAAATATTATTAGGTTCTTTTATTATGGTTGGAAACCCTGTAATGTATATTAGAAATAGTAATGGCCCCAATATAGACTCTTGTGGTACTCCGTACCTGGCAATATTTGTTGATGAAGTATAAGTAGTCAGTGGATTAAAATTGTTTATATTATCAATTGCAACATACTGTTTTCTACCTATGAGGTATGATCGCAACCAACATAGGGCTCTTTCTTCCAGCCCAATACAATGCAATTTATGAAGCAGCAATTCATGAGAGACACTGTCAAAGGCTTTTGTAAGATCCATAAAAATTCCTTCTACCCGTTCTTTGTTGTCTATAGCGTCAATAATTCATTCACAGAAATCGACCCCAGCATTAATTCAATTATTTCGCACATTAATAAATTCTTAGAGCAGCAAGATTGGGGGGAGGGCGCATTTTTTGGTTCCGGCACCCACGCTGACCGGACTCTGTGCACGCCTATGGCACAGCGTAAACGCTGGACAAGTAGTAGGCAGATAATGTTTATATGATGAAATAGCGCATCCCCCCACCAAACCTTCTGTCACTATTGAGGTCAGATTGTCTCTGTGAGTTGAGTTGCGGATGCATAAACATGACCTGACCGCCTCAATTGGGGTTCCTGCTAAGTGTGAATTGTGAAGTGTTATTCGTTTCCTGCAATCTGAAGGGAATAGCCTAGTGCAGCAGAAATTCATTGCAGAATGAGCCGAGTTTTCAGAGACAACGTTTTGTGTGAGTGTTATGCGTGAATAGTGTCAAAAATTTAAAGATGGCCGTACAGATGTGCATGATGAAAGGGGACAATGAATGGTCAAAGCAGTGTCCATTCGGCCAGTTTTGTGGTCTTCTGACAACATTTTCGGGACCAAGAGAGCACACAATTTTGTGTAGACTAAATACAACGATAACGATAGAGGATAGAGATGACCTTGAAATTGCATGGATAATCCATTAAGGGTGAATTTACGGTTTTCTCTAACCGCTTCATCAACTCGTTGAACAAGGTTTTTTGTAGGCACATTTGCTTCCTTGACCCCCTTCATCATACACATCAGTACAACCATCTTTAAATTGTCGACACCAGGTCTCTGAGCCTGGTAGTGACAGAGCGTTTGGTGGGGGGGATGCGCTATTCCATCATGTACACTACCCGCCTACCGCTTGTCCAGCGTTAACGCTGTGCGATCATACAGACAACGTCACAACACACTTCACTGGCGGGAAAATTCTTTGTAGAGGGTATTGAAAAGCTGGTCCACAGGTACGACAAACGCCTCAATCTTTACAGTGACCATGTCGAAAAGTAAGCATAAGTGTAAGTCTGTAAGTGTGTGCATAAGGTGTGTGTTTATCTTTTGGTAATAAAATTAACTTTTTATGTACACTTGTCTTTTATTTATGGCCTATCGGAGGTTGGTAAAATACGACCCTCATAATTAATGTTTTTCGTGTGTATTGCTTACGGATATGTTCTTTAGATTGTGTTTTATTATTATTTTCTTTAATGTAGAATGTAGAACCAATCTTTGTTTGGCTGGGCCACTAAAGTTGAGAACTAATCTTAGTTTGGTTGGGCCACCAAAGTTGAGAACAAATCTTTGTTTAAGAATAAAAATAATAATATCTTTATTGTCGTACAGGCTTATACAAGCATTGAGACACAAGTCATTGTTCAGCAATAGGCCTACTGCCTAAAACAACAAATAATACCAAACACTTCAGTCACTAATATAAATTTCCATTACCGCAAGTAAATACAAAATATGCCCCAGTTCAAACAATAACATTGCAATAAACTAAAAAAGTCAATTAATGTAATAAAAACTAACTGCCATTATTCCGTGAAAAACCATACATCCTCTTCCTATTTCTACAATTAACAACACCTAGACACACTCTCAACGATGACACAGAAAAACAAAAAGTAATGTACACCAAACAAAGAAAAACCTAGATATAACTACCCTACTAAAATCCAATCTTAGGCACCAAGAAAAATTAATTTCTTAGTTTGGCTGGGCTACTAAAGTTGAGAACTAATCTTTGGTTGGTTGGGTCATAAGTTAAGGGGTCATTATCATTATTATCCTTGTTTGACTGGGTATTATTTTTGTTGAGAAATATAGTGTTATTATTATTAAGTTACTGTTTTTACTTTAAAAATACTTGTTTCTGCAGTATTGTCTAATGGAATTAGTAAAGTGTGAATCCACCTACTATTGTGTTTTCAGATTACATTTTTGGTTTTAGTTTGAAAAGTTACATCTATGAATCAATGTAAGCTGCTTTCATAACGTGTTTATATTAAAACATTTATATATAACATTTGTTCTCCCAATTTAAATTGTCATCTTTTGGGTCCTTGCTGGTGCTAAGAAATACAAGCAGTTTTTTCCAGATACTCTTTTTTTTAGCCCCTTTACTTACGTCTGTCTACCTACTGTAGTAACCAAATAATTTTAAGATACAGTAGAACTTCGATAGTTTGACAGTCTGTATACTTCGACATGGGCCGTGATGACATGGCATGACTGATAGGGCCGTGATGACATGGCATGACTGATAGTGTCCTTGACGGGTTCGCCGGTCAGTGATGGGAGCCCTCTTATTGTTTTCGCGAACATGCGCTACCGCCTTTTCTTTGATAAATACTTACTTTCTTATAAATAACTTTTCCTTCCTACCCCCTATCCACCCCCTTCCCCGTAAGTAGGTCAAGTCAGTTCGCTTGAGACGCTGCGGGAGTTAAACAGGTTTTTGATTCTTTCGTGATGCGCTGTTGTTTTTCTGCTCGTAATACTCCCTGTGTTAAAATGTTCCATATACTCCCTATAGTTTTTGACATCTTGATAGTTCAACACCCCTTTAGTCCACAAAGTGTCAAACTATCAAGGTACCACTTATATCTGTGGCGATTTCAACTATTCCTTACATTGGTGGCGATTTCAACTATTCCTTACATTGAATCAGCGATCATATAAAACCAATAGATGGAGCAAATGGCCCAAAAAGTCAAGCCAGTTTTTGAGCGACAGGACCCACAACAAGACGGCGGCGGTCAGAGACGATTCATCATGTGACAAATCAAAAGGCCATTTACCCACAGACCAATTATCTTGGAAACAATTCTAATTCAACTGAGCATGCATCACGTTTTCCCTATCTTTCCCATGTTAAACAGGAGTGTCACGTGATGAATCATCTCCGACCACCGCCATCTTGTTGTGGGTCCTGTCGCTCAAAAACTGGCTTCACCTCCCGTGATACATTCATATCAGATGAGATCCATCTAGTGGTCCTATCATCGCTGCATTGAATACACCAGGATAACTTTTAGGAAGTGATAAACAGGAGTAGACTGATATTATGAAAAGGGCGGTGGAATAGGTCCTATGAGGGATACTGGAAGAAATGTTGGTCAGGGGAGGGGGATCAGACACTGCAGTTCAAGGGGACAGCATGGGACAAGCTACTGCAACTTTGTTCATGGTGTTTCTCACTTCACTGGTTTGTTTGAATTGAAGTTTAGCCCTATTTATAGATCAAACACTGAATTGATTTATATCTGACTTGACACTAGAAGGAGAATGTCAGAAAACATGGTTCATAGAATATGAAACCCCTAAAATTAAGAGGATATCTCCCTACCGATGATGTTCATGCATTCTTGATGTACAGGCTTTGAAAGATAAAAATGGACTTATGGGGGAAGCAGGTAGAAATACCAAATGTTTCTTGACTGGAGCCCCTGAAATATCGTGTTACTATTTAAATAAATCCTAAATAATTTTCTCTTGCAGAAATATAAAATATTCCATGCAGTTAACTCATGATAGTTACGGTAAATAGTCACTAACTCATCATAACATTCTAGTCTGTGTTTATTGTGCAATTATGAGTTCATTGAAAAGTCAGTGTTTGGACTTAAACTTGTCACAGAAGGTGAGTCGTTGCTTGAGTCTCTGGTCTCGCGTTGGGACCAACCGCTGGTAGCCATTTTTGCCGAACTCATCCTGATATTCCGACATTCCTGTGTAGTAGTAGGCTGGCCGACAGTATCCCATCACTGCAATAGTAGTAGTTTGATTAGTATCTCTTTTATTTGAATCCGAATCCGATTCATTTTGGCCAAATGTTTGAACTTGTTCCAATGAACCTAATAGCTTCGGACCATATTTTTCTAGATTAATTGAATTTCTAATGAGTGAAAAATAAGCAATAAACTGTCTTAGCTTCCCATTCACTTTTTCATATTTTACACCTTTACAGCCAATGAACCTCGTATGACATAAAAAGCTGTTGCACAGAGACTCAACATAGGCTGAATATTTCTGGAAGCATCTTTGGATTTTAGGTTTGCATCATTATGTAGCATCCAAAATGGTATTTTATTACCTTTGGTTAATGACTAGTGTAGTTTCGTGGCATTCTTTTTACATAAACAGCCAGCTTGTCTTCATTAAACCAGAATGTCAATTATCATTAGAATATATCAAGATCAATTGGCTGTTATGTGTTAAAATTAGGATCCAGGGTCCAGGGTGTTTAGAATGGATTAAAATACCACCGTCACAGAAAACCTGCGTACTCAGCGAATTTCCAATGCAAAATATATGTCTCAATACCACATAAAGCCGCATACCAAGATTCATAAAAATATATTCACAAATAAGTGATACATCAAATTTTAATTATTCTCCATAAGAATAACATTGGGAATGAGTACGCAGGTTTGCTGCATCAAGGAACACAAAAAATGGGTTTTTATGCTAATATCAATATAACTCAACTAGGTGAAGTCGTGTACGAGTTTTTATTCATTAATGTTCATAATTAAGGGAGACAGAGCATTTAATTATTCTCCATAAGAATAACATGGGGGCTGAGTACGTAGGTTTGCTGCTACGGGAGCCTTTGGTAACAATTTTTTTTGAGCAAATATCAATAGACCACAACGAGATGAAGCTGTATACCAAGTTTCGTCAGTATACGTTCACAATTAAGCGAGATATAAACATTTTCTTTTCCTCCATAAGAATAACATTAGACAACGTACTGTGTTGAGCACTTTCAATATCTCGGTGACCAATTGACGTAGAGGAATGATCAAAATACCAAATTGTGTGTTTTTTTAAGCTGAATCCAATGGTGAAAACTAAAATTTGACTATTTCAAAAATTATATGTAAAATATTCAAAAATCCCATTTTTGGGGTACAAAAATGGCTGGTTTTCGAACTTAAAGTCATAAATGTTCCTTTACACGTTTATACCAAATTTCATCAAAATCGGACCTTTTTTACGAGAGTTATCGCACCCACGGACACACACATATATATATATATATATAAATATATATATATACATAGATAAAAATTTGAACGAATGGTGTTTTTGGGGTCTGGGGACCTCAAAACGAAAAGTTATCATGGTCCCGGGCCTAGGTCTTACCATGCCGACTACGGTAATAGCTTCTTCCCTATAGGGGAAATTCGCTAAAAAAGTTAAAATCAATATTTACAGTAAATTATAATCACGGTGCCTCCAAGGAAGGTCTTGAGCCTTTAACAGAATCAGAAGTATTAAAAACTATGAGCCTTTAACAGGATCAGAAGTATTAAAAACTATAAGCAGCAATAATTTAAAATAAATTAATACTGGTAGATATGGTCTCATATGTTGTGCTGTTTATAGTTTCTTAACCCATTGGCTCACAACCTCGAGTATACTCGTGGCCGCCGAAAGTAGCCCGGACGTGCAACCCCGACTATACTCGGGACAGCACTTTTTATTAAAAAATTTTCTCTTTAATTTTTTTCTTTTTTGTTTATTTGTTGTTTTAACTTGTTTTCATTTTTTGTTTGTATGTATTTTTTATGCATATGCCCATCCTTGGGGAAACTTAGTCAAATTTAGGAAAAATATAATTTTGGAAAATATGTTATATCTAAGTCAAATAAAAATGTATCACTAACATTTTTTATTTTCACATAAAAAAATAAATAAACCACAAGTACATAATAGTTGTTGGGCTGAAACATTATTTTTAGCGAATTTCCCCTATAGGGAAGAAGCTATTACCGTAGGTCTCATGGTAAGACTTAAGCCCGAGACCATGATAACTTTTCATTTTGAGGTCCCCAGATGCCAAAAACACCATTCGTTCAAATTTATATATATATATATATATATATATATATATTTATATATATATATATTTATATATATATTTATATATATATATATTTATATATATATGTGTCCGTAAGCACGATAACTCTCGTAAAAAAGGTCCGATCTTAATGAAATTTGGTACAAATGTGTAAAGTACTATTTATTTGAACGAGTTCGAAAACCAGATGAATCGCACCATCCGAAGGGGAGTTTTTGGGGGGTTTTGTACCCCAAAAATGTGTTTTTTGGGGTTTTCACATGTAATTTTAATTTAAATCAAATTTTAATTTATACCATTAAATTCAGCTTAAAAAAACAAACAATTTGGTATTTTGATCATTGCTCTACGTCAATTGGTTACCGAGATATTGAAAGTGCTAAACACAGTACGTTGTCTAATGTTATTCTTATGGAGAAAAAGAAAAATTGTATATCTCGCTTATTTATGAACGTAAATTGGCAAAATTTGGTATATGGCTTTATTTGATTGTGGTCTATTGATATTTGCACAAAAATCCATTTTTTGCCCGATAGTTCCCGTAGCAGCAAACCTGCATACTCAGCCCCATGTTATTCTTATGGAGAATAATTAACGTGTTATCTCCTTTAATTATGAACATAAATTAATAGAACTTGGTATGTGGCTTTACCTAGTTGAGTTATAATGATATTTGTATAAAAGCCCATTTTTAGTGTTCCTTATTTCAGCAAACCTGCATACTAAGCCGCCATGTTATTCTTATGGAGAATAATTAAAATGTCATAAATCGTTTATTTATCAATGTATATTGATGAAACTTGGTATGTGGTATTAAGATAAATTAATATGCATTGGAAATTCGCTGAGTATGCAGGTTTGCTGCTACGGGGGTATTTTTGTTTTTTACATGTAACTCCTTTTAAAATTAATGTTTTTTATAAACTATATATATATATATGATATAGTACCATACATAAATGCTGTCAAAAGTATCTCCTTCTTATAGATAATTTATTTCTCTAAAGATTAGTGCAAAAATTAAGTAAATTGAGCAATAATTGTTGCTATAGTGACAGTTTTAGTAAAAGTCTACATTTATGTAATTTTCTTAGGAAACTGAACGGTTTGTCAGGTGGCAAATTTCAGGTAAGCCAATGGGTTAACAGTTATAGGAGGTAAAAATCCAACATATTTAAACTTTGCAACGTAATTTATCTAAGAATCTTTTTGTATTCCTATATTTCTTCTCCTGTTAAAACTCAAACAGCTCAAATAGTTATTGATCCTGTGATTTTAATCATCATAAAATATCTTCTTAGTCCTCCATTGGTTCAAACTGCTCTACTATTTATACTGACTCAAATTTGCGACACTATAAGAAGATTAAAGAATAAGAACTAATAATAAGAAGATTAAAGGATTACTAAGCCACTAATAAGCACTAATAAGAGCACTAATAAGAAGATTAAAGGATTACTAAGCCTTCTGGCTATCAACAGTAACCAACATCACTTTCACCGTGATCTCCCCATCACCATTAGGGAAAGTCTGGATAGCCAGGCAAGTCCAATGCAATTGTAGGGAAGAACTGCTTATCTGCCTGGCCTAGAAGCTTATTTCTCCACGGTATAAAGAGAAAATCCATATAAGGGCGCGCTGAGGTTGGGAGGCAGAACTTTTTTAGCAAATGCTTTGGTGGCTTTACACATCCCTCACCCTTACGTTTTCGTTTCTACTCTGAATTATAAGTTTTATTACCTCTTCGAGAAGTTGGTATCGGCTGCAGAAGTTTCTGTGATTTGGGAGTGTAAAGTTTATCTGCTGCGGAGAGCAGAGTATCCTCGCTCAGTTCCCCCTCTCCTGCCTCGTCATTTGACTTTTTCTTTGCTGTAAAATGAAAGTAAATACCTAGAGAAGTACTTTTAAATATTTGGAGTCTTCAACAGATATTAATTAGATCAAATTTTCTTAGCATAGAATTTAGTTCTTTCTGTTTAGTTCTTGAAAGTTGGGATAGTAAGTTGAAACCCAAATATCCTTATATACAGAAAACAGGCTATACAAAAACAAAACAAATTATAAAATATATTTACCGTGTGAGTAGATTATACTAATTAATTTTTCGACTAAGTTAATTAGTCTGTTCAAAATGTATAAACAAATAATTTCTATATCAAACTATTTAATATGGAATTGGTTTTTTGTAATAAATAATTGACGATCTATAAATTACTTGACTTTAATTTTGTTATATTTATTATTCGTAGGAAAATATTTATAGGTGTCCTACCTAGTTTTTCACAGTAACTGACATAATACGTAGTCTTCATTCGTTGAGCGTACAAGTTTTTAATAATTTCCAGCTGCTCCTCCCAAGGGATTTCCTATGACAAAAATAATTAAATGTGTTTACAAAATTACAAAAAAATAAAAGGCTTTCTATTACTCTTTTTGAAGTAGAACATTCACCTGCTATAAATTTCTGCTGTTTTGATAAACAAATCTAAATAAAAATATATTATGAATCATTTTTTAAAAGACTGATACATTTCATTTATTGTTCAAGAAGTTCTGGAACTTGATGTTGTAGTGACTAGGCGCTCAACACGTTCACTATGGCTGACTGTCATTGATTAAAGCCGAAAAATATGTAATTTTCATGTTTAAATATGTCAGCTGCAGCAAATGTAAATAGAGGCTGCTGTGAAACAATTTAATTCCTACCATCACACAGTTCAGAGTTGGTCTATTCAGACTATCACCACCTCTAGGGACAGTTCAATACAATCTCCCTCTGGCACTTCATGGGTAGATTAGTCTGTCTGAGAATCTCGGTAGGGACTCATAAAATCAATATTCTACTATATTGCGTTTTGGAAGGTGATTACGTTATTGCGAGAACCTCACTGGGAGGGAGGACGTTCCCTAGTTTTAAATTCTTTTGTATACGGTTCTACTTTATTTTTCCAAGTCTACTTTGCAATATCAATCTTTGTACAACTTCTGTTTAATCTATTCAAATTTAACGTGAAGGACTGACACCCCTCCCCCACTACAGTGGACTGCCTATAATTTGGGCGCTTGTTAAGTTTTAGCACCTCCTGGCCTGGAATCTGCAGTAATCTGTCTATCCTAGTGCTGTAAACTTGAGTTTTCAAAAAAATCAAATACCCTACATTAATTTAGGATGCCGTTCTCAATGTTTTATAATAGTTATTTACAAACCTCGGGCAGTAAGAACGTCAGTAAAACCTGAGGGTGATGCTTGAAAGCACGAGTGTTTTAAACGCTCTTAAGGCGTTATGGCTCTTACTACCCGAGGCGCGTACACTATTTTATCACCCCCCCTCCCCACCCACAATATAGGCAATGTAAATATAAAAAATAATATTTTAGTTTGTTTGAAATTTTATTACAAACAAATAAGATTTGGAGACAAAACAGCTGATGCTAATTGTATGTTGAGAAAACTTTGTTGTACAAATGCAACAGCTGATGCTATTGGAACAGCTTTTTGCCGGGATTGTAATTGTAACGCTTTGTGACATTACCTCCCTAGGGAGTGTAATTGTAATGCTCAGTCATTATCTCCCTGGTCTGTAATAAAGCTCATTACTTACTTCTCAAGATAGGGACATTAATATGTGGTGGGCCATACAGTTTCTTACCTATTATATTCTTAAGTACAAGACTCAATTTGAATATCACTTACCTTAATTGCATTTAAGTCAATGAATGCTTTCTGCTCTTCTTTGGTTAAAGCAAAGGCATCAAGGTCTGAAAATCTAAAAATTGATCACTGTACATTATGTCAAAAAGGAATAAATGTTTCTTTTACTGTATCATTATATCAGCAAAAAATATAAAATTGTGTCTAAAACAAATGGACAACAGCCAGATGTAGAGAAAGTGGTGTATGACCCATGAGTATGGTAGGGTTAGCTAAATCGTTTAAAAGGACAAGGAACTGAATTTAAATTGCACTTTCCCAACTTTGCCCACCTGGTTTGTCTCTGCCTATACAGTTTTCATTCGGACTACCTACTAAACACTAAGCTCTACACTACTCCTGAAACAACGATGAAAATAAACCCCTCGCATATAATATTTTTTCTTTGATAAATATTTATGCAGTGAGCGTATATATATTTTATGCATAAATATTTAACTAATCAAAACAGTACACAATGTAGTCCCTCACAAGCCAGGTCTTACAAAATCCCATAGCAACAACTCCATCACCGACTGCTTTTAACGTGATAACACCACATGTGTGCAATGCAAAGGTATAAATGGTACATGAGGAGGGTAAAATGAAAGGATCTGTTTGTGTTCTAGACAAAAAATCTTGCAGTACTGAAAAAAATCATTCAATAAATAAATGAAAAATCTGTAATGGATAACCCAAATATCTGCAGTCTGTTGAAAAAGATAACATCCTTATCAGAATTGTTGCTCAACTGAACAAAATGTAATTTTTTTAAACGGCAAGCCCATAAAATTGTTTTATTGTTTTGTTTTATTTATTTATTTTTAAAGTGCCATCATTCTTATTTATGCAAAAAGAGGGTCTTGAACGATAATGTAGGGCATGCAAGCTTTATATTTGTTCAGCTTACCAAACACAATTTTAGGCTATTTTTAGTCTTTCTGTACAGACAAAATTTATAATTTTTATTCTGGAAGATTAACACTTTTATACAAACATGTTCTTTTATGACATTAAATGAAATAAACCTGTCTTATCAGATTCTTATTTCTTCACTTTATTTAACTGTTGTTTTAAAACAAATTTTTCTACAAATTCTTTCTAGATGTAGCCGTGTGGATATATTGGTTTATTTTGCTTTATATAATGTTAGGTAACATAAGTTCATATTATAAACAAATTAAAATTTCTAAAGTATTATCCCAATACTGGTCATGTCTAACCCCCATTTTAATGAAAGTTTAGTGCTCGCGAAAACGTCAGACTCTGACCGGTAGGTAGTTTTTAAAATTTTCAAGAAATTAAACAAAGATTAACAACATTTTGATTAGCATATTAGTTATTACTTACAGGATGTAATAAAAGACGGTCTTACAACACTTAAGAATATATTCACACTTATACTGATTCACATACAGATGGTAAACATATATAAAAGATGGTACAAGGCTATCGATTTCGACTAATCACACCGGACATTATCAGGCCAACGAGAGAACTGACAGAATCAAAATGGTGTCCCTGCTATTTTATATTAGTGCAATATATTCTTAAGTGATGTAAGACATCTTTTGTTACATTCTGTAACAAATATTTATACAAGCTGTATACCATGAGGGTTTTAGGAAGTAACAGTGAAGTTGGTGGCTGTAATTCAATTAGTGTAAATCACATTGAAACACTTGGATAAGAATAGGGAAAAGAAGCATGGCACTTGTTCGCTGGATTCTGCTCATGGCTAAAATTTTTGTAATCAACAAACTCTACAAATATTTTCTAGACAAAATTGTTTGCCTTTGAGATTTTCAAAATTATGTATTTGTAAGTTATTGCAGCCTGAAAAAGCTCTTTATCTACATTTAAAAGACGACACCTCATAATTTGTTACAGTTTTAATGTGTCAACAGTAAAGTGTAATCCTGCAAAGCCTTACATTGTGCCATACACAGTAGAGGTACACAGGAGCTTTATTACGCTTGTGATAAAATCATTATTCACATAATATGATTATTTCCCATTCTTATGAATACAAATTGCCTTTTAAGATTCAACAATGTGATTGGTTGGTACCTTACACATTTACATAGACTGGAAAAAATGGATAAACTCTGATGAAAAAACTGTTACAAATGTGTACATTGGAAAAATAAGATAATAATGAAAAATTACATTGAATTAAAGACAGATGGTTACAAAAATGAATACTGTAATTTGACTTTGTTATTTCACTTCCTTGTGGTAGTTTTAGTAACCTAAGTTATCAGTACTGAAAGGCTATGGGGGAGTAAACCAATCGAAAACACCCCCCCATTCATACTTTATAAATACGATAGCAAAATAAATACTCTTATTTACAATAAAATGGACTTAGTGCTAATGTGTAGCATGTTGTTCAATATACTGTCACCAATAACATTTATATTGATATTAAACCTATTATAACTTCCTCAACCAAAATCCTACTCTGCAATTAAGCTGAAAAGCATGACTAATATATGAACGATTTATTTTATCGACACCAATAAACATATTCTTACAACTCGGTTTTATCCCTCAAGTCATGCCAAACGTAATCCTTGGCATAAGTAGTTGGAAAAGTGTCATGTTCCTTCTCAACACAATGCATTTTTATGGATTTTTAGATGAAAAATTACAACAGAAAATTTAGAAAACTAAAATCATTTTAAATAACTTATGTACCCATGGTAACGACCGAGTTCAGTTAGAAAGGCGCGTTTACACACTAGCAGCTATAAAAAGGCAAGAGCCACTGGAAGTGGTGACTTTGCCACCTGAAGGAAGCCAAACTCTTCCGATGACGAACAAACTATCTGCAATAGATGCTTTATTATGAGAAAACAATGTGTGTCTTACATTACCAGTGAAATGTAGTATTTTCAAATGTAAAAAGAAGAAACCTACTTATATTATACAAAATTACGCTACAATTATGAAAAAAATTACAGTAAACTAACTCCACAGAGCGCTGTGTGGGGGCTCTTTTCTCTGTACCGTAACATATTACAAAAATGGGTTTGAGTAAAATATAACAAAAATTGGTACCTCAAAAAGTAAACACGAAAAGGTAGAATTGAACCTGGGACCGCATGATCGTGAATCCAGTGCCATATCCATTACACTGCCCTAGCTTATCGAACTATGTAAAAGTTACAATTCATCACGCAGTAGACGATGCTGTGATTTTAAAATTTGTCACAGGTAGCACTCTGATTTTAAAGTTTTACACTGGCAGCGCTCGTATAGGAAATGTCACCACTTCCAATGGCTCGTGCCTTTTTTTAGCTGCTAGTAGTTAACACCCGAGTTAAGAATGAAACAAATTTTGTCATTTGGTTTAACCCGATAGTATTCTGGTGTAAACACACCCACATTTTAATTCAATCATCTTGTTAGTCCTTGAGGGTTTTATTGATTTTTTAGAACATTTCTCGGGTTTGCTCCCGACCCACATCATTGCCCCGGGCCTGCTTCTCAAATACAAATTGGTAACAAATAGGATAAAAGTTACAATTTTTATAACGTCTCTCAAACTGGAATATGAACGCTGTAGGGCCTACATGAATTACTTCAACATTTCATTGGCTTACACTGAAATCCCCTGTGAACCCATTAAAAAGTTGTTCTTACACTTGAGGTGAAAAAAAAACAGTGGAGCATGACAAATCACATGCATAAATTCTGGTCTTGTAGCCTAGTTGGTAATCACTCTCAAAAACGTTCTTAATTATTTTAATCCGTAATTATCTCATTAAATAACAATAGACTGGCACAATAAAATATTAGTACTACTTGGCACATTTAAAAGACAAATTAAGTAAATGTACTTAGAAATTTAATCTTTGTAAGAAGGTATAAGGATACACAAAAAAACATATTTAATTTGCATCTATATTTTCAACTACATAAAAATAATGGAATACCCTCTCTGATAGGATAATTGGTAACAGGCAATACATTAGTTCAAGTTATGTCAAGAAAGGTAAATAACACTTTGTATACTTTTGTATGGTCGATAAAAAATAAAACCGTCACCATTAAAATATTAAAAAAAACGAGAGTTTTAAATTGAATTTAAGATTATACAGATTACAATTGGATTAATATTGATGAAACAATGATGAAATTAATATTGATGATTAATATTGATTAAAGAAACAATGAAAATTTGAGGTAGTAACCTGATTCTTTGAGAATAAGACACGAGATTGTAACAAACATGGTGTTATACAATTATAACCGAGTTACCATTATAGGCCTACTCTCATCATACTTATGTAGTAAAAAAGTTGTTAGATTACATTTTTTAAAGAATACAATGTGATAAGTTTTTGTTTTATAATCATTGTGCCTGGCTGTTATTCTGTGGCAGTTTTACACAATATCACAATCACACTTTATAAATAACTGTAAAGAAGTTTAAAGTTTCAACCCAGTTACAAATTAACAATAAGATCATCTAAAGGATATATGGCAATCACAACAATAATAGACTAGCATTGAAAATAACAACAGTAAATAAGATTTAAAATATGACAACAGAACAAAATTGAACAACACTATAAACTTCTGACACATCAAATAAATATCTTTCTATTGCCATAACATTTCAAATTCATAAGGTAATATTTCTGGTACAACTTTGGAGGGTAATGCATTGGTAAACTGCTACCGCAAAAACTTTGGATGGCTAATCACAATTGTTTTAAATTAAGATTTTTTTAACTTAAGTATATTGGCATGCACAACTCAACTACGAAAGACTACACCAAAACTAGCTCTTGCGAACAAGGCGTTTTGGAAGAACGACTACGAACGGACAAGACAATACCGTCTCGTCCAACTAAACTACTACGCCCCGCTCGGTCATCGGGCCGATCAGTCTATAGGCGCACTCCGCAAAGTAATATAAACGGGCACCTTTTACAACTAGGATAAAAAAAAACTAACAACAGAACTAACATGCGACCAAACTCACTTGGCAAGTCTTATTACAAAAGTTTGATAACACATACGACTTATAAATAAACACTCACATTACTTGACTAACTGGAATCACTGCACTCGGTAAAACCTTGATCCATGGCCCCCGATATGATGAATTTGCTCATTCACCATTAAAAAACTTGTTATATTTATTAATTTAACACCTGAAACCAACTAATGCTGCACTACATGCAAAACTAGTTTGTGAAAAGTAACTTTGTTTGTGAAATCAAGGGCCATCATATTAACAAGGTTTTATACACCTGAAGTAGTATTACCTACCTAAAATATTTAATTTTCAAGGTAAACAGTTTGTTCATGATTAAAAGTAAGTGTAAAAATCATATTTTCTAATAATCATGGTGTTGTTGTCCAAAAACATTGATTAGTTCTACTTTAATGATGCAAATCGTACATTTTTATTGAGTCCAAATAAATAACAAAGGCAAATAAATCAAGTTCTCGTAATAAAAGCATAACATCTCAAAATAACACTCCAACAAGATTTTTTATTAAATTAGTTTTTTATTAAGAATGTCATTCACTTATGCATTATGTCACAATGTACAGAATTTATAATTTATTTACTACCCTTCAAAAAGTAGTCAAAGATAAAATTAAAAAGAGGAAGTCAAAAGATTGAAAGGTCTATTACTTGTGAAAACCCCAATGAATAGCAGTATTTAAAATAATCGTAATGTTTCGGTACTGAACCCTTTCTCAAAGACACCTAAATCTTCCCTATCCTTAAAGACTATATAAAGACAAATTATCAACAATAATTCTAAATACTATCACTCAACATTCTTTACTAAAACTAGATTTTATTGTTATTGTGATTCAACAAATTAATAACAATAACATTAAACAACCATTTAGCAACGTAAATACACATTTAATAACAATTCTTCGGTCAGATTTGGTCTTTGTAGGTTTAGGTTTGTTAACATAAAAATTTAAATAGGCCTACCTTTTACAAAAAGGTATTTTACATAATAACATGTTTTTAAAATTTGTTATTTTATTTATTATTATTAAGTAATAACACAAAGATATAAAAATATTTTATTTTTCACAATCAGCAAATTACAAAAGTCCTATGGAATCAGAAGCAATGAAAGTGAACTGAAACTCATGTCATGGTAAGTTGTTAAATTTTAGTAAAATTCTTAAATAAATAATATAAAATTTAAACAATATACCCAATTTAACATGGATATTAAAAATAGAAACAGGCTCTCAATTAGGCTTTTTGATGATACGATGAACAAATCTGAGAATTACATGCCATGTTTGTATAAATGCAGCAATATAACAATTTGGTTTTTAAACACCTATGAAATATGCTAAGCGGAGATTCTATAATTTTAGTACCTCACAAGTATGAACATCTTAGTTAATCCTCTTTGAATCAATCCACAGAAACTGTTTCTACTCTGTTGATAAAACCTCAACCTTTTCAAAATTCACTATAAAAGCTTGCAACTTAAAAATATAACCGAGTTTTAATATTCAGATTATTCCATTGTTTAAAACAAAATTAAATTCCACTTTCATTCCTTAAGCACACATTGATTTCAATTTTATTGAATTAAGGGCTGCATATACTGATTTCAATTTCATTGAATTATCCAAAGGCCCTAAACCAAATGTAAATCACAATGCACCAGGACCAGCTACTAGACTAAAATTGAGGAAGCACTGGTGTATCATGATCAGAACGGAATCTCAAGACTTTGTGTTAATGACAGTGCTTTTCTTTTCCATTGATATATTTCAATGCCATCCCAAATGCTCTTATCACTTTCCATCAAGTTCTTGTTTTCAATTACATTTTAAGCAAAGATAACTTGTCTGAGACTCATCGAAGTGAAGCGCACAATAAAAGCAGTCAACAACAACGCCGTACATCTTAAGGACGATGATAGGGACACCGAAGATACCACTGCTATTTACACAAGTGACTATTTACATATCCACATCTCTACGCCTAGGAACTATGGAGGCCTTCGCCCTTTACATATGTACAGATATATTTACAGAGCTATGCCTGACTGAGGCTCACTAGAGGGGGGAATCGTTCAGTCGAGTGAATCACTGTTCGTGTGGTCACTGAGCGAATCACTGCTGCTCTCATGGGATGGACTTGGTGATAGTGTTGAACAGCCTCTTGCCCCACCATGACTCCAGGTCAAAAGGTTTGAAGTCTGCAACATGATGTCATGACTCATCAGAAGAGAAGGATTTTAATTTTAACTTATAATTATTTTATAAGTATGGATTAATTATAGGGGTGTGCAAATAGTGATTTCTGGCTCCAGCCAAGCTTTTTTTCTCGAGCTTTTTAAGTTCTCGAGCTGAGCTTTTTTGATGGGAATTTTCTCTAGGGGTGTGCAATATACCGGTAATGATTTTCTGACTCGAGCCAAGCCGGGCAGAATTTTGTCAAAGTTCTCTAGCTTTGAGCAGTTTTGATTAGACCTATATGTATTCTTTATTTACATTAGACCATGTTTAAAATAACAAGCATTTTATTCACTACTAGTTGTACGAATATTAGCTGGCTTCGCTCCGCAAATAATTTATAAAATCTATGACAGTTGTGTGTGCTGCATTCTGTGGTTAGCCCGTGGAACTACTACGAATCAAGATCAGCTGTTTGTATTTTCACTAGCTCAAACAAAAATGAATGTCCATAAGAAATACATTTGGATCTCTGGCGGAGCCCTAAGGTCAGATCAGGATGAAAACCATTTATTTTTCCTATTTTATGCCTAAAGAACCAGTGTACAAAATTTCAGCTCTCTACCTACATGGGAAGGTAGAGAGTTAGTGATGAGAGAGTTAGTCAGCCAGGGCTTTGCCTTTTAGAGATATATAGATGGTAATGTAAAATAATTTATAACTTTCAATATTTGTCACCTTTCATTCACTTCTTCTTGATTCATTATCCCTACGTTCTATAAATAAAGGCCTACAGTGGGAAAATAACAAAATAAGTAGGCTACTAAAAAGTAAAATTGTTGAGACCACTTGTTGATAATAACAAACAATTTTGATTTCAATATAAAGTAGGTAGTCTACATATAACAAAAATTACATAAAGGAAGAGAACTACAAATTTTTAACTTGACTGATAAGCCCAAAGGTTAACTAATACAGTTATTACCGAATTTATTAATAGACATAATAATAACTGACCATATGTCAATATGTACTTTCCATGTAACCAAATACTTTGGCCCTAGCCTTGGGAATTTTCAAAACCCAGTAGCCTATCTCTCATTCAACTGTTTGTAAATAGTAAATTTTAGGTTATCCTTTTATAAATATAAGTTAGTTAAACCAGTCTTTATATCTTATTGTACTCACAGAAAAAAGTTAACAATCGTAGGCCTATCTTATGTTCTATCTAACTTATTAGGCCTACCTAATAGACTTAACCTATTTATCTGCTTCTGAAACAGAAGGTTTCAGAAGCAGAAGGTGGAAGAGGATCGTCAATGCATTATTTTTCCATTTTGAAAATGCCTCCTGAACTTTTGTTTAGAATTTAAAACCAGGTTTACATACCTTTTCCGTCCAAACAGTTCAAAAATATATGCTGCCACATACTATGACGACATGTTTCGGAATCTAGAATTCCATCTTCTGGTCATAACAAAAACGTCCGTAATTCACACAGATTTTCGTCAAAATTTAAAATTTTTTGTTGTTAAACATTAAAACAGTTCAACATAACACATAACACGACATTAAACACATATTTCGCTCAAATTAAAACACGCACAAGCCGGCCGGCGATTAGACTCCGACTGAGAAGGGACACGGGCGTTTATCCTATTCCCACCTGTCGACCTTGACCTCTTATCATATGTCCACTGTTGGTCTCGATCTCTGCTATACGGTTAAATAATACGTTTGAATTATACTTTAGCTTGTCATTCAGAACTTTGCTGGGGTCATTTTTAAAAGCATTATAAATATGTAATTCTTCCATAGTTGTCATGATACGGGATTTTTTGCATTTTAAGAGTATTTGTAGGTTACTTTCTAGGCTATTAACACTATGTTTTCTATCAACCAGGTGTTCAGCAAATTTCGACTTTTGGTTCTTTAATGACGGTCTTGGGAGGTGTTCTGAAAATCGTTTCTTAAAGGAACGCCCTGTTTGGCCTATATAAAACTTTGGGCAGTCGGAACAGCTAAGTTTATAAACACCTGTGTTCATGTCCTTTGTATTTCGTTGCCTGGTGACACTTAGGTGTTTACTTAATTTATTTGAAGTTTTACATGAAACTTTGATGTTTTGTTTACTCAGTTCTTTTTTCAATGTATGATGTTTTAATTTGTGCGAATGTCGTGTTATGTGTTATGTTGAACTGTTTTAATGTTTAACAACAAACAAATTTAAATTTTGACGAAAATCTGTGTGAATTACGGACGTTTTTGTTATGACCAGAAGATGGAATTCTAGATTCCGAAACATGTCGTCATAGTATGTGGCAGCATATATTTTTGAACTGTTTGGACGGAAAAGGTATGTAAACCTGGTTTTAAATTCTAAACAACAGTTCAGGAGGCATTTTCAAAATGAAAAAATTACAAGCCAGTCAGGCCAATATTGCCTATGGATACAAAAACGTCAAACAAAAACTTTTGAACACTAATCAAAACATAAAGTTCAACAAAACATGTTTAGAACTGAATATAGTCCCTAACTACGTTCAGGTTAGAATTAAAAGCAATTCCCAATCTGCAAGTAAAACTAAACTGATTGCAGAAAAAATATGGATTAAAAATGAGTTAAAGTTTTTATACAGAAAAAAGAGCATGCTAAACAATTTACTATATAAAAAGCATCTTGAATTGGCTAATGCATTACACCCTACCCAAAGTGAACATGTCTTTTCAACAATTAACAATCTGATAAATAAAGTCGTTTCAAAGAAGATCAGAGTCCAAAATAAGAAGATTGATGAATTATTAAAGCTACAGTGTAGGCAAACCAAAAATATTCCTGTTAACCACATATTTTATCCAAGAATTGTAAATAACACAAACATCAGTTTCACAGAACACGAAATTGAAATCTTGAATAAAGGTCTAAAACATAATTTTCCACTAAACTCTTGGAAGAAACAAATGGTTTCAGAAATTTTGAATGCGGAAACAGCAATAACTACAGTAAAAGATGACCAAACCAAAAGTGTAATTAGACATACTATTGATAAAAAAGTGTGCTCCACACAAAGATCAAATACATACAAACAGAACAAACTAGATAAGAATTTAAAAACTAATTTAGAAAATATAAAGAAAAAACTCATTGATAACGAATCTATTGTCACTAAAGCTGACAAAGGTCAATCTATTGTTATTATGCACGTCAGTGAATACAACACTAAGGTAGAAGAGTTTATTAATAAGAATAATATTGAAAACATTGCTAGTGACCCAACAGATAAATTTAATAAAAGTTTACTTAATAATTTAAACAAAATAAAATATCTGTTCACTAAGGATGAGATCAAATATTTGAAAATGATAGACCCGAGAGCTCCGACAATGAGAGGACTACCTAAAGTCCACAAAGAAAATACACCTATAAGACCTTTAGTAAATTTTACAACAGCGCCTTCTTACAAAGTAGCCAAAAAACTGGATAGGTTTTTAAGGGACCATTTGACTTTCAATAACAATCATAGCATTAAAAACAGCCTAGACCTTGTCAACAACATTTGTAATACTGGTATAAATAATCAGTACACTATGGCGTCATTCGACATTGTGAATTTATTTACTAACGTTCCTGTCGAAAAAACAATTGACATAATAAAACAAAATTTAACCAGTAATTCCCAGTTGAGTAACGAAACCATAACTGAGTTGATAAGCCTACTTCAAATAGTCTTGAAACAGAACTATTTTTATTTCAATGAAAAGTATTTTGTTCAACAATACGGCTTGTCTATGGGTTCTCCATTATCAAGTATTTTATCAGAGATCTACTTGAACCACATAGAAAATACCTACATTTTTTCACCTTATAATAGTCACAGCAAGAATATTTTACTATACAAACGCTATGTCGATGACACAATAGTCTTTTATAAAGGCAACATGAGACAGTTGGAACTACTGAATAAATATCTGAATAAAATTACACCGAACCTCAAATTTACATTGAAAACAGAAACCAACAACTCTATTAATTTCCTCGACCTAACAATAAAGAAAAATAATGGGAAAATTCAGTTCTCAGTATACTGGAAACCGACCGCAACAGATCACACCATTCATTCCACCTCATACCACCCCATGAATCATAAAATGGCGGCTTATAACTGTATGGTACATCAACTACTCTCAGTACCCATGGATAAAGTGGATTATGAAAATGAACTTTCTATTATCAAATATATTGCTGTTGCCAATGGCTACTCAAGTAACAACATTGTTGATAAAATAGTTTCTAGGAAAAAAGCTAATGTTAAAACCAATATTTCCACAAATACTCCTAGTAATCCAAATTTTGTCTCCGTCAAGTATGGGCAGACCCTGCATCATACATTGAAAAAAGAACTGAGTAAACAAAACATCAAAGTTTCATGTAAAACTTCAAATAAATTAAGTAAACACCTAAGTGTCACCAAGCAATGAAATACAAAGGACATGAACACAGGTGTTTATAAACTTAGCTGTTCCGACTGCCCAAAGTTTTATATAGGCCAAACAGGGCGTTCCTTTAAGAAACGATTTTCAGAACACCTCCCAAGACCGTCATTAAAGAACCAAAAGTCGAAATTTGCTGAACACCTGGTTGATAGAAAACATAGTGTTAATAGCCTAGAAAGTAACCTACAAATACTCTTAAAATGCAAAAAATCCCGTATCATGACAACTATGGAAGAATTACATATTTATAATGCTTTTAAAAAAGACCCCAGCAATGTTCTGAATGACAAGCTAAAGTATAATTCAAACATATTATTTAACCGTATAGCAGAGATCGAGACCAACAGTGGACATATGATAAGAGGTCAAGGTCGACAGGTGGGAATAGGATAAACGCCCCGTGTCCCTTCTCAGTCGGAGTCTAATCGCCGGCCGGCTTGTGCGTGTTTTAATTTGTGCGAAATATGTGTTTAATGTCGTGTTATGTGTTATGTTGAATTGTTTAACAACAAAAAATTTTAAATTTTGACGAAAATCTGAGTGAATTACGGACGTTTTTGTTATGACCAGAAGATGGAATTCTATATTCCGAAACATGTCGTCATAGTATGAGGCAGCATATATTTTTGAACTGTTTGGACGGAAAAGGTATGTAAACCTGGTTTTAAATTATTTTTCCATCACTGCTTTAACAATTTGATAGCATACAATTACAAAATTATATGCTTTCTACTTACGTTTATTCACAAATTCAAACAATCCCGCGGAGATAACAATATGATTTTAATCGCACAGCTGTAACTGTAGCGTAACAAAACACTGCGCCATTTTGATCGCGTCTTGCTCTTGGTTAGGGCCTTCAGAGTACATAGAATATAACAAACCTTTTCACCGGTATTATAAACATGCGTTACGTGACCATTCAGAATTTGAATAAAATACTTATATTTTGTGAACCTCGCAATTAGTCGATTTGTTAACAATCCAATTTTTGGAGAGTGTTATTTCGGCTGCACATTAAAATGCCGTCATGATATTAGGCTATTGGTTCATCACCTACAAACCTTACCTATTGGTCACGCTAAATCATTATTACATTACAGTATAACCATCTTCACTCAACGTTTTCTGCCAGTTCGCAAAGTGGGTACGTCAACAGTGTTGCCAGACGTAATTTTACACTCCAGGGAATATAATTATTGTGTAATGAACGAAGTTGTAAGTTGGATATATAAAAGACTGTACCGATGCAACAGTTAGACAAAGTGTTTTCATGGATTTTAGTTTTTTGCTGTGGTACTTTTTCTGGATCAGTACGATTGTTGTATTAATTATTATTAACCTTGAAATATTGCACAACTCAACTGGGCAACGGCAACACTGCACTAGTGCGCACTGCAAACAGAATAGTGTGATAGGTCCACTTGATGTGATTGAGCGTCGAGAAAGTAGCTCCATTTCGTTGGTTGATCAGTTGAAAATATTACAGTTCTTTAATATTTGGTTATTTTTTTTAATGAAGAACCGAAAGCATTAGCATTGCTGAATTATATTTGTTATGGAGCTCTACCGACGCAAACTACACAAATTATAACATTGATTCTGGAAAATGTTTGCTTTAAATTTACTTTTGTAGGCGACTCTTTTCACTAGTCGGCATTTTAAGTATTCAGCTCGACCTTCGAACCGTTTTGCAAATCTCGAGCCGAGCCGAATACTACAATATTCGGCTCGAAAAAGCTTGAAGTTCGAAAACTCGCACACCCCTAATTAATTATTATCTACGCTACCAATCAAAAAGGTAGCTATATTAGCCAGTTAGCTGTTCCATATTTGGCTTGCTGACTGTTTCAGAGAACTAAAGTGATAGTCGAGAGATGGAATAAATAGTGGGAGTGGATCAAAATCATTACTCCCCCCCCCTCAACCCAACCGATATAAGCTGTCTATGTAATGTTCCACTGAAGTTCACCAAGTATATTATTAAATTTAATAGTAATTCAGCTGTTGTCACAGTAAAACCTTTAAAAAGTGCAATGTTTTGACAAATCATCCAAAAAATATGGTTTTGATAATTAAAATAATACCCTGCACTATTTAAAGTTGCAGCATTACGAGGAGTTTGACAGGGACTACGCAGGGAGCTACATGGACTGCAGTAGTCCTGCCACACTTATCTTCCTCTGCTCTAATCCCTCTATGTGCAAACTATCCTCGCACACAATGACTTTTCCCCAGCCGAGCTTTATTATTTCTCAAGGATGTTTTTTGGTTCTTTGGTAGACCCGTCTCGATAATATTTTATTAAAACCAATAACTGAGCCATAATTTTTAAGAATACCTACGTCACCACTTAGAAAATAAACGAACAATTCAAATCCATAAAAGTGATGATTTAACTGGCGATTCTCACTTATTTACTTGTCAGCGTTCTGCTGCCACCATCTTACAGCATCAAGATCAACTCAAAAAGGTGTTTCAATGCACAAGCTGTGCATGGGCAATTCTAGTCAATACTTAAATAAACAAGATCAGGATCCAATTTTCAAAATTTGGCAGGCGTATCCTCCAACCCGCTTGGTGCTTAAAGTTTGTAGAGCAAATTAGAGATGTAATGAAATCACATTTTTTATATTTACATTAATTTTTTATCTTGGACCAATAATGAAACTTATTTTGTTAGATTTAAATAAATTGGATTGGGAACATCAAGTCTGGGTGCTAAATTAACTAAAATAACAATATAACTACAAAAAGAAAACACACATATCAGAGATGTGTTTGTTTGCAATAAATAGTCCTACCGTAATGTTTTTGCACTGAAGTATAGCTAGGGGTGCAGACAATTTTTAGACCCCTGAAATTTCCCCCAATCCTACTATTTTGAACCAAAAATGTTCCCCAAAATTCGTGACATATATCTTTACATGAAAATTTAGGGCTTACTAGCTTTCAAAAGAAAATCAATAACAATCAAGTAAATTGTTTTACTTTAATTTATTAAGGTTACTAATAAAGTAAACTTACAAATAAGAAACAATAAAAAATCTAAGTTGAATAAAATTTTGTAACTGTAATTTATTAAGTTTAAATTCCTTAAAAACATTTTACCACTTATTATAACCTCAAAAATTGTAATAAAATAATGTTAAAATAATAATACAGTAGAATAAAATTACAATAAACGGTATCAGGAAACTGACACATACTTTCTCCCTTTTAGCCGAACTTTAATTAATAAATTACTCTTTATTTACTAAATATAGAATACAAAGCATGGTCAAATGTACAGAAAATCTTGTAAAGAAGTTGTTTTAAAAAACATCCACCCAAATCCCTGTTTATGAGGCACTACAGAATCCATTGCTACACACGTGGTTTTAAGAGGGGAAATGCCCCCTATTCCCCCCCAGGGATGTTAAGGGGCAACATATTTCGAATTTCCTCTGTTGGTCAATGCTAACTTGACAAGCATATCAAGTTTGAACGAAATTGATCAGTAAATAAGGGAGAAATAGTAATTTTTGTATTCCCCATAAGAATAACATTGGACAACGTACTGCGTTTCCGCAAAATGAAAATTTAAATTTTCTCCGCAACCAGCAATCGTAGAATAGTAATTCAAAATACTAAATTATTTAGTTTTTTGAGCTCTTTTTAATGGTGAATAGTAATATTTTTTATATTTATTTTTTTAAGTAAAATTTTAAAAAACTGAATTTTGGATGTTTTAAGTCCTGTAATTTCTGAACCCGAATTTTTACAGGAATGCGGGTGGTGTCATTTTGTTGGAAAACTAAAGTTCTACAAACAACTAAAATTTAGTCAAAATAGTTGGAGCCATTTTTGAGAAATTTGGATTTTTCATGTTTTTGGGGGATAATTAGGCCTACCCTTAAAAATCAAAAATTCAAAAAAATGAAAAAAAAGCCTGGAGATATCGTGGATTAGTACCTACATACCAAATTTCATAAAAATCGGCCCATTGGTTAGGGCTCTAGCTCTGTACACATCCACACAGACATCACGTAAAAACCACTTTTTTGGGTTCAGGGAGCACCAAAACAAATATTTCCACTAACAACTCAAATTCAAAAATTTTGACGAAAACAATACTTTCTCGATATACTATGTATAGAGGGAGAAAGTAAAAAACAATCCATGTTTTATTGCAGTTTATTTTCCATTCAATTTCTTGAGGAATGGAGGAATGTAATCAGAATTATCACCCAAACATCAATAAAAATTAATAACATGAGGGAAAGAGGAATTCAACATAGAAAAATTTGAATAGTCGGGAAAAATTTATAAATTGATAAACGCAGTGATTGTATTATTCATATCTCTTGAACGGAATGTCACACAACTTTGATTGACATTTTATTGAATTTGTGATAGTTGGACGAAAAAAATGAGCCATCATTTGTCTTTGTACGACGGTAAGTTTAGGTTTTAGCATTTTGTAGTATGGTAGGAAATCTTATCTCTTGAATAAATTACCACGACCAGCGACTGGATGCCAAACAATAGACCAGCCATTAAGAATGAGACAAAAGTTATAGGATCACTCGACTGCCTTTTGAGGTAAACAAAAAAACACGGTTATAATTATACTCATACTTTGTTGTAAATCGCATATGCAAGGCCGTTGTTGTTGTGTTATCTAATTAAGATGTTTTACTTTTCTGGGAAATTAATTTACGACTAAAATTTATTTTGTGTGTTGGCCCAAAATTTCCCCCGAGCCTGGCTCGCCGGATCGGACATATTCTACACCCCTGAAGTACAGAAGTCTTAACATACCTTGTAGGTGATGGTTAGGTTCATTCTCCTTATAGTAGACTATTGAAGGACCTGAAAATTGTATGTAATATTAGTGCAAGTTACTGCATTAGAGAAAATTTTAGTTGATTTTAGTACACTGTGTTAATAATGATATCGTATACACTCAATATAGAGAACTGTGTATGAATGTCTGTATTTTTAACTTGAATAAATGAAAAACCTGTTCATCTTTTGGCCTTGGTTTCTCCTAAAAAACAAGATATGATGAAACTCGAAATATGGTGTTCATTATTAAACATAAATGATGCAAAAATGTACATTAAGACTCCCTTTTTAAGCATCCAATAAAAAATGTTAGGACATCAAAATGATGTCTATATTGTAACCAATATAAGCAAATATCAAGGTAAAATTTAAGTCGGCTAGAAAAAAGCAATTAGTTGTCAACGGTGGCAACTGTTATTAAAAAAAACAGGTTGAACAGCCCAGGGGGAAGCGTTACATAACTAGAAATGTTCCTGGAAAGGAATTTGGATTTCCATGTTTTGGCGATATTTCCAATTAGCCTAAATATGTGTAACTACCCAGCAGTCATGAGTCTGACTCAGGTTTTCCATAGAAAAATCCATTTCAGACATCCGGATCATTTGAAATAATCTGAAAAAAACTGGTGACAAATATTTTCAAACGAGATCCCCAAATGCCAAACAACATTTGTTCAATTTTATATTTATCAAAATCTGTGACTGTTCACAAAATGTTTCAGAAAAATAAAAAAAAACTCAGAAAGTTTTTCCTAAGGTAAAAAATGTTTAAATAGTATGTAACCTTATGATCTACCTCGCTCCGTTTGATGTCTGTGTACATTTGTATATAAATACATCATAATAATTATTTTTGTTTAAGACTACCTTCATAATTTGGTTCTGAATTTGACAATTTCAGCTTTAGTGTTTTAATATAGTGGCCAATTAATTTTTTTAAAGCTTATTAATAAATACATTTTTAAACAAGATTAATGTATATTCTGAGTTTCACAAGTCAATATCCCAAATGCCCCCCCTAAGATATGATGTATTTATTACAAAAATACTATGGATACATAGGTGGAAAAGAAGCGAAATAGACCATGTATGTTTACATGTAATTTTCTTTTAATTACCTCAGGAACAACATCCTGCAGTTTTTGTAGAGAGTTCTGAAACCACCTGTACATGTAACTGTAAGCCTAAAAACTTCATTAAAAATAGTCCAATCTTGATGAAATTTGCTACAAACATATACAACAGCTATTACAAGGAATAAAACAAAAAAAGGAAAAAAAACTTGTACTCACTAGGTATGTGTGACTCTCCATTGTCTTGCTCGGATTGTGATGATTCACCGTTTTCCTTGTCGCACTCCTTACAAACCGAACTCCAAGCTATAAAAAACAATTCCATTCACTGCCAGTAAGTCACTAATCACATTAAAATATATAAATGGAAATAAATATTGAAAACTAAGTTTGCATATATAGCTTGATGTGATATCAGTCGGAGGTAAAATAATAAAACTAAAAAAAAACACTAAAAATTAAAATGATGGCATAGAAATAACAACTCAAAGTAAAGCAGGAAGTAAGAGAGATAATCAGTGAACATAGTTATGAGAAAATTGCAAAATAAGATAACCTTACAGAACTACATTCTGCCTGTGACTTTTTTATCTTCTGAATAACAGGCAAGGCATTTTTTACCACAGTTATAAGAATTACAGATGAATCCAGTCACAGTAATGTATTGTTTGAAAAGACAAATTCACACTTTGCTTAAACTTTCATGACATAATGGAGCTTGAGGGTTCTTAAAATGCATGATAACAATATTTGAGGAGCGGCAGTATTAAGATAGTTAATTATGAAACTGTATTATTAATATTATTTAAAAAATAATCACTTGTAAAAACTGACACTGAGAAAACTGTTTCAGACGATTGGATGCTACTGCTACTAAAGACATTTCACCAAAAAAAGAATACTCCAATGAGACTCTTGGATATTTTTAAAATTTAAACATAATATATAAGTGTTACTGAATTATGTAAAAAACATCTTTTTACTGCAACATTCCTGCTGGAGTTTGTTTTAATACATTAGCTGCCCCCCTGTTTTTGGTGTGTTTTGCTGTATTGTCAAACACATGCAACTTAGTATTTTAGTTTATAATGTTATTTATAGGCTACCTATATAATTATGTAGCATATATTAGATAACGTCTTTTGACTAAAGCAGTAAAAAATGGCAGGGGAAAGGTTTATTCAGATCATGGCGTTACCTTAACTCTCTACTCCCTGACCCCTGCCCATATAAAGAGCCACGTTGGTAGCTGGGTTAGTAAGTTAGATATTGCTTGTTACCTAGCGACATACTCCCTGATCTATGCCAGTATAAGAGCCGGGATAGACTTTGATTTGTGTTTGGAAATATGAGTGTCAAATCAGCTGATAAAACAAATACGTTCTGAATGTTTAATTTTCCGTAATAATGATAACTTTAGCACAATTGATAAACCTATTTTAATACTTAAGAAAATAACCACCATAATCAAGTGGTAGGCCTACTTAACAAACAAGGAAAAATTGTACTTTATACATTCTTAAGATAAAAGATAAAGATAAGTGAACCAAAAACCAATCCGTGAGGATACCACCAAGTTTTAAAGGGAGTTATTTTTTTTAATTTTGTTCTCCGGTGTGATGTGGGTTATCTCAACAAATTGGTATCTATTTTAAAAGTAAGACTCAAACCATTTCTGTGTTGATTTTGAAACCACTTACGAATCAACTTTTTGGTACACATACTGGTAATGTACAATGTTTTATACTGGCAAAGCACTTTTGGCAAATACCTAATACTTAATGTAATTTTCCCTTTGACAAATTTCATCCTCTGCATTTATTGTTTTGGTTACTGTTGACAGTTCCCTGGTTATGTAAGTTACTTTTATTGGTATTTATTGTTTACTAGTGTGTCATGTCACTTTTATAACTATCATACCTAGATTAAAAAATATTTTTGTTATTTAATTTTTACCGTTCTTTCTCTACCTAAATATAATTGGTTTTATGATCCCTGAACAAAAAAGTGGTATTCACAGAGTTGTTGTTCCGAATATTTTTTAAAGGATTTCAAGAGTGCGGCAGTTTTTGAACAGAGAAGAAATTTGGTCTTAAGGAGAATAGTTACCAATTTACGATTTACGATATGGTTAACAAGTAGGATATGAATATAAATAATCTAACTTTGAAGAATTAAATTAGTCTCTAATTAGGTACCGAATCACAAAACCTAATAGTAAAAGGTTTTGTTCACAAAATGGGACAAAGGTTTTGTTAGACTGAGATACAAAATCTCCTTAATCACAAATAGTTACAAAAAAGTCCTTTGATTATCTGTAATCCTTTCATTATTATATGTTTACATGACAAATATTGCTAGGCAACTGCACAGGAAGCTAAGATAATTTTAACACGTTCAGCCCAGCGTGTACCACCAGAGGTACACGACGGCATTTTTTAAATGATTAAAAATACGATACGCCAAACAGTAATCTGAACAAAACGACGAAACTAAATTAACTGGTAATTTTAACAGTATCGTCAAAATCTCTACTGATATTGTCTCGCATATACTGAAACTTTGTTATGGGAGTGAATTTATATAATTTTTTAAGTGTACCACCGGCGGCGCATGTCGGCCGATGGGTATTCTACAATCCCTGCTGGCCGACATGCGCCATATGTGGTACACGCCCTGTTTGCCGATGGCACGAACATAATTCTGACAAAAAAGTTACACGTGTGCCACCAGTGGCCAGGGTGTGTCTATCAATCAATCAATCAATCAATCAAAATAACTTTATTCCAAAAATGCACATAATAGTACAGAATGGCGTCAACAATATACAGTAATACAGTACCTATAAACAACTACCCAACCAACCAAAACATAATTTTTACCTCAAAACTAACTTACAAACTCATTCCATTTGATCAATGTTCTAAAGATAAGTAAAAAATTCTTCTGTCTTATACAGTGGTCTATTGATAAGAAATGTTTTCAGATGTTTTTTAAATAAATTAAAGCCAGCAATATTTTTAATACCTGAGGGTAATTTGTTAAAAAATTGAACTCCATTATAAGAGGGTATTTTCTTGTACATTGACAAATTATGCCTATTGTAAGCCAGCTGATTACCTTTCCTGGTTGAATAGTTATGAAAAGAATTCAATGTTGGCATTGTTCCTAATTTTGATTTAACATGAAGAATTAATTGAAAAATATATAAACTGTGCACAGTCATAATTCCTGTTTCTTTAAAGTGTTCTTTAACAGATTCTTTTGGTTTTAATTTTAACATGATACGAAGTGCTTTTTTCTGTAATATCAATATACTATTCAAATTATTAACTGATGCACTCCCATATAGGCATAACCCAAAAGAAATATGCGATTCAATCAGTGCATGGTAAATTACTTTTAAAGTTTTGAAACTGCTAAATTTATACATTTGCCTCAACACATACAGGCCTGAAGATACCTTTTTACAAATAGAATTAACATGGCAATTCCAATTAAATCTATCATCAATATTCAGTCCAAGAAACTTTACTGTTTTAACTTCACTTAATAAAATTTCATTCATGAAAATATTTGTGTTAGCTGAGCTTTGCCTTGAAAGTGAGAAATTAATAGTTTTTGTTTTTTCCGGATTTGGTAACAAATTCATATCATGTAAATGTTGAATGACACTAGAAAGATGAACAAAAGATGAAATTTCCATATCAGCATTTGATTTACCAGATATTTTTATGTTTATATCATCAGCAAAGAGACAAATAGTGTTAGGCTGTTCTATTATTGATGGGAAACCATTCAAATATATTAAAAACAATAGAGGTCCCAAAATAGATCCTTGAGGGACACCGTAATTTATAATATTCGTTGAAGAATTAAAGGCAATCACTTGGTTAAAACTATTTATGTGCTCAATTGCAACATACTGCTGCCTTCCAACAAGGTATGATTCAAACCAGCGCCAAGCTCTCCCTTGGACACCAATACAATGTAGTTTTTTAAGCATTAAATCATAAGAGGCAATCACTTGGTTAAAACTATTTATGTGCTCAATTGCAACATACTGCTGCCTTCCAACAAGGTATGATTCAAACCAGCGCCAAGCTCTCCCTTGGACACCAATACAATGTAGTTTTTTAAGCATTAAATCATAAGAGACACTATCAAATGCTTTAGTTAAATCTAGGAAAATTCCAACTACTTTTTCTTTTGCATCGATTGATCTAATGACAGACTCACAGAAATCCACCCCTGCATCCGTTACAGATTTACCCTCTCTAAAACCAAATTGTTGTTTTCTAATAAATTATTTTCGTTTAAGAAGTTACACAGTTGTATATGCATTGCCCTCTCAAAAATTTTGGAAAAAGAAGATAATAAAGATATATAAACCTATATAAACCTAAACCACGAATACATAGTTTAAATAACTCAGCACAGCTCCGAATGCACTTTTAAAAGGCATGAAATCAAATGGAAACAGTGTGCCACGGATGGTACACACCAGAGTTTTAGAAAGTTTGCCATGCGCCCGGTGGCGCACGTTGAGATTTTTGGGAAGTTCAAAAACTATCATTTTTCATCAGGCTGAACGTGTTAAACCAGTTTTTTACTAAGTAAAATAGAGCGGACCAAGTTCTAGCATTAATTTATCTAACATAACTTTCTAAATAAAAACAAATCTGTTCTCCAGTAAAATTCAATTGTTTACCAATTTGTAAATTCTTGCTTACACACTCAAGTAAGAAAAGCATTACTGTACCTGTGTCATATATTTTTTCCTTAAATAATGTTGTTTTTTGGATTAGGCAATTTAAGTACCATTCCAATATGCATTTCCTGTTTACTTACATTCATGGATAAATTTAATTATTTCTTCGTGCTGGGGGCTTATGACTTCTTGCTGTGCTCTCATGCTGCTTGACTTTTTGTGGAAAACGGGTTTATCAATTCTGCAATAAACATTTACACATTTAGAAAATTTTACACTTCTTTTGATTTTGTTACAATACAGTTTTGTTACTTAGTTATAGCATTGATTTTGAATACAGAATAGATAACCCAAGACTGGTTAATTTTTGAAGCCAGGAAACTGAATTTAAGAACATTGTTATGTTTCCCGCTTGCAGCATCAAATAGTTATCTAGGATTTACTTTTACCAGCTGTTATCTTTTAATTGTATGTTTATATTCTTCAAGTAAAATTTAAGAAAATTATACTAACTGTAATTAATTGTGATCATGGTTTATGGTTAACGTTTTAGTTAATAAACTACAGAGAAGAAAGAATTAATTCTTTCAGAGAAAAATTAAGCAGGATAAATATAAGCACTATGTTAGAAAGACTAAGTTCAGAGAAATAATTCTTTCTTTTCTGTGGTTAAACTAAGTTAGTTCTACCGTGAAACGGGGTGAATAGCAACTGCTTTTAACTTTGTAGCTATAAAACTGTTATTAAATGCAATGCTAAACCAATAATACCCCCGTCGCAGCAAACCTGCGTACTCAGCGAATTTCCAATGCAAATATATGGGTATCACTACTACCTAGAGCCACTACCAATTTTCACAAAAATACATTCATTAACAAGTGATATATAGCATTTTATTTATTCTCCATGAGAATTGAGTACGCAGGTTTGCTGCAACAAGGAAGATACTTTTTTTTGCAATTATCAATATAACACAACCAGATGAAGATACATACTAAGTTTTATTAATTTAGGTTCATAACTAAGGGAGATATAAAACTTTACTTATTCTCCATGTGATAACATGGGGGCCAAAACCATTTTTTTGTGCAAATATCAATATATGTGATATCAAATATATTTTTGATACGTGACAATTAATTGTTAATTTGGTAAGTTGGGAAAAGGATAGACAGCTAGCTTACCTGAAGAGAATAAAACAGGTGTAGCACAGGAGACACATAAAAAACACACAAAAAACACTTGATAATTCGTCCCTCTTGGGGACTTCATCAGAAGAGAAGAGAATGAAGTATAAAAACTATAAAACTAATAAATAAAACTATAAAACATTTTTATACTTCATTCTCTTCTCTTCTGATGAAGTCCCCAAGAGGGACGAAATATCAATTGTTTTCTGTGTGTTTTTTATGTGACTCCTGTGCTACACCTGTTTTATTCTCTTCAGGTAAGCTAGCTGTCTATCCTTTTCCCAACTTACCAAATTCTCACAGCCTAGAGCTTTTCCAAATGAACTTAATTGTTAATTTGTATTTGTAATTAAATGTTATGTTTGTCAGTATGTTAGGCCTTAGTATTAGTTCGACTTTGTCTATTGCTGTAATGGTTTAATGACAATAAAATATTATTTATTTATAGCACAACTAGTTGAAGCCCACATACCAAGTTTCATCAATATACATACATAAATAATCGAGATATAAAATTGTATTTATTCTCCATAAGGATAACATTGGATAACGTACTGTTTTTAACACTTTGAATATCACTGCAATGGTTGGACGTAAAACAACAATTAAAACACCAAAATTATTGGTTTGTAGAGCTTTGGAAACTTATTGGTAGAAAGAAATGTGAAGTTTTTGGTACAATTATCTGAGGAAAATCTAAAAACCGTATTCCTATAAAATTAACAAGGGAAATTTGATGGATTCGTTTCAGTGAATTTCCCCTATATGAAAGAAGCTATTACCGTAGGAGGCATGGTAAGAGTTACCGAAACCATGATAACTTTTTGTTTTGAGGTCCCCAGATGGCAAAAATACTATTCGTTCAAATTTATATATTATGTGTCCGTTACCGCGATAACTTTTGAAAGAAACCCCCGTTTTGATGACATTTGCCACAAATGTGTAGAGCAACATTTATGACTACAAGTTCGAAAATCAGATCGATTAGACAATGGGAAGGGGATTTTAAATTTTCCAAAAATCAGTTTTTTGAATTTTTCACCCTGAAATTTTAAAAACACTAAATTTGGGTTATAGCCAAATTTATAGATTAAAAAAAATAATTTGGTATTTTGAATCATTAACCTAGGTTAAGTGGTTGTAGGGAAAAGTAAATATCCCCGTCGCAGCAAACCTGCGTACTCAGCGAATTTCCAATGCATAATATATGTCTTAATAACACATAAAGCCACATACCAAGTTTCATACAAATATATTCAAATATAAGCGATTTTAATTATTCTCTATAAGAATAACACTGGTAATGAGTACGTAGGTTTGCTGAAACAAGGAACACAAACGATTGGTTATTATGCAAATATAAATAGAATTTAACTAGGCGAAGTCACATACCAAGTTTCATCAATATTCAATCATGAATAAGCGCTATATAACATTTTAGGTATTCTCCATAAGAATATCATGGGGCTGAGTAAGCAGGTTTGCTGCAACAAGGAACCCAAAAAATGGGTTTTTATGCAATTATCAATATAACTTAACCAAGTGAAGCTACATACCAAGTTTTATTAATTTATGTTTTATAACAAGGGAGTCATTACATTTTACTTATTATCCATAAGAATAACATGGGGGCTGAGTACACAGGTTTGCTGCTACGGGAATATAAAAAAAAAATCAATTCAAGTCTGCATTTGCTGACCATATACTAACAACTGATCATAATTACAAAAATATTGAGGAAAATATATGACAGTTCTTGACATCCAAAATAAAGGGTACAAAATGGATATCAAAGAAGAGTTTTATATATATCAAAATTATCAAATTGACAAAAATAACATTTTAAACTCGATGAAGTCCAGACAAAAAACCCAATTTTCGACCAAATAATACACATTAGAAGTGCTCCTAACAACCTGCACTGATAAAAATTCATTATATGATTTATAGTCACATGTGAAAATCTTTATTCTTGTTGATAAGGATTAGTTTTAAAGGTTAGGTATTATAACTAACACTGTGAGCATGGCCTAAGAGCTGAAACACGTGTAAGTGTAATTAAAATGATTTTACCAGGGTACTCAAGTTTATTTACTTTTTGTTTATTTTATATATATATATATATATATATATATATATATATATATATATAGAAAGATAGATAGATAGATATATACATATATATAAATTTGAACGAATAGTGTTTTTGGCATCTGGGGACCTCAAAATAAAAAGTTATCATGGTCTCGGGCTTAAGTCTTACCATGAGACCTACGGTAATAGCTTCTTCCCTAAAGGGGAAATTCACTAAAACAACTCATCCAAAAAATTTCCTATGTTAATCTTATGCGAAAAAGGTTTTTGGATTTTTCCCAGATAATTTTATTAAATCATCACATTTCTTTTTACCAATTAGTTTAGTTAGCCCTACAAAAAAATCATTTTGGTGTTTTAATTGTTGTTCTACTTCAAACCGTTGCAGAGATATTCAAAGTGTACACAGTACGTTGTCCAATGTTATCCTTATGGGGAATAAATAAGATTTGATATCTCGATTATTTATTTGGTCTATCGATGAAACTTGGTATGTGGCTTCAACTAGTTGTAGTATATTGATATTTGACAAAAAAGTTTTTTGTTGATTTTCCCTGTAGCAGCAAACCTGCATACTCGGCCCCCATGTTATTCATATAGAGAATAAGTTAAGTTTATCTCTCTTAGTTATGAACCTAAATTGATAAAACTTGGTATGTAGCTTCACCTACTTGAGTTATATATTGATGATTGCAAAAGTACACATTTTTTATCTTCCCCATTGCAGCAAACCTGCGTACTTTAGCCCTAATGTTATTCTTATGGAGGATAAATAAAATGATATATAGAACTTATTTTTGAATGTATTTTTGTGAAACTTGGTAAGCAGCTCTATGTAGTAGTGAGACACACATATATGCATTGGAAATTCGCTGAGTACACAGGTATGCTGCGACGGGGGTATTTTAACTTTTCTCCACAACCACTTAACCTAGCTTAGTGATTAAAAATACTATTTTTTTAAGCTCTGTAAAATGGCTATAACTAAAATCTAGTGTTTTTAAAATTTTAGGGTACAAGTTCAAAAAACTGTTTTTGGAAAATTTAAAATCCCCTTCCCATAGACTGTGGTTTTCGAACTTAAAGTCATAAATATTACTCTCTACATATGTGCCAGATTTCATAAAAATCAGGCATTTCTTTCAAAAGTTATCGCGGTAACGGATACACACGTATATATATACATACACATATATATATATAAATTTTAAAGAAAGTGTTTTTGGCATTTGGGACCTCAAAAAAAGTTATCATGGTCTCGGGCTTAAAGTCTTACCATGCCATCTACGGTAATAGCTTCTTCCCTATACGGGAAATTCGCTAAAACCTAACTCAGTTTTCCGGTCTTACCTTCTTCTATGAAGCAGTATTACAATTTTTTTTAATATTTCACAAACAAACAAATTTAAATGTTGCTGTTTCTATTCACCCCTTCGCGGTGAGGTGAATAGAAACAGTTGTTGTTTTTGCCGATTGTTTCTATTTCCCAATGTTAGTATGAATGGAAACACAATGTTTTATGACATTATAAAAGTTACAATATAAAAATTGAGCAAACAAAATTTGTAAAAATGCACTTTTTTATGTAAAAAAGTGGAAACAATTTAACGAAACCCCTGAAACAAGGGAAACGTTCTTGCATTAAACCTGTGAAAAGTCATATCATTATAATTATTACGGGAATATTATGTTGTAAGGTGTTACCTAATAGGTAGAAGTTAACTGTAGGATTTAAATTAAACAGATTCTTGGTATTGCTTGTCTTTCTTTTCTTTTTGTGATATATAAACATTAGATTATGTTGTAACAATTTTGGTATAATAAACGATATCAGGAAACTGACACATACTTTCTCCCTTTTTCCCAACTTTAATGAATAAATTACTTTTTATTTACTAAATGTAAAATACAAAGCACGTTTGAATGTACAGAAAATATTGTAAAGAAGTTGTTTTGAAAAACATCCACCCAAATCCCTGCTTTGGAGGCACTACAGAATCCATTGCTACTCTCGTGGTTTTAAGAGGGGAAATGCCCCCTATTCTCCCCCCAGGGTTATTTTAAGGAGCAACATATTTCAAATTTTCTCTGTTGGTCAATGCTAACTTGACAAGCATATCAAGTTTGAATGAAATTAATCAGTAAATAAGAGAGAAATAGTAATTTTTGTATTCCCCATAAGAATAACATTGGACAACGTACTGTGTTTACCGCAAAATGAAAATTTCAATTTTATCCGAAACCAGCAATCGTAGAATAGTAATTCACAATACTAAATTATTTAGTTTTTTGAGCTCTTTTTAATGGTGAATAGTAATATTTTTATATTTATGTCTGTTTATGAAAAATCTGAAAAACTTAATTTTTGATGTTTTAAGTCCTGTAATTTCTGAACCCAAATTTTTGCAGGAATGCGGGAGGCGTCATTTTGTTGGAAAACTAAAGTTCTACAAACGACTAAAGTTTATTCAAAATCGGTAGAGCCGTTTTTGAGAAATTTTCATTTTTCATGTTTTTTGGCAGTTTTATGGGGATAATTACCCTTAAAAATCAAAAATTCCAAAAAATGAAAACACGCCTGGAGATATCGTGGATTAGTACCTACATACCAAATTTCATAAAAATCGGCCCATTGGTTAAGGCTCTAGCTCTGTACACATCCACACAGACACACGCACGCACGCACGCACACACACACACACACACACACATCACGTAAAAACCACTTTTTTGGGTTCAGGGAGCACCAAAACGAATATTTCCACTAACAACTCACATTCGAAAATTTTGATGTAAACAATACTTTCTCCATATATAGAGGGAGAAAGTAAAAAGGAATAAATGAACAGAATGAACACACTCTACAATTCAGAGAGCAATTAAAACATTGTCTGTTGTATTAAATACAAAGTTATTAACCATAGAACTGCCCTTGCCTGATTTATGCTAAATTGTTCTGTGCCCTAGCAATTTTTGGCATTTTGCAGAGGTTTTTTTAAAAATTTGCAGTGCCAAAACTAGTTTTGATAATCTAGTCATATTTGTACTCGTTTTGTTCAAAAAAGAAGAGGATTTTTGATAAAATAAAATAAAATGAATCACTGTTGGTGGTTTTTTCGCAAAATTTGAAAAACCAAAATTTTATAAACATTTTTGAAATAATTTTAAAGTAGAGTCCTAGCATATTAACACTACTTTTTACAGACAATCAAAGATATACAAAATGTAGGCAATTGATTTCCTTACGTGGAAATGTGTTTATTTATTTTAAACTTTTTTTTACCCGAATTACGGAAAGAAATACGGAAACCAGGGAAAATCAACAAACTTAAGCGTACATTTTAAAAATGAAAATAAAATAAATACCCCCGTAGCAGCAAACCTGCGTACTCAGCGAATTTCCAATGCATATATATGTATCTTAATACCACATAAAGCCACATACCAAGTTTCATCAATATACATTCATAAATAAACGATTTATGACATTTTAATTATTCTCCATAAGAATAACATGGCGGCTGAGTATGCAGGTTTGCTGAAGCAATGAACACAAAAAATGGGGTTTTATACAAATATCAATACAACTAATGTAGGTAAAGCCACATACCAAATTTCATTAATTTATTTTCATAATTAAGGGAGATAACACGTTACTTATTCTCCATAAGAATAACATGGGGCTGAGTACACAGGTTTGCTGCTACGGGAGCCTTTGGAAAACAATTTTTTTGAGCAAATATCAATGGTCCACAACCAGATGAAGCCGTATACCAAGTTTCGTCAGTATACGTTCATAAATAAGCGAGATATAAAATTTTTCTTTCCCTCATAAGAATAACATTAGACAACGTAATGTGTTTAGCACTTTCAATATCTCGGTAACCAATTGACGTAGAGAAATGATCAAAATACCAAATTGTGTGTTTTTTTAAGCTGAATCCAATGGAAAAACTAAAATTTGACTATTTCCAAATTTATATGTAACAAATTCGAAAAACCCATTTTTGGGGCACAAAACCCCCCCAAAATACCCCTTCGGAGAGTGCGATCTGGCTGGTTTTCGAACTTAAAGTCATAAATGTTGCTTTACACGTTTATACCAAATTTCATCAAAATCGGATAATTCTTACTAGAGTTATCGTGCTCACGGACACATATATATATATAAAGGTATATATATAAAGGTATATATATATATATATACAGTTTCGAACGAATGGTGGGGTCTGGGGACATCAAAACGAAAAGTTATCATGGTCCCGGGCCTAGATCTTACCATGCCGACTAGGGTAATAGCTTCTTCCCTATGGGGGAAATTCGCTAAAAGTATAAAAATATACCTACACTGTTATATTACTAGGTAACAATAAAATTATTGTAAATAATGCACTTTTGTACAAAGTAATAACTGTTTTTATAACTTTATGTAAGTTTAAAAACAAAATTTGAGTTTTGCCGAAAGCCAAAATGAATTTTTCAATGCTACGTATAATTTTTGAACTCTATTATAGTATAATAAATGGTACCGGTACATATATTTCTGAACAAGAATATATACATACAGAAATTTGAAATGATTTTTGAACATAAATTTACAGCATAGTGGTATTTCAGCAAAATTTGCTGAGTTTACTTCAAACGGTCGCTGTATCCAAACTATAAAAGATAACCCTATCATATACATATACTCTTTTTGTTCACAAAAGAACAGAGAATTTGAATAAAATAAAATAAATATAACACGATTGGGTAAATTTTTAGAAAAAGTAAAAAAAAGTGAAAATGTCGATCCCCTAGGCTTCTTTAATGTGATCTGAAAAACACTCTCATTTTCAATAATGCACCTTCGAACATAAATAACAATATTTACCATTAGTAATGTGGATAAATATTACTAATAATAATTCATACACACTACATGGCAATACACTTGTTTATCACTAAAACACTAAAATGCGATAATAAAATACGGATTAAGCGCCTATAACCTAGCAAAAATTGTCACCGAAATCAATATTTCTGACTACACGAGTCACGTGACCCTCTATTTTGATCCATAGAGGAAGGCAGCGCTACAAAGAGGAATAACTTTTTCCTGGCTACAAAATGGTATGATTTACGTCAGGCTAAATCAATTATTGATCTATTTATTAGTGATTTATAATTACCGGTAATTTTCAGCTAAAGGGGCAAATGACGGCCTGACATGACAGCTGATTTCAAAAATTATTTCTCAGACTTTCTGAAGTCGTATGACAAATTTCTCTTTACGAAAGAAAGAAAAACTAATGCTGTGTCCAATGGTCCCAACCACTTCCTGTTTGGGCCAAAATAAAGACACTAGAATTTTTTTAAACCTAGGACTGCATTAGTTGAATATTCGTCTATTGCGTGTGTGAGATGGATGGACTTTAGCCGAAATTTGGCTAATTTGTTTGCTTATGGCACATTGAAAATGATACAGAAACGTAATAATATTGATACCATTTAAAAGAGGAGATTCTAAACTTTAATTTTCATATATAAACAAACCTCGTAGCAGTAATAGATCAATATAATTGCTATTATAATTTGAACAAAATTTAGCGTGCAGAACATTTTTTGACTCGCGAGCGGCGAAATCTTGTAAAACACGTGTTCTTGAGCACCCATGATTGGACCTAAGTGCCTGGAAAAGATTAAAACCCTACCCTGTTTTTTTAATATAGCATTTAAAAGACATATTTTGAACCTTATTAAACAAAAAGCCCCAGTAATAACTTAAATTGCTAAATATTTGGGTAATTACAAGCCTTTTTTAAACTGTTTTTATTCACCCTGTGATTTATAAATTGATGACATCAGATCATAATAATTATTTCACAACATTTATGATAAAAGACTTGAGTTATTTATTGCTGAAATTAATCTCATAGGTGTTTTTCCTACGTGGTTGTATGAAAGAATTTAGTTTAGTAGGTACTTCCATGAGAAGTTTAGAAAGACTCAAGTTTTGAGGTTATCAAATGCACATGTTTCAACTCCAGTAGACAATAAAACAGGGATGCCAACACAACATAAGTTTTCCCTTCAACTTTCAAGATTTGCAACTGCAAAAGAAATTCCATGGTGAATTATCAGGTTTATGTCTTTTTACTCTTCTGTAAAATATTCTCGGAAGTTTTGTTTCTTTTCACCCCGTTCCACGGTTCTCAGCTCCTAAGGCAGGGTGACAAAAATTCTGTCGGCGACATGAGCTGCTCCTGCTGGTGACGAAAACAGTGTCCAAACTATTCTCAACAACAAATTACAATGGGGACGACGCGACGTGTTCTATTTATTCTACATTATCGTGGTGTCGCATTGCACACTCATGCCTAAGGCCAATTAGGCACTTAAGCCTAAGGCCCATTCTACGAGCAACCAAAAAGCAGCGATTTGGTTTCTCGCGCAGAATGGGTCTAACTGTGTGTTTTGTGATGTTCGCTGTTTTAAGCCTTTTTGTTTAAAAGATTTAAAAACTTTACAATTTACAGTTTCATACGAATTTAACAAATAATAATGATCTTCTTGACCTGCAAATATTGTTATGTTACGGGGAAAATAATGATTAGGCAACCAAATCAAATGGCTGAGAAAAAAACCGGGTTTGGATGAAACAAATATATAACTATTGTTATAATTTATAAAGTTTTAGTAAATAACAATAATCCACGCCATGTGAAAAACCTGACATACGGTATTAAAAATGTATACCTCAAACAGATCAATTTTCACATTATGATCGGCGATATCGGTAATATTTATATTTTTATCCCGTATCCCGTTTTAATATCGCGGAGGGTTCAAAAATCCCGGAAACGGGATAAAAATCCCACAAATTGAAACACTGGTTGCCAACGCCTCCTTTGAGGTGGTGTAGCACTAGTTTCATGGTGTATTTTTCGGGTTACAGATGGGCAATAAGCTCAGTTCATCAATTCTGTATTCAAAATCAATGGTTATAGGAACTATTCAGATCGTAATGTTTTATTAATAATAAAAAATTATTCAAAAAATTTATTTCTATTGGTGCAGAATTAACGGTTTTGTTGAAAACTAAGTCCAGGTATGTACAGTGGAACCCCTCAAATCCGAACTAATTGGGGCTGAAGCCTGTTCGGATTTCGGGGTGTTCGGATTACCCGGGAAATAATCTTACGTACATATTTCGTCACTGTATTAGCGGTAAACAACGGCTGAGGTTAGACAGGGTAGCCCAGTGTTACTACGAAGGGCAGTGACCTTGACTCGCAGGTGTACGTCCGGTGTTCTGTCATTGTTACTAGGCGAGCGTGTGCTAAAAATATATCACTCCACCCCTACCACTTCCTCTAAAGAGATACTGTATTTATTTTATTTCGTCTATCTAGTGAGCGTTCACCTGCCTAGTTCATTTCCCACCTAGTTTATTTAGTTTTTGTTTTCCTGAGAACGTGTTCGGATTTTCCGGGATTTCGGATTTCCGGGGTTCGGATTTGAGAGGTTCCACTGTATTGGAGATACTACAAACTAGGGATGAGTCGATTCTCCATACCGATTCTCGATACCACCGATTCTTGGACATTGGTATCGGTATCGAGATTCATTCGTTTAATGTCGATACCGATACCATCGATACCCCCGCCGTTTACCCGCGCTACGAAGTGCATGGGAAAGAATACTTCCGCCGTTTACCCGCGCAACAAAAGGCACGGGAAGTGTTTGGGTCGCCGGAAAAAATCTTATCTTGGAGATGAGGATGGAAGAGGGAGGGGTGCGGTCCGGTTGAAAGCAATAAATCAGTCGGCTGACCAACATTATTTCTTTTGAGTCATTAACTTACAACTAAGTTTTTCTCCATTATGAATATATAATAAATAGTTGTTGTTTTTCTATATTACTATAGGACACTAGTGAAATTAACATTAAATTATGTACAAAATTGCATTAACAAATTGTATTAATAATTAATTACAAAATACTACAAAATAGTTTTAAATGGTTACAAAATTTTTTAACTGTTTCTAACAATATGTTTAACAACTATAGGTACTGAAAAATCAATAGTATCGGAATCGAGAATCGATTTTTCTGGTATCGGCATCGGTATTGAGAATCGATAAATTTTGGTATCGACTCATCCCTACAACAAACAATGATAATATACAAATATTGCAAAAAAATACGTGTGCGACATTTTTGAGGCGACATTATAAGATGGTAATTGTTTTACAGTATTTTAAGATGGGCAAGTTTCAATTCAACAATTCCGGACGTGCGAATGACTTGATATAGATTGACCCTATAGAAAGTTAACAGGCTTAATTTAATTAGAAGTGTGTTATGCATCTAACACAAAATCTTTTTTTCTTTAATTTGCAATTTTTAGTTGCTACTTAATGGTTCAAGAAACATCAAAATTGTAGGCCTATCCCAAATGCAAAATAATGGAACTGTTCAAAGGATTTTATCTTTTCTTTGAGTAACATTATTTCTCAGGTTGTAATATAAAGAAGTACACGTACGACGTACACTTGTCTCATACAATTAACACATTTAGTTACAGCTAGATGTGTAAATGGATTATGGATATAAATAGGGCCTACATCAAAAAGGACGACATACTCCCAGGTGCACTTTGTAAATTTCGAGAGAGAGAGAGAGAGATTAATTATTGATACTCTATGTATATACGCTAAGTCTATATTTTTGTAATATTTACAATAGAATATAAAATGATGTTCATATTTCTTCTTACCGTATCGTCCAATCATCTGGTGAGGAAGGTTCACTTTGACTTTCAATCCATTTTTTTGAAAAATCTCTTGAATTGTCTAATCTGTCAAGGTTTTGTGAAATACCTAGAAATAAAATAAAACATCCTTCACATGATGATTCAAGTTAAACAATGAAACTTTTTTAACTTACCCGTAACTATTAGCCTTTGCACCTGCAGGGTGAAATATACTGATCTAATTTAAATTAATGAAATCCTATGTATTAATTCGCTACGATAGGGGTTTTATCTTCACAGTCATGTAGTTACATGACTGTGACATGATCGAGTTCGATAAAGGCTGATGGATTTGAACGTGTGAGGTGTCAAATTAAAGGTATTTTTACACAGATTTGCCACTACGTCTCAACATTTTAAAAAGGGCATCACTTAAATATAGTAAAGGGCTGAATGTTTGGATCAGTGGTCCTATCTGACGGCGGAAGTCTAAACTACGTGTTGATTGAAAGTACGTTGTTATCATCCGTTTTAATATCATATGTTCTGTTATGTTTGTTTAAAACTGAAGTAACCTTTCGTTGGGTGGAAACTTGCTCGGTTTCGAGCAGCAGGACAACTAAGATTTGGAGAGCATCTGGACAGGAGTCCCTGACTTTTCAAATGAAAAACTTCAGTTGGTCCAAAATGGTTCGTCAATAAAATAAGGATATTTACTTAAACAAAAAAAGAGGGTGAAAGAACTGAAAGGGGGAGGGGCAGCCAGGTAATTACCATGGGTCCAGAACATGAATTTTGAATAAATACCAACGCAACCCTTAGTGGAAACCAGTATAAAGTGAATCAGTAAAACTCAGTTAAAAAAAACCTTAACAATTTTTAATTTGAAAAAAACTTCTATGACTTGGAAGATTTTCTGGACCATCCCCTCTATCATAATCTTAGTACCAACACCTCCACACCATAAAATCTATAGGGTAACCAACCCCAATAAATAGGTTGTTATCATCAGATCACCACATTCTCTCCCAAGACTCTCGTCTGACCCATCTTGTGGACAATGGATCTATAATCTGGTCATAGGCCTATCAGTTGAACTGCATTAGGCTGTTAAATAAGGTCCTAGTCTGCTTCTTGAGAGTCCTGGTCGTCCGTCACCTGGACTATGACTCCCTTGTTGTACCAGTTGTGGAGTTGGAACAGCTGTTTAATTTACTTACTTCTTGGTAGATGCAGGTAATGCCGACCGCACGATGTCTCTCATATACATGGCTGGCTAGTCTCCAATTGGTGGGGTCAGTTAGAATTTGTTTGAGTGTGCAATCTGGTTTGAGTTTCTTCTTCAGCTCTTCTCTATTATCTAATTTGCCTATACATTGAAGGAGGATGTGTTGTAGGTGTAGGTTATTGTGTAGGTGGATGTGCTGTTTAATTTAGACCCTCTAAATATCGATGTCAAATCAACGACCTTTGTTTTCTCTAAAAGCTGGTCAACAGCATGCTGAACTGCTCGGATCTCCTTTACCAGATAAACTTATCCATACCAAGAGGAACATCATGACTTATGGCTAGTTTTGGATGCATATGTCAACCAACCAATTATGGGTAGTAATCCATAATTGGATCACAGTTGTAGTTACATCTGTAGTCTAGTGACACTACAGCAAATAGGAAGCAAAGCTGCTTCAATGCTCTACTTTTTCAACAGTAGTCGTCCTTTAGGAGGGAAATCCAGCAACGCAAATCGTTTAGGGTGAAAATACACAGAACAAGGCGCGGCGTGACCAACAAGCAGCAAACGCACTCACAAGTCTCTCTTAGACTTTTGCAGAAAAAAACTAAGACCGTGTTCCATTGTTGACCTTAATTTTGAGCCCTGCTCATATTTTGTATTTAGTATGCACGATAACTGGCACAAAGTAATTATTAAAGGTACACATGATGTATATTTAGTAAATAAATAAATAGGAGAGCTACTTGATTTTATTTGAATATATCGTGATACAATACATATCGCCATATTGTATCAGCCGTTGTGTGTGGAAGCGCTTGACATATATTGTATCATTTGATGTATTCTGTCATTCAAATTTCAGTAATAAGCGCCCAGAATTCAGAGCGGCAATGATCGCCTGGCTATAGTTTCCTATCTATAAAAAACCTCTCAACCACAGCATCAGTTCATAGTGCGGAACCAGAGCATAACTTGCATTATTGTGTTTGGAAATTACATGCACTAAAATATCTTTTTAATTAAGAATAGAATTACTGAAAATAAGTTATATAACAGACCAATACTTTCTATTTTCATAGGTATTTTAGTGCATATTTAGATTTTCACTGCGGCGGGTCCACCGGTGGACCCAGCACATCATTGCCTGGGGAATCGAGGGGTCCACCCATAGAGGAGCCTGCCAACTATTGTTTGTTTCTTGATGTGGTTCAGCTTCTTGTAGGAAGCAGGCAAAACGCTGGCTGCATTGCTCCTCGAGTATGTGTTTATTGCTTAGCAAGTACCATCAGTTTGCGTTTTTCAGATGCAGTGCACCCTTGACCCCTAGGTTTTAACTTTGTTATATTGTCTCCAACCTATATTTTGCAACATATAATAGTGTTTTGTGTGAGACCTGCTGGTGAAATTAGTGTTTTGAAATGGACCCATCAATACCTGGACTGTCAGGAGCCGACGTTGAAGCACATTATTACGAACACTTTGACTGTAATACTTAAACAATTTATCAAGTCTGAGAATAATAAGAAAGATGTAGAGCCTATTTAGCCAAGTTTAAATACATTGTCTTTGTGTAAAAGTTATCATGTAGGCTACATGTTATGTAACATTTTCAATGTCGTTTGAAATGTCGCAGGACTTTTTCCAGGCCTACCAGAGGACAATCATATGAGGGTTTTAAAATTCAATCATCTATTTGCCCCTTCAATCGCAGAGAAACTGCTTCAAACCATAATAAAATATTAGCCTACTCTACATGCCCAGGGATGGTATGATCTCACCTCAAAAGCCCTAATTTTGAAACTGTAAATAAGTTATGGGCAGACAAACTTTCTTTAGTACAAATTTTAAAAGAGACAAGATGTGCTTAAGTTTTAAGTTAATATTATTGGTCCTTTAAGGATATGTTAACAGTTTAGATCAATGTAAGGGGCGTTATTTAGGCAGCTATAAAATTGTCAAAATGACATGATTATGCTAAAAATTAAATAATTAGCTGGATTCTGGAGAAATATTTAAGTGTAATTATTCAATGGAAGTTAAGTTACTAGGACATCTTAAGTTACTAGTTAATAGTGAAAACCTACATACCTCGACGAGTTTTGTGAACAATCTTACTTGGGCCTTTGGAAACGGTGTACATTACGTAATAATTTTAAAAAAATTCAATGAAGAAATTATTTTAATTATTGAATTACACAACAAGTTAATAACTTTCCCACACCTGATAACCGGACGAAACAGATGATGATAGAAATTCGGAAATACGAATAAATTTAACAAGTGAAATGATCCAACGATATTTTAAAGGCCTTGAATTCTCGATTCTCAAAGTCACATGGTTAGCAGTAAAGCCAACTCTCCATTTACTCCACATTAACTTACCCCATTTGAGTCATAATCTTCCCACAATTAATTATTTACAATTTACCCTGCTATCTTTTTCTTAAAACAAATAATTTAAATTATTTGAAAAATATTGATTGGGTTATTCAACGTTTATTTTTGGACCAGATGCACAAGGAACCGCACCACTAGTTGAGCCTAGGGGCTTAAAGCTCCTAAATCCAGCCATACCATTATTTACTCTGGCCATTGAGGCCAGGCCCTACCATTCTATGTTAAGGCTTCTGCTTATCAAATGTATGTTTTATTTATTTGCTACTGCATGGTTTGCAGTGCGAAATTGCAGTGCTGTTTGATTTGTTTGCAGTGTAATGTTTAAGTTGCTGGATCTCTTAGCATGTAAGGAAAAATCATGTACTGACATAGCCTATTTGGAACAACTTCATGGCCAAATCAAATCTTTGCCCTGGTCCAAGGGGAGGTCATTATATACAGTTTCGGACCATAAAGTATAGGAGAATCCTCTTATCCTCCCTATACTTCCAATCTAACTTTTGGAAAGTAGAACAGCGCATACCGGGTACCGCGCTGAGGCCAATACCTCCTTATTTTAGTTGTCTACGTGGTATCGACTGAGCCATACGAGCGGGGCCTACGATAACTAACGGGCCTGCATACATTTTTACCCATCAGGTACGTAATAGTGCTCTGGGGAGCAACTTCTCAGTCCAACCTCAATCGTGTGCTGGTTTTGCAAAAGAGGGCTGTTCGAGTGATGGCTGGCTTGGAATGGAGAGAAGAGTTGTAGAGGGGCATTTGTGGAATGGAAGATCCTGACTGTAACAGACGCCTATATCCTTAAGGTTGTCACTATGGCCTGCTCAATAAGACCCCTACGTAACGAGGACTTTTGCCATTACAACACCCGTTGAGCCCATGATTTCAACCTTCCATCATGAATCCTTACATAGGAGAATATTTGAAAATAATCCTTCATATTAATTCTGGGGCAAAATTATTCAATCTGCTACCTAAGGACATCAAGAGGTCCAGTCCAGAGAAACTCAAGACGACACTCAACGATTGGCTGATATATGCAACATCCTTTCTGCATGCAGTGTGAATGAGTTATTTATGAACTGGCGCACTTTGTGAAGCAAAATAAGACTTTCCATCCCTTGACTGATGTAAATGTTGCCATTACACTATTGTGTGACACTATTTCAGTCTTAAGATTGTAAACAAAGTACGAAGTGACTGCATACACGTCCAATGTAAGGGTAAATTCACTTCGCTACCGCTTAGGTTAGGTAACGTTATGTTACATTAGGTTAGGATAGGTTAGGTTACGTTAGGTTAGGTTAGGAGGGTTTCTGGCTCTCAATTTGTTTTAAAAATCACAGGAAAAGTAACGTACGGTGCATAATTTGGAACGGACGTGAACAGTAGCGGCCCACGTCGGACGTGTACGTAGCCACTGCCAACAAAGTATTTCTATCTCTCTCTCTCTCTCTTTCGGTCACGTGACTCTCTGCGGCCGACTTGCAGCTGTTAATCCCATATAAAAGCATTGCATAAAGCTGACCTGCCGCCAGTATTTCCCACCTCTTCAACACAGAAATCGCAAAATATATTAGTTTCGCATATCAAACTCTAAACTGCATTAAAATACGAATACAGTGATACCAAAATTGTATTAATTTTCCAAATATAAAATAGACTTTTCGGGTTTACAAAACATTTCCTTCATAAATTTACGATACGCTAAGGTTGTTTGTGTAAGGAGCACTTCAGCACTTCTCCGACATTTTTCTGAAACAATTTTGAATCCATAGTAGTGCATAGATGTTTTCAATTTTAGATACTAACATTCTTATGGACACAGGTCGGCCTCAAAAAGGTTTTTTTTTAACCATCGACCGTTAACATAAATAAACGGTATCAGGAAACTGACATATACTTTCTCCCTTTTAGCCTCTTTGATGAAAAATATTAAATTTCATTTACTAAATATAGAATATAAAGTACGGTTGAAAGTACAGAAAATCTTCTAAATAAGTTGTTCTCAAAAATATCCACCAAAATCCCTTTTATGGAGGCACTACAGTATCCTTTGCTACACACAGTGGTTAAAAGAGGGGATATACCCCCCCCCCCCCCTCAAGGGTAAGTGGCAACATATTTCGAACATCCTCTGTTTTTTCAATGTTAACTTGACCTGCATATCAAGTTTTAATGATATTGATCAGTAATTAAGAGAGAAATAGTAATTTTTGTATTCCCCATAAGAATAACATTGGACAACATACTGCGTGTCCCGAAAAATGAAAATTTTAATTTTCTCCGCAACCAGCAATTGTAGAATAGTAATTCAAAATACCAATTTATTTAGTTTTTTGAGCTCTTTTTAATGGTAAATAGTAATATTTTTTATAATTTATGTTTTTATGAAAAAATAAAAAAATATTTTGGATGTTTCAAGTCCTGTAATTTTTGAACCCGAATTTTTGCAGAAATGCGGGTGGTGTCATTTTATTGGAAACCTTAAGCTCTACAAACCACTAAAGTTTAATGAAAATTGTTAGTCGTTTTTGTAAAATTTGGATTTGTCATGATTTTTGGCTATTTTTGGGGACTAATTACCCTTAAAAATAAAAAAAAATTCAAAAAACGCCTGGAGATATCGTGGATTAGTACCTACATACAAATTTCATAAAAATCAGCCATGAGCCATGGTTAGGGCTCTAGCTCTGTACACATCCATACAGACAGACAGACAGACAGATAGTCAGACAGACAAACAGACATCACGTAAAAATAACTTTTTTGGATTCAGGGAGCACCAAAACGAATATTTCCACTAACAACTCAAATTCGAAAATGTTGATGAAAATAATGCTTTCTCCAAATACTATGTATATAAGAGGAAGAAAGTAAAAATATAATACATCAAAACAGCTGATTTTAGTTCTGAAAAGTGTAAACAAATGACAAGATCCAAAATGCGTAAAATATTTTACTTGAACCCATAATCCTATCCTATCCTATACTCTAATATGAGCAATGTCTGTCTGTTTGTTTGTTTGCAAAATTTATCTCGAGATCCAGCGGAAGGATTTTGCTGAAAGTTTGGGATTAGGGGCTTTTGGGTCTAAAAAATTGATTGGTGAAAACCACTAACTCAGGAAAACTCGTATTTTTCTAAACAACTCATTTGAAAAGTGAAAATTTTAACATTGGGCTTATGGAGTTTAAAATCATAACACTGGTTACTATGAATAACAAAAATCAGCTGTTTGATTTTATCTATAACTTAAAATGTTGTAAACAGCTGTTTATCATTATGGAAATAAAAAACCGACTTGAATGGCAACTCTCATAATGGAAATAAAAAACTACTTGAATGGCAACTCAAATTCTTTTTTCGATAGGCAAGTGAGCGAAGCGAACGAGCTCATATTGAAAATGAACGAGTATTTGAAACAAAAAAATTCAATGCCTCTTCTGCGGAATCAAACACTGAGCATGGTTCGGTCCCCCGGTACTCCTATACTCTAATACGAGCTATGTCTGTTTGTTTGCAAAATTTATCTCGAGATCCAGCGGAAGGATTTTGCTGAAAGTTTGGGATTATGGGTCTAAAAAATTGATTGGTGAAAACTACTACCCCAGGAAAACTCGTATTTTTCTAAATAACTCATTTGAAAATTGAAAATTTTAACATTGGGCTTATGGAGTTTACAATCATAACACCGGTTACTATGAATAACAAAAACAAACCATTAAATCAGCTGTTTGATTTTATATATAACTTAAAATGTTGTAAGAAGCTATTTATCATTATATGGAAATAAAAAACCGACTGGAATGGCAACTCTCATAATGTAAATAAAAAAACTACTTGAATGGCAATTCAAACTTTTTTCGATCGATAGGCGAGTGAGCGAAGCGAACAAGCTCATATTGAAAATGAACGAGTATTTGAAATAAAACAAATTCAATGCCTCTTCTGCGGAATCAAACACCGAGCATGGCTCGGTCCCCCGGTACTAAGTATTAAAAGAATAATTTGAAATAGGATGGAAACGGATTAATTTTGATCGCTGTTTTATCCAGCAGATTTATATATTTTAGTGTCTTGTAAATTAGTTTATAATTTGATTCCGAGAAGATCGAAAATAAGTGAGGAGGGTCGTGTTTTTACAATGTTGTCTAATGTGATATTCGGCTGCTGATCGGTCGCACAGTCACGCGACTTTAGGGGAAGGGGAAGTATGCAAGCCCGTTAGTTATCGTAAGCCCCGATGAGCCACAAGTCTCTTTGCAAGGTATTGCTGCTCCTGCTCAGCCAACACACGGCGGATGAGACAGCAAGTCTACATCTTGCATACGGCAAGATCCGACAGCATCCCGATCACGGTGGAACCACCATGCATCCCGATAGGCAAATATACCACAAAGACCACTTCATAATTCCCGCCCCTCTCTAATTCTTCGAAATTATCCCATTTTAAAATCAGATCTAAAAATGAGGAAAACAATTAATTTTACTTAATTATAAGATTTTAAAAATAAGCTAAAGGTTTTGATATTGTTGAATAAGTGTTGGGAGAAAAAGGGTGAGAGGGGCGCCTAGATCGAGCGAATGAAGTTTTTTTTCCACTTTTAAAATGACAATCCAAGCGCTGGCTATATGTCTCATTAGTGCTGAGGTATTTTCACTATGTCTTGCATGAGTTTATGCTCAGAAACGACCTCTAAAGTAATAATAAGTTGTGCAGTCTTGCATAATGTAGGTAAACATCTTAAGGGAGCGCCCTAGTACGAATCAAAAGATCCAAAAGATGTTGTTTAACGCAACGCCGCGCGGCTTGAAGCGCTGTCAGGAAACGGCAAGAGGGGAAGTAGCAAGATGACGGCGGTGACCGGGCGAGTGATCAATGTATCGTTCACTACGTCGCCTCACTCGCATACGTCTCACAGTATAGACTAATGTGTAAATTCGCTAAGGAATTTTGTTTTCGGCCCATTACGATCTTACTTCTCAACCGATTTGGACAAATGATGATGTCATTTTAAAATGTTTACTCAGCAGAGTTGCAGAAAAATGTAATTACAAAATACCGCTTTAACAGTTATAATAATATAATATCGTATTTAACAAATTCTCCGTGATATTTAAATGGGAGAAATTTTATGAAGGAACTCTCCATTAGTTTGGGAAAACCAGCCAACATGTGGTCATGACAATCGTACCAATTTGAAGCCCAAACATTCTGAAACTCCACAAAAATAATAATAATTATCACTTTTATCCCTTCAAGGTTGTTAAATTATAAAAAGTATAAGTCCAAATATTTTTCCCATGTTATTCAAATGGGAGAATTTTGGTCAAGAAACCTTCCTTAGATTGAGAGACCCAGCCAACGGGTACGGTCTTGGTAGTTATGTCAACTTAAACCTTTTCATATTAAAAAAAGTCAAATATGTCATTTTCATCTTTTACATAATACAACATGTCTTAAAATAAAGACTTTAAATATTTTTAGATTTGACCGTTTTTGTAGTATAAGTAGGTGAGAAATGCCGGTTCTTGGCTAATTGTTGTTAGAGATCGTGACACCATTTATACTTGAGCTATGAACGTGAAATTTGGCATGCATGTGGCTTGCACATTTTAACCCCTGAGGAAATTCCAAAATCCTACCATTTTTACTATTAAGTATCTAAAAAATATAAATATTAGCGAACTAGTTCTATATCAAAAGTTATATGCGTGTTAGCTTTGTTTCATGGCAATTCACATGAGCCTCATATTAGAATGAAAAGTCTCGGGGTGAGAAAATTGGAGGAAAAAATTAGTTTTTGTAAACGAACTCTCCTAAAGACATGAATTAAAATACAAGTGTTAAGTTAAAACACCTTTGCAAATGCTGAAAACTGTTCGGCTCATAGAACTATTGGATATTGTCCTAATATACTAAATTGTATGAAAAATTGTAAACCCATAACTTTGCACAGGTCTCTAAAGCTATTGTATGACCTTAGGCGGCTGAAACTTTGAACAATAATATAAAAGTAGATAGTAAAGATCCTAATGAAGCCCGACTATTTTGTATTTTCCGTTAAAAATGTCCTTAAATTACAAAACCCAAGGTAAAACCTTAAAAATGAATTAAAATAATCCGTAGTAATTATTTATCATACTTACCAAGGAATCTTTAAAAGTGTTAAGTGTGAACAGTAACATTGGTTTATTTTCCAGTACATCCAATGAAACATAAGAGTGGGCTCCAGTCATGAAACATTTGGTGTTTCCACCTGTTTTCCCCATAACGCCAAGTTAAAGTCTCACCTGGGGATCCGCCGCGATTTGTTTGAATTTCTGGTGTTGACGTGTGTTTATTGAAGTTTTATTTTGTTTTGACTTCTCTTACAGTTGTCTGTTTTAGATTTTCAGTGTTTTTTCCAGCTTGCCTGGATTGTGCCACTAATTTTATTATGTTCTAGGAATTCTTTCCACCTGAAGACTGGATCAGATTCTAGATCCGGAGATGTCGTGAAACTTTGTTTTTACTAATAAGAGATGGAAAATGTTCACAAAAGTTCCTTAAATAACATAAACTCGCCATCACCAACAATGAATTTTAAACAAAGTATCCGATATTGTTGATTCATGGCTCATTTTAAAGAGCAAAATAATACTTAGCGATTTAAGTGAGCAACATGTTGATATCACAAGTAATAATTGTTCAACTAAATTCCCAATTACTCAATATTTGAAATTTGTATAAGGCTGAACTATTTGTTATATAGAAATTCTGCTCCCTGAAATAGCCTGGCATTTTTTTATTCTGTAAAATGAATCACAGATCAACGATTTTGGATAATCAATTGAGGAGGTTTGGGCTGTAAAGTTAACTGTTTAAAGCCCGACAAAGTACCAGATACACAAACCGTTTAACTGTGGAGAAGCAGGTAGAAGCCAGTGACTGGGGCTCACTCTTAAACAGAAGATAAGGGGATCCTCTACAAGCGACTAGTTTTTGACTTGAAAACTGAAATCAGGTGAACAACCAAAGATGTTGGGAAAAAGCTAATATTAGCTAAAATCAGACACAATCTCAACCTATAATCTATGGTCCTAATACAACGATTTAGAAAGACAATATTATATATTGAATTAACAAACTTCCTTTTCAGTTAACAGAAGGAAGCACCTTAAAATAATATATAAAAAGAAAATAAATATTTTGGTGAATGAAGGTTATTTTCAAGATTACAAATTCTTTGATAGACAGAACCAATGACAACAATTTTAGAAGGAATATTGTATTGAATATTCAGGCTTAGTTTTCAACTGTTATACAATTACAGGATGAAATGAAATAGTACCAACATTTTAAAATATATTTACACTTTTACAATATTCTAAACTACTCATACACAAGTGAATACCCTACAAGTACCTACCAATACAATAATATACATACAATATGGTACAAGGTTACCGATTATGACCAGTCACACCGTCAAATACAATTAGTTACAAACACAATTTAATTTATACCAACAATATTTTGTTTATGTGTGTGCTGTTATGTGTTTAGTTATGATTTTTTTCTAAAAGTATTGCTTAATTGACCGTTTCCTTACTGATTTTTGGCTATACCTGGAAAAACTTTTCAAATTTCAAATGGTCCTGATATTTTAATAAGAAAACCCCTGCAGTAAATCTAAGTGGGCATGAATTTGACCTGGTAAAGAAACATATTTTTGTATGCTGAAAAGATTTCTTCATAATGTTATTGAGAATTGTAAAATACAGTAGGGCGAAGTCCTAAAGGAAAAATAAATTAAGTCTTAAGGCGGTCCCACACTTCTCGCGAACATGCCTGAACATTCCGTCCCGTAAGTAATCAAAAGTTCGCGAATACTCCGAACATTCGGAGTGCGGCTGAATGTTCGGGCCTGTTCGCGAGAAGTGTGGGACCGCCTTAAATGTCTAATTAATAAAAAAAAAAAAAAAAAAACTGACTATAGACACATATTTAAAAAATATCTTGAGAGTGAATCGTCTTGATAATAACAGCCAGCCAGGCAAAATAATTTTCAGTTTTAGTATTTTTATTTTTCTTATAAAATGTATAACATTTGTATACAATTTTCTTATAAAATTATGTTAATTTAAACATTTATGTTGAACCAGCGACCTATACCATTTAAACATTTATTTGTGCGGGTGTCAGGATCCCTGTTCAGTAATGCATGTCCACTTCTGGCATACAAAAGCAGAACTTTATTGTCACATGCTTTCAGAACATTACAGCATTTCTTGGATCAGATACATGACTCAACTACATAAATTATTACAACATTCAAATGAAAGCTACACAAATTTGGAAGTTAAATGAAGTAAATGAGAAACATTAATTCAGAGTTAAGAAAGCAAAACCCAGGTAAATGTCAGTACTGATAGATACGAGTTCCCTACTAGATGGCTACTTACAGAGGTTCAGCATCTTGTTGGGAGACTGAGCGGACTAACTCTCAAATTATGGCGATCTGCCTGACAGGGACTCTCAGCTCAGCTATCTCTGACTGATATCCGCGCAACACCCATGTTTAAAGGATAGGTGACCTACCGCGCCTCCTGGTTTGTAGGCCAACTTTGGCAGAATTTCCTGAGCAAGGAGATCCTGTCTCAGGCCACTACACGTCCTCCAAAAGCTTTTCATCATCCTGCCACGCAGCAGGAGGTGGCTTTAAGTAAACAAAATAAAGTAACCAAAAGGTTATTTAAATGTCAAGGCTCCAGGACCCAGGGTCAGAACCAGAATATAATTTAGAATATTTATTTTGGATTATACAACATTTACAACATTTGGAAAATAACAAATAATCTGTAAGAGTTCTCATCAAGGTGATCGTTAAGACTAGCATTTCTTTCGGTGAATAAACATTTGAAAAATATTAAAAATATCCTTTATTATTAATTCAATAGAAGTCATGGCCTTACAGGTACTATTACTAAATCAAACAGAGTACAACCAAACTATTTGAACAAATTTATCTGTAGAGCCTAAGTTGATTTTCTAATTCCTCCATTGATGACACTTGATATTTGTCTTGCTGATTCTGAAGAAGCTGGAATATTGCCTCTAACTGTTGCTTTTCCATTCTGGAAAAAATAATTTCTTGAGTAGCATGATATGAGTTGTTACAATTAAAATACCCCCGTCGCAGCAAACCTGCATACTCAGCGAATTTCCAATGAATATATAACATAACACATTATAACACTTAACAGGATTCATAAGAAATGTATTCACAAACAAGCGATATTTAAAATATTAATTATTCTCCATAAGAATAACATTGGGGATGAGTACGCAGGTTTGCTGCAACAAGGCACACAAAATAATGGGTTTTTATGCAAATATCAATAGAACTCAATTTAGGGAAGTCACATACCAAGTTTCATCCATATACATTCATACATAAGCGATATATAACATTTTATAAAGTATTTTCCATAAGAATAACATGGGGACCAAGTACCTAGGTTTGCTGCTACAGGAGCCATACGCAAAAAATTTTTTTTGTGCAAACAACAATAAACCATAACCAGATCAAGCCATATACCAAATTTCGCCAGTTTATGTTCATAAATAAGCGAGATATACAATTTTTCTTTTTCTCCATAAGAATAACATAGACAACATACTGTGTTTAGCACTTTCAATATCTCGGTAACCAATTGACGTAGAGCAATGATCAAAATATCAAATTGTTTGTTTTTTTAAGCTGAATTCAATGGTATAAATTAAAATTTTATTTAAATTAAAATTAAATGTGAAAACCCCAAAAAACACATTTTTGGGGTACAAAACCCCCCTTCGGATGGTGCGATTCATCTGGTTTTCGAACTCGTTCAAATAAATGGTACTTAACACATTTGCACCAAATTTCATTAAGATCAGACCTTTTTTACGAGAGTTATCGTGCTTACGGACACATATATATATATATAAATATATATACATATATAAATACCCCCGTCGCAGCAAACCTGCATACTCAGCGAATTTCCAATGAATATATAACATAGCACATTAAAACACTTAACAGGATTCATAAGAAATGTATTCACAAACAAGCTATATTTAAAATATTAATTATTCTCCATAAGAATAACATTGGGGATGAGTACGCAGGTTTGCTGCAACAAGGCACACAAAATAATGGGTTTTATGCAAATATCAATAGAACTCATCTTAGTGAAGTCACATACCAAGTTTCATCCATATACATTCATAAATAAGCGATATATAACATTTTAAGTATTTTCCATAAGAATAACATGGGGAACAAGTACCTAGGTTTGCTGCTACAGGAACCATAGGCGAAAAATTGTTTTTGTGTGCAAACAACAATAAACCACAACCAGATCAAGCCATATACCAAATTTCGCCAGTTTATGTTCATAAATAAGCGAGATATACAATTTTTCTTTTTCTCCATAAGAATAACATTAGACAACGTACTGTGTTTAGCACTTTAAATATCTCGGTAACCAATTGACGTAGAGCAATGATCAAAATACCAAATTGTTTGTTTTTTTAAGCTGAATTCAATGGTATAAATTAAAATTTGATTTAAGTTAAAATTACATGTGAAAACACCAAAAAACACATTTTTGGGGTACAAAACCCCCCAAAAACCCCCCTTCGGATGGTGCGATTCATCTGGTTTTCGAACTCGTTCAAATAAATGGTACTTTACACATTTGTACCAAATTTCATTAAGATCGGACCTTTTTTACGAGAGTTATCGTGCTTACGGACACATATATATATAAATATATATATATATAAATATATAAATATATATATATATATATATACATATATAAAAATTTGAACGAATGGTGTTTTTGGCATCTGGGGACCTCAAAATGAAAAGTTATCATGGTCTCGGGCTTAAGTCTTACCATGAGACCTACGGTAATAGCTTCTTCCCTACAGGGGAAAGTCGCTAAAAGACACAATAAATGACGCCTCACATCACTACAAAATAAATGTTACTCTTCTACTGTACTTACATTAAAGGTGGTAAATATACATAAAATATGGGACCAGGCAACTGATTTCGACCAATCACACCGGTCATAATCAGGCTTAATCAGAGAATGATAGAACCAAAATGGTATTACAGCTTAAACACTACTCGCCGCTATAGTGCCTGGTTTCACCCGGGGAATACCAAAGTTGTATCTGCTGATTTCTATGACCTATTTTAAATAATTAACACCTATTTTTGTTATCACCTGTTCAAATATATTGAATATCCATAAGAATAACATTGGAACTTTGACGAACCATTGGGCAGAGCCCTACATTAAAATCATAATCGAAACCCTTTCATATTTAAAACCTAAAGAATCCCAAAATACCCCCATCCAGCAAACCTGTGTACTCAGCGAATTTCCAATGAATACATATATGCCTTAATAACACATTAGACCATTTACCAGGATTCATAAGAAATATATTCACAAATAAGCGAAATTTAAAATATGAATTATATTCTCCATAAGAATAACACAGGGGATGAGTAAAAGGAACACAAATTAATGGGTTTTTATGCAAATATCAATAGAAATCATCTAGGTGAAGTCGCATGCCAAGTTTCATCCATATTCATTCATAAATAAGCGATATATAACATTGAATTACTCTCTATAACAATAACATGGGGACCAAGTACTCAGGTTTGCTGCTACGGGAACCATAGGCGAAAAATTGTTTTTTTTTCTGTGTAAACAAGAATAAACTACAACCAGATGAAGCCATATATACAAATTTTTATCAGTTTATGTTCACAAATAAGCAAAATATAAAACTTCTCCTTTTCTCCATAAGAATAACATTAGACAACATACTGTGTTTAGCACTTTCAATATCTCAGAAACCAATTGACGTAGGTCAATGATCAAAATACCAAATTGTTAGTTTTTTAAGCTGAACTTTTTAGGCTTCGCCCCGCAAATAATAAATTATAAAAACTATGACAGTTGTGTGTGCTGCATTCTGTGGTTATCCCGTGGAACTACTACGAATCAAGATCAGATGTTTGTATTTTCATCAGCCCAAACTTAAAGTGTATGTCCATAAGTTTTTCTAAATAACGATATAGCCTATTAAGAACTATATATTCAACAATTTGCATACGCCAATGCTTCATTAATACTGATGAAACCGACCATGCCCCATTCTACCACAACTGAAGAAAAGAAAATCACTCCCATTTAGCATGGGAAAAAACTATCTATCCGGAAACAAGTTGTGATAAGTACTACAGAGTTGGAACTACACAGAATTGGAACTTTGACTCCCCGTGGGTTGGAGCCGTATGGGAATTTCTTTAAACCCTTTTTTAGTGGGCACCAAAGACCCAAGAGGAAGGCATGTTCCAAGTTTCATTGCAAACCGTTCTGTGTTTTTTTAAGATTTTGTGATGAGTGAGTCAGTCAGTGGTATTTGGATTTTATATATTAACCCATTGGCTTAAAATAACATGCTGTTGCCGTCATTAAATTTTAATATTTAAAGCTATGAATTGGAATGGACAAAATAATGTTTTTAAATGGATTAATGGAGTATTTTAATTAAAATATTGTTTTCTTTCAGTTTAAAGAGTCGCATTGGCACACACACACACTGTAGACATAAGTAAAAATTAGCAAAATCAGTGTTGACCATGTGCAACTCACAAAGAATTAACCGATCCCGTCAACTTCCAAGCAAGCCTGCCACCGTTTTTTTACTTGGGTCCTCCCACCAACGTTGTCACAGACCAGTTAACTCATTAGAGTTGCACGACTGGTGACTTTTGGTCGTGTGCGGGAATCAAACCCACGAACATCGTATCACCACTTGGCCAAGGTGTTTCTACGACGTAGTCAACTCAGCTAACACGACCGAAGGCCTAGTGGCGAAATTAAGGTTTGTCAGTCAGTCGCGCCCCTAGCGGATAGAACCGTAGTCACCTGCAGTCATTAGTTATATAATTTGCTACTAGAGTGCAGCACCAATAAAATCCTGTTATTTGCTATTGTGAATAGAATAAAATTACTATGTTAATGGGTGTAAAGATAAAGACATCTATAAAAATTTGAACGAATAGTGTTTCTGGTATCTGGGGACCTCAAAACGAAAAGTTATCATGGTCCCGGGCCTAGGTCTTACCATACTTACTACGGTAAGAGCTTCTTCCCTATAAGGGGAATTCGCTATTCGCTAAAAGAGGAGAGAGGTGTGCCAAATTTCACCTCTCCAGCATAACGGGAAGTCGGTGAGCTTCTGAAGAACACCCCAGGACTTTGCCTTTAAGCATTAAGGTTGGCTACCGGAAGTTCTGGAAACATGACTCAGTAGTACTTATCACAACTTGTTTCCGGATAGATAGTTTTTCTTTTCTTCAGTTGTGATAGAATGGAGCATGGTCGGTTTCATCAGCATTAATGAAGCATTGGTGTATGCAAATTGTTGAATATATAGTCCTTAATAGGCTATATCGTTATTTAGAAAAACTATCACTAATAAATTACCATGGTTTAAAAAAAAGTTAAATCATTGATAATGGCAACAACAACCTTTTTAGATTCTATTATTGGATGTTTTCAGCAAATACCAAATTCTTTTGATGTCCCCAAAAGAAAAAGAAAAAAAGCCCAGGGGGGTTAAATCTGGGCTTCAAGGTGGCCAGGACAAAGGATCATCGGAGCAGTTGCGCCAGTCACACCTGCAACGTTGGCGAATACCTAACGAGAAGTGGAAAATCGTATTGATCTGTGTAGAGCAACTAATGGTGCACGCATCGAAGTTTACAAGGACAAACCCAAAACTTGAAGATATTCCTTCACACCATGTATTCATAAATCTAAGATTTTGTATGTTTGACCATTAAAATTGTTCTCGAAAATAGGGAGTTCTTTTTCAAACACCTGGTATAGGCCTTGGCATTTTACCTTCTCAAATAACAATATTTGTATTACTATTGATGGCGAGTCTCAAGAAGAGCCCTGGGCTTATCCGCAATATACCCATTACACTAGCGGTATCACACAATTTGTAGGCACTAATTGAAATAATTCCTGAATTACTGTCCGCGAGATTTAATGTCAACCCTCAATCAGCTGTATCATAGCGATGAAAAACAAGATTATTTATTTCGTAATAAGGTTTGTTGTTAATGGAATGTCAACTATTAAAGCAATAGACTGATTTTTCAGTACAATTTAACAAGTTTTCAGCTTCCCTTATTTATACTTTATGTTTTATTCATCTCATCTTTATATATTTTTTTTAAGATTCATTTGTTTTGTCCTTAGGTTTTATCATTCTTACTTTGCCTCGTGAAATGGTAGGTGATCGGAAACGTGGTTCTCCAATTCATAGTGAAGCGAGGGAAGTTATCGGAAGCGTAATTGAGTGTTGTGATAGAGAAGCGAGTGGAAAATTATTAACTGGGAAAAGGCAACCAAAAGGGTAGCTACATATTGTAAAGTGTCGAAATCTCCCATCAAAAGAATTCGGAGGGAAGGGAAAAATACTCCTAAGGAAAAACTGTCTTCACCTGGAAAGAAAAGAAAATGACCTGAGCATCGAAATGCAGTTGTGGGCAATTTTAAACGGCGTGTTATCCTGGATAAAATTAGAGATTTTTATGTTAAGTACCTGTGGGCCGAGCTTTGCTCGGGGGAAGGACAGTCAGTTTGTTTAGATGGCTTGGAGTAATATTTCACCACTTCCACCTACTGATAATCAGATTTGTATAACTCATTTGCCTCTTTTCTACATTTTTAAGGTGATTCCAGCTGTTATTTATAGTTCAATGTCTCTTTGATTTATTTTACTACTCTATATATGTAATCTTCACTCAAATCTTTTAATATCTGCTCTCAGGAAATCACATGTTAATAATCATAATAAACAACATGAGTATTCCTTTGACAGTTCTCTGGTTGATTATGAACAGCTGTTACAATTCTTTTGTTTTGATTTGAAACTCCATAAGCCCAATGTTAATTTTGTTAACTTTTCATTTTAGTTTTTTTACATTATTTTAATTTTCCTGGGGATGAGGCCTGTCTAGAACTTATTTTTATCCCAGAAATTAGTTATTTCGAACATTTGAAGGAAATCGTTGGAGCCGTTATTGAGATCAGTGTCGCAAGCAAGCAAGCAAGCAACCATTACTCATATTAGAGTATAGGATAAAAGTGTTGAGCCAACTTGTAAAAATACTGTTACCCGTCCTAAGTTAAAAAATTGGTTTCAAATTGGGAGAATGGACTCTTTGTTGTGTGTTAAGGAAATGGGGTTTAAATGGAGAAAATGTGCATAAAAAAGAAAGAGTTTAACTGAACGTGACGATATTGTTTATTGGAGGTTCGAATATTTGAGCCAAATCAAGATGTTTAGAGACTATAAAGTTAAGATTTTCTACTTAGATGAAGCGTGGATCGATGGCAACTTGACGTTTCGAAGGTGTTGGCAGAATGACGAAGTAGATGGAGTGTTGCCCGATTTAAACTCGTCAGACCGCCTAATTGTGATTGACATTGGGTCAGAAGATTTTTTTTTGGCTGCAGTTTCATAACTGTTCTGCAAAACAATCGAATTAATATATCGAACTATCATAATCCATATGTCGACAGCAGAAGCTATCGAAATAAATTATTCAATATTTTCAAAATGCAATATTTATATAAACATGTGATTATAATTGTTATGTTTATGTTTATATTTTGTTTCCATTTGTATAAAATAAATCAAAATGTCTAACGAACAATTAGCTATCGTGAAATGTCCCAAAACTTTCGTCTTAACTAGCCCAAAATGTTTTGACAAATACAGAAACCTGCTTTAAATGGCTTCAGGAGAAGGAACTTGTTCCAAAACATCCCAAATGCGAGATATGTCAAGACGAAATAAGAGGAAAATACGTTGAGAAAACTCAGTGAACCTTTTGGATCCTGGTTTTTGATGTTTTATCTACGTTTTCTTATGTAACTTCACTATTTCCAGTATATGGAATTGGCATTCATTATTTAGACTTAAAAATATAAAATAGTTTACTCAAAACAAACCTTTTAACTAGCCAACATTTTTGAGTATTTTTGTTTTAGTAATTTTTGCTTTGTTGGAAGTGTAGTAAAACCTACACGAAAACATGGCATAGACTTGGAGGGAGGGGGCAAAAAATGCAGGCTTTGCCCGCCCTCTGGAAAACTAGTAGGCCGCTAGTTTGTCCGAACTTAATCGTTTATTTATTGCGCAGTCTTTTTATTTTGTGACCGCCGGTATTCTAACATTGCAAGCAAATTTTACATTAAATTTAATAACAAAAATTTATCAAACAATCGTTAATATAATTGAAACTCATATTTATAAAGCACACACTAAACTAAAACATAAAAATTATTACGGAATATATATTATTTTTGTCATAAGTCATCTTTATTGTCACATAAGGTTTTACAATGTGCTGTAGATTTTTTCTCAGAGAAATAGTAACGATCACTGCCTCCTTCAGCGCTAATGTTATGGCCATATGGTAGTGCCTGCAGTGGCGTAGATAGACCTTAGGGAATACAAAACAAAAACTGTGTTCGTGACTAGCGCGGATACCGGTATACAAAGTTGAAGACATCATTGACGTGTCCCTTCCATTCTTAATTATTGATGTAGGCCTACACATCCAAGACATAAACCACTGATACAAAGTAATCAGTATTTGTAACAGGACTAAAAAGTACTTGTATCAGTTGTAATCAGTACTGGAATGCTGGAAAGTAATCGTTAAGCTAGAGTTGCCAAGTCACCAGATTTCCCAAGAGATTACCGGAGTTTTAAGATAAAAATATAGCTCCGGGGAATTTCCTTGAAAAACTAAAAATCTCCCGATTTTGAAACTGTTCCCAAAAATGTATTGAATAGCACAAATTGTTTTTTGAAACCTATCTGTGAACGAAAATGGATTTACGTTTGCAACTTCATCGTCATGCAACGATTGCCAAATAAGCTAATCCCTTAATTCCCTGTTCACTCTAACCTCTATTATTACTCTTTGGCTTTATTTCGTCGGGAAATATCGATGACTTTTAGGCCCATGTTATGCGGACAGCAAAATGTAACAGATTTTTCGTCGCGTAGACGCCAAGCCTACCGGGCAATGGACTTCCCTGTGTGCAAGTTATACGAGCGTTTTATTTATCGCGTCGGACCCTGTAAACTCAGCGTCAGAGTCGGCAACGCGTTCAGACCGGTAAACTGGCAGCAAAGACGCGGCAGAAATGACGTGAGTCGCTGTTATACGAGCAGATTTGATGCGGCAGATCTGCTTCCTAAACCCACCTTATATCTGTGGTGCCTGCCGCGACGTTTTTCTGCTCGTATAACAGCTCCACTACTGAGCGTTGACGTCGACAACGCGGTGTAAAATTGACGCTCATATATCAGCTCCGTTTTTTATGTTCAGCGTCAGCATTTTAGCTGTCGCGTTTTTGCTGTCCGTATAACATGGGCCTTACATATATTTGCGGTTATAGAACGCTGAAAATCAGTATGAATATTTATGGCTCCCTGCAGTTAATTAAATTACACATGTGCAGTTAAGCACATCGCTAATACTGTCTAGACGTCAAGGTCACGATCAGGTGCGCTAGTTGACGAACTGGCTGCTAGGGGGTGAGGATAGACTGTTTGGTGACTCACGTCCCAAATACGCAATGCGCAAATACCGTGCCGTGTGCCGGTGCAGTTCATTTGTTACTATTTATTGTACGGAACAATATTTGTAATATATAAATAAGATATTTTGGAGATATTGCACACATATTTTTTTGTTTTTCGGTAACAGCATTTCTTTTTAATCAAAAGTCATAAGCTTGATTTTAGGAGGATATCAATTTTTATTTTTCCAAGTTACAAGAGCGGGGATATATCCCCCTGATCCCCCCCCCGTACCTACGCCACTGAGTGCTTGCAACTTTTGATATGCAATGTTCTCAGGGCTCTTCTCGTAACTCGCCAACAGTAGTGTTTGATTTGTTTACATTACAACATGTGTTATAAAGAGATAATTATTGTGTGATTGCTAAAATCAGGCTCTCTAACAGCTGACCCTCTGAATAAGTGACCTTCTTACACAGACTTGTGCCATATATGCTCACCAGTGTACTCAAACCAGTTCCCAATAGCTTTGACTGAAGCAGCGAACACCTAATGGTGGTGCGGCTAGTTACATTTCTCTCAACTCACTAACTCACACTATTTGACTTATCTTGGGACAAGTTCTCTAAGGTCACTTATTCAGCAGCCCACCTATAACAGAAACTAAATTTTCCCAAGGATGTCTTAAATGAAACAAAATCCAGCACATATAAGAGAGAAGGAGAATGCCTCCACCACAACTCTCTTGAGCCACGGAGATTAAGGAGGCCGTGTTGTGCAGGAGGCGATGTTGTGCAGGAGGCGGTGTTGTGCAGGAACCATGGCAGCGGCCCTGTCGTGGGTTCAAATCCTAGTCCTGGCATGTAAATGTTATCAGCACTATTCAACTCAATGACTGATTCAACTGTAACGGCTGACCCCTAGCTTTGCTGGATACGTTCCACGCACAGATGTAGGCCTATAGTTTATATGGACGGACAAAATAAGGCAAAAAGAGGCTGCCAACCTTTTTTTTAAAAAAAAAACACAGAAATAGTTTTTGCTTATCCGGAATTTCAATAACGATTACAACCACAAAGTTTAAATTATATATTCATTGTGAAGAAAGCAAAACAGAGTTCTTTGGTTTAAGCTCTTTCAGTTCAAAATGAGTGGAGAAAAGTGGACCAGAAACTATAAATTAAATCCTACTAATAATATAAATTAAAATGTGTTTATTTGTTGCTATTTGAGGCACAAACTACATACTAACGATTGAGCTGAAATTTGAAGGAAAGAAATTGAATAAAACCAAACCCAAACATTAACGATTTTTCCATTTTAAAAATCCATTCCATAGGACTTAAAAGTTTCTAATTGAATCTTTTTGACATTTGGTTTTATTGTATAACAATACTTCAACAGGTGTTAATTAAGTTCAAGGTAAAATATAAGCACACTATAGACGGTGAAATAATGATAAGTGAATGTTCAAAACAAGTTTGCCTCCCATTAACAGAGTGTGAATAAATCAAACCAATGAACAGACATCAACACATCAAGGGAACTGACAATAGAATCCCACGGCAACGCCAGTCTATTTAATAATAACCAGTTTACCGATACATGGTTAATAATTTAGATTGTGACTGACTGAGGTTGTGATATACATTTTTAAATATAAATATAACCACATTTTCTCCCTTACTATGTGACGGCCCAAAATCCCTAGACTGTTAAAAGCCATTAATACGACACTGTAATTAAATAATTACAGTTTACCGTTCCTAACAATTAAATTTCTACCGTCACTAAAATCTATAATTGGAAGGAGGACCGGTGCTCTTAACATTATTTTCATTATTTCATTTTGAAGAGTTGGCTGGTACAAAATATGAAATCAACCACCAGACGCTAGGATATTTGCTCCATGCTAATCTCAGCTTAGATGCTCCCACGGGCCCGGCCGGGCGTTGATATCAGCAGGAATGTGCGACGTCAGCAACTTGACGCTCTGCATTGGCCTTGAGTGCACGATTCCTGTGCCTCTTAGTTTGAGTAATGGCGTGAGTGATCGTCAGGGGCAGCACTGAACAACGGAGTGTTCCCGTGACGTTACGTGCTGAGGCCGTCGCTCATTGGATGGGCAGCTTCAGCATTGGGGAAGAGGACGCGAGCCTCACCCCAGTCCCTAAGAAGTCACGATGTAATTAACACGCGTCACGCCGCCTCTCCCTGCTAAATTATTAATTGGTGTTTTCTTTCTAAATTTAATGTAACCTTAATTATTGTATTTTAACTGCGGACATACCTATTGTTAACGACGTTTAAATTGTTCTAGATCAGTAGTTGTGAAGTGTAAAGTTTAATAAATAGTAATTTTGTTTCCCAACCGGCATTATTATTATTTGAACTCTCGAAATCGGCATAAGGTACAAATTGGTGTCAGGTTTGTGGGTATGTGTTGCGAGAAAACACACCACTTGAAGTTCCCACAGAAGATGGATTTTGGTTTGAGACGGAGAGTTCGAGTTGCCAACCTGCTCCGTGTCACCCTGGGAGGCCGTGTACAGCGCCCGTAGGCTGCGCAGACAGTCTCGCCACTTCAGAACCTCGGAGAGATGGTACCCTACTGTCGAATTGGTAGCAGATCGTGCACCGGAAGCAGAGCACGACAGTTCCACGAGCACAGCTAATGTTAGGCTGACCGTGCGGTAAGATGCGACGAAGAGTGAATTACCGACCGGGACACTTTCAGTAAGTGAAAAGTATTTAAGAAACATAGACTTTCGACCGCGATCAAGAAGTCGCGTACTACGCTGCGAAGAAGCGAGTACTTCTGGACTTGTCTTCGCGAGGACGCGATGGCGAAAGGACTGGGGATCCGCCTCCGATTCTGGACTTGTCTTCGCGAGGACGCGATGGCGAAAGGACTGGGGATCCGCCTCCGATTATCGTGTTATTGATGTTTTTTTTTTCTTTGATGTCGATATGTGTTGTAGTGTAATTCCTTTTTTTTGGTAATTGTGTATTGGATGTAGGCTGGTAATGACAATTTATTTTTTTGAATTATTATTCTTTGGCACAATCCAACTAACGCCAATAGCGTATCCCAAGAAGGGTAAAGGATTCACTGGCCCAACTGGTGTCCACAGGAAGGTAATGTGCGCACTTCCCACCCCCCCTAATGCATTGGCCTTAAGTGCACGATTCCTGTGCCTCTTAGTTTGAGTAATGGCGTGAGTGATCATCAGGGGCAGCACTGAACAACGTAGTGTTCCCGTGATGTCACGTGCTGAGGCCGCCGCTCATTGGATGGGCAGCTTCAGCATTGGGGAAGAGGACGCGAGCCTCGCCCCAGTCCCTAAGAAGTCACGATGTAATTAACACGCGTCGCGCCGCCTCTCCCTGCTAAATTATTAATTGGTGTTTTCTTTCTAAATTTAATGTAACCTTAATTATTGTATTTTAACTGCGGACATACCTATTGTTAACGACGTTTAAATTGTTCTAGATCAGTAGTTGTGAAGTTGTAAAGTTGAATAAATAGTAATTTTGTTTCCCAACCGGCATTATTATTATTTGAACTCCCGAAATCGGCGTGAGGTACAACTATACCTGTAAAAGGCAAAGCCCTCACTCACGCATCAATAATTCTCCTACTTCCCATTTACCTAGAGAGTTGAAACTTTGTACATTGATTCTTTAGGCATAAAATAGGAAAACTAAACGGTTTTCATCCTTATCTGACCTTATGGCTCCACCAGGGACCCCGAAAAAGTTCTCATGTATTCCTTATGAACATTCATTGAAAATACAAATAGCTGATCTTGACTCTTAGTAGTTCTACAGGCTAACCACAGAATACAGCACACACTACTGTCACTTTTTTTTATAAATAATTTGTGGGGCGAAGCCAACGAGATATATATCTATAGAGATCTCCACTGGGGTAAAAACAGCATATAGGCACAGGTGCCTATATGCTGACCGCCATTTTGACCCTCTATACCCTCCGGTATCCATGGCAACTATATGTTTAACCAATCAAATCCTCTCTTCATAAGTTATTTTAGGCTTTATTACTCTTTGACCAGATTATTTGCTGACAAAAATATCCTCCAGTGAGGGTTCACTTTTTTAACACAAGACGAGAGCTCTATATTATTTACATCTCGTTGGGCGAAGCTTGCGGGTAACAGCTAGTAAATAATATAAATAAAGGTGCATCTGGTGTGTTGGTTTTTAACAATTAAACTTTTATGTGCCATGAAGCGACGCCCTGAAGATGGATATTTTAAAATCACAGCGATACTTCTTTAGGTCAAGAGCTTGTGATTGTGGTAAGTAATACCATTAACTATTATAGTAAATGGTAATACCTATATGTTTATAAAACCCTATTTTAAAAGTTGAAAGCCACATTAAATAAATCAAGAAAATTTGTGGATGATGATAACAATTCTCTATCAACTTACTCTTTTTCTTCTTCTAGCTGTTCCTCTGTCAAGTTTGCAACTACTTCCTCTACCAGGGAGTGTCTTGCAGTTTTTATCTGGGACATGACCTTCTCATCGACAAAACTCTCACCGTGTTTAGATTTCTGAAACAAATGCAAGAAAATCAAGTAACACGAGGCCACAAAAATGGGAATAAAACATAATGCCCAACTAATAATCAGAATATTTGGCACATAGTCTTTTGTTTTACTTTGTGAATGTAAATTCCAGTGACATTATTTAACATTTTGAAAGAGAACAGTCCAAACTTAAATAGGCCAAAACCTTTTTTTAGAAAGCTTTTTTATAGGATAGTTAATAGCACAAATATAATGTCAGCTTAGTGTGTCGAACATCCACAAAATTTTCGACACTGTTAATTGGTTTGGTGAAACTCGGTTCAGCTCTCTAACTACTGTGCTACTTAGCCAGTTCAGTATTTTAAACTTAGTGATAGGTCTATTATGACTCATACGTCGTCAGTGGGTAATCCAATAAGACAATTGGCTAGGTAGTGAAGTGATTAGAGGGCTCGCCTTGCAATTACGTTTGCCAGTTCAATCCAGAGAAAAATCAGAGAGATTTCCCTCCAAAAGAGAAACTGTTCCATTCCATCCTTTTCCATCCATAAAAATTCTTTTCGTTCTAAAGGAAAAGAACAAAACATTAAAATAACCTACAATTTCAGACCATTCTGCCATCACTATTTCTTTTGATCACAAATTAAACCTACTTAGAAACAAATACTCCGTATCGATACGGTACCTTGAAGGTAACAACCTTCTGGTTTGAAGGCAGTATGGCTTCAGAGAAAGAAAAGAAACCAAATTGGAAATAGGCCTAATTGATTTCTTGAATGAATGAATCGATGTTCTCTATGTTGGTTAGCTGATTCCAAGCTGTTAAGCTGACCTCTCTGTCATCAACAGAGATTTTACTGTGTGTTGATGCAGCTGTTCTTATCCAAAAATTAGATTCACTGGAATAAAAATTCTGCTCTAAACTGGTTATTCTCTTTCTTGTCAAACTGATTACAAGTTGCGGAGATACAATACACCACAATACCCCCGAAGCAGCAACCCTGCGTACTCAGCGAATTTCCTATGCATATATATATATCGTAACACCAAATAAAGCCACATATCAAGTTTCATCAATATACGTTCATAAATAGACGATTTAAGACATTTGACTAATTCTTCATAAGAATAACATGGCGGCTAAGTATGCAGATTTGCTGAAACAAGGAACACAAAAAATGGGTTTTTATCAAAATTTTGTTATAACTCTACTAGGTGAAGCCACAGACCAAGTTTTATTAATTTATGTTCATAATTAAGGGAGATAACATTTTACTTATTCTCCATAAGAATAACATGGGGGATGAGTACGCTTTGCTGCTACGGGAACTATCAGCAAAAAAAATGTTTTACGTGCAAATATCAATAGACCACAATGGTATGAAGCAATATACCAAGTTTCGTCAGGAAAAGTTGTTAAATAAGCAAGATATACAATTCTTCTTATTCTCCATAAGAATAACATTGGACAACGTACTGTGGTTAGCACTTTCAATATCTCGGTAACCAACAGACATAGAGCAGAGATCAAAACACCAACTTGTTTGTCTTTTTAAGTTGAATTCAATGGTGAAAACAAAAATTGGATTTACTAAAATATTATACGTAAAAAACTCAAAAAAAAACATTTTTAGGGTACAAAACTCCCCCAAAATACCTCTTTGGATGTAGCGATCTGGCTGGTTTTCAAACTTAAAGTCATAAATGTTGCTTTACATGTTTGAACCAAATTTAATCAAAATCAGACCATTTTTACGAGAGTTTTTACCTATGGACACACACATATATATATATATATATAAAGTTTCGAACGAATAGTGTTTTTGGGGTCTGGGGACCTCAAAACAAAAAGTTATCATGGTCCTGGGCCTAGGTCTTACGGTAATAGCTTCTTCCCTATAGGGGAAATTCGCTAAAAATCAAAATTCAAACTCACTATTACTCCAAACCTAGAGTGATCCAGAGTGGGATCAATTAAGGCTCAGTTCTATGTCCGTTGCTCTTCCTGGTGAAAATCAATGATATCAATTACATAATACCAGATGAGAGCAACTTTTTCATGTTTGCAGCGCGGACACCACTGTTATATCACCAGAACAAAATTACAAGGCCGTTACAATTAATTCTTTTATTCTATTATAATCACCCAAACCACTGAGAGTCTAAATAATTTCATCTGCCCCATAAACTTGCATTTGTGTAAATGAACTGGAAATAACAAATTCTTCTATCCAGGGTGTCCGGGCTAGAGGTATAAAAAAATATCTCGTGCGATATAAAAATGTTATTTTCATTTTAAAATAACTATGCCAACATGTCATAACAACCAAGATTGTGTGTACAAGTTTAACGGCCATATTTCAAACACAATGCCTAAAAACTACAAGTTAAGGAACTAAGGCACAGGATTGTGGCTGCAGTTGAGAGGATAACGCCAGAAATGCTCTCAAACGTACGGCGGGAGATTGATTACCGATTGGACCTCTTGAGAGCAACTTATGGTGATCATTTTGAACTTTATTAAGTAAGACATCATTCTTGGTTGCAAACAGTTGACTTCTCAGTAAACATCATCATTACGCTGATATTCACATTAGTGGCTAAGTTGTTGTCATGGCCAGAAATGATTCAGCTTGGTCACATGGAATCATTTTCCTTAACTTGTATTTTTTGGGCATTGTATTTGAAATATGACCGTTAAACTTTTTTTCACACAACCTTGGTTGTATTTATGACATGTTAGCATAGTTATTTTAAAATAAAAATAACATTTTTATATCACACGAGATAGTTATTTCTTGATACTTCTAGCTCGAACACCCTGTATTGTTGGGGGTGGTATTAGCATATTAGTTAGAGTGGACAGCTGGAGAAGTTTGCCTATAAGCTATCAAAGGGCACTTTTGTTCTTCAAAGACTCCTCCCAACAAATATTTAAAAAATTGAAAAAAGTAGGTCCTACACCACTGGTTACACTGATGAAGCACACATCTTTTACTCTGTCGCCCGTCCCTTGGGGAGCTAAAGAATCAAATTTAAAGAAAATTACCATCATATGGAAAAAGGTCATAAAAGTTAGATCTACGGTAATCTCCCCCCCCACCTACACTTTGAAAATCACTTAGAGGTTGGAAATCTGCTTAAATTTCAGTTTCTATTTTTGAAATTTTCTTTTAGGTAAAATCAAACTAGTTAAGAGTACATTAACCAGGACCAGGTAAGAAGGGCCGTAACATTTCGCCTGTGAGCGGACCCCCCTGTCATGTGACCGGCTACGTCACCGCGCTGACAGCCGGCTCGAAGTACCGCGCTACCAGTGCTTTACCCCTACAACTTCCATGGCTGAAACTTGTGTTCTATTAGACATCGTGATTATACGACTTCGTTCTTATTTTGCAGATGAATTAGGCTTTATTGCGAAATAATTTTCAAAAGGATTGGCAGCTGAACTATTTATAAAATGATTTGGTAAGAAGTAGAGGTTTGTATTAAATTAAATGGAATCACGTTGAAAAACCATTAGTTTTTGATCGGTATATAAATATAAAACTTAAATACTATGACCAGAAGAATTATTTTGATCAATTTAAAAATAAAGGAAGGTAGTTTAAGTCACATTATGTTTTTTGTTGTTGTTTTTTTAACAACAAAAATCCTCCTTTAGTGGCAACGGATTCATGCGAGGATTTAAGAATCAACTTTGTTAAAGATAAATAAAGCGCTTGGATAATGAAAAAGAAAACTCACCTGTTATAGTTTATTTTATATTTATATAGATATAGATCATACTCATTATAAAATATTTCTAAATGTTAACATACAACTATTTACAATTTAATTTGATTTTCCACTCTTCATCAATCTTTCTTACGCAACAGCCAGATTTCACTGAAAACAGCAAACCTGCTTACCCCACAAATTTCTAATGCGAACATAGGTATATATACCTCACCAACAAATAAACTGTATTATCGAGATTAATCATAATATATTGGTAAATTAGCGAGATATAAAGTTTTAGTCATCCTCCATAAGAATATGGAGGATGACTGATTGATTACGAAGGTTAGCTGTAATGAGGCCGACTAGAAAAGGGGTTTAATGCAAATATAAATACTCCACAACCAGAACGTTTTTACTATAAATTATGTCACAAAGAAGCTTAAACAATGTTAGTACTGTACACTCTTAAACACCCTGTATTTGCTGTGATGTCTGAAAACACGATATAGGCACGGTGACCATACCTCCCACAGTCACGCATTTTCCTACAAGAATAGTTTTATATATGATTAAACTTTATTAAAGTACTGTTTGTAAAAACTTTTGAGATGTTTATCACTTTGACTGTTATAGATAAAACAGACTTATATCAAATACACATTTAGTGAAAACAAGCATAAACGTTATTAAACATTAATTACAAAAATGTATTAATTATTTCATAAGACCGTTTTATTGTATGTATCAGTAATGCGTCCTATGTCCCATATTTAGATGCTCGTCATACCTAGTATGTATAAATAATATTTATTAATTACATATAAATACTTAATAAAATATTGCGGAATTCATTAATAACTTCCAGGGCTTTAAACTTATCTTACAAACATTAGTGGTGAAAACTAAATCAATAACAACAAATAATTAAACTCACGGCAATCACAAGTCCACGCATAACACTACAACACTACAAACAATACAAGACGTAAATAAACTGGTGAAGCTCACTGTGCTTAGTAAACACTTTCCACTTTCTGAGCCAAATACCAAGATTATATTTGAGGATATTCAAAAATAGATCAGGACACGTGTCCGAGAGGAAACGAGTGAACTGAAGGGCCCTTGGATAATATATTTAGACGTACAGATTCGTAGAAATCTGTTGAGAAAAAGTATTCATTTAGCATTGCGCCAAGCGTGTGGTGAGCGGCTCCCAGCGCAGTGACGTCACAGCACTGTCCGGCGGGGTGGTAGCGGGGCGGGAGGCAGTCACGGCGGCAATGCGCCGCGAACAAAGAAATGGTACAGCCCTTGTTATAGGGCCCTGACATGAACACATTGCAGTTTATTCAAACACCAGAAATAACTTAAATTATTTTTGTGAATAAATTAAAAACATTTTGAACCAAAGTACTTGGGATAATATATATAAAATCGAATGAACATCAGAAACACACATCACAAATCCAATGACAAAGACAGATAGGCTATATGATCAAATTAATGCGTGGGATTAAAAAACGCAAAAGGTTTTGTGAGGATGGAGGTATCGATTGCTAGTAAATAAATAAAAGGCTGCAGTTTAGTTTATGGCCCACATTCATTCGATTGAAATTTTCGATTAAAAATATCGTTATATCAATTAGATTATTTAATTCGGCTGTGCAAGAAAATCGATTATCAATCACAAACTATGACTTCCTCTTTCGCGAAATAAGCACTTAACCCTAGCAGTGGCCTAATGTTGAAGTGGGAAATGGCCAAGCAGATTTGGCGATTTTTAAGAAGGAACTTTTTTTGAAAATTCGTATAAATTCAACCGTAGAAGTAAACCTAGCCAACCTCATGTTCATTTTGATCGGAAAGAACAGGAGATTCTAGAAATACTAAAATAAAAAAAGATCTAGGAAAATATTTTTTCGGTAAAGTGATCAAAATTAATCAAATTGATTTTTTTTGTATAAATTTCAAAAACAGCCTCGGTAAAATTTTGTCTACAGATTTTTTAAGGAAAATTCATTATATACATTTTGTAAACAATCTAATTCCCTACATAGAAATATGTAACATGTTGTCAAAAGAATTTATTTTTTAAAGTTTTAGGGGCGTAATATAATAATAAACGGAAACCCAAAATATACGTAAACTGTACAGTGTTAGTTTGTGTTGTAAATAAGTCATTTAATATATGTATACACTAATAATGATTTATACATATTTGTAAAGCTAATGAAGTAAGGAATCCAAAAAAGTCATAAAGTTGATGGTAAAAAATTGTTATCACTTACAATAACATAGCACGCCATTTTGGACTGGGACTGGACATTGCATATTTCAGATATCATGTCAACAAAAGCACAACACATCGAGACAGATATGGGAAGAAAGCCTGAAATCTGCTGTTTACAGTGATACCAAATACAATATAGGTAGTTTGAAGCGAGCCAAACAAACTGACTGAGACTTCGTAAACAGCTGCGCAGTTGCCGATTAGGCAAAAATGTGACGTAATGAAACAATTCCTTGGTGATACTGAAGAAGCCAAGATAAAACAGTGCTGCCAACGGCAAAACTAAATTACTCTACATTTCTTCCTCTTCAAAATAACATATTATTTGACTAGTGACTATAACATCCACTGCATATAAACGTGATTTTCTGACCTGACCAATTTGGTCGGATAGGCCATTATACAAAAAACCAAAAACACCTGTTTTCAGAAAATCATATAACTTGTCCAATCAATATTTCATTCAACAAATCAATACCAACATAAAGCGCTACTCTTTAGCTGTGCATTGGTACCAACCGCATCTTCCTGCGAGAAAAATTAACCGATCTGGGTAATTTCAAAAATATCGTGTTTTGTCATTGTCAGATCGTTGGCTGCAGCAATTGCGTTGCGCCAAAACTTCATTCGATTTCTAATCATTGTAACATTGTTATACAGCTGCTACACGGTTCATTTATGGGTACTTTGGTATTATACGGATGCCACCCTTATGCAGCGCGCTGCGGCAGTTATGTTAGGATGGGTTATCATAAAAATGATTGTAGGACTTTCCTTGTTTTGTTACGAATCGAATGATACCTGATGAGTCATACTTCCGGCTGCCAAACCCCCTCCAAATAGGCCAAGGTCAGGTTGTTGACCGGAGCGCGCGCATCACCTGTCACCGCCTGTATCTGGGTCAGTGTCATGAGTGATTTATTGCCGTGCACTACGTTACATTTGTTTTCATAATGAGTGACGTTCTTTTGGTGTGGGATTACCTCGAAATGAAGAGGAAACCATACGTATTTTTATGATAACCCATCCTAACATAACTGCCGCAGCGCGCTGTATATTTGGCGGAGTACTGAGGCGTTCGGGTCTGGCTGCTAGCGGCGGCGACGCATTCAACACGATCCTAGCGGACATCGCTGCCTTTTGGGAGGCACAACACAAAGACCGCTCATCAGAATGATGTAAAATTTGTACAGTAAGTCAATAAAAGTACGTTTTTTCGAATTATGCAGTTATCCTTTGTATCCGGTAAAAATTTAACCTCCAAAAATAGTGGCATCCGTATAATACCAAAGTACCCATTTATGTAATAAATTGAAAGTTCAGAATGTGATCTTTTGAATGATATATATATATATATATTGATCACTTTTGAGTTTATTACTATTGGTACCTATATTAACGTTACAACATTTTCAGTAAAATCCGACCAAATTGGTCGGAGGGCCACTGCTAAGGTTAAGGATCATTCAAACAAGCAGGGTTACAATTGCAGTTTGGTTATCGTTTTGAAGGGAGGTTCGTTTAAATTGTTTGGTTTATTTATTCATCTCCGTTTTGTTTAATTTTAATAAATATTCTTTTATATTTTGTTTGAGTAGGTCATGAAATTGTTATTTATAAATATAACTTGTGTTTACAATTTGCTTGATTTTAAATCAGCTGATACTTCTTAATATCGATATTTTAAATTGCCAGTACCGTAGTTTGATATATTGATAATTTTGATAAAAAATTGCAATCGAATGAATGTGGGCCATAAACTAAACTGCAGCCAAATAAAACTCCAAATTTGAGATAAGCACCAATCTTAGGTTATGTTAAGCATACATACCTTCAGAACTGCGGTACCTTCTTCAAATTCTTCCATGTCACCAAGGGTTGAATCAATAGGTTTTGTTTTTGCTATAAAATATTTATGATACCACCAGGTAACAACTACAGTCAGAACTGTAATAAAAACGCTTCCAAGATAATAAACTGACAGATTATCATTGTGAATTGATACATTTTCAAGGATTGACTCATTGATCATTCTTTTTTTAGGTAAAACGTAAGAAACAAACCTTACTATTTACGATTCGAATTTACGTAAAATTTTGCTAAAAACCATATATAAGTAAATACAAATTTATTTATGCCACTATAAATTTATTATACAAGTTCTAACTGTAGCCTGAAATTTACTGTAGAAGTCCAATGATGTAAACAACACTAAAAAACAGAAACATTCTACAGACGACGCAGGACGCAAGGCAAAACTGCATTGACTAAAGATTATTTAAATTGAACATAAAATAGGGAAAGTTTTGAATGGTTGTATATTCACCATATAGGCGTTGATTGTGTATACATGAAAATACGCTTACAAATGAATTAATGATTCAGGCATAATTCAGGTTCTGCAACCAACCGATTATGAATCCTACATTCAAGGATGTGAACTGGATGCTGGTGAGTCTATTATAGACTAACTACTGTAGTTAGTCTATGGTTAAGCTGACCTCTCTATTATCGACAACAACTAATGCAATTTTAATAATACATGCTTAAAATATACCCCAAACAATACCCTAAACATGTTCTAAATAACTATGCGTCTGCCCTAAATTGAAATAAATAGTAATTTGTAATGCAATATAGAGCATATTCGTTTCAAAAGTAATATATTAATTTGTCATTTTATCTCAGAAATATGGGAATAAAATTAGATATTCATGAGTATAAAAACTAAAATAAGTGATACACCTTACAAATAGGTACTCTTATGTACACGACCTCGTCGATATACAATCACCAGGAGCGTAGCTTAATGAATATTTTACTTTAGAGTAGGTTTCCTCACAATGAGACAAGCTTCATAGGTTTTACACTGTTTAATTTAATCCTCCCTTCTCTCTCTCTGGTAAAGCACAATAATTATAATGTCCACCAAGTTAATTAAAATTGAGCTGGTTAGCCCGAGGTAGCGTCTTGGATGCAGTACCATAGATTAAGCATGTATGCTTAATCTATGGCAGTACGGTCAAGGTAACCATGTACTCCCTATGCCGCGTATGTTAAAATGCACAACTTTTTGGTATACTTAAAAAAACTATTATTCATAGTATCCTGATTTTTAAAATTTATTTTAAACTATTATTATACCAAGTTAACCTATTATAAATTTAATAATACAAAAACAATTTAAAGAAATTATTTTTAAAAATTAAAAAATAAAAGTTTTGAAATTTAAATTGTGTTATGATTTCAACTACCATAGTTACTAATTAAAAATAGGTTAATATCTTAGGTAATGCTACAACGGTAGTGTGCCAGTAACAAATTTCAAATTGATAGTGCAAGTAGTTTAGGAGAAAAGTTACGTTTGAAAAAAGTCAAGTTTTCGCTAGACTCAAAAAACAGTCACCGACTTTTTTTAACACTAAAATTCTCCTGCACCATAAGAAACACATTTTCTTCATAGTGATATTTTTTTCTCTTTAAATTTATTTTCTTACTTCTTTTAATTTTATTTTTAACAAACAAATTAAATTAAATTAATTTTAATTTTTTTAAGGTAGTTAAATTTACCGCGTACCACCAAATAACACACACAGATTTTTACTACTATTAATTTAAACCAAATATCAATGTGTTATATATCGAAATGTTCGGAAAAACATAGAGAATAAATTAAAACAATAACAAAATAAATAAATATTTTCAATCATGGTTACCTTAATAATTTAGGAACTGAACCTTGATTTATATGAATGCAGACCACCCAATTTAATGTTCAACACACGATAATATTCCCTTATCAAACACACCTGAACAAAAAAACTACTATAGAACTCAAAACCCCAAACGAATTTAGTCTTCCTAACCTGATAGGGCTCAATCCTACACCAGTAACCAATATACGCCTACTCACCCACTTATGGACTCTCGGGCCTAGTGCCCCACTGATCCAGATACAGAACAAGCCACACTATTTAAGTGACCGCCTCCTACTGAGTGTCAAAGCAAAACACTGTGTTTACACAAACATCTCCAGCACGGTTCCTACTCGGCGAGGTCTTACTTCCCACAATAAGGGTTCAGAGACCTAGCTAGTACAATTAGTTCTTAATAATACAAATAACATATAAAATAATTCCCAACCTTTTAACCCCCCCATGACAGTACTATATAGGCTCTTTTTTCTTGATAATACGATTTTTAGTTTTCTATAAGTTAGGACATTAACAAAGAACACTATTTTTGCAGTTATTTGCAGTTTTTCAGTATTTTTGCAGTATTTTTAAATCAGTATCTCTAGTGGTTTCTAAGATATGCTGCATTGATTAAAATCGCATAGTCTACACAGGCAGACAGACGGGACACGAAGCGATTTAGGAAAAAGACGTAGTGTTTCGCTCCTTATAATGAGTTTATATACCAAATCCTGCATTTGTACAATACTCTAATGGGACGCCTTGTATATCCCTGTCCCATTTAAGATGGGGTCAAGGGACAAGCAAAGGCTCCACTAAAAAAATACAATAATAGTGGGGCCTTGGGCAAGCTAATTAACGAGTCAATTCGGAAATGGGGCAACAGTATAGTCTCTCGCCGGTGAACCGTTCGGGCGAATCATTCGGCTAAAATAACTGGGTGAATCCCAAAACCACTGGGTGAATAATCGGTTGGCGAAAGCACTGAAAGCAGTTGGTTCGGTTGTCCCGCTGTCCTATCACTACAATCGGAATTATTTACGTGTAAGTAAATAATTAAATACTATATAAACCATTAACCAGTTGTTATGGTACCGTTTGTACTAATTGTTTAGTGTACTGGCTGCATTTAAAAGCTCATTGCATTAAATTTCTAAAGTATCATTGATGGCGGGATAAAGGCGTCTTCTGATTGGTGGAAAATATTGACACCTGGGAATCCTCTGATTTTCCCTCTAAAAATCTATGTTTGAACTTTCCCGCTGAGAATAATTTATCCTACAAACTTTGTTGTTTTATAATTTTCTTGTAATTTTTGTTTGAAAATGGCTGAAGTAAATATTTATAATTTGCACAAGAGAAATTTTGTTTTATATTGTGCTTATTTTCAATTTAATGTGCATTATCCCTCCAAATCTAAGATTTTTTTCTTGTAAACTCAGTTGGCGGTCAAATTTAGCAAACTTCCCCCAAGTATTCGTTCGCCTGTTCAACCAGTCGGTCATAACCATAGTATAACCATCCATCCATACCTTTCGTTTTTAATTAGGCTACCTTTTTATATAGAATCACTTTGCTCACGGTTTGAACTTGTCTTAGTATTCATTTCTTAGCCAACTAATCATATAAAATGCCAAACGTAACAGTTGAAATTTTTGACAAGGAAAATGCCAATCTAACAACAGGAGATAGTGAAATGCCCCTTTCAAAAAAGGTAATGATAAATCATCAGCACTTTCCTATTTTTACTTTTGTGTATTAGTTTATAGTAATATGTCATTTTAATACTGTTAAACGTTTGGGTTGGTTTCAGGTTGATCAGTCCTTCAGCCCTAGTAAGAGTGTGGCTAGTCTTGCTCTGAGAGAATTGACAAACATCTCAAAGCCTGATAAAACAAATGTAAGTAATATTTCCGCTAGTATTTATTTTTATCATGACTAGACCCTAACAAAATTATAGGCTCGGTTTCGATGACATTTGGGAAGTCTATTAGATGTCATAAGGCCTGTATTCGGTTAGTATTAAGTTACCTATCCCCCATAGGTTATAACTGTAATTCTGCTGTTATTCAATCCTACAGTGTGAGGCATCAAATAAAATTCACTATCCAAATGTGCTGTGTATTTTCTATGCGGTAACTTGGCCTAAACTATAATTTGAAAAGGCCATACTGTTCCTTACGATTTCAGTGTTACAATTAGGTCTAGGCTATTGTTAAAAACCATTTGACGATACATCAGTGATCGATGTATCAAATCAGTGATTAAGTAATATTTTTAGAGGGCACCTTATCGGGTAGGGCAGGTCAGTTTACCATCACATCTAGCCTGTTTCATTTGTCCTGCGTCCCTAACTCAAACTTCCAGCAGCCAAATTCCCCCACTAACAAGGTTGGGTGGTCATTGTCCTACGGTAATGAGCTCGTATTGCCTTAGCAGGTATTCCTGTTTAGCATTATTTGTTGTGTTTCCTAGTTGATCAAGCTAATAGTTTTAATTGAAGTTACGCTTTGCCTGACAATGAGTGATATGATTTGGTTTGTATGATTGTCATAGGATAGATTGACAATCTAACATATCTTAACCACTGCGGCACAATGTAATAAGCGGAAGCCCATACAACAGTTTGTACCATTGTATTTCGACTAATTGTATGTTAAAATGTTTTTAGCGAATTTCCCCTGTAAGGAAGAAGTATTTCCGTAGGTGGCACGGTTAAGTTCGAGACCATGTCAAATTTTCGATTTGAGGTCCCCTGATGCAAAAAACACTATTTGTTCAAATTTAATTCGTTATACATATAATATGTATAATATATATATATATATATATATATAGGCTACCGTATAGGTACTTTGGTATTATACGGATGCCACCCTTATGCAGCGCGCTGCGGCAGTTATGTTAGGATGGGTTATCATAAAAATGATTGTAGGACTTTCCTTGTTTCGTTACGAATCGAATGATACCTGATGAGTCATACTTCTGGCCACCAAACCCCCTCCAAAAAGGCCAAGGTCAGGTCGTTGACCGGGAGTGCGCGCATCACCTGTCACCGCCTGTATCTGGGTCAGTGTCATGAGTGATTTATTGCCGTGCACTACGTTACATTTGTTTTCATAATGAGTGACGTTCTTTTGGTGTGGGATTTACCTCGAAATGAAGAGGAAACCGTACGTATTTTTATGATAACCCATCCTAACATAACTGCCGCAGCGCGCTGTATATTTGGCGGAGTACCTGTGGCGATCGGGTCTGGCTGCTAGCGGCGTCTACGCATTCATCACGATCCTAGCGGACATCGCTGCCTTTTGGGAGGCACAACACATAGACCGCTCATCAGAATGATGTAGAATTTGTACAGTAAGTCAATAAAAGTACCTTTTTTCTAATTATGTAGTTATCCTTTGTATCCGGTAAAAATTTAACCTCCAAAAATAGTGGCATCCATATAATACCAAAGTACCACCGTATATATATGTCTGTTAACACGATAACTTGAGTAAAAAAGTCTGATTTCGATGAAATTTTGGCTTAAATGTGTAAAGTAAGATTCAAGAAGTTCGAAAACCAGAAAAATCGGACTATGGGAAGGGGGTTTACAATTTTCCAAAAATCTGTTTTTTGCATTTTTCACCCTAAAATTTTGAAAACACATAATTTTGTTTTTGACTACTTAACACAGCTTAAAAAAAATAATAATATGGTATTTTGAATCATTCACCTAGGTTAACACGTTCAGCCCGATGTGTACAACCGGTGGTACATATCGGAATTTTTGAAATGATTAAAAATACAATACAGCAAACAGTAATCTGAACAAAAGGACGGAGCATTATTTTTCAAGAACATAATTCTTACAAAAATGACACGTGCACCACCGGTGGCCACGGTGTGTCTATATAAATCTAAACCACGAATATATAGTTTAAATAACTCAGCAAAACTCCGCATGCACTTTAAAAAGGCATCAAATCAAATGGAAACAGTGCTCTACGGCTGGTACACGTCGGAGTTTTAGAAAGTTTGTCGTTTGTCGGGATTTTTGGGAAGTTCAAAAACTGACTATCAATTTCACTCAGGCTGAACGTATTTGGTGGTTGCGGAGAAAATCCAAAAAACGTGCTCATAAAATCTCCCATGTTAGCCTAATCTTATGCGAAAAAGGTTTTTAGCTTTTCCTCAGTCCATTTTAATGTAAACTTCACATTTGCTTACTTACCAATCCGTTCAGCTCTACAAAACAATCATTTTGGTGTTCAAATTGTGATTCTACATCCAACCGTTGCAGAGATATTCTAAGTGCTAAACACAGTACGTTGTCCAATGTCATCCTTATGGAGAATAATTAAAATGTTATATCTCAATTATTTATGAATATATGTTGATGGAACTTGGCATGTGGCTTCACCTAGTTCTGCTATAATTATATTTGCATAAAAAGATTATTTTTGCCAATTTTCCCTGCAGCAGGAAACCTACATACTCAGCCCACATGTTTTTCTTATGGAGAATAAGTAAAATGTAATGTCACCCTTAATTTTAAAGATAAATTAATAAAACTTGGTATGCAGCTTCGACTGATTAAGTTATTTTGATAATTGCATAAAAACACTTAGGCTTATTTTGTGTTCCTCGTTGCAACAAACCTGTGTACTCAGTTTTCAATGTTATTCTTGTGGAGAATAAATAAAATTCTGTATATCACTTTTTTATTCGTGTATTTTTATGAAACTTGGTGAGTGGCTTTATGTGGTAGTGAGAAACATGTACCGGTACTTGCATTGGAAATTCGCTGAGTATGCAGGTTTGCTGCGACGGGGTATTTATTTTGTCTAAAATAATCGAGCATCCATTTCAAGTTGCTAAGTTATGATGACTGTTACCAGACCACCTCTTAACCAAATGTTGGCACTTCATGTTTGTTTTGTATTCGTCTGGTCCCCTGGATGTTGTCAATTGTTTTGTGTTTGGAGCAGAGCATTAGGGAAAATTGATAGATAGTTAAGATTACAACAATTAAGGTAATATAAATACCTATCATAATTATATGTTTATAATATCCATCGTTTGTAGGGACTACATTGACATTAACCTTGCTCTGATCTGCCTTGTCTCTGTCCTTGTTTAGTTTACATGCTGAAGGAGATAAATTCATATGAAAGTACAGTTCGGGTCACAGTGCTTGACGCCTGGTTAGCGTAAGCTCTGGAATGACTTTTGGCTTATATTTGGCTTATTACCGTTAGTGTTACAGTATATTTTTGTCAACAGAAAGCAAAATTAATTAATTAAATTTTAAAACATTTGTTTTGGTTATTTTCTTTATTGTTTGTTTTTATTTGCGATAAATTTGAGTTGTTTCTCGCCTTTCCCAGGCGCCAAGCATCGTGGCTCATACTGTATGGACATATGCATGTTAATATGTAAACAAAGCATACACTTAAATTACATAATATGTTGAACCGCAAACAAAGCCGACGTTTTGCAGTTCCCATGCTTGTCTTATATGTGGACGATTTGTCCGTATTCTTTGAAGACTTGCAATTTTTTAAAGAAACTGTTTTTTTTCCGAGCCCCTTGGTTCAATCTTTAATTTATGCCATTTCCCATCATACTGTAATTTACCAAACGCCCACAAATTATCTAGTAGAATTATTAATCTAAAAGTTACCGTAAGTGTATATTCATGTTTATGTTTTTTACTTTCTCCCCCTTATACATAGTATATGGAGAAAGTATTGTTTTCGCAAAATTTTCAAATCTGAGTGTTAGTGGAAATATTCGTTTTGGTGCTCCCTGAATCCAAAAAAGTGAATTTTACGTTATGGCTGTCTGTCTGTATGGATGTGTACAGAGCTAGAGCCCAAACCATTGGGCTGATTTTTATGAAATTTGGTATGTAGGTACTAATCCACGATATCCCCAGGCGATTTCTTTCATTATTTGAAATTTTTATTTTTAAGGGTATTATCCCTCAAAAATCATGAAAAATACAAATTTCTCAAAAACGGCTCTAACGATTTTCATTAAACTTTAGTGGTTTGTAGAACTTAAGGTTTCCATTAAAATTACACCACCCGCATTTCTGGAAAAATTGGGTTCAGAAATTACAGGATGTAAAACATCCGAAATTAAGTTTTTTGATTTTTCGTAAATTTAAAAAAGATTACTATTCATCATTAAAAATAGCTAAAAAAACTAAATAAATTAGTATTTGAATTACTATTCTACGATTGCTGGTTGCGGAGAAAATTAAAATTTTAATTTTTCGGTAAACGCAGTACGTTGTCCAATGTTATTCTTATGGGGAATACAAAAATTACTATTTCTCTCTTATATACTGATCAATATCATTAAAACTTGATATGCAGATCAAGTTAGCATTGACAAACAGAGGATGTTCGAAATATGTTGCCACTTAACCCGGTGGAGGGGGGGGGGGTTGACGGGGCATTTCCCCTCTTTTAACCACTGTGTGTAGCAAAGATACTGTAGTGCCTCCATGGGATTTGGGTGGTCATTTTTGAAAACAACTTATTTAGAAGATTTTCTGTATATTCAACCGTAGGGTACTTTATATTCTATAATTAGTAAATCAAAATTAATATTTTTCATTAAGGTTAGGTTAAAAGGGAGAAAGTATGTGTCAGTTTTCTGATACCGTTTATTCGTTTTGGTGCTCCCTGTATCCAAAAAAGTTATTTTTACATGATGTGTGTCTGTCTGTCGGTCTGTCTGTATGGATGTGTACAGAGCTAGAGCCCTAACCAATGGGTCAATTTTCATGAAATTTGGTATGTAGGTACTAATCCACAATATCTCCAGGGGTTATTCCATTTTTTTGAATTTTTGATTTTTAAGGGTTCCCCAAAAATCATGACAAATCCAAATTTCACAAAAACGGCTCTAACGATTTTCATTAAACTTCAGTGGTTTGTAGAACTTAAGGTTTTCAATAAAATGACACCACCCGCATTTCTGTAAAAATTTGGGTTCAGAAATTACAGGACTTTAAAATCCTTTTTATTTTTTCATAAAAAACATAAATTTTAAAAAAGATTACCATTCACTTAAAAAAGAGCTGAAAAACTAAATAAAATTTGTATTTTAAATTACTATTCTACAATTGCTGGTTGCGGAGAAAATTAAAATTTTCATTGTTCGGGAAACACTGTATGTTGTCCAATGTTGTTCTTATGGGGAATACACAAATTACTATTTCTCTCTTATTTACTGATCAATATCATTAAAACTTGATATGCAGGTCAAGTTAGCATTAAAAAACAGAGGATGTTCGAAATTTGTTGCCTCTTAACCCTGGTGAGGGGAGGGTAAGGGGGTATTTCCCCTCTTTTAACCACTGTGTGTAGCAAAAGATACTGTAGTGCCTCCATAAAAGGGATTTGGGTGGATATTTTTGAAAACAACTTATTTAGAAGATTTTCTGTACATTCAACCGTACTTTTTATTCTATATTTAGTAAATAAAAATTAATATTTTTCATTAAAGATAGGCTAAAAGGGAGAAAGTATGTGTCAGTTTCCTGATACCTTATTTCATAAATGTAATATTTTTTGTGTGATCAGCCTATTTATTGCATATTTTCTAGGCAATTTTTTCATATATCAAGTTCCAATAGATTATTAGTGAATAATGAAATATAGGAGGCCCCTAGTCATAAGCTATTTTTGTTTTTCTCAGATTGGCCCTATTTCTGTTTGTTTGAGGTTAAGTTACATGAAAACAAGTATACAGAAAAACTAATTTATTACAGCAAATTTGAAATTCAATAGGAGCTTTCTTGCTTCATTGGTAAATTGGAAATTTTATTTGTTTTTAATGTTGTTTGGGTTAAAGTGTTAACCAAGCTATTTTGAGATTTTTCTATTGTAAAGACTGGTTTGGAAAATTTAACATAGTGGATAGTTTTAATGTTTTAAATAATCAGCATATTATATATATCAAACAGTGTGATATAACAATATTGTATATTAGTGGTAGAACTGTTTAGGTCCTATATAGTTGTATGTTGTGTGCTTTGATGTACCAGTTAGCATAATACATTTATCAGGCTATTCAAAAGTTGAAATTAAATTTGTTAAATGAAGAATTATATTGGCTAACAGTTAAAACTAAAAACGAATTATGTTAAATCATTTAGTCTTAAAAGAGATTTATTGAATATTTATTATAAATATATTTTTGTAATAAGTTAATGGGTCTAATAAAGTAATTAATGGTATTAGGGAATCATTGAACAACTAACTGCATTTATACTTATCACTTTATAATCTATTAGACTACTCAGTTAACATGGTGAAAATAATCTGTCTATTATTAAGCTTCCATGAGGACTTGATACCTCACAAACTCAATACCAAATTTGTCATTAGAGTGTGCTTCGTCAAGAAAATTAAAGTCAGATGAATTAAGTTTTTACTAGCTACACTTATATTTATTTTATGTAGAAAATTAACGTCACAAACACTTTGAAACTGTTTATTTCCAATTAGAGAGATCTGATAGCTATTAAAACCTCCTTGCTCTTAATCATTTCTAATTGAAACGTGCCGGCGTTCCGCAGGTTGTCAGGAAGCTGGCAGCGGGTGATACCCCGTTCGACCCTCAACTGGAGCCGCTTCTCCGAGAGAACCCGCGCAGGTTCGTGGTGTTTCCCATCGAGTATCATGACATCTGGCTCATGTACAAGAAGGCGGAGGCTTCATTCTGGACTGCCGAGGAGGTTGACCTCACCAAGGTATTGAAAATCGTGAAACTTTATTGTTAGCCCCAAATAGCCTTAACATCAACCAATTAATTAGCCTTATCTGATTATTTACAGCAATGAGAAATCCTAAAATGTAGTTATGTACAACAGTAACCTACGCTTAACAGTTTGCTGGTACAACAGTAACCTACGCTTAGCAGTTTGCTGCAGTGATCATGTTAGGTTATGATAATTTGTGATGTTCATCAAAAAGGTTTCCTAACCCAACTGCCACACCATGCTGCATAAATTAATAAAATCTGTGTTAACCTTATATTGTGTTGTGTTAATTAAATTATCTTATATAGCCTATCATTTAATCTTTTATTCATTACTTATGATCAATGCTGAACGACAATTGACAATTTTCCAGACAACCCTCCTTTTGATTCTTCAAATCTTTAACAACCATCATACAAGTATTTTATGAGTGTATATATTGCCTTGAAGAAAACTAGGGTAAATTAATCCTACTTTTATAATGCTAGCACACTTTTATTGTGATTTTAAAATGTTCACTTTTAGATTGTTTCAGTTATATAAACATAATTGAACCATTTACCATAGTCATCAAATACATAATCTATATATAGCCTACATTGTATGTAGGCCTACATATGTTGTCTCAATTCATTGTTGTGTTAAATCATTATTATCAAATGGCACTCACACTGCATTAAGATCTATTGTTTGATTGTTAAGTGATACTTAAAATTATCTCTTTCATCTGTAATAGCCGATTGTTTTCAGAATAGAATTATGTATGTAACAAAATTTCACTATTAATTTGTTGTAAATTTGTGTTTCATTCAATAATAGTAATGTTACACGGTTGGTAACCATCTTTTTGTGGATGACTTCTTACTTTGAACAGCAATATAATAGATATTAGGCCTGTCACTCAATACAGTAAAAACAAATTTAAACTTAAATTAATTAAAACTGTTAATGGATTAGGCTTTAATATTGTTGTAATTTGAGAAGTAATTACCGATTGGTTAGATAATATATTATAGGTTATAGGATATTATAGGTTAGATAATACAGGCCTGCAAGTAAAATGAACTATTCAGTTCCTTACACTAGCCTGCGCTGATTTGGAATGAGGTCAAAATAAGTAGCCTAATAAGTTTTAAAACAAAAATGTTAAAATTTGTATAACGAAGACGATTTTTAATGCACTGAACTGATTTACTTTTCAAATCCAATTCATAATATGATAGGCCTAATATTAAATTTGATTTGTAATTTGATTACTGTAATTGTGTCCTTGGAGATGTTCTAGCCCATTAACCCTTTCCACTCTCATTTTTTTACTAGCCTACTCTCATCCAGCTGCATTTAAAATTATCATTTTTTTTATAAAAATAACTGGCTTGTGTTTTTATTTTGCTACAATTGATTAGGGCAAAAAAAACTTTAGTTGAGCAAGAAAACAAAAATATTAAAAAATAAAAAACGCATGTGCGGGTCAGGCCCGACTTGCGACAACATAGCAAAATGCGGTGTGCGGGGCTGCCCCGGCATTCGAGTGGAAAGGGTTAAACATGTTTTAAATTGTTCATTGATTTTTAATCAATACAAATGTAAATTATATTTCAGAAGTAAAGCTATTCAGTTACCTTATAAGACAAGTTTGTTTTAATCTTGGAAATTAATATTTTAAAATCAAATTAAGGATTGCATTTCCAGTTCTGCAATGAGTATCGAACCTACATGTTATAAATAAACAAACTAAATGTGACCTACCTTAAATTACCCTAACCTTAAATTACCCTACCTTATCATCAAGTGATCCTATTTTCCTCGAAAGGTGTCCAGTTCCAATTCACTGTTGGGATCTTGATCAGGTGAACGTAAAAATTCTAGTTCTTCTTGAACATGTAAAATTTGTTTAAACCCACTAAGAAATTGAACATTAACAACACTAAAAAACAGACATAATCTTCATCATCATTGTTGCGGATTAGGAAAACCCCAGCATAGCTGCTAGGCACATCTTCCATAAGCGGGAATATTGCGCAGGTTACCGGAAGGATAGGATATAGTAGGAAAAGAGAGGGTGGATGGGACGGAAGCAAAATCAACCATTCAGAGGGCCAACTCCCGTGCCCCTGTGACAGCTGAGATGAGGCTCAAGCAGGGGACCCGCCTTCTGCGCTCCAACTGGCCAACTCAACTTGCAGGGTATCCATGTACAACAACCAGGGACCATCCATTCTCACGTTGGGGACCAAACCCGGAGATTCTGTCCCTAGCCGCTGCAAATGGAGGGAAAGGTGAAAGGGAAGTTTGTCATAATGAACAGCCAAAAGACTTACCATATGTAATGACAACTTCATTCGCTTATCCAACGTCAGCCTCAAAACTGGTTTAGACCAGTTTTAAGGTAGTCCTGGGACAACACAAAACACGTAAATTCTTTTTTGCTCAAAATAACGAGCGAATGGACGGGGCAGTACAGAAGTTGAGTCTAGACTGACCGCCGGTGTCATTGCTCATTCCCCTCCCCCTAATCTTCCTTTTCAGGACCTCGCTTTGTTCACTTCTACCCTCGACTAGTTTCATTGTTGTATCATAAATAATGTTTGATGCAAAAGAGAGTTTATCGTTCAACAGCTTTTTTGGTTCTTGTTGTCTTGAGAACTAGAATTTGACGTTCGCCTGATGAACCGTAGTGGATTGAAACTGATCGTCATTTGAGGAAAATAGGATCACTTGATGATAAGGTCATTTAAACCAGTACACATTTATTGATCAGTGATTCGGAGGCTTAACTTGTACAAAAAATAAACGCACTAGTAATATGTACAGACATCGTAATACTATAACATAACTGTTATATTTGGATAAGATGAAAATTTAAATGTTAGATAGGCCTATGTTATTTTTCTCACCGCAGTGCAAATCGTTTTAAAATTAAATACATTAATGAAGTTGGTGGAACATGGTTTATAAACATAAAAACTTCTACATTACACTTTTGATGTAGATGTCCAAAACGTGTAATCCACCTAAAGGATACATGTTGGATTACTCTGGCACTCGGGTAAAATTACACTTGTTACAGTCATCGTAAGTAATTCAGAGACAAGTCATAAAATAATATGGAGTAAAAAAAGTAATTTAACACTATAAATATAGGACAGATAGAGTTCTTAGCTTTCAAATGAAAGAATTTTTAACGGTCAGTTCTACTGTGAAAAATATAAACGTTTGAATACGTACTTATTGTTTAAAGTAATGTTCAGAGATGTATGATATACTTTGAATTGGTTATGCGTAGGACATACCCGACTGGGAAAAGCTGAACGACGGAGAGAGGCATTTTATCTCCCATGTGCTTGCCTTTTTCGCCGCCTCTGATGGCATCGTCAACGAGAATCTAGTGGAGAGGTTTGTGTTGTAAACTTCATTATTTACTTTCTCCCCAAAAGATACATTAGAACTAGGATAATTTGAACTTCTATAATAATTCAAAATCATCTTTAATTCACATTTGTCTGTTGGTGGCATTTTCTATATAAACAATGCTACAAAAATTGGTCGGTTAAAATTTGATTTTGGATGGTACAAACTTTTTTTCTTTAGACTAGATAGAAAAATGGCCGCAATACAGTTATTAAAACTAGGAATGCCCGAAAACAGTTGTTGCACAGTTGGCATGAGGCCTAAGTCTTGGATCTTTACCCTGCTTAGAGGTGTGTCGCGGCAGCTGAAACTGGAACTAATTAGTTCCAAAATCCTGTAAGTGAAAACAGTTCCAACCGTTCCAAGTGAACAAGAATTCAGCTTGCTGCAGCTGTTGTTAGCGCTGCAACGAGTCGTTCCAAAACAGCTCTAGCGATACATTTTCTCTGGAAATGGGAATTCTTAAGTTTTAAGCCTTATTCGAGCAACTTTAATTCAAATATATGTCTTAGTTCAAATTTGTTTACCGGTCCCTTGAGATTCAAATTATCCAAGTTCCACTATAGGCCATTTAGTAACTTGTATGGAGGAAGTATTGTAATCGTAAATCGTTCGAGATTTTCAAGATTAATTATTGATGGAAATAATCGTTTTAGTGCTCAATGAACCCCAAAAATTAGTTTTTTTGGGTGTCTGACTGCCTGTCTGAATGGATGTGTACACAGACCACACCAAGGCAAAGGCCTGATCTTAGTGAAATTTTGTAAGCAGGCACTAAACCATGGTATCTCCAGGCGTTTAAAAAATATTTTTAAGTGGGTCCTTATCCTGAAAAAAATAAACTGGCGTGAGGGAGCAGTTACTCAAAATTGTTACTGTACTACTTCACTGTGATGACTTGTGATAATTCAACTAATTAAAAATTATAATGGTCTCTACTCATAATAATAGTGTCATACAAGTTTGATAAAAAATGAGATTATGTATTTTAATGTTATAACTTTATCATCAGATTCAGCCAGGAAGTGCAGATCACCGAGGCACGATGCTTTTACGGCTTCCAGATTGCAATGGAAAACATCCACTCTGAAATGTACAGCCTGCTCATTGACACCTACATCAAGGATCCCAAAGAGAGGTAACTTTTATGAAATTATATTTAAAATACCCCCGTCGCAGCAAACCTGCGTACTCAGCGAATTTCCAATGCATAATTGGATAATTGAACGAAGTGAAAGTATCCTTATACACAACTTTACTGCTTAGACTGGTAAGAGAATCAACTCAATTGGCGTGTCTGTGACCACAATAACTCGAGAATGCCTCCACAGTTAAACTTAAAATTTTCCAGAAAAACTTAACAGGTCAAAATCTCAGTCAAGTTCGTTATTCAGATAATTTCGTTCAGTATTAATCAAATTATCTTAAAACCAAATTTATTTTTTTCTCCATAAGAATAACACTGGAAGCCATTTTAGTGGTACTTGAATCGTTAAAATTTAGCCGACGTCTATGTTTCAACAACAGAGTAACAATAGTTAGTTTACTAGAGTATACTTTGTTATACTGGATAACAACAGTTTTTTTACCAACAAAAAACACACAAGAGAGATAAATCAAAGTATATTTTTAAGTTGTGAGCATATTTATTATTTTATAAATTATTAAGTGTACGTTTAAAAAAAAAATATTTATACAGTTAATATTCCCTTAGTACGCCTACTCTGTGTAAATATCGTTAAGTCGGTCAGAGGCACGATTGTAACAGTGGCAGACGACAGACGACGCGTGTGGCAGATCGAAAAACTCAAAATAACTTTTTGATGACTGTAGATACTAAGATATTAACTTATAAAATAGTTTGTTTTATTACATTTTCTTAGACAATTGGTAAAATTGTGATTGTCATGTGTAAAAAGTATACAAAGCCTCAATTTGTCTAGAAAGCGTTGATGAAGTTAGTCACAGTAAGCGAACAACCTTAAAATTTATTTTTGTAGGACAATTATTTGCTAGGTTATATTTTCACTAAATTAATAATAAAAATTGTCTACATTACCTAAAATACATTACCAGTAATGTAGTAGGTAACCACAATAAAAGCTATAGATTATTCGAACCAAACAGCCTTTTACGGAAGGTTATCTTGAATGATTTGACATAGCCTAGGGTTGGATTACAGTAAGAGTAAGCCGACATTAAACTGGTAATACAACAACTGTTGTAAAATACTTTAAACACATTACAATGAATGTTGTAGTGAACCAAAATAAAAGCTTTAAACTATTCTAACCAAATTAAGCCTTTTATACAGGTTATCTGAAATGATTTGACAAATCCTAGGTTTGGATTATACTGAGCTGTTTTCATCATAAACTTGGACCTATGGTTATAAAATGTAGGTCTATACACTTAGGCTACTTGCCATTTTAGAAGTTTCATGTACGGTCTTGGACCAACCCATGTTTATAGAATTTAATTTCATAATAGCCTAGGCTATTGAAACAATATATTGAAATGTCATTTTGTAAAATACAACTGTTGTAAAATACTTTAAACACATTACCAGGAATGTTGTAGCGAACCAAAACAAAAGCTTTTAACTATTCTAACCAAACTAAGCCTTTTATCCAGGTTATCTGAAATGATTTGACATATCCTAGGTTTGGATTATACTGAGCTGTTTTCATCATAAAATTGAACCTATGACTATAAAATGTAGGCATATACACTTAGGCTACTTGTCATTTTAGAATTTTCATGTATGAACTTGGGCCAACCCATGTTTATAGCATTTAATTTCATGATAGCCTATGCTATTGAAACAATATATTGAAATCTCATTTTTTCATCTAAATAACTGGGCCTGACGATTTATTGTTAATCCTTAAGAATATTTTGACTTGGCCTATAGAAATTGTTAACATTAGTTCGTATATGAAACTCGCTGTTCTCTTAAAAGTTAAAATAACCACACTGCTAAAGTCACTGCTTAGCCCAAAATGCTCTGTTTGTCCTAAGATAACGCACCCATGCCAATCCTAACAACAAACCATGCCTGAAATCTTCAATTTATTTAAAAAATAAATAAATTTACGTATTTATACAATATTTACTTTGATAAAAACAAGTGATAAATGTATGTATGTTTTTCTACGGATAAAATGTTAGGTCGGCGGCGGGATCCGAACCTGCGACATTACGCTCCAAGAGCCAGTGCGATACCCCTCAGCTACCGCGACAATTGATTCTTAGAGAAGTGACTAAAACTATAGCTATACTGTATAGACATAAAATCCGGATTCTGGCGGCAGTTAAATGATAACGGAATGTATTCTGATGATGTTATTCAAATCAGATATTGAATTTTTATGAGACTCGATTTAAGTTTGATCATGTGTTTCAATTATCCTTATACGCGAGGAATGAGCGTACACCTAGATATAATATATGTCTTAATACCTCATACCAAGTTTTATACCAAGTTGTACCTCCTAAGTGTGGTTAAAGAGCTTTCCATTCCAATACCTGGTAACAAAATAGCTTTTCAATACTGCAGGGTGCCTATTGGGCCTCCTCGATCTCTAAAAGTTTACTTTTGAAAAAAGTCCTTTTTATCTAGTAAGTAAAAATATATTCTGATTGGTTACTAAATGCCACAAAAATGTTATTTTATTCTAATCTAGGCCTAGCAGTTATCAAATAAATTACTAGTTTGTCTTAAGTATGTAGCCCTAGTGTTGAAATAATTGCAACAAAGCCTGTTTGGATGCTCTAAATCTCATTAACAGTTTTATTGAAGCCCTCCATTTTCAATATTTGGCTTGGTAGGCACCCGTACTAGTAATTTTCTACATATCAGTAGGTTTTTAACATTCTATCAACTAAGAGTACCTAGTATAATTAACAGTATATAGTCGAAATATTGAAATAAACTATTGCCTATATAGTAATCTAAGTCAATTAAATGTGTTGCCATTTGTTTGACAGCTTGCAAAGTTCAGTTTCTTAACATTACTTGTGGTGTGTTAAAGGGACTTCCTTTTCAATGCGATTGAGACAATGCCATGTGTGAAGCGCAAGGCAGACTGGGCCCTGCAGTGGATTGCCAGCGATTCCGCCGCCTTTGGTGAGCGAATTGTGGCGTTTGCTGCGGTTGAAGGAATTTTCTTTTCTGGCAGCTTCGCATCAATCTTTTGGCTCAAGAAACGGGGCCTCATGCCTGGCTTGACCTTCAGCAATGAACTTATCTCCCGTGATGAGGTTAGTAGTGTAATTTAATGTTTTTCTCAGGATTTCTAATTATATTAATGATCCATGTTTTTATACCCAAGTATATATATATATATATATATATAAAACAATTTTTAAATGAGGATTTCGGCCTCTTATTTTTTTTATGCTTGGGCTTCAGGTCTGTGTGTGGTACTTGCCAAACAGAGCAAGGGGTGAGCCAATGTAGGACAAGTTAGACAGTACTGAGAAAATTAACTTGCCAGGACTAGGATTCAAACTAGTGACAGCTCTGCTGCCATGGTACCTAAGTCTGTTGCCTTGATCACTCACCAAGCGAGAACGACTCGCCAAATGTGTTATCAATCATGCCTCGGTGATCTTTAAATCTCTCAGTTCCGTTCTTGGTTTAATTTTTTTTGGGAATAAATCAAAACCAAAACTAAATAAAACACATTTTAACAAAAAACTGATCTCTGATTATCAGTTCCGGTTCTATTGTATTCAACGGCTGGATCACATAAAATTGGCTGTAAATGACGATGCTGCATCACATTATACTGGCCGTAGTTGATGATCACACCATGTAATATCGCCCATAAATGACAATCATAACACCCTAAATAATCGTAGCCTGTCCCATCTCACCCTTTCCTTTCTTGCTTTATCCTTTCCTTCCGGTAACCTGCGCAAAATTCCCGCTTGTGGAAGGCGTGCCTAATGCTGGGGTTTCCTTATCCAGCAATAACAACACCCTAAATTGGTCTTGATGATTGCGCTGCTATCACTGAAAGGCAATTCGGACCATACATCACCTTAAACTTGGGATTAAATATATGACAGTAATTTAAGATGGGGCAGTCATGTGATATAAATTTGTTTGGTCAAGATATCCCAGGGTCTTGCATTTTAAAATTAAATTTATTTTTACAAGCATGAGGCCCACAAAGGTCCGGACACGGTAGCTCAGAGATCTCGCAAGTCAGCCATGGTTCCGGCTGACTGCTGTGGTACTTTTTCATGAGTGGTCACCACTGACTTGCTAAAGAGGCTATTACCATCAACGTACTTTGCTGTCATGTTTCTCACTACCACATAAAACCAATTACCAAGTTTCATAAAAATACATAAATAAATAAGTGATCATAGCATTTTATTTATTCTCCAAAAGAATAACATTAGGGCAGAGTACGCAGGTTTGCTGCAAAAAAAGAGAAGAAATGTTTTTGGGCAATTATTATCAACTCACCAGGTGAAGCTACATACTAAGTTTTATTAATTTATGTTCAAAATTAAGGGAGATATAAAACTTTACTTATTCTCCATAAAAATAACATTAGGGCTGAGTATGCAGGTTTGCTGCTACGGGGATAATCAACAAAAAATCAATTTTTTGTGCAAATATCAATATACCAATACTACATGAAACCACATACCAAGTTTCATCAGTATACCTTCATGAATAATGGAGATATCAAATTGTATTTATTCTCCATAAGGATAACATTGGACAATGTACTGTGTTAAGCACTTTGAATATCTCTGCAACGGTTGGATGTTTAACCACCAAAATGATTGTTTTGTGGAGCTGAGTTGATTGGTAAAAGCAAATGTGAAGTTTACATTAAAATTAACCGAGGAAAAGCCAAAAACCTTTTTCCCATAAGATTAACATGGGAGATTTTATGAGCAGGTTTTTTTTGATTTTCTCCGCAACCACTTAACCTAGGTTAATAATTCAAAATACTATATTATTTGTGTTTTTTTAAGCTCTATAACATGGTCCAAACCAAAATTAATTGTTTTAAAAATTGTAGGGTGAAAAATGCAAAAAAAATTTTTGGAGAATTTAAAACCCCCATAAGCCCCCCTTCTCATAGTCCAATTTTTCTTGTTTTTGAACTTGAAAGTCATAAATGTCACTTAACACTTTTGAGCCAAATTTAATTGAAATCGGACGTTTTTACTCAAGTTATCGCATTCATGGACACACACACGCACATATACATACATGTATGTATGTATGTATACATACATACTTATATTCAAATTTGAACGAATAGTGTTTTTGTCATCTGGGGACCTTAAAACAAAAAGTTATCATGGTCTCGGGCTTTAAGTGTTGCCATGAGAACTGCGGTAATAGCTTCTTCCCTATAGTGGAAATTCGCCAAAAATAACAGAGTTTTGGCAAACCAAATTTAAGTTAGCCTATAATCTTTTGTCAGTCATAGTTGACATCGGTCTTCTTAATTAACCATCTGTCATGGTTTGCGATGGTCTCTGGCAAAGGTTGACCTAGTGTTTGAAACTGTTCAGTTGTTAGGATTTTAACATTATACAGTAGCTAACGTGATAATCCACTGCAGCCATTCGCTTGCCCACAAAAATGTTCTGTGAAAATCAAATTTTACAAACTTTAAATTTCAAAATTGCATAGTTTTTATGAAGTACTGTGTGTTTTGTGAATTGTTTCTCAGATTGTGTTTTTCCCAGGGACTGCATTGCGACTTTGCCTGCCTCATGTTCAAACACCTGGTCCAGAAGCCGTCAGAGGAACGTGTTCAAGCCATCATCAAGGAGGCGGTGATTATAGAGCAGGAGTTTCTCACGGCTGCTCTCCCCGTCAGTCTTATCGGGATGAACTGTGACCTCATGAAGCAATATATCGAGTATGTGGCTGACCGTCTGCTGTATGAGCTCAAGTGTGCGAAGGTCAGTTCAGAAGAAATTGCTTTTACTTCCTAAATAATAGTTAAACGTAAACGTGCAGAATCTAAAAGCGTGTTGGAGCCGGACGTATATTGACGAATGAAAGATGGACGATAAGATAGACCTATAAAAGTCAGGGGTTGACATTAGGACAAGACAGAACTATTCAAGTCTGGGTTTGACAGTAGGACAAACCTATAAAAGTCTGAGGTTGACAGTAGGACTGACCTATAAAAAAATATAGTTAATAATTTATGCAAAAAATGAATTTGAGGTACGCTTACAATGGTAAAACTGAATGTAATTTCTTCTTTACTGGATAAATGTAACTATTATCTGATTTTTACTTAATTACTTTTACCATCTTGTTACGCCTTCACTACTATGATTTAGTTTATTTTCATATGATTAGTTTATGTGTTCATTTGAAAACAGATTGTCTGTTGCCAAAATTAGATTAAATTCAATTCCACTTAGTCTGGTGTCATTTGTTGAGGTTGAAAAGTGTTAACGTAAAAAGTTTTGCCTTACAGGACTTTTATAACTTAAAATATTTATCTTTTGGATTTTTTTTACTTCACTTGATTGCTCTTTTTTTAATGCACACTCCTAATGTATTTGTTTCAACCCAGACTGGAGCAATGATTTATTTTTGAAATAAAACATAGGCCTATTACTTGTAATATTTGTATAGCCTCTATTATTTGTCTAGGTTTTTTTTGTCCATATGCCATATTTCCCTTAACCAGCAATTGGGCCACAATTTTGAACACTACATTTACCGCTAACTGCACAAAATAAACACCCAATCCTAAACTAGCCTTTAAACAATATAATTAACTGTGCGATTCTTACTTATTTATTTGTCAACGTACTGGTGGCACCATCTTACAGCGACGAGTACAACTAACTCAAGTGCAAGGTGCACACGGGGAGTTTTAGTACTATTTATTACTGTACAGCTTGTTTTATTAAACATACTCCTTTAAAAACGAGTTTTAAAGTAGTTTGTGATTTTTTAATAAAGTATGTGCAGCCAATTACTGACAGTACTGTCGTTTTCATTGCAGGTTTACAATTCAGAAAACCCATTCGACTTCATGGAGAACATATCATTGGAAGGGAAAACCAACTTTTTCGAGAAGCGAGTCGGAGAGTACAAGAAGAGCGGGGTGATGGATGAGAGAAGCGACAACGTCTTTGCCACCGAAGCCGACTTTTGAGATCACCATCCCGCTAAACAAAGTGTCTTTCAATCGAAACCAATGTTGCCTATAAGTCCTTATGTCACATATTTACTTTAATGTTATATACAAACAAGCATAGGTTTAGTGTACTTAAACCCTGAGTTGAAAATTTATCGTTTAGTGCAAAATGTAGTACTTTGTTTTTACAGAAAATTGTATCTAGTAGGTAACTGTTGAAAAATATGATTTTTAGTATGACTTTTACTTAAGTTGCACTAAGTGTGTTAGTGCAATACGTTTTCATGCTTGTTATATTGCTGTTTTTCTATAAGACTTCAAGTCAATTGAATCCTCAAGGTCTTACTCTACGATAAGAAATTGAGCATAATATTACGGTTTCTATTGTTTAGTTTATCAGTTGGCCTGCGCGTGAGTTTTTCTATTACACTACTCAGGTTGTATGATACTGTAACATGGCAATAAAACCTTGAGGTATACCTAAGAAAAAGTGTAATATAATACATAATATCCACTGTCAGTATTTTTGTTGTAATTTGTATATATTTCTCTATAGTAAAGTACATTTTTTACAAATCTTTGGGTTCATTACCTCCATTTTAGCGAATTTACCCTGGAGGGAAGTAAGGTTCGTAGAGCTTTCAGACCAGGTGTGCTTACTTACATAAGAGTAATGTTCGCAGCAAAGATATCTTACGAGGGCGTCCAGCTGATTCATAAATCAACAACATACCATAAAGTGTTGCCAATCTTAAGGGTCTAATAATAATACAGCTATTTTTAAATTGTCACTGGACATGCAGAAAGAACATTTAAACCCTTAATCCATATTCTAATAATACAAATAAATCAAAACAATATATTAGTTTCATAAAATAACAGCTTATCATGGGATGTAAGTAGTTAAACAATGTTAATTCTAATTACACTGATGAGGAAAATATGGTACTCATATGATATCATGTTTCCACCAACACTGCAGATTGGATTGGTGATCACGTGACCTTCCAGCTGTTTTTACGAGGTCTCTTCCCATATATCTTTTTAACTTGTTTAGATTCCTTACTTCATTAGCATTACACATATGTATATATCATTATTAGTATATACATATATTATGTAACTTTTTTACAACACAAACTTTCACTGTACAGTTTTCACTTTTTCGATTCTCCGTTTGTTATTATATTACACCCCTAAAACATACATAAAGAAAATTCTTCCCCCCACATGTTATATATTTCTATGTAGGGAATTACATTGTCTACAAAATGTATATGTGAGGTAGAATGCGAAAAGGGACCTCTTGTCGGCAATTTCCGATTTTGAGTTATTGATATTTTTATTATCACCTTAAAATTCCTAACAGTTTGGTGCAAATTTCATGTCTCTACGATTTTTTTTGTTTGAGTTATGGACATTTGAACTTTCTCGAAGGGTGAAGGGCATTTTCAGGAAAACGCCCTCAAAAAGTTTAAATAAACTCAGAATCTATATTTTTCATATTTAAGCGATGCTTTTGGTATCAATGCAAAGCTTATAATGTCCTCTTTAGGAAGAACACTAGTAGTTTCCTTAACTAACGCTAGAATTTAGGCTTATACTGTGTTTATTGCAACATGTAGTACACAAGGGTATTTTCTGAAAAGGGACCTCTTGTCGGCCCCGTGTTATATCTCCATAACGACAAGAGATACCTTTTCAAGGCTGAACATTTACTGCTGCCACATTGTTGTTTAAGTGTTTTATCCAATAATTAGTTTAATATAGTCAAAATGAAGTATAATTAACATCCTAATTAGAAAATAATATCGATAGTCCTCTGTTTAAAGGACTGTATAGGAAAGTCAACGTTTTTTAACCAAAACCTCGGTTATAGAAAAGGTACCTCTTGTCGGGGCCGTATTAAAATAATCAGACGATGTTCTGCTTTTACTAGAACTTCGTCCTAGTTCTCTAAGTGTCCGCTATAATTCAGGAGAGACTACTTTTTGAACCAATGTTTCTTTACGAAGTGTGTTGTGGAAAAGGGACCTCTTGTCGGCCATGTTATTTTCCCATAAGCGACAAGAGGTACCTTTTCTCAGGGCATGCAGTGACTAACAAAATGATTTATATCGACTTGTTTAAGCTTTGATTCGACTTTTTAACCGATACACGCCTTTTCTACTCAAAATATCGAATAATAATCGATAAAAAACCGAAAATCGATGATTTGGACCGAAATTGCTGTATTTAGCTGTACTGAAAATTTTACTTTGCCGACAAGAGGTCCCTTTTCGCTTTCCACCTCACATATAATGAATTTTCCATAAAAAATCTGTAGAAAAAGTACCGAGGCTGCTTTTGAAATAAAAAAAAAATCAAATTTTTTTATTTTTTTCACTTTACCGAAAAAATTACCATTCTAGATCTTTATTATTTTACTATTTCTAGAATCCCCTGTTCTGTACGATCAAAATGAATATGAGGTTGGCTAGGTTTACTTCTATAGTTGAATTTATACGAATTTTCAAAAAAAGGTCTGCAAAATTGCCAAATTTAGCCTGCCATTTCCCACCATTGGCCACTGCTAGGGTTAATTTACCTTCAACCTAGCGAGTTCGCTGCGCCCATATGTTTAAACATTAGTTTTATAGGAAAAAAATATATTTAAATTACAAATCAGCAAAAGCAAATAAACTTTTTAAGAATAAAAACAGCTGATCATACGAGAACAAATATTCCAAATATACTGCTTACAACAGTGAAACAATTCAATGGCTTGTTTTGACCATTCCATTTGAAAAGAAAACCAAGAAACCTGATGTAATAATTTAGAATTTGTTTAGACATAATTTAAAATACAATACTCAAAAACATAAATGGTATATTGTCAATTATGGTTTGAATACCATCCTCGTGTTTATAAAGATTACCATAAAAACTTAATAACCTAGTAAAATATATTTAATATACAGAGTAGCCAAATGTTTTCCGCAGGGATATTATTATGACATGGTATTCTGAATTCCCCTCCAACGCTGATACCCCCCACTCTTCTGCTGGCCCATTTTAGCTTAATAGGTCCTTTGCAAGACTAAATTACTTACTGAATTGTAATTTTAATTCATTATGACAAAACCATCTGGTCAATAAACTTCAATGTACACAAGCTGATGATGCTGTTGCATCGAAACATGTCCTAAACGTGTTTTCTCCAATTTTAGCTGACTTGACGGTACGAAAGTAATTTAGTCTTACATCAAATCTACAGCTCAGGGGCTAAAACTGTTTAGGTGAATTAATAGGTCCAGTAGTTTTTGCATGATGTAAGTCTAAAAAATACATATATACAGTCAAACTTTCACATTTATAATATCAATAGGATCACAGTATGTTTATCTAAATGATTTAATTATTACTAAATACATATATTTTTAGTATACGATAAAATTTTACACTGTACTAATATTTTTTGTCCTATGGAGATAATCTTCTGGTTTCAAGTCACACAGGCTTGCATCCTGCTAGTGTTAAGTTACATTAAGACTATGTTCACATGAGCGTTTTTTTGTCGGTGATTGGTGGTTGCGCGTTTTCGGAAAGCATTGAATCAAATGATAATGTCCACTCAGGTGTCAGCGATCACTTAGTCAGTGGCCAGCCACTGGTGTCACTTAAAAATCTCCAGCTGTAGTTGGTCACTGCAACAACACTGGTGGAATCTCAGGGAACCAATGTACTTAATTTATTGTTAGAATTTGTTTGCTAACAATTAAATATATTTTTGTGTTTTCTGCTATATGTTTTTTGTTATGAAAAATATTGTAAAAACATAATTTGGAATATCTCATTGTATTCTTAAGTAGGCTACACATATTTAAAACCATGCAGTAACAAGTTTAAATTGAAAATTGTAAAAATAAGGACAGCGAATTTCAGTAACTACAAATTTATAAAACCTCCAATTTGTTTGAACGGGATGTACTTTAAAAAATTTTGAACAGTTACATACTTTATAAATTTCAAAAGTTAATTTAGGTATAAGTCTTTATCATTGTTACGAATTAGAAACCTCGGCATAGCTCCTAGGCACATCTTCCACAAGTGGGAATATTGCAGGTTACCGGAAGGATTGGAATGTAGGAGGAAAGGAAAGGGTGGGATGGGACGGCAGCCAAATCGACCCTTCCAAAGGCCAAGTCTCGTGCACCTGTGACAGCTGGGATGAGGCTCTCAAACAGGGGACCCGCATTCTGCCCTCCAACTGGTCAACTCAACTGACAGGGTATCCATGTACAACAGCCAGGGACCATCCATTCTCAGGTTGGCAGGTTGGGGACCAAACCTGGAGATTCTGTCCCTAGCCCCTGCAAATGGAGGGACCAAAGGTGAAAGGGAAGTTTGTCATAATGGACAGCCCAAAGACTTAGCATATGTAATGACAACTTACTTAATTTGCTGTACCAAATGTCAGCCTCAGAGCTGGTATAGACCAGTTTTAAGGTTGCCCTGGGACAATTTGGGTATAATGATTACATGAAAGCACACATTTAAAGCTACATTCTTAAGTCTCCTTTGACTCCCCATTTCTAATTATTTTTGTTGTTATTTTTTTGTCCATAAGCAGCTGAATGATGTGGTACCGTGGCTATATCAGCAACTACCCTCACTATGAAGTGAAAAGAACTTAATCCTGGTTATATAAGAGAGCGTATTTCTTGATCTATAAATATATATTAATTTGAACTAAAATAGCAAAGCATTATTTGATGGAGTATTATCAAGTGTAATTTCAAAAGAATTATCAACACTTAATGATACAATATTATTACGAATGAAAATATTTTGTGATGATCAACAATTATCGAATCATGACATATTTTTTAACGATATAACATAAAGAAGGTTTGCTTCTAATTCCAGGATGACTTGTAGTAAGGACTCGTAAGGAGGCCATTCACTGTTATAAAACACATTTTCATCTAAACACTTGAACAAACCCCTCCACCTTTTCACATGTTTTGTAACGTAATTGGAACAAATGTTAAACAGCTGAAAACTTGTAAACATCTATCTTCTGAAAAATGGTTGCTATGATTTGAATTAAATCGTAGTACTGGAGAAACCTAGCCACGTTTGATAATATTTTATTCAATATTTGAATCTTCCAGTTTCAAGAACTAAATAAGATTTGTTTACCTTTTTTAGCCTTGAGTTCACCTGATGATTAGGGAAAACCTAATCATCAGGAACTCAAGGCTAAAATAAACGGTATCAGGAAACTGACACATACTTTCTCCCTTTTAGCCCAACTTTAATGAATACATTAATTTGTATTTACTAAATTATAGAACAAAAAGCACGGTCGAATGTACAGAAAATCTTGTAAACAAGTTTTTTTCAAAAATATCTACCCAAATCCCTAATTAGGAGGCACTACAGAATCCATTGCTACACACCTGGTTTTAAGAGGGGAAATGCCTCTACTCCCCCCCTCAGGGTTATTAAGGGGCAACATATTTTGAATTTCCTCTGTTGGTCAATGTTAACTTGATAAGCATATCAAGTTTGTAGGAAATTGATCAATCAACTTTAGAGAAATAGTAGTTTTTGTATTCCCCATAAGAATAATATTATGGACAACGTACTGCGTTTACCGCAAAATTAAAATTTTCTCCGCAACCAGTAATTGTAGAATAGTAATTCAAAATACTAAATTATTTAGTTTTTGAGCTCTTTTTAATTGTGAATAGTAATATTTTTTATATTTATGTTTTTTTATGAAAAATCCAAAAAAATAATTTTTAATATTTTAAGTCTTGTAATTTCTGAACCCGAATTTTTACAGAAATGTGGGTGGTTTTATTTTTTTGGAAAACTAGATTTCTACAAACGACTAAAGTTGAATCAAAATCGTTATTAGAGCCGTTTTTGAGGAATCTTGATTTTTCATGTTTTTTGGCGGTTTTGGGGGGATAACTACCCTTCAAAATCAAACATTATAATATTTTATTCGCTTCAGGGATTAAAACGATGAATATATTCAATCTTTATTGAATGGTTCTAGTTACTGTTTTTAAGGAATCACGTGTTGATACTTTACCTTGTGTAAGGGCTACTTTGACAGTTCACTGGTTAATTCATTTAAAGCTGTTGGCGAATTTTCCCTATAGAGAAGAAACTATTACCGTAGTCGGCATGGTAAGACCTATGCCCGGGACCATGATAACTTTTCGTTTTGAGGCCCCCAGATGCCAAAAACACCATTCCGTTCAAAACTGTGTGTATATATATATATATATATATATTTACACGATAACTCTCGTAAAAATAGTCCGATTTTGTCGAAATTTGGTATGAATGTCTAAAGCAGCATTTATGACTTAAAGTTAGGAAACCAGACGAATCGACCTGTCCGAAGGGGTACTTTTTGGGGGGGGGTTTGTACCCCAAAAATGGGTTTTTAAAGTTTTTACGTATCATTTTTGAAAAAGTAAAATGTTAGTTTTTCCATTTGAATCAGCTTAAAAAGACGCACAATTTGGTGTTTTGATCATTGCTCTACGTCAAATGGTTACAGAGATATAGAAATAAGTGCTAAACTCAGTACGTTTTGTCCAATATATGTTATACTTATGGATAAGAAGACAAATTGTATATCTCGCTTATTTATAAACTTATCCTGATGAAACTTGGTATATTGCTTCATATCGTTGTGGTCTATTGATATTTGCACAACAAATATTTTGGCCGATAGTTCCCGTAGCAGCAAACCTGCGAACTCAGCTCCTATGTTATTCTTGTATGGAGAATAAGTAACATGTTATCTCCCTTAATTATGAATATAAATTAATAAAATATGGTATGTGGCTAGCTTTACCTACTTGAATCATACCATAGACTAACTACAGTAGTTAGTCTATGATCATACTGATATTTGTATAAAACGCCAGTTTTTGTATACCTTGCTTCAGCAACCCTGCATACTCAGCCGCCATATTATTCTTATGGAGAATGATTAAAATGTCAAACCGTTTATTTATGAATGTATATTGATGAAACTTGGTATGTGTGGATGTATGTGGTATTAAGATACATATATATATGCATTGGAAATTCGCTGAGTACGCAGGTTTGCTGTTACGGGGGTATTATGATTTTGTTTTGATTTTAATCTCCATAAAAACATAAAATCTCCATCTCCATAAATGTTAAAATTTACAATTTTCAAATGAGATTTTTAACAAAATAAAATTTTTTGGGGTGGAGGTTTGTACTGTACCAATCGTCTTTTTAGGTCCCGATTCCTAAGTTCTAACAAAATTGTTCCGCTGGATTCCGAGATCAATTTTGCAGACATACATTGCTCTTATTAGATTGTAGGATATAATTTTAATGACATTTATTAGAATTACCCTTGCATGAGCATTGAAGCACCTGATGCTTTGAGTTGAACTTGGTCGCTGTAGGTGCCTCCAGTAAATTGGCAAATAACAATAAACTACTTAAATAAGTAAGACATATAGTAAAACAAGTAACTAATACTCAGTTCATAAAACAAGTAATTTTTCATTCGTGGCATTATATTTCAGATTGTCAGTTACATATCGTTAAGCAAGACCCTCCTCCAACAAATAACAGAGTAATGCCCCCCCTTATGTGTGTTGTGGAATATGTTTATAAAGGACTTTATATTGCTAAAGAAGCTTCCACATCAAGGTAGAGAAGTTCCGGAACAGGGAGTGTTGGATGAAACAACCGACCAGCGCTAGATTTAGAAGCCGTGGCTAGGCTCAACCTGTGGTGAGGACCCTTGTTGACGTCCAGATCCAAATTGGTGACTTTTTTGCATGTATATATACATGCAAAAAAGTCACCACCTTATAAGGGTTTTTTTTGTGTGTGGTGCGGGTCCCTAGGCGCGCGCCTATGTAGCCTATGCTTAAATCTGGCACTGTAACTGACAGATAAACAATGTTAGGGTCCTGTTCCGCTAGAACAGGAACGGAACGGATCAGTATTGTTCTGGCTGTTACGGGACTACTTGTGGTTCCCTGTGCCTTGTGGACTTACTGTATTTTTTGTATTTTCATCGGAGGATTGGAATGCTTAAGACTATTTTTCATTTACTGATTTCAGGCGACTCACAATCCTACGCGCATTTTTCAAAAATAATGTACCCGTACGCGTCCGTAAATGTATTAATCGCATTATCCTACGCGATTGATACATTTTCCATTACAATAAACAATTAATTGTTTTTTTTTATTTTTCAAAAAAATCTGTTAGGTATACCGTTCATACAAATTAATTAAACAAATAAATGTTATTGATTGTTCAAATTGTGCCCTCGCCACACAATACCAGCATACAACAATACAGGAAAAAGGTCTTCGATTTGGAAGGTAAGCGCCCGCACCTTTGGTTGAGCTTAAGGGTGTTTTTGTTTTTATCTTTAATCAACCAGGAGGCTCCAATGGTCAATCAAAGCTAGTTGAATTGAAATTGATCCATCTACAATGTTAATTTTATTAATATATGGCGATAAATCGAATTTATAAATGGATAGAAGTATTTAATATTAAAAATCACTATACGCAACTACGGGGTTAAGGAATATTTTTGATTCTTTAATGAGTTCAATCATTAAAATCTGTTTAGAAATAACGGAGAAGTAATGTTCACAAAAATCGTGGCTCAGAATATTTATTTATATAATATGACTTTTTAAATTTGCGATTAAATATTATTATTTTTCAAGGACAGGAAAGATAAAATGCCGTAAAATGTGACATTTAAAGAATGACCTGAATATCATGAAAAGGGCAAAAGTAAATATTAATGAAGGTCGTCGTCTCGAATGGTATTTGAAGCTCTATAATGAGAGGGTCCTTTTCTCTCGGTAATGACTACTCTGTTGAGTTGACGTTGAATTCAGCAAGCCAGTCTTGAGAATGATACGACTTTGTACCGCAAAAATTAAATACGGTGATCTATGATTGTTTTGCATCCTCCCTCCGCCTTCCCGTTTGTTACATGTTATTTTACCGTTCAGTTGTGCAGTTGAAGCCTTCTATCGCACTCTTTTGTTTTCATTGTTATTGAAATTTAGTTGAGGTTAAGTATGGCTTTAAATAAGGAGGTTCTTGAAACGGTGAGAGAGGACGATTTTGTTGAGTATTACTTGTTTCCTGAAAACTCATTTGGTAGTGAGAATTATAAAGAGTGTCTTCAAGATGTATCATCTGCAATTAAATCCGTTTTTGAAAAATACAAATATTCAACCTATATCTGGCAAAAGGATGAAGTCAACCTGGTACCAAGATTTGAGTGTGGAATTCCTGCTGTTGACGATACAGGTAACTTATTTGACTGAGGGTTTATAGTTATAATAAGGACACATGTTCATAATCAGGGTCCTATTCTAAATTATTGTAAAAGCATGTAATTAATTACCCTAGCTCTGGGCAGTCACTTTGTTACATCTTGGATATAATTTTCACCCTTTGATTGTCAGGCAATTAGGTGAGTGATTGTATTTTTGTTTCATTGTTTTCTTTCATGTATGAATACCTGAAGGGTAAAATTTAACCCTTTGAGTGTTTAGTTTGTAAATGTAGTAGTGAAATCTGTGTTTTTTAAACATACATGTCTGAACAGTTAAGATAAAAACGTGTCTTAAAACATAAAAACGTGCTTCCGGTGTATACATTCACAGTAAGGTTAGGTAAACAGTAGCAAAACACCTGATTAGATGTGCAACTCTCAAATAATTCCATTGTTTTGCAACTCTCACCATTATATTGTAAAAATGGTGTCTCAGTTGAGCAAATAAATAAAAAAAATCACATATTCTGTTAGCTGAGCCAGTCCACTGTTTGCTTAAGGTACACCTTCCCTTTCAACTCTACCACAGACAGGTGATCTCTCCATGAGTTGTATATATATAAATCACTGATTGAGACGGGATTAAAACCCACGCTCTAAGTACTAAGTGCCGTAGGCCCGGGGATAGCGTCATAGACTATTTAGCCACAGATCATACTAGCAGCTATATATTGGACCTGGTGGTAATTATTACAGGATACACGCTGGACAAGTTAATTTGATTTGTGTATACCAGGGTTCACCACACATCAGATGCAGACAGACACTGCTTGCATTGATAAACTTGCTTAGAGGCCTATATTAAACCAAGGTATGTTTTAGGTAAAAGATTCAAAAGCTGATTATATCGGCCCTTTGTGTTTAAAAGTTAATTACTTACACCTAGCGGTTTGTGTAGGGTATTCAATATCAATGTTTTTGTGTTATTTATTAGTTTTATAATCAAAAGCCATTTGTTTAGGCTACGAGTACATATTTTATATTGATATTTTTTTCTATTTTTCATGTACCGGTAGGCTAAGAGTTTTTCCAAGGTGAGAAACTGTTGCATTATGATATGTGTCTACCAACTATTCGGATGTCTTTCGTTGGTCTTCGGTATTCCATATAATTAACGGAAGCTAACTTATTATCGAATCAAATAATAAAAAAGCTGTTACAAATAACGTACTGGTAATAATTATGCGTGTAATCAAAGTGTAAACCAAATTTACAATCTTTTTACCGGTAGGCCTAATGATCAATAAGTTTTGTTTCCAAATATGTCATTATAGGGTAATATTTCTTAGTTTAATTTTTTATTTCATAAAGTGATTACCATGTTAAAAACTGTGCATATTAAGTCATTAGCCATGTAAGAATTAGTAATGTTATAGTAATTGATACGGTAGTTGAACCTCGATGTAGCGTTATCGAATATAATAGCCATATCGACATATCACATCTGAATACTTGGTGGGCACATATAGTATTGCACCCGAGAGCACTTCTAATAATGAAAAGTAACTAGACTTAGTATCAACATGTTCAGCACACTACGGTGGTTAGGTTATGTTATCAAAATAACAAGTAAGCCTATCCCTGTTATAATAGCATGCTTTCACAGATACCTAATTTTATTTCAAATTATTAAAGAACTGTTAACTGCTGCTAGAAATTAAAGTCATAGAATTAATGTAGCAATTTTAAAATTGAATCAATGTAATGGTAATGATAGTACCGGTACTTTCAAAACAACATATAAATGGTAACATTGATACTAGTCCCATTAATATGTTTTTTTTTTTAATATATAACTCAAACTGTTTAAGAAATATTGACCTACTGTGTCAGAGGCTGAGTTGATCATTGTTCGATTTAAAAAGAGTTAAGGCAATCAGCATTGATCAATCCGTGAAAGTGGCATACAGTGCCCTAGTTGAAGCCCATCTAAGGTACTATGTTGTATTTTGGGGCATTGTACTTTGGGGAGTATCGTCAGCGGGAAATCTACAACGAGATCTGGTCCTTCAGATACTAGCTCTCAGAATCATGGCTGGATTACAGTTTAGAGATAGCTGCAGACTCGCTTTTCAAGAACTTGGCATTTTAATTATTACGGCCATCTACACGACTGAGGTCATCCTGCATGCGACCAAACAAGAGCTGACGAGAAATGTGATTGGCACAACTACCAGACCAGACGCGCCCAAGATTTCAACTTCCCAGCTCACAGATAGGAACTTTACTCGAAGAAACCCTCGTACTTCGGTGCAGAGGTCTACAACATGCTGCCTACCCACATCAAAGCAGGTTACCCTAACAATCTGAAGAGGAGGTTGCAGAACTTTTTGAAGCTGGAAACCAATTACACTATCGATGAATTTTATCTGAGAGTGAGGTGTACACTTTAATTGTATTCCGGTACTTTTTCTTAAAAAAAAATAAAAAATATTTCTTTACTATACCTACATAAACTATAACATTGTATGTATATCATAACTGTATTGACACATATTCTTGACTTAATGTTAATGAATAAAGTATATCTGAATCTGAATAGTCCCCCGCCTGAACATTTTAAACAGAAATATATTTTGAGTGTACACAGTACACTCAAATACACAGTTTGGATGGATAAAAAGTAGCAAAACATCTGATCGATTAGGGTATGCAACATACTAAGAATCCTCTCATCATGTCAGCTTCCACCTTTGTGCCATTTAGTGATGTAAAACACCCGGGTATTTAAAACACGGCGTAAATACCCTGGGTTTTTACCTGGGTAAATACCGAAAATTCATAAACACCCGGGTATTTTGGGTATTTATGATAGATATTTTACGTACAAACGACAATGTAATTCACATCTATCCTTACTATCCTTGTTATTATCAATGTATAACATTTGAAGATATTTTATTGATTACATTTATTAATTATTTTACCAATAAATAAATAATAACATGGCAATTTTTGTAAGAAGCCCTATCAAGCGTACCAACCGAACCACACCACCGCCAAACTATGAAGGAACTGATTAAATTTGAAAAATTTTATACAAATTAAAAATTAGTAATTTTATAATTGGACAGATACAGAACAAAATCACAATGTACAGAACAAAATCACAATTTACAAAACAAAATCGGTAGCCTAATTGAATTTAAATTCTTTTCATACAAAATTGTAAATTTACTAAACACTCCAAAAGACCATCAAAAAAGTAGTAGGCTTAAATATCCAGTCCTGGGAATTCAACCCTTTCCAAGCATTGGACTTATATATATGCTAACGGTAATTTTCATTTGCAAGCGCTGGACGTATATGTATGCAACTCAATATGAAACTTGCAAGCGTATGACAAATATATACGCCAGGCATGTAAATTTAATTTATGTATTGTATGGTTGTTTTCGTGTTATTTACTGTTACTTTAAGCCATTAGTCTATTTTTTAGTTTATTTTAGTGGTACATTTTCATTTGGTGTGTTGGCAACGCTGTTCTTACAACAGATGTTGCTATAGACAGACCGGCTGATGCAGTCCTTTTGTAACTGTCTCGTTTGCAGACAGTTTATTTAAGTTCGGTCAGTTATTTACTAGTTGGTGTGTGAAGTACAAGCTAATGATGTTTAGCAAAGTTTTCTACTGTGTCGTGTTTAAAAAAATGACATTCCAAGTGAGCGATTGACGTATATACAACACGCCAACGTTGTATATATACAACACGCCAACGCCAACGTATATACAACTATTTTGTCCATAAAGCGTTTAAAAAAGTTATTTTTATCATGAACGTCAACATAATTTATTTTGACTATATGTGGAAAAAGATAAATACTTTAAAATTTATTTTTTAACCCCGCCCAAAAAATAAATAGCATAGAGAGTAGGGCTTCGCCCCACAGTCGCTGCTTGGGAAGGATTAACTCGATCTTTTCAGAAGTTAAATTGTTGTGGTATCATGTCATCTCTTAAAAAATTGTATGATCATTTTATAATCCTTACAGCATGGGAATTTCAATGATCCTAGTAAAAATTCCCTAAATATTATACAAATCATAAATACCCACGTTTTGGGTATTTACCCGGGGCTTGGGGTGAGCACCCGGGTAAATACCCTTTTATTATTTACCTATCCGCTGGGTATTTACCCGGCCCACATCACTAGTGCCATCCACAGTGTTATTTAAGTTGGGCCCTCCCCTTCAACTCTTTCACTGATAGCTGAATTCTCCATTAATTGCACATAAAATAATCAACTGAGAAGGAATTCAAATCCTTGATTTAAGCTCTGTAGCTAACAGTCTAAAATATGAGTAATCCCTCTACATCCAACTATTGCAAGTAGGCCTAATTGTAGATTATGAAAATCTGCAGATTATTCCACTTAAAAACTCATAACACTTTGTTTTATTTTCCTTAGCATGTAAACAGAAGCTAACCAACAAGGCAGATCAGAGCAAGGTGTGGGCCGGAGCTTCAGCCCGTCAAACTACTATTTTGGCCTAAAGGAATTATTTAACTTATAATTTGTTTCAGTGGAGAGGCTACCCCCACATCTTTACGGTGTCACACACTATGGAGAAAACATAGAAGACGAGTGGTTTATCGTTTTTTTGTTGATGAAAGCTACTCAGGAAATCCCTGGGCTCGTAGCAAGGTAATTGCTAATTAAATTATCATTGGCCATTTAGTTTCATGAAAAATAAAGTGTAATTTCATTAGGTATATTATGGAGAATAACTAGAATGTTATATAGCGCTTATTTATGATTTAATATTTATGAAACTTGGTATGTGGCTTCGCCTAGTTAAATTTATCTATATTTGGATAAAAACCAATTGTTTGTGTTCCTTGTTTCAGCTAACCTACGTACTCATTACCAATACTATTCTTATGGTGAATAATTAAAATCACTTATATGTGAATATATTTTTATGAAACTTGGTATGCGGCTTTATGTGGTATTAAGACATATATTATGCATTGGAAATTCGCTGAGTACGCAGGTTTGCTGCGACGGGGGTATTTAATTTTGTTTCTTGACACCTGGATACCTCTAGTAATCCAGGAGCTATTTTGGTTTATTAACAGAAGTAGTCAGTGGTATGTAGTCATTGTAGTCATTGTTTTGTTTGTAGGATCCTTAACCCTTTGCGGTCGAATGGCGAGTATAGGTCGCCGCGTGCCATTTTCCCGAACGCTCGAATGGCGACCTATACTTGCCGTGACGTTTAGCCCGTATGAAGTGCGCTAAAACTAAATATAATGTAATGATTTTATGTCTATTTGCTTCTTATACATTCCTTATTACTTTTAACGTTTATTTTATCTACTCCATGGATTATTTTGTTCTGAAATAAATGTTATTACTCCATGAACTATACTTCACAATTCTCGGTGTCTTGTGTCATCTGCAAGCGTATGATAGTTCCAGCTCCGATTGTTGTCTGTGGTGCTTTGGTTATGTTTACTCTTTTGTTTAGTTATAATTATGACTAATAAAATTAGTGATGACGATATTTTTGAATTTTTTGTGTGTTCATTGGACTTACAAATAAATATAAATGGGTTTTTACTCTCGTAATCTGTCACATATAGTACATATGTACTAAAAATATATGGAAGAAAAAATAAAACAGGTATTCATTTTTATTTTTATTTCATCAATATACAGTATATAATCAAAGTGCCTTAAAAATAAACCCTCATAAATGCATTTTAAAATTAATTTGGGTAATTAAATGTAACAATAGTAAAATCTATACAAAATAGCCAAAATTAATTCCGTCTCAGGGTGTCTGGGTGATTTAATTTAATCGACCTCAAAGGGTTAATTTGAATTGTCCAACAATCACAATTACTACTATTGTTCCAGGATCGTTGACGTCGATGGGGAGTTTTTATTGATCGAAGCTGCTGATCATTTGCCGAAGTGGGCAACTCCTGAGACATGTGATAAACGGGTAAGGCATCTGATAGCAGGAGCTTGGTTCAGACCAACTTGTTTTAATTTTAAAATGCTAAATAATCAAAGAAGGAAACAGTAAATCAAATAACCCTACTAATGTGAATATTTAAGTTTGACCAGGTATATTTTATTTTTTGGAATTTTTATACAGTTTCTCTTCAAAAAGAGAATTTTTTTAATCTGCCAAGAGGTTATTGTTGGATCTTGTCAGGGAAAAGCGTAAGTTACCTAAAAAATATGGTATTAATTTTTAAATTTCTGTTATATAAATTACTACAAATTATTTGTTGTGTGGTTTTTATTTGTGAAATGGGGAAGGGTGGATGATAATTGGACTTTAAACTAAACTGATTGTTATGTTTTAGTCTTCCTGTATCAGACCAAGAATTGCCTTGTAGTAGTCATGTTGCTTACATATTATTAGTGAATTTCCTATGGAAAAGTGAAGTATTATCATGACTCGCACAGTGAAACTTAAGCCCGGGACCACCATAGAAGTTCCGAACGTGACCCCCTGAACACGTTTTGGGGGGTCTTTAAAAATTATATATGTATTATTTTCATTGTCATATTATTGCCTTCTTGTCTCCCAGGTCTATGCTAAAACCACCCAGGACAATGTAACTGAGTTATTTTCTGTCCACTTGCCACATGAATCTTGGGTTCAGCAATTCGTGGAACACTCCGCTTGGCTCTTCACAATCCTCAGGATCGTCATGTATATAATTACTGCAGTCTCCAAGTACGCATGTTCAATGATATGACGTTCCAGTGACCCCCAATGCGAGTTGTAATATTCAATCATGTCCTTTAGTTGGGCTAGTGTGCGTGTTCCGAATATATCCTGAAATTTCTTGTGTTTTTATACCCATTGCTCTCTTGCTATGACATTTTGTAAAGCTTTGGCATCTTGTTGGACTGTCTTGGTCCAACCATTTGACTTATTTTGAATAGTTGGTTTTGGTCAGTTTCCTGTGGCCAATAACAGTATAACATTGACGATGGCCTTTGGATAACCCACTTTCAAGGTTTCAATGGCTTTGTTCAAGCTTTCATCATACATGTTTTTGTACTGTTAGTGTACCTGTTGAATGACACTGGGAGGTAGAATTGTAAATATTTCAACAATTCTCGGTAGGTCTTTATTTCTGATTGCTCTCTTCAAATAGATTGTGTAAATAAAATGTAGACAGTGGTCCAAGTAAACTTGTTAGTACTGCAGCAATTTCCCCATGCACAGTGTCACTAACATCTTCTATTCTGTACCCTCCATAAAGTTTACTGTATGTAGACTTAATAGCCTGTTTTTGTTTTTGTGTACGATGTGACAAAATATTAAATATCAAACCCTTATTTACATAAATCCTACCGATTGCACAATTTGTAATAGCGTGTACATCCTTTTTTGGTTCAAACTTGCTTTCTTCTACCCCCTTGATTGTTGGGTTACAGTTTAACAGTATTATTAAAGGCAGTAGTAGAGGTGGGGCGCTGGACTCAAAGCCAGAAGTGGTTGGACGTGATTTCAGTCTCGGCTGGCTGCTGTGATACTTTGCACGAGCAGTACCTCTGGCTGGTCCATATGGTACTTCAGTGGTCCTTATATCGTCACACGGACCTATCTGTCTATTTCGACAGGCATTTGAGTTTTAAAAAAGAGATGAGTGAGGTGGATGCACAAGCCTATTTCATTGTTAAAATTGTCTTGAGTCTAAATTTTAGACTTAACACGTTCAGCCCGATGGAAAATGATAGTCAGTTTTTGAACTTCCTAAAATCCCAACGTGCACAACCAGTGTGTAAACCACCGGTATTAAGGACTCTTGTTAAAAAATATATTTTGAATTCTCATGAACAGGTTTATTTACATGGAGGATCAGTCCATTTAATCCCAGGAGAAGAAAGGCTAGAGGTGGCTGAAGCAGTGGGCACAGTCCGTAATGCTCCTGAAGAGACCAGGGCCTCAGCAAGCATACAAGAAGCAATTGCTGCTAGGATAAAAGGGTCCGTACTAATCTTGGTTTGTTTTAAAATGTTTAAATTACTTTAGCACTTTATCACTGGTTGCAATTTAACTGTCAAGTAATTCTTTGGCTTTTCAAAATCAATCCTAAAAGAAGCAAAGGCAAATGTGAAAGTTTTCATGGTGTAATCTGACCATCGGCCTTGTAAAAAACAACCAGGCTTTGATTTAAACTACAATATTATAGCTATAGCAGTAACTTAGTTAGATGTTTTAAATCTTCGTGTAACTGCAAATATTTCTTAATCTAATGCAGTTTGAAATGCATTTTGTTTTTAGTTTTTCTTCCTGTAGACTTAAAATACACCTTTTTACAAGTCAGTAATTTGAAAACTGTTATTTTTTACAAACTTTTCCCAATACAGTAGAGTCCCGCTATTCCAAACCCCACTATTCCGTAAATTCGCCTAATCCAAACTCGAGTTCAGATATTACTTCATAGCAGGAGAAATTAAGACTTAAGTTTTTTTTTTATAAAATGTACATTAATCATTACACAAAGAAGTTAAAATCAGGGCTGTACTCAGCTTTTACGGGCCCCTGGGCAGACCTGGTGGTGTGGGCCCTTGTTGCCGTCCGGATCCAAGTTGGTGACCCTTTTTTTTAGACAACCGTGTCCTAAATATGACACCTGCCCGGGCCCCCCTTGACAAGCCCGCCCCCCTGACAGACCCGGTCCCCAGGGCAGTTGTCCCCCCTACCCCCCCTGAGTATGGCCCTGGTTAAAATAAATGCTATTAAAAAATACAGTTCAACTCCAATGGCTAACTCTCATAAAAAATACTGCATCAAAAACATAGAGCCTTTGTCAGAGTAAACAAACACTAACCTAGATACGACTAGATGATGCACAGTGCACTGAGTTATGTGTTTGGTACAGGAAAGAGAGAGAGAGAGAGAGGTAGGGTGGGGTGGGGTTCTATTGTGGGGTATTCTAGTGTGGGGTGAGAGTCTATTTTAACAACGCTGTCGATCGTCTGCGCTATGAGTCGTGAGATGACCCCCACTTAATTTACGCCTAAAAAAGTCAGTACGTTGATGTTATTCATAAAAAATCTGCCTATCCCAAATTCCCGCTGAACCAAACAGGGTTCGGTTCCGATTAGTTCAGAATAGTGGGACCCTACAATTTTTAATAGCTATATATATAATTACAATTTTCTTTAAGAGAAATAAGTCTCATATTTAACTTGTTCAGGTATCCAGAGCGTATAGTGGACAACCTGCACAGTTGTAATGTGTTTGTGCCTGTTGGAGTGGCATCACTACTGAGAGCTCGTCCCAGCCTGGTGGCTCCGGCTGTTACAGCATTCTCTCATCGTGACCCCATCGACCTCAAGGTCAGAGGTTCACATGTATTCCCTTCAATACTTGATATTAATCTGATCATTGATTTTACTAATTTCTGCCTAGACTTTGTTTCTTTTTGAAGTGAAGTTAATGTCATCTGCATGTGTACCAGGGGCGGATCCAAGGGGGGTGGTAGGGGTCCCCCCAAACCTAATAATTATTGTGTTTTATTTTATTATTCAGGCCCCTACAATAAATACAATACCAGGACTTCTTTGTATACATTAACAAAAAACCACTCACGCCCCTCTGCACGCCCTTCCGCCTCGGAAGCCTTTCTTGGATAATGAAAGTTTGAATAAATCCGAATCGAAATGTATGTAGCAAAAGCCTCCCGAAACCCCGTTTTTCGGTTCTGAGAGTCAAATTTTGCTGCTTCCGTCTAAATTGTTACATTAAAATTCAAACTAATGCACCTAAACATTCGATAGACAGGTGAAATTTTAAACTTCCATTTTAGTGTATAACCAGGGTGTCTACCGGTCACGGAAGTCCCCGAAAAGTCACAGATTTTTGTATGAGGTTACGGAAGTCACCGAAAGTCACGGATTTTGATGCTGAAGTCATGGAGAAATATCCAAGTCAAAATTAAATAATCACGAGAGTGAAAATTTATTATAAATTAATCATCGATGTTCACCATATTGCCAGTGACTTCACGATTTTACCAATTTAAACTGCTGATTGTAGTATCAGTTGTCTACGTTTTAACGGGACAAAATTATTGTACCCGTCTATATCTTTTTTACTGGCATCTCACCAAAGCCGCAGCTCGTCAGTGATTAAACTGAAATAAACTCTGCACCTGCAACGTAAAAATCCGGGTAGACGTTAGCGATCCTGGTGCCTGGTAAAAGAAACCAGAGCGTTTGGGCAGATTTGTTTACTTTAGCGCCAATCAACAGTAACCCAGACTGTTATGTCAGAAGACTGTTTTTACGGACAGGCACCACGAGCGCTTGTGAAGCAGCCCATATCCTGCGCAATCGCAATATACTGCCCTACCTGCCTACCTGATACGATATTTTGCCGATTGCATCATCTCACTAACAACTCTTGTCGTTGAGTGGTAGGATATGAAGGTTACGAGAGTGTTAACGCTTGCCAGAAAAAAACGTATTACTTAAGCATTAAATTACATGGTAGTAAAAGTCAAATTATTAAATATAAATACCACGGGAGATTGAATTTTAATTAATTATTGACATCTTTTATGATGTCCTAACATGATGTTAACCACAGCAGTTGTCGTTGGAACAGCTGAACAGTATTGAGAGTGAATCGGTATTTGGAACAGACTCCCACTTTAGGATTCGATTCATTTAATTTTAAAACAAATATTTTATTGTTATTATGTAACGGAAAGCTTTTTAAACATTGTTAGCGTTTGAAGAATTAAAAAAGCCAATTTTAAATTATATGAAAAAGTTTTGTGATTAATTAATACAAAATATACTAATAAGGTATAATTTGGTAGTCTGTTCGTTGATCGTTTTATTGAGTTTAACTTCAGAGCGATTAGTTTAGCAGTTGTTGTTCGCACGTGATCGTGATACTTGGATACTTGGTTTTCAAGATACTTGGATAGAAGAAACTCAGTGGTGTAAGTGGCTTAGAAAAAGGACAAGTTCACAGCATTTTGTTGTTTTTGTAAAAAAACTTTTGATGTTTCCCACTCCGGAATAACTGCCATCAAATCTCACGAAAAGGGGAAAAAACATATGCCGTTTGTTTCTAATCTACACAATGGTAATCATCTGACCTTGCATGCATTCAACTCAGAAGTTCTACCTCAGCACAAATAGACCTGCAATACAGCAGCCAACATTTAAATGTAGGCCTATGTCAAAGTTCTAGTTGAATGCAAGTAGGCCAAGCCCTACCAGCCAGCAGCCAGGACTGTAGTAGAATCTTCCACAAATAGGCCAATTAACAGTTAACAGTAAGTAGGACAAATTAACAGTTTTTTAGTAAAAGACAACATAACCAAGAGTGAAATTTTGTGGTCAGCTTTTTGTGTGACTAATCATGTGTCAGCTCGTGCAAAATATTGAGAGAGAACTAAAAAATGTTTTTAAAGTTTTAAATGGGAATTAGTTTTGTATTCTTTGGTGTAGTTGGAGGATAGTTAAAAAAGTGATAACTGTTATTAGTATGCCTATAAAATATATTTCAATCAGTGTTTAAATTATGTCTAGTGTTTTTTACATGAACCAAGATTTTGTGCTTGTGTTTTTGTTCACAACATGCAACGGATACAAGGTATGTGGGTCACTTGTGCATTAATAATAATAATAATAATAATAATAATAATGCTTTATTGTCATTAATCAATTGAAATAGACAACGTCACAAGAAATACAAGAGACATGCACATACCATTCTTCAATAACATACAATATCACATGCAAAATACAATATTACAATATCAGAATTCTAGCTAAATATAGCATGCCATACTAACTATGCAAATCTATAATTGTGATCAAGCCAAATTTATTCATGCTATATCCATATTCCAAATTAACGCATAATGCAAATCAAGCAATTTATTCACTTCAATATGACAGGCAAGTTGCAAGTATAAGGTAGATTTTCGACAAGCTTATAAACAATATCAATAAATAGACACAGTATGGGAAAGCATTTAACATATATAAAAATAACAAACAACGTAAAAATAAAAAATTCTAACAGAGACATTACATTCCAAGTGATAATAATAAGTTAAAAACAAGCAAAATCATCACAGTTTAAAAACTCGTCAATTGAGTAAAACGCCTTGCTCAATAGCCACCTTGATAAACGTTTTTTAAATAAAATGGAATCTAAGCTACGGTAATCTACTGGAATTTTATTAAAAAACTTAATCTGTAAATACTTGTGGCTGTTAATGAATTTACTTAATCTAGCAGCTGGAGCATTTAAATCACAAGATCCTCTAGTATCGTAACTATGAACTGAATCACGAGTAACAAAGTTGTTAATATTTTCCTTGACAAAAATTAAATTTTGAAAAATGAATATGGAAGGCAGAGTCATAATTTCATAACTAATAAAAAAAGGTTTACTACTAGTTCTAACAGGAATATCAAACAAGATTCTTAAAGCCTTCTTTTGCCAGATAAAAACATGTCTAGCTCCACTACTATTACCCCACAAAAGGTTTGCGTATAAGAGATGGGTGTGAAAAAAACTATGGTAAGTAATAAGCAGCATATGGAATGGAAATACATTTTTTGAGCCGTCTCAGTAAAAAACAAACTCTGGCCAATTTAGAAATAACATTGTATGTATGAGACTCCCAAGTAAGCTTGACATCAAGTGTGACTCCTAGCAGTTTAACGTGGTCATAAATCTTATTATTAGCACAGCCTAATTGCCTCAATGAGAAACAAATTCTTTCTGTTTTCTCATCATTAATAGATAAAAAATTACTACTAAACCAGGTTTTACCAAAATCAATCATATCAGTTATAACTTTTTCAGTCTCCTTAAAATCCTTACCCGAGTACAGAAAAGAGGTGTCGTCAGCGTATAACAATGTTTTACAAGGCATGGAGTTAGGAAGGTCATTAATAAAAATTATAAATAACAATGGTCCAAGAACGGACCCCTGCGGCACCCCAGCAAGGACTTCTCTGAATGAAGAAGCTTCGGAATCTAAAAGAACCATCTGCCTCCTTCCACAAAGGTAGGATCTAAAAAACTCTAATTCTTTATCTTTAATACCATAAAATTCCAATTTGTTCAGCAGAACATTGTGACAAACAGAATCAAAAGCCTTGCTGAGGTCCACAAGGGCCACGCTCAGGTACTCATTACACTCAAAACTGTCAAGAATATCAGACACTACCATCTCTACTGCTGAAGTTGTTGAACGGCCACTCCTAAATCCAAACTGGCTGTTACAAATAATATTATTGTCATTAAGGAAGAACTACTGCAATGAAATATCCCTTAACTTTTTTTATTTGTAATTTTATATTTAGGGTAGACCCTTACATTGTTGTTGTGATTTCATATTAATGTTTACTAAAGTAGGCTTAGGTGTAAGCTTCCAATACTGAATAAATAAACTAGGGGTGTGTGAGTACTCGAAACTTGGAGTTTCGGCCGAGTATTTTAATAGTCGAACTCGACTCGAAACTTTGAAAACTACTCGAAAGTTTGAGCGAGTATTTCCCGCCAATTTTCAGACGATCGCTAACGATCGCAACCGGCCAAAACGCGAAGTAACAGCCACAAAAGACAATCACATCACTAGACAGTGACATCTATTGTCGGCTCCCTCAAACCTTTCAAATTCCAAGCACATTTCCTTTGTTTCATTAGCTCAAATTCTCAAATTGTTTCATTTACTCAGATACAGGAGTTTAGATTTCGAGGGCATTTGAGGGTAATTTTGACGAGGATCGAGGGTAATTCGGGAAAAAATAATCAACAACACTGAGCGAAGTAGAAACCGCCAGCATCAGCAACCGATAACCGATAGACCGATGACTCACAATGACAATAAAACAAAGATACTCGAGTTCTTTAGTTCTTATTTTTTTAAAGGTTCACTTTTATGGTATTTACTGTAACATCGTAATTGGAATGCGGGAAAGTTTTAACTAGTATTTTATTGATGCGCCGCATCTGCGTTGTTGTTTTACGAGCGGTATGGTTATGTTCTTTAATATTTCTACCGTGAAATTGACAATTTTTAGACCTTTAAAACCGTGAAAAACAAAATTGCCCCATGAATTTGATTATTAAGTTTGAGTCATTGTAGCTTCACGAATCATAGTTCAGTATTGCAGATTTCAAATACGTTTTGTAAATCATTTTTTGCGTGGGTAACTACTAAAATAAATTGTTTATTCAGGTATCTTACTTGTTATTAGACGCCTATAGATGACGTAGAAAAAAGTGTAATGCCTAAATATTTTTTTTAATTTACGGTCAGGTTATGATAGTTTTTTTTTTATTTAGTACAAGGTTATTGATATATTATGTTAACTTACTTTCATTCGTTGTACAGTTTCATATAGTTAAAAAAATAATAATGGGGGTGCAAGGGACCACCCAGGGGGAGAGGGAGGGGTAACTTTCGGTGACCCCCCCAAATATGACCTCTGGATCCGCCCCTGATGTGTACACAAATTGTAGCCTATGCTTAAATCAGAGAGAGACAACTTGGTAATCCCGCAAAACTGATCCTTATCTTAGATTGCACTTTTAATACTCAGATTTGGAAAACATAACTTATTTAATCATATTGCTGGTGCTCTTCTAGATATGATTTCACCCAACAGATCTCATTGCCCTTTGCTCTTTGTAATTGGTTTGTTGTACATGTAATTTTAACATGTTAAAAATGACACACAATGAATTAGACTTAAAACATTATAAAGTAGTTTAAACAGTAAAAAATTAACAACTAGTTATGAATGTAAAATAGTATTCAATTCTATAAGGAGGTATTTCAATCAACTTAATTGGGAATTCCTTCATAAAACCATCTACACTTTAAAAATCTTAATTTCATGTGACATATTCAACTATTCAACACTGAATCTCAACGATAATTGTTGAGATTCAGTGTTGAATCAGTGTTGCAATTATTGCATGAACTTTTAATGTGAAATAAACTGAATTGAGTTGAAATATAAAACGTTATCTGTTCTAAAGTGTCATTATTGTTTGCTGCAGGCGTGTCGTGCCATGAGGTATTTTCCGCCCGAGCACTGCGTGATGACGCGAGTCACGTTCACCAAGTGTCTGTACGCGATGTTGACCCATCAGAAGTACGTCCCTGACCGTCGGACTGGCTGGAACCTGCCTCCCACAACGGATCAGTCCTATGTGCCTAAACTGGTCGGTCTTAAACTGGTAGGTGGTCTCTTGGTTCTGTTTTAAACTTTGTTATCATGGGAAATGTCCTTAGCTTTGACATAGGTTACACCCATTTTTAAAAAAGGAAATGTAAACCAACCAGAATGTTATAGGCCTATTGCAGTTGTACCAATTTTAAGTAAGGTAATTGAATCTTGCATTTTTGCATTTTTAGTCAACTTTACAATTATTTTAATGTTAATAATCTTCTGTATTCTCATCAGTATGGTTTTAGGCCTTTCCACTCAAATACAATGGCGGTCGAATCAATAGTTGAATATGTGATTAATTGTTTTAAGGGTAAGCTGACGGTTGGAGCCTGCTTAATTGACTTATGTATTGCCTTATCTTTTGACTGTATCTCTCATGATATCTTATATGAAAAACTTGAATTTTATGGCGTTACACATTTAGAACGTAGTTTAATAAAATCTTATCTTTGTAATAGAAAACAAAAGGTAGTTTTAAATAACTTGTCATCAGAGTACCTGACCACGATAGCTGGTGTACCGCAAGGTTCGGTGTTAGGCCCTTTCCTGTTTTTGGTATTTATTAAGATCTGTATTGTAATGTTTCTGCTTTTCCTGTACTTTATGCAGATGATACAACTTTATTGTGTTCTAACCGAGACTTAGCCTACACAAAAAACATGCTTACTATTGCTATGAATGAATCTAAACAATGGTTTACTAGTAACAACTTATTAATTAATGAATCAAAAATGGAGCTAGTGTGCTTTTCTCTGAACAATAGTCATTTCAATGAAGATAGCCTTACTAATGTAAAACTTTTAGGTATGTATACTGATAGTAAACTAAGTTGGGAACCTCAAATATAATTTTTAATTAGGATACTGTCTCGTGTTATTTACTTAATGAGAAAACTCAAAATATCTGTTAGCACTGAAGTTCTTGTCACGGTATACTATGGATTATTTCACTCAGTAATTAGGTATGGTGTCAGATTATGGGATAATGCCTCGCATAGTCAAAGAGTGTGTATGGCAAAAAAAGGCCTTGAGGATATTGGATAACTTGGCTCCCCGTGAATCTTGTCGAACTAGTTTTAAGAATCATAAAATTTTAACCTTGCCGTCCATGTTTATTTTAAGTAATTTACTACATGTTAGGGATAATATCACTGGATTTGAACAACAATCTTTTAACCTTAGTTATAATACCTGAAAAAGGGAAAATCTCATCACTCCTCATGTTAGATTGACAAAAACGTTGAAAAGTCATTTTTATTTGCAGTTAAAACTTTTTAATAAGTTACCAACACCTGTTACAATGTTAAGTACAAGTAGATTTAAGAATGTTGTTTCTATGTGGCTTAAACAAATGTCTTTTTACTCTGTAGATGAATACTTTAATTTTGATTTTGTAGCTAGACCAATAATGTAATTGTCATCCCATACTGACCTTGAAATTTAAACATGTATAAATGTGACTTGTGCCTATTGCATTGTACTATATGTTTAATGGCATTAATTAAGTCTTATTGAGTCATATCATTTAAAAAACTAAGGAACAATATTTCTTTCAATTAAATTCCTAAGCCGAATTCTTTTGAATCTCTGCGCCTTGAAACATGGTTTGAAAGACATTTTAACATTCCTACTTAACCATTTATGATGCTCTGCTTGTTAGTAATATCTTCCCAATGTGCTGCATCTAATTAACCCATTGGCATACGAGCTGGTCTCGTTCCTTACTTTTAATTTGTTAAACCTATGAATTGGAATAGAAATTTTGTTTTTAAATGGCTTAATTGTTTATTTTCATTAAAATACTGTTTTCATTCAGTTTTTAGAGTCACATTGGCACACCCACAGTAGACATAAGTAAAAAGTAGCAAATCAGTGTTGACCATGTGCAACTCACATTGAATTAATCGATCCCGTCAACTTCCAAGCAAGCCTGCCACCGTTTGTTTTACTTGGGCCCTCCCACCAACGTTGCCACAGACCAGTTAACTCATTGTGAGTTGCACGACTGGTCAGTTTTGGTCGTGTGCGGGAATCGAACCCACGAACATCGTATCCACACCTGGCCAAGGTGTTTCCAAGACGTAGCCAACTCAGCTAATACGACCAAGGGCCTAGTGGCGATATTAAAGTTTTTCAGTCAGTCCGCGCCCCTAGCGGATAGAACCGTAGTCGCTCGCGGTCATTAGTTACATATTTTGCTACTAGAGTGCAGTACCAATCAAATCCCGTTATGTGCTATTGCGAATAGAATAAAATTACTACCTTAACCCTTTCAGTGCTATGGCCCGATATATCGTCTTTTGAATCTGTTATCAATAAACACTGTTACTGCTTCATAAGCGATTGTACCGTTAGGCGCTCAGTCTGCAGTCTGAGTCGGACATGTGGTGAAACCTGGTAGACACAAATTGAACTACCTCGTCCAGCGCCTAGTCTCTATAATACCAACTGATCCACTGCAGCTGCTAGCCTGACCAGTGGCTGTGCGGTCTAAGGCGTTACCTTCCCGGCCGGGGGTAACACTTGGATCGAGGGTTCGAATCCCGTTACAGTCGGTGGTTTTTATGTGCAACTCATGGAGAGTTCACCTGTCTGTGGCAGAGTTGAAGGGGAGGGCGGACCTTAAGCAAACGGTGGACGGCTCGGGTCCAAGCTGACGGGATGGGTGGATTCTTTGTGAGTTGCACATCTGATCAGGTGTTTTGCTACTTTTTACCTATCCTTTACTGTGTGTGTCCAGCGGAAGCACGTTTTTATTAATTTTAACTGTTCAGGCGTTCAATATATTAAAAAAATCAACAAAACATCGCGGATTCAACTACTCCTTTCAGAAGCTTAGCACTCAAAGGGTTAATGAGTGACTTAGCCTACACAAAAAACATGCTTACTATTGCTATGAATGAATCTAAACAATGGTTTACTAGTAACAACTTATTAATTAATGAATCAAAAATGGAGCTAGTGTGCTTTTCTCTGAACAATAGTCATTTCAATGAAGATAGCCTTACTAATGTAAAACTTTTAGGTATGTATACTGATAGTAAACTAAGTTGGGAACCTCAAATATAATTTTTAATTAGGATACTGTCTCGTGTTATTTACTTAATGAGAAAACTCAAAATATCTGTTAGCACTGAAGTTCTTGTCACGGTATACTATGGATTATTTCACTCAGTAATTAGGTATGGTGTCAGATTATGGGATAATGCCTCGCATAGTCAAAGAGTGTGTATGGCAAAAAAAGGCCTTGAGGATATTGGATAACTTGGCTCCCCGTGAATCTTGTCGAACTAGTTTTAAGAATCATAAAATTTTAACCTTGCCGTCCATGTTTATTTTAAGTAATTTACTACATGTTAGGGATAATATCACTGGATTTGAACAACAATCTTTTAACCTTAGTTATAATACCTGAAAAAGGGAAAATCTCATCACTCCTCATGTTAGATTGACAAAAACGTTGAAAAGTCATTTTTATTTGCAGTTAAAACTTTTTAATAAGTTACCAACACCTGTTACAATGTTAAGTACAAGTAGATTTAAGAATGTTGTTTCTATGTGGCTTAAACAAATGTCTTTTTACTCTGTAGATGAATACTTTAATTTTGATTTTGTAGCTAGACCAATAATGTAATTGTCATCCCATACTGACCTTGAAATTTAAACATGTATAAATGTGACTTGTGCCTATTGCATTGTACTATATGTTTAATGGCATTAATTAAGTCTTATTGAGTCATATCATTTAAAAAACTAAGGAACAATATTTCTTTCAATTAAATTCCTAAGCCGAATTCTTTTGAATCTCTGCGCCTTGAAACATGGTTTGAAAGACATTTTAACATTCCTACTTAACCATTTATGATGCTCTGCTTGTTAGTAATATCTTCCCAATGTGCTGCATCTAATTAACCCATTGGCATACGAGCTGGTCTCGTTCCTTACTTTTAATTTGTTAAACCTATGAATTGGAATAGAAATTTTGTTTTTAAATGGCTTAATTGTTTATTTTCATTAAAATACTGTTTTCATTCAGTTTTTAGAGTCACATTGGCACACCCACAGTAGACATAAGTAAAAAGTAGCAAATCAGTGTTGACCATGTGCAACTCACATTGAATTAATCGATCCCGTCAACTTCCAAGCAAGCCTGCCACCGTTTGTTTTACTTGGGCCCTCCCACCAACGTTGCCACAGACCAGTTAACTCATTGTGAGTTGCACGACTGGTCAGTTTTGGTCGTGTGCGGGAATCGAACCCACGAACATCGTATCCACACCTGGCCAAGGTGTTTCCAAGACGTAGCCAACTCAGCTAATACGACCAAGGGCCTAGTGGCGATATTAAAGTTTTTCAGTCAGTCCGCGCCCCTAGCGGATAGAACCGTAGTCGCTCGCGGTCATTAGTTACATATTTTGCTACTAGAGTGCAGTACCAATCAAATCCCGTTATGTGCTATTGCGAATAGAATAAAATTACTACCTTAACCCTTTCAGTGCTATGGCCCGATATATCGTCTTTTGAATCTGTTATCAATAAACACTGTTACTGCTTCATAAGCGATTGTACCGTTAGGCGCTCAGTCTGCAGTCTGAGTCGGACATGTGGTGAAACCTGGTAGACACAAATTGAACTACCTCGTCCAGCGCCTAGTCTCTATAATACCAACTGATCCACTGCAGCTGCTAGCCTGACCAGTGGCTGTGCGGTCTAAGGCGTTACCTTCCCGGCCGGGGGTAACACTTGGATCGAGGGTTCGAATCCCGTTACAGTCGGTGGTTTTTATGTGCAACTCATGGAGAGTTCACCTGTCTGTGGCAGAGTTGAAGGGGAGGGCGGACCTTAAGCAAACGGTGGACGGCTCGGGTCCAAGCTGACGGGATGGGTGGATTCTTTGTGAGTTGCACATCTGATCAGGTGTTTTGCTACTTTTTACCTATCCTTTACTGTGTGTGTCCAGCGGAAGCACGTTTTTATTAATTTTAACTGTTCAGGCGTTCAATATATTAAAAAAATCAACAAAACATCGCGGATTCAACTACTCCTTTCAGAAGCTTAGCACTCAAAGGGTTAATGGGTTAAATATGTCTTCTAAAGTGCTTCACTTGATTAATTGGAACAAGCTTGAAAACAAACAATTCAGTAGTTTGAATAGCAGCTATGGGCAGTGAAAAATTGGATATCTCGCTTATTTACGAAAGTATTTTGATGCAACTTGATTTGCGGTTTGTAGGTTGTAATATTTAAAATACCTCTTTCGTAGCAAACGTAGCTGTTTTTTGGCATAATAAGATCAAGTCACTGTTTTTCTGCCAATAAAATGTGGTAAAATCTCTAATTGTTGCTGATAAAATGTTGTTGACAGTTACAATATTGCTCTATAACTGATAACGGGCAATAATATTTTCCTGTCAGGAAAAACATGAATTACTGGCAAGCAAAGCGGAAAATATATGGGACTTTGGATAAATTGTTTTTAAGTTTACCCTGCTTGATTTAACTGTAAGGCCACTAAGTATACTGGTTTGCTGTGATGTTTATTTTCTTTCAATATTCTACATGTTATTTTAACATATATTGTTTCAATTTTATTTTACGCTCTGTTGTAGGCATGTGGTTTTGAAATCTTGGTCTCTCAGAGCAAAAGCAGTGGTCAGACAGATGAGCTGAGTAAAGACTGGCAGCGCTACAAAGATTCTCTTAAAACCAAGGGCTATTTTAAGGTATGCTCTTCATGCTTAGTTAAACGTTTGTTGTTGTTTTCATACAAGAGTAATTAACCACACAAGAACTTAGCAACAAGGTTTACATTTGCTGTCTTTACAGTATGACAAAGTTCATTGTGATTTTATTTGCATATCTTTCGGCAGCTTGATTGCTTATAGTAAAAAGAAAAATCTGCCTGTTCTCGACATGCTACATAGTTCATGTAAATCAACACAATTATAATATATTTGTGATTTGTAAACCCTGAAACAAATGTGACAAAATCATGGAAAACTGATAAAAGTGTTACTAGATGACACTAGTTACTGTTTTTGTACATGGTAGGTACTTACTCTAAACATTTTCAGACTCAATATTTGTTTACAAGTGTTGCAGTAAGTTAAACCATTACTAATTTGAGGTGAGCCACACATTACTGGTCTAATCTACTTGAAGTGATTACTGTTAGTATTATTATTATTGCTTTACTAATGGAAGCTGTAAATTTGAATGCTGCAGTGTTTCTCAGTTGAATTTTGGTAAATAATGGTGACTATCAGCTTTTGACTAGTACATATCCAGGGACATCTGAAAAAAGGAATGTTTTATTAGTTACCTGATAGACATGAAGTGATAACATCTGCTGGAGATGCAGTTAATTTATTCCTGGACATGTACATTAGAGCATGTCTGGAGTTACTGTTGTAATAGCAGCAATCCTATATATTAGAGATGTGCGAGTACTCGAAATTTCGAGTTCGAGCCGAGTTCGGCTCTGAAACTCGAAGATTTCTAGCGAGTTTACTCCCGCCGTTTACCCGCGCTACACGGTTCGTCCGTGGCCGCGCGTCGTCTGTAAATTAAAATTGAGTGTCAACGCATTTGAGGTGTTAAGAGTTAGTTGTGATGTGAATTTTAGTGTTTTATTAATAAATAAGTAAGTTGTGGCTTATAAATTTGTGTTAGCCTACTCTTTACACCAAAAAGGAAGATTTAACAGGACCTTCAGATCGAGTTGTATGAACACTGCCTGTATAGTCATAGTCCACTTTTAGGTTAACCTAACTTTTTAAACAAAATTAAAATATCAAAAACAAATCTGTAATGAAATCTAATAGTAAGTATAAGCAGTTTGTGCTTGTTTTTTGTTCCATAGTAATTGAAATTGAGTCAAAAGAGACTCAGACAAAATTCCATCCATTAATTTTAGGCTCAACTATTGTCCTTTGGCATTGAGCTGATTTTAAAGACAAGTGATTTGTTTAGGCTTTGTTTAAGTTTCATTAATGATTTTTTCAAATCATTCTTAATATTTTGAAACTCTATTTAAGACATGGCTTCAATTTTGTCAATTGATTTGCCGGGCACTTTCAAACATAGTATCTTCATGTTTTTATTAACTGATTGTTCTTATTAGGACGATTAGTGTTAAAATTAATGCTAAGATATGTTAGTAAATATATTTTGTGTGGTAAGTAAGTAGGTTAATGCTTTACCATGTAATAGACCTTTTAAATATTAACATAAAGTTTATTTTAACTTTTAGGCCTAAATGTAATTTTATTTCCTCCATTCGTAGAAAGATGTAGCTTAGGCCTAAACATAATATACAATAAAACGTAGGATAAATAAAAAATAGGAAATAAAATAAAAAACTTAAATAATTTTTTAAAGAAACTGTTAATACCATTTAGGTTATAAAAACCCTAATACCAAAATATTAAAAGTATTTGACCTTCATGGCAAAATAAGCCATGACAAAATTACAAAATTACATTACAGCAAAATAGGCAATAACTTTGGTATGATTTATTTTCAGATAAATGTAGGCTACTTATTTTTTTCCAATGAAGCAGGAATCCATTTATTTGATTACTATTGTTATTTTCAGGGCATAGTGACTAGAAAAGTATATTTTAATAACAACATTTATAAATGGAACCCCATACACTGTTTTGATCCAATTTAATTCGACCTATGTGTTTTTTTATTTGTATACTCGACTCGAAGTCGAGATTCGAATCTTTTGCCATTTACTCGACTCAAACTAAAAAACCTGTACTCGCACATCTCTACTATATATTAATACACAGTTGAAACGCTACGTTCTCAGTGACCATTGAACCAGTTTATAAGATTTATGTGTCAAATTAAAGGGGATGATGCGTAGGTTTTCTGAATTTCCTCAAAATTTACTTTTTTTGTAGGACTACGCCCCACAGCCCTTGCAATGTTTATCTGATGGAAGAACAGTAATCATTGAAAGCATTTGACAGCTGTTGAAGGTAACAAAACACAGTAAAGAAGCAAGGTCAGCTGTTTTCTGGAATGGCATCACAATTTAAACTGCTCGAATTCGAGCAGATGGATTAGCTAGTAGTATTTAATTGTGTATATTTAGTATATTTACACCGTAAACAGTGTTCTCCCGCGTATCCCCATAAGAAGAAATCCATTGGAGTGATGTCTGGGCTTCTAGGTGCAAACAGATTCTATTTGTCCAGTTATTCGTAAACTGGGCATCAGCGCTTTGTACGTATGTTTCTTTTGTAATGCGGCAGCACCCTATCTTACTGGGGATGGATAACAAATTTTGTATAATGACCAAATATTTGATATAATGCATCACAGAGAAAGGGTAATTGCTGCTGTTGCAAATGTAACTGCCATGCTCCAGCGCATGTGGCTGGAAATTGATTATCAATTCTATGTCTGCCATCTAACTAAAATATAGAAATTTATTAAGGTTTGTAAATAAACGTCCACCATAATTTTATGACCACAACACCAACTTGTGATGGTGATTTTTTAAAATTTAAGTAATGTTTGTATGTTATTCATCCACTGCTTTTCTCTACCAGGACTTGTTGGAGGGGTCGCAAGAATATAATCGACTGGAAGAGGAGGCTAAGGAGTATTTCCGCTCACACTGCATCCAGTCGCAGCCTCCGACTGGTCAGATCATCCTAGACCTGCTGCGAGACATCGATGTTGACATTGATGAGCTGAGGAAAAACGAATCAACCTTGCCTCCTTCTGATGGTAGAAGCTTCTTTGAACATAAATAAGTGGTCACATATATGTCATTGGTGGTGGTAAATGGAATTTTAAATGCAACTATACTTTATGATGTTTCTAAATTTACTGTGTAGTAGGGAAAAGAGCAATATACAGTTAACAAATTAAAATTATTATTTAATCATTGTTAGGTAGGAATTCAAAATTATTGCTTGAATTAAAATTGTCCTTTAGGCCATGCAAAAAGAAGGTTTGGATGTTTAGCGATTATTGATGTAACCCTATTAATGGTTTTTTGTTACTGTGTTTTTGAGCTCATGATTTTGCTAGGATAAATCCCAGATGAGGAATAAGCTTTGAAATAAGACTTTGGAATGTCGTTGGGAAAAAAGTGAAATACACAGCTGATTAGGAGAAACTGGAATCAGACAAACACAGCACAAACAAAGCATTTTTATATTTTTTCCCATTGGGGATATATTGAATTAACATTATCGTTCAGTTAAAATTTGAACTTAACTTTCTCCAGTCTGATAAAGCACCTAATACAAAATATCAAGGGGGACAAAGTAGCAGCCCTTTTTTGGTGTATATAAACATTATTAGTTCTGTGCTCATCTGATACTAGTTTCTTCAGGTGGGTTGGATTTAAATTAATAAATTAAAGTCTTGAAAGTATCCAAATTTTAATGTACTGTCACCTAACTAATTTACCAATGGTGTTTTTTTGGATCACGGGAAGGATGAAACTATTATATTCAAGTCCTCAAGACAATACATTCCCACATTTCCAGATGACAGCTGGCTGGACGTGTCACCAGCTGATCTAGACCGTCTGATGGAGCAGCGTTACGGACGCAAGTTGTCCCACCCCGCAACAGACATACCTGCACAACTGGCCCAGTTTCTGAACCATGTGAGCTCAGTGGAGGGTGCTGAATTCCCTCAGTAAGTGAAACTATTTGTGAATATTTTTAGGATAGGACCAACAGAGGCTGTTCAATCGATTGGAGAAGATATGATAAGGAAAGCTAAGTGGATATTTGAGAACTTGTCGTAGACATACATTGGACTAGATTATAGATTATCTTCATACTATCGGTGAGTTTTGGCATAAAATCCATATTTGTCATCTTACATCTACAATCAAGGACGAGGAAAGAAGTAAATGATAGACTAACTGACTTAAGAAGGACTTGTTCATTATTGTGCCAGTAAAATATGTGCCACAGACAAGCCATGTTTTGCTTTTGTAGCTTTAAATTGTAGCTGTGTTCAATTTATATTTATAAAATGACTAAATAAATAAATAAAAATTACCCGATGCTGGTCTTCATTTGAAATTTGAATATATTTCACTGTAGCGAAAGTTATATTATTTAAATAAAGGGTGGCAATACGTCCCGTTATTTAAAGGTTTTTAAGTCGTTCCATTGGTTTCCAAAATGTCCCGTTTGTTGGAGATGTCCCACTTTGCTAGAAAACAATTTCCTCCTCCCCGACATTACAGACTTAATTACTAAAAAAACCAAACATTTTTGGCCACTGTATATACACCAGAGTTATGGTATTATTGTACTGATTGTATTGATTTTGGACCAAGCACTTGCTTGTAACAAATAACCTGGAGCTTGATTATCAAATATATGTGTGAATGGTGTTAGTTTCACTTTAAAAATCCCTTATGATGCAAGGAAAGTCAACAAAATTGAAGGACATTTTAAAATTATTGTCATTGACAATATGTAGCAGAGACATTAACAAATTTAAAAGATAAGTGGGTTAACCAGTCATGAGTGCTGCTGTATATTTTATTGAATCTGTAATTGAGTGAGTAGATAAAGGAAATCACACAACTGGTATATTTATGGACCTGTCAAAAGCTTTTGACAGTGTTGACCATTCTAAACTAATTGAAAAACTCAAAATCCTTGGAGTAAGCGAAAGAGCTCTGAATTGGTTCAGTTCGTATCTCACCGACAGATCTCAATGTGTGGAAATTTCCCACTTATCAAAATACAGACAAATTATCAAAAAATGTTCTGGATATAAGCTACTTAGGTTTGGAGTACCTCAAGGGTCGATTTTGGGACCTTTGCTCTTTCTATGCTACCTGAAAGGTATAGATAATGCATTAATCAACAAATTAAATAGTGAACTCTGTCTTTATGCTGATGATTCTAATTTGTTAGTGTCATCAAACTGTACTGAAGAAACCAAAATTTACAGCTTTACCGAATTGGAAAATATTGGAAATTATTTACATAACCACAATTTACTTTTAAATTCACAAAAAACTAAATTTCTAACTTTTAAGACAGCACAAAATAGAATAATAAGGGAACCAACAATAATTTATTACTAACATGGTATTAAAAAGGAAAATAGTATAAACTTCTTAGGTTTGACAATAGATCAGCATCTGAATTGGGATGATCATGTACACAAAATTTTAATTAAAATTAACTCTGGAATTTACACTTGATCAAAAATGTCCTGTTACTGTGATTTAAAAACGTTAACAAATATTTATTTTGCCCATGTGCACTCTCACATTTCCTATTGCATTGCCCTGTATGGTTATACAAAAAATATAAATATGGGTAGTATTTTGAAGCAGCAAAAAAGAGCTATCAGAATTATGCTTAAGTTAAATCAGCCAATAAACATTTTAAAAATTTAAGCATTTTTACTGTTTATGGTCAGTATATACTTGAATGCATTCTCATAAAAAAACACAAATGTCAAAAATAAACCTTAAGGCCACTCGCTCTTATAACACTAGGAAAAGGAATGAAATTATTCAGCCTCATAGGCTGAAGTTTTTGGAGAAAAAACCTACCTATGCAGGTTAATAAGTTTCTAAAATATGTTCTTGAGATAATAAAAATAGAAACCAATTCAATCAGGTTTAAAAATGTTCCTTAAAGAGTATCTGATAAACAGAGCTGTGTACTCAATTGAAGAATTTCCTACCTCCCTTGAATAGGTTTATGTTTAAGTAATTATTTTATAAGACCCTGTTCTTTACACATTTATGTACATACAAATGAATAAAGATATTTTACTATTGACTATTAACCAAGTGGGTTTGATCTTTCAGGGACAGTATAGCGTCCGAATCCCCGCCTGTGAGGCCTCGGAGGGGAGTGAAACCGAGGAAGGCGAGCTCGGCCACTACCTCGGCCTCGCTGGAGAAGGACAACGAAGATGACAACAGAGTCTCCTTTGATCCCGAATCCTTCTCTTGCGCCGTGCAGAACATTCTCGGTAACGGATGTCCAAAGTTTACACTCGTTTTACTGTAAAATCCACTCATCGATGTTTAAGTTTGTAAATGCAAGCTGTAAAACTGAAATTGGTACAGCACTACAAAAAAAGATAAAGCTAAGTGTTAAAGTTAAAGCTGTATGTGATGCTGTTTTAGAGTCTAAGAAAGATTTCCCCCAATTTTTACCTTTTCCCGATGCTGTTTTCAGCCAGTGATGTACCATGTTTGCTGCCATTTGTTTTTGTTCAGAACAGTAACTGAGTTCAGCTATGCCATATGAACTATACTAACTCTTAATACTATTGTATAATTTAATTTTGTTTGTAGCTGTTTTATATTTTTGATAAGTTTACAGAAAGTGGTGGATAAATTGGTTTTGCTGGACAAGAAAACTATTTCATCTTTAAACTTAATTTCTATTGTGAAAAGTGTACTCCCTAATCACCATTTAAAAGTTCATTACATTTTAAAGTTCAGGACTTTTTTTAACTGAAATGGGCTATAAACGGCCTGGCCTGTATATGATCTGTAGTAACAGTCTCAATGTCATCATATTGTATGTGAGTACAGTCGACTCCCACCTTGGGACCGGACCCCTGGCCGGAGTAAAAAATGGCCGAACCATCCGGCCGTTTTTTAAACATGTAAATTTTTTACTTTACTCTTTTTTTAGCAAACTTCCCCTATAGGGAAGAAGCTTTGTCGGCATGGTAAGACCTAGGCCTGGGACCATGATAACTTTTCGTTTTGAGGTCCCCAGACCCCAAAAACCCCATTCGTTCGAAACTGCATATATATACTGTGGATATATATGTGTGGGTGTGATAACTCTCGTAAAAATGGTCTGATTTTGATGAAATTTGCTACAAATGTGTAAAGCAGCATTTATGACTTAAGTTCGAAAACGAGACAGATCGCCCCATCCAAAGTGGTATTTTGGGAGGGTTTTGTACCCCAAAAATGGGTTTTTTGAAGTTTTTACATGTATTATTTTAAAAAGTCTAATTTTGGTTTTCACCATTAGTTTTAACTTATAAAAAAAACACAATTTGGTGTTTTGATAATTTCTCTACGTCAAATGGTTACAGAGATATTGAAAGTGTGCAGTGCGTTGTCCAATGTTATTCTTATGGAGAATAAGACAAAGTTTATATCTCGATTATTTATGAACAGATACTAATGAAACTTGGTATACGGCTTCATCTGGTTGTGGTCTATTGTTATTTGCACAAAATAAGCAATATTTACTTATTATTCCCGTAGCAGCAAACCTGTGTACTCAGCCCCCATGTTATTCTTATGGAGAATAAGTAAAATGTAATGTCTCCCTTAATTATGATTGTAATTTAATGAATCTTGGTAAGTGGTTTCACCTTGTTGAGTTATATTGATATTTGCATAAAAAACTTTTTTTGTCCTGGTTGCAGCAAACCTGCGTACTCATCCCCCATGTTATTCATGGAAAAAAATCAAAATGGTTTAAATCGCTTATTTATAGGGGTGTGCGAGTACTCGAAACTTTCCTCTCAAAGTTTTCGGCCGAGTATTTTAATAAACTCGAACTCAACTCAAAGTTTTGAAAACTACTCGAAAGTTTGAGCGAGTATTTCCCGCCGATTCTTATTAATCTTTCAATCTCTCTATATTCTTTTCTTACTTATGATTCTAATTTACTAACTCTTAATTAATTATTTGTTCGGATGTGATCGGAAATGTGGATATAAAAAGGACGCTATCTGGTCAGTGACAATGGCTACCATGTGTTGAGCCTAGCTTGTCTTCACAATAATGAGTGTTACTACCTACAAAATTTACTAGGCTATTTAAATATAGCTCACAAATACTCTTGACTTATCAATAAATATATTTCTACCTATGGTCTTCTTTGGTTTATTGTAGTGAGTAGAATGTGTTCTATAATTAATATGGATATCAACAGAAGGTAGGTGTACAATTTTCTAAAATGACTTTTAACTATTTAAATGAAATACAAAGTACAGAGGAACAATATAATATTTATTTATCTAATAATAACAATTGTATTTTAAAAGTTATCAATCAAAGGGGATTTACAAAGAATCTACAATTCAGGGGAAAGTTACAGTGAGTGGCCTAGGCTCTAAGATGGATGGCAATAATACATGTAGGCTTAAGATAAAATGTTCATATATTACTATAAATGGCTTTCTTCTATAAATGAGGGCTCTTTTTCTCAGGGGGGAAGTATCGTGCTGACTTGAATAACGTTGAATTTATGTATGAAAGAATATTTAGTCCAATTAGGCTTATGTTGTTTACAAATTGCAACAATGATAAATTTTGGTGTTGTCCAAAAGGAAAGTCCAATGGTTTTCACTGAATTTACTAATGATTAAAATACTCAAATTAAATTTAGAAAAGATAGTTCAATGTAATAATATACTCTTGATGTTAATTTAAATTTCAGAACATTAGACTTGTTCTATTAAATGTCAGTATTCTTTCAAGTCCCTAACAGAATACACAATGGAAGTGGTTTACCAATCAGCTTACAAAGTTCTTCGCTCAATACCAATTTTGGGGATAAAACAAAGAAAAGGGAGTGAATTTAAAATGGTATTATACTGAGCAATGAGTCCCTAATTACTGAGCACTAAGCAATTCAAAACTTAGGTCATACTGGGTGAATTTACATAGGAACAATGTCCTGCACAAAATGTTATGTCTTAACACTATGGCATCTGGAACAAGAAGGAAGCAGAGATGAGGTCTGGAAGCATGGTCCATTGTTGAAAAGCACATGGTACACACATATGTTAACACTGGTCACTGTAATTTAGATTCCTTAAGGACTATTTTTGAAAAGTATATTATATTAAATTTTAATTCTATTGCAATCCTCTCACATAAATTATATCTAAAATATTATTATTAGCAAACATATTAAATTAAGTGAGTAGGCTATTAGATGGATAGGCTGTAAATAATTATTGGTGATTAACTAATGAAATACATATCATTTTACAATTGCACAGATAAATAAACATTAAATACATAGAGGGGAATGATTTTCTGAGGAGTGGTGATAAGGATGATTATTATTGGGCATGCACATAAGGCGATTAAGACAAATAACACATTTATGGGAAATTAATTAATTAACACATTGATAAGGGATATTGAACATAACATAGCACATAATAGGAAAATTATCACTAAATAATGAATGGATGACATGTAATACTATACGATTTCCGGACGATCGCTAACGATTGTGACCGGCCAAAAAGTGTAGTTACGGCCGCAAAAGGCAATGCATCAAGTAAAATCGGTCGAAAATGACGACGGCGGACAACTGTGACCGGCCAAAACGCGTAGTAACAGCCGCAAAAGGCGATCGCGTCATGTAAAAATCGGCCGAAAATGACGATCGGACTGCGTAATTTCGGCCGTGACTAACTATTTCGTAATTTAATATTGATTATAAGCGATGTCTGGAGGTGAAATTGGCCAAATAACAACTGGACCCTGTTTCATTGGCCAGAAACGAATGTCAAACCGTGTTTTGTTTGTCAATATGTAATCCAGTTTGTTTGTACTGGCCAAAACTTTGTATTGCTACTCATGTATTAGTTAGAAACCATGTTTAGATGATCAAATCTAGGGTGGTATCCAAATCCTATTACTCTGTTTTAAACTACCAACTGATCAAATACACGCTCGAAAATAACTGAGCAAATACTCGCTCGAAAATACTCGAAACTCGAAAATAATTGGCACTACTCGACTCGATTAAAAAAATCACTACTCGCACACCCCTACTTATTTATGAATCTATATTGATGAAACTTGGTATGTGGTTTCATCTTGGTGATTGTTATTGATATTTGCATGAAAACCCATAATTTGTGTTCCTTGTTGCAGCAAACCTATATACTCAATGTTGATTCTTATGGAGAATAATTAAAATTGTATATATCGCTTTTTTGTGAAGATATGTTTATGAAACTTGCTATGCGGTTTTATGTGGTATTAAGACATATATTATGCGTTGGAAATTCGCTGAGTATGCAGGTTTGCTGTGACAGGGTTATTTTAAACCTCAACTGCCCGTCACCATAGGCTATTGACCTAAGCGGGGAACTAAAGACAGTGAGGTACCGGTACCGTAACGGCATAAGTCACATGGGCAAGCCAGAGCTAACCGCTCACGAGGAGTCGGCTGGGACCGGGATTGAATCAGCCACGTCTTACTTGCTAGTCAGGCACTTTACCTCCTGAGCTTTGGGAGGTACCGCGTCCGGTAATTATAACCTATAATAGCACTCCTGTGAATAAAAATAATTTCTAAGATGGTTTTGACAATTTTTTTAAAGCGTACTTTCCCAAAAAAATTAAATTAAATTCACTTAAAAGATACTAACAACACTACATTAAAATTCGTAAGCAAAGAATGCATATCTCCAACAAACGCAATCGCTAAGCGAACTGAGATGATTTGTTTAGATTTGGGCCAGGAAATTAACAGACACGTTCATTCCTGTCGATTTCTGCCATGAGAAACCCGTCTTCGCATACATTATAAGTTTTAGTCACTTCCCAGATGTCAGCCGGACCACCTGAGGCCGGACTAGAGGGAGTCAACTGTAGCTCTATTGTGCTAAAACTTTTCGCTTAACCGATAATCGTGTTAAAATTTAGCACATAAATAACTAAGCACTGATATGTGACACTTAATGTAATTATACTGATTTTGTCCATTCTATAAATCAAATTTCAATACAAGTGCTTCTTATTTGAAATCTAATCAATCTTAAAACTGTTGGCATATTCAGAAAATGTTACACTTTATTATGTGTTGAATAGACCTTAAATGTAATCACCTCATGTATACAAGAATTACTTGCAAGTTTTAGTAGTAATACAGTAATAATGCCCATAGCCTCCTAAAACATAATATGAAAAATTCTAGAAGTGTGAATTTTTAGTTCGGATCGGTTTTGGTTCGGATAGCTTAAGTTCGGACCGGTTTCGGTTCGGATCGGATAATTTTCGGATTCTGGTGTATCGTCTACTTCACCCCGGTCTCTAAAACTACCATATTTTCAAGTTGAACTTAACATTTTAATTTTTTTTGCAAGATATAAATATACAATATTTAAGCTAAGCAATTTTATTCAAAACTCAAAAAGTGGTTATTATTTTTACAAATGTATCTTTCTGAGTAATTGAAGACTGTCCTACACATAACCTCACCAGAAAACAGCATGACTAATTGGAGGAGCAATATACCAACCCCGGTACATACTCGAGAGTATTATCTTCTTTGCAGTGAAAAATACAAGAAATATGTCTACTGGTTAAAGTATAGGTAATTTAATAACAGTAGGCCTAGGTTAGACTACTCAAATATGTAATGCCACCTTGACTATCATTAATCCTTGTCATTATGCTATAACACCTTAGCCTATCTGGGTGTAGGCCTGGTAAAAAAACAAACATAAACATATGGTCAGGCAAGAGAAACAACAAGGAAACATTTTAATATGATTACAGCCTATTTAAAAGACTGGAATCACCGATGTTGATAGCAAAGCAGACATCACAACATACTAAAGGCCTAGCACGACATAGGCAATCATACGACTTTACTGAAACAATGAATCAGTATAGGGCTTCAACTCTGTATGAGTTAACCAAAAACTTGCATAACCAAATAATTTCCTTTGTTTTATAAATCTACTAACTAGGCCTAGTTCGAATTTATTTTGTTTACTACAAATTATAAACTTTGTTTAACCTAGTTTGTCACCAGAATGTAAACTGACTACAAAGTGTCAACTTGCATTTCAAACAATCGGCAACTTCACTATCAGCTTCGTTCTTTTTAAGGGAATTTACATATCATGATTTTCGGTTCCATTTTAAATACATGAATTTAACAAAATCAAATAATATCCGAACAATGAAATCTGTATAAATAAATAATAGAGATAACTAATGGTTGCCTTCTTGAATCCGTCGTCAGGTCGTCGCTGCTTTAAGCGTCATCGTAAAGATATTCGACGAGCTTAATATATCTAGAGGTCTCGTCCGGGGGTAAACTTTTCTTAGAGTATAAGAGCTCTAGCTAGATTAAGCTCGTTGATCATACCGGGAAAGTTCGTCATAGAGAAAGCTATGCAACTCGTTTTGCACAAGTCAGCAATATTTTACTCAGTGTTTTTTAATTATATTGAATGGAAGGAAAATATCAGTAGCAGCAATTTTAAATTTCAACCACTAACATTTCCATTTGCATTACACAACTTTTGAATTACAGCTTACTCTATGAGAGCTTGCTCATTGCATTCGAGAGAAGTTGATACTATCGGAAATCGACTATCTACGAAAAATTATCGACTTATTCGTCAGTAATCCATTACCGTTGTCTGCGTTTATCCCGTGAATCGTGAATCGACATCGAGTTGCAATGTTGCAATATTGCAATATTGTATAAATTTGCGGTTGTTTACTATCAAAAACGTTCGCTGTCGCACATTTCTCTTTATAAACCGTATTCATTCTGTTTGCTAAAATGATGTACGATCGGACCATGTATCGCGATACGATAAATGATTACACAAATATCGTATCGATGAATTGATACGAGTTACGTACCGAAAACATTCAAAGCGACAGGAATTGTGTCATGTTACCTTGAACGACGTCAAGAGTCTAAACGTTTATTAATGGTCAAAAAATATTTATTGTTTAGTTTATACCTTTTTATCCCCAGATATACAGTCTATCCGAATAAGTCGAATTTGTACTTAACCTTATTGGATATTGATAAAGCCTTTGGATCGGATTCAGATATCCGATCCGATCCGAAACCAAACCGGCTTTTTGGATATCCGCACACCTCTAAAAAATTCCCTACTGTACATTATACAATGTACTTATTATCTGAATCACGGACAGTCAGTTTGCTAATGTCACTAACAATCCATTCCCAGATTTCGCAGTCCCTGAAGACAATTGGGATATGGAGTCTGATGGATCAGGAATGAGCTCTTACGAAGATGAAGATGACATGGACCTCGGCAACAAAGCCGGTCAGTAACACCTCTGACTTAAAATTACTTCTGTTTTGAAATTATAGTGTCATTTTCGCTAACAAGATGTTTTTGTAAAACTTAGATAAAATGTTTTTAGTAGTTTAAAAACATAGTTTAGACTACTTCTCTGTTCAGTGTGAAGCACACGGTTCAAATTTAGGTTCATTGTATGCGTTACCGGTGTTGGGTTTTAATGTAGTTGCCAACAAAAATTAAAAATTCTTTAAATTAATTCAAATGCAAAATTGGTCAAGTAACATTCTGCAATTAATCATGTCGATTTAATGGATTAATTGGTGTCAGCATTAACTGTCTTTTGTTAGATTATTGTTTAGCCACTAGACAGAAGCGAGATGAGAAACGTAGGACAGATATTGCAAGTCACTCCGACTCAAAAAGGGAGAGAGGATCGCTTCATTAAGGCATAATGGACCAACAGCAGAAATACTCTAAACAAAAATACGACCACAAATAGAGCAAGAAACACTTTTTTCTATTCAGCAGCCGTTTTCCAATCCAAGCAACCGGTTAAATGTACTCCCTAACCCGTATGACCTCGGAGGTTTATCAGGCAAGAATCTTCCCTACCAGGGCACCTTTAAACTCATCTGGCTTTCAGAGTTCATTATTCCCCTCGGTTCGTTCGCTCTTTAGGCTGTAACATTTTAAAGAGTACAGATTAAAGGCCCTTCCTCCCCTCAGTTAGTCTAGAGAAGCAAGGAAGATCCGTTATTTCTGCCAAGGGCTTAAACTTGACTGGATATCATGTTCATCTAGGGGTCTAGGAGTTACCGAGGTGAAGGGAGCTGATCATGCTGGCTAGCCAAAATGACTTGACCAGTGTCAAATTATTATTTTGTAACTAATGTAGATATGTCCAAGAACTGTCCACATAAGTATGTATAATTTTCTTGGCTTTTACAAACTGTTCATTTTTTGATGATTTAGCATAAAAAATGGGTCATCCATTCAACTACAATCACTAAGTGTAATGTTTATGTAGGAGACCAGGCAGAGACTCCCATCAGTGAGTTGAAGCAATACATGGACCAGATGGATCAGGAACTGTCTACCACTGCTGTGGGCAAGAGCTTTGAGAAGATCCAAACCACCAGTAACAAGAAGGTAATTTTAAACATTTTGAATGAAAGGTGCAGCGTTTATGTCATGCCGGTGAGTGGCTTGAAGGCCTCAATGCACAGCTTCTGCGTCATAAATTCTTTGTATGCCATAAGATTTTGTAGTTTTTGAAAACGCCGCTATATTTTATTTGGATGCTCTAAACAAATGATGTATTGTCATAAAAATCTGGTGGATTGTGCGCGGATTTGGAAATTCTTGTTTCAGTTTTGTTTGTAACTTTTGACCGGTCTTCAGTTTTGTTTGCAGTGGGCAACAACTTACGTTCATTTGAACTTGATAGATTATTGTTGGAAAGTGGAAGGGGCATTACTTTTAGTGATGCTGACTCGAACAAAATCGGAGGGATAGGATTTAGTTTGTGTTTGTCCCTGAATAATTGCCAAACAGTAGTTTGCAGCATATAATAGTCTTGCATGAATTGGAAAGCTACAGGCATAGTGGGTGGCATAGCAAATAACTAATAAATAAAATTGGCAATAATTGTAAAACTTTCGAATTGTGATGTTTGCAATCCTAGATAAAGGAAAAAGTGTGTTGTTCTAACTAGGGGTCTGCGATACCAACAATTTCAGATCGGTACGGTTCGGTACAGTAAAAGATTTTGTACCTCGGTTCTCGGTACAAATTCGGTACGGTACAATGTACCGTCATATATACTAATTTAGTTATTAATTTGAATGTATCATAAACAAATTATTGAGTAATATAATTAAGGTCATATACAATTTGTATTATTAATTTGATTAAATAACTATACTATGGATAACAATATTTTTAAAACCTGCATCTTTAGAGTATTACATTTTAACATTGTTATTATTAGATATTAATAAAAGTTCTTGAAATAATCATGAGAAATAAATTCAAAAATTACTTGAAAATCAATCAATTGCATAAGTTGCTTAACTGATTAATTATATTGATTTAAATATAAATAAAAACTATTGGTTTAAATCATACAAACAACAAAAACCAAAGTTTTATAAATACTATTCTTGTTGCATTGGGAGATTATTGTATCATTAATGCAAAGTAAAATCAAATAACTTAAATAAAACTATGTATGATGTGAAACTAAAAGAAATTATAAATTAGACCTTTAAATACTGAAGATTAAAATCAAAATAACTCTAAAATTACTTAATTACACTACTAAATTCAAAATTGAAGTCCATAACAAATATTACAGTACATTTATAAGTACCATGTAAAACTGGAAAATAGTCAAGAAAGTATTAAAAGTAGTACAGTGATATAATGTTAATCTGGCTATATCACATTTAAAATAATTAGCTATTAACTTCATCAAAACATAAGTTTAGGTTGGTATTAATAATAATTTGTAGTTGAATTTTCCAAAACCACACAAGATAATCTAAAATATAACAGATATATGTATGTAAAAATTTCACAGCACAATAAAACAATAACAAATTTATGCTACCATTTGAAATTTATCAAGTTAGTGGCTATTTTTTAATTAGTTTTCAACCATTTTTAAAAATAATAAAATAATAATAATAATAATAAAAAAATTTAATAATAATATAATTTAAAAATTTCACTAGTATACTTCAATAAGAATAATAATAATACATAAATAAAAGCAGTTTAATTTGAAATCATAATGGAGAAAGACTGTGATTTAAAAGATAGTATTCCTCTTCTCACTCTAGGAATGATGTTGACAAACAACTGATTTATAGCTAATTACCGGATCCCTCCCCCCTCACCCCTCATGCTTTCAAGGACATATTTTTTGCCGACCCTACCCAGCCCCTCCCCGCTCCCCGCTCCCCTTGCCCAACATTCCTATCTCCATTCTCGTTCAGCTATAAATAACACCTGTCAACGTCTCTTTTCCTATGAGTTTTGGGGCTTGTTTTCCTTAAAGGAAATGACTAGTTATAAATAGGAGTCGGTCTTATTTAAACCACTTATTTTGTTAAACATTGTTTAGCTTATCTCTGTTTATTGTTTTAAGCAGTAAACTGTACCGTACCGAATCTATACCGGGGTTACGTTCTGTACCGAGTACTGAACCGATGATGGTAATTAGTTGTGTACCGTACCGGTACCGTTTTTTCGGTGCACCGCACCCCTAGTTCTAACAGACTGTTAGAAATAGAGTAAATTAAAACATACTAGTGGCTTTCAGGGGCTATACCCTGACATATGGTTTTTGTATTAGTGGATAATCACAGCTGATCATTAGTTCATTTTGCTTAAATACACTGTAGTGATATTTACGTAAGAAAATCATTGGATCTTTGAAGTCCAGTGGGGCGTAGCCCACGTAATTTTTGACATTTCTGATATTTTTCCCACCGTCCTTGGCCCTGAGGCTTTAAAATGAATCATCATAACCTAACTTAACTTCTTCCTAGCTCGAGATATTTTGTGGGGACCGATTCGCTTACGGGATTAAATATATAGATTTAAATATGAATTCAACTCATTATATAAAATACCTTCTTATGGTTCGTAAGTATTACCTATATAAACTGATTACTGTATTTAAACAGCAATTAATTACATTAATTAGTTAAGTTTACAAAATAAAAGGAAACTTATAGAAAATTAAATAACTGAGAGAATATTAAATAAACGTTATCAGGAAACTGACACATACTTTCTCCCTTTTAGCCCAACTTTAAAGAATAAGTTACTTTTTATTTACTAAATATAGAATTAAAAGTACGGTTGAATGTACAGAAAATCATCTTAAAAAAATTGTTTGCAATAATATCTACCCAAATCCCTTTTTTGAAGGCACTACAGAATCCTTTGCTATAAGCAGTGGTTTGAAGAGGAGAAATTCCCCCTCACCGCTCCCCCAGGGTAAAATAGTGACATATTTTGAATATCCTCTGTTGTTCAATGCGAACTTGACTTGCATATCAAGTTTTAATTAAATTGATCAATTAATAAGAGAGAAATTTTTGTTATTTCCCATAATAATAAATTGGACCACGTACTACGTTTTCCACAAAATGAAAATTTAAATTTTCTCTGCAGTCAGCAATTGTAGAAAAATAATTCAAAATACTAAATTATTTAGTTTTTGAGCTCTTTTTAATGGTGATAAGAAATATTTTGTAACATTTATATTTTGTTATGAAAAGTCAAAAAACTTATTTTTGGATGTTTTAAGTCCTGTAATTTCTGAACCCGAATTTTTACAGAAAAGCGGGTGGTGTCATTTTGTTGGAAACCTAAAGCTCTTCAAACCTCTAAATTTTAATCAAAATCGTTAGAGCCGTTTTTAAGAAATTTGTATTTTTCATGTCTTTTAGCGGTTTTTGGGGTAATTACCCTTAAAATTCAAAAAAATGAAAAATAAAATGCCTGGAGATATCATGGATTACTGATTAGTAAAAATCATATAACATACCAAATTTCATCAAAATTGGACCACGGGTTCTCCAGCTCTGTACACATCCATACAGTCAGGCACATAGACATCACATAAAAATAACTTTCTTGGGTTCAGGGAGCACCAAAACTAATATTTCCACTTAAAACTCAAGTTTGAAAATGTTGACGAAAACAATACTTTCTCCATATACTATGTATAAGGGGGAGAAAGTAAAAAATGTAATTTCCCTTCTTTGTAAAGTAAATTGAAAGTAGCAGTTTTCTTAAATGATAAGCATATGACATTTGTCATCATGACACACTTCAAAATTAAAATCTGTGGTTTTCAAAGTGTCATTTTCAAATCTGTCATACATACTCTTCTCTTTGTAGTATGTATGATAAGAGATTGATATAATATCAGCTTGTTATTGGTTTATTTAATTTTGGGTTTGAGGTTTTAATCTTCAGTTAAGAAAGGCCTTGAATACAAATTAAACCCTATGAGTGGCATGCATTTTACCCAACAGACAATTTTTTAAATTTTACAAGGTTTATTTAACAAAAATTAAAAACCTCATATATAAACTTCCACATATGATATGAAATTTGATTCTAAACAAAATGGCTTCTAAAAATTTATATAATTCAATTATTTACCATAAATGGTTGAAGGCGTGTGTCCGCAAAATAAACAAATTGGTATTTCATACACATAACATTTTACTAACTTTATTGGGAATGTGATGTAGCCAATTTGTCCAAAAGTGAACTAGAAATACACTAAAAATAATATTAATAATTACAATTTATAAAATCAAAATATCAGAAAAGTACTTAGGCCTAACCTAAATCTCATGAGGACATTTGTAAAATCAGCTGCTACACATAGTACTTATATCCAAGGTGACCAGACGTCCCGTTTTTGGCGGGACAGTCCCGATTTAGCGAGGTATGCCCCGGCATCCCCACGTTTTGTTTGGGGACGGCCAAATGTCCACATAAAGCACATTGCTAAGAGTGTGACTTGTGAAAGTATATAGGTATAGTTAAAGTATAGCTTGGCCGGCCGCATCAGGCTATTTCGTCGACCAGTATTGTATTGAAATATTCAGACATTTTTAAGCAAATCAAGTACTAACGTGTTCTAGCGCTAAGCTTTTAGCTGAGCTAGTGTACTTTCTTACTGGTACCGCATTGCACTGGTGGAGAGAGTTTTCACTCTCATAAACAATATCGGGACAGAACAAGTCACAGTTAAAAGTAGAAACAATGAAATGCTTGTTGTTCCTTAAATTTAACGTGAATTTAAGCTGTGATCAGTTTCATAATGAGATTAAAGTAATTTCAAAGTTAGTGAAAGCTATTCACTCCTCTTCAGTATATAATTTTGTACATATTTTTATATTAGTAAAATGTTGCACATTCTACAGTGAAAATAATAGTTGGCTATTTCGAGAGGCCCCGGAACCAGATTTTGTAGATCCACTACAGATCTGGTCACCTTACTTATATCGCTTGTATTTAATTTAGTAACAATGTTTAAACACTTCAATTAGTAATAGTGCCTCGTTTGGTTTGGCTTGGGGCTATAAAATGGGATCTTAATTAAATATTAATTTACAACCCTAATCATTAATTTAAAATATGGGGGTAACACTCGCTGGCTTCAGTGAGAGTGTGAAAGCTAAAGAGAATTGACATTTCAAAAACAGGTTTTTATTTAGTTAAACAATCTTTAAATAAATTGTACAATAACCAAGACAAATAAAAAACCAATACAAAAGTTAATATCCAAAGAATCGCCTCCTCACAAGTTAATTTTTATAAATTTACAAAACGATTCTATACTTAATCATTTGAAATATAATATTTCATGAGCTCTACTTTTATTTCAATGAACTCGAACAATGTAAGAGACGAAGAAAATTATTTAAATAATAGTTAATCAAACAATCAAAGGACAATTTCCTGGACAATCCTTATCAAAACAAATATTAAATAAGATAAATACTTTTAAGTAAAGATGCCGCCTTACCACTGAAAATGTGAAGCTGGCGCGTCCCAGCTGTAGCCTAGGGAATAAATCAAATATATAACATCAATAAAAATACAGTGCAGACTGCTAGAGTGACATAACCAATTTCAGATCAGTTGTTTTCCTCCCAACATAGAGTAAACATAAAACTGAGACAGGCACCGAACGGGCAAATTGTAGGCTACATTAGCCTACAACAAAAAACCCATTAACGAGTCTTCATATATTCCAGTGCATTAATTAAGTTCTAGCGATCGTCCAGAGGTTGAAATTCGACCAAAAAAATTCGATGTAAACCCAAAGCGGCTCATACGAATTATGACTGCATGCATGTTTTGCCACATCCTGTGTGAGCAGTTTTATAAAATTCATTTGAACCAAAGTCCTCATGCTGAACTTTACAAATAACCTCTCTTTTTCTCTCTCCCTCTAACTCCCACACACCCAGGTTTAATTTGTTTTAAGTGGAGTTAAAACGGATAAGAAAACGATGTGCCATTCCAGTAGTCAATAGTATTTTTTATTTACATTAGTCCTAAAACATCTGTTCTTGCCAGCTCAACAGTTGTAAAATATAGAATTATTCAATCAGTTACTGTTCTTCCATAAGATTGACATTGAAACTTTGATAGCCTGTGGGGCGTAGCCCTTAGGGCCAATTTAAATTATAATGGGTTTCTGCTCATCTACAGGAGCTCATCTACCTTTCTAACGGTATGCGTGAATTTTTCCTACGATGCACACAAGCTGAGAAAAAAGGAGGGACAGTTTTGTGCTTGCCTATTAATATAAAGATGTAGTAAATCAAATAAATGAATTTATTCATTAAAAGGGAGACATTTTTTGTCAGTTTTCTATTAAAATTTATTAAAAAAAACCTTAGATTCCAATTTCTGAAAATGGAAACATTTGTTTGTCATAAAATGAGTTCTTATCTCTTTAAACCAACCTAATTGTAACTGTGGCAGTGCAGTGTTATAAAAAAAAAACTGTTACTATAAACTTTATAATAACAAAACTGTTCTGTTGGATTGACAAACATTGAAAGCTTAAATAATTACATTTAAAGCAATTATAATTTCTAGAACCACTTTAGTTGATTTGGCTATGGGTTCTAAGATAATATGGAACACTGAAATATGAGTGTCTTTCTCAGGGTTTCTTTTAAATGATATTCCAGAATATACTCCCAAGCCTTTTGTCAGAGTCCTTCCTAGATTGGGCTGAGGAGAGAACAGCGAGCCCCAATCCTCTCCTGGTAAAATTTTTCCGTTAACAAATCTCGTTTTCCAGGGTATGGAAGACAGTTTCTCCGAAGTGGAGAATTTTGAGCCGGTCAACATCGATATGAACGCATTGAAGAACATCCTCGCCTCGTACCAAGCGCAGATGGGGGGCTCCGGGCCGGCCTCCACCATGCTGGGGCCCATGGGCGTGAAACTGGACGACAAGGACCAATGAACACCTGTCACTCGGCTGTAGATTCCCTAGAGACAACGGTTAGGGACTTTCGATAAGCCAATAAACATCATCATTCAGCTAGTGTAGCTTACAGTTTCAGATCTCTATAGAATCAATGGTTTGGGATTTTCAATAAACATCACCATTCAGTTATAGTGTAGATTACAGTTTTAGATCTCTTTAGAATCGATGGTTTGGGATTTTCAATAAACATCACCATTCAGTTATAGTGTAGATTACTGTTTTAGATCTCTTTAGAATCAATGGTTTGGGATTTTCAAGTCAGACTAGGGAAGGTTTTGGGCCAAAATGTTAGCAGATTTACGTAATTCGTGCCATTCAATAAAAAAACATGTTTATAAGTTTGAAATTTGTATTCAAACAATATAATTTTATTTGTTTTGTTTCCACGATATTTGATTAGGAAAAATTGAATTTTTTCATAGTATATTATTTCTATAAAACAATGATGGGCTTTCCAGTAGTAATAATAATAGATATGTGATACAACATGGAACTTAAAACTTGTTATTACTTAGTTCCATAGTTCAGAAAGTTTTTTTTTACACTGTAACCAATTTCAGTATGTTTGCTGTAACATCTATATTCATTTGCTCAACATATATCCAATAGCTTCATTGTCAACTTCAGTGTCCATAAGTGGGTATGAAGATAGTGTCCCATTTCATGGCTTCCAATAAGACCAAACTTAACACCATGTGACTTTTTCTGTCAGGGACACATACAAAATGTAGTGTGTTGTGAGAAGTTATCTGAAAACAAAGAATAAAAGAAGCTGTAAGAACAACCACAACACCCATGTTGATCAAAGTGTTGGCTAAATATACTATTACTTGGTTGTGGATTGAGCAAAATATGGAAGCCAATCAAACTTGTTCATAAGTAATCAAAGGTTTAAAGGTGCATAGTCGTATAATTTCTCCATTATTACAGTTTAATGCTCCACCATAATTTTATAGGGGTGGGCGAGTACTCGAGTACCTGTAGAGTATTATATAATACTCGAAGGCCGAGCGAGAATTAGAGACTGCTCGAAAACTCGAGTCGAGAAGTTGAAAATGGCATAGCTACTTCCGCTGTTTACCCAAGTTTTCAAAATACAAACAAAGTTAACAAAATAAGTGTCTGAAATAAATAAAAATAAACCTAAAATCCATTTTTAGCTTATATGAAAGGAGACAATGTTAGGTGGGTTATTTATGGATACCTGTGAGTAAGAGAGCAGCACAGGCAGTAGGGGCAAAAAATCACTTTCTTGTATGGATATATATTTGTAATACTTATCTTTTGTTTGTTATGGTTCTTGAAAACAGTATATATATCTTTTTTTTCATTTAAATTATTCATTCATTCATGGTAAAAATAAAGATTAAAATAAATAATAACATCAATCTTCTTAATATATAAAAATGAATCCCTATAATAATGAATCCTTTGGTCACACCATAACTTCAGAACGAGTGCACCAAATTGAATAATTCTTTTTTTGTTGTGTTTCAACAAAGGATTTTATAAAAGACATTTTTTAACCCGACCTAAGGGCTCTGTCCCACTGGCCTCTTTTTTCGATGCCGAAGTTAGCTCTGTATAAAAATAGGCGAGTGAGCGTAGCGAACAAGCTCATCCGGGAGGCGATTGAGCGAAGCGAACCAGCTTATCTTGAAAATGAACGAGTATTTGACATAAAACAAATTCATTGACATTAGGACAGGACAACTTCTGTCGGGCCAGCTAGTAATTCAATAAAATTTTATGTTTATAATTTAAGTTTAATATGTAAAAAACATTGTTTTCAATAGAAGAAATAAAAAGAGTTTTTTTACTTTTTAAAGAACTACTCGACTTGACTCTATACTCGAGTAGTTTGGTTCAATACTCAACTTGATTTAAAAAAAACACTACTCACCCACCCCTATTATTTTATGAAAACTAAGTAGGCCTATAGTGATACAATATTTTCTAACATATCCTTGCTGACAAATTTCAGATTATCCAAAACTGTCCTCTTTATAAATTTTCAATAATTAATAATTGTCCTTAAATGTAAAATAAAAAATAAGTTTTAATGTTGTTTTTACGAAGTTTATATTTTTATCATAAGTGACTTTTACCAAGTATACATTTATACCATAACAATCATTGCTGTTAAATTTAGATATCTTTATGTGTTCATTCAGTATTGAGCAGGTTTTCTATTCAACGGGAGTTGGTTTATAGAAAGGCTTAATAGGTTATCATTTATATGTCTTGAGTCTCTTGATAACTTCCAACCTTATTATTACTTAAGAACTCAATTTGTAATAACAGATAATGCATTGTAACCTTCTAGTATATTTTTAATGGTAGTATTAATTATTATTCATTTTTAGAACAGTAATAGACCATTTTCAATCATATGAATAAGAATTAAAAACAAATAACTTCTATCTAGGATTTTCTCCATCTTATCTCAATGGATAGGTCAATTCTTTGCTCATTTGGTTTTTGTCCTCTCTTATGAGGTTTCAAATACAAGAATATGGCAGAAATAGTGATATCATAAGTTAAATAATAATTCATAAGTTGTAAAAAAGTACACACATATATTAAAACTATCATTTTTGTGGTATTAGGCGGATACATTTTATTCTTTAATATCTCTAATTTGGTAAGTGCCACCTACACTCAAAAGGCCTAATAATACATTATTTTAGACCCCACCTATTTTCTTATGTTTTAATTTATAGATGACCCTATGCAGTGCATAATTCACAGACCATTTCAAATTTATGAATTTGAATTATTGGTGGCCACTAGAGCTTGCATGTCCTGAAAAGTTGTTTTTAGTAAAGTACTTCAAGATGATGTACTATTCATCAGTTTTTGTTTGTAGCCAGAAAGTCTTTTTACCTCTCCAGTGAATGAATCCCAAACTTCTTATAAAATGTTAAAGTTTAAGAGTGTATTGATGTACTAGAGATATAATTTGATATAGTATCAACAGTTATTTAGTAACTTTTCAACTTATCATCGACCATTTACATTGAGATTAGTTTTTCCTAAGGTATATTTGAACTAGAAATATGATCTACCTATCCAAAGTTAGTTATTGGATTAATAGTATATTATTGCTTTGTTAGAGTTTATTCGTAGAGCACAATTGTATGGTTAAGTGTCTTGAATATCAGTGGTTTGTATTTTTATAACTTGTTGCTGGATGTAAATACAATTAGCTTTAGTTATATTTTTGATGCCAGTACTTAATAAAGTGATAGAATTTTAGCTTGTGTTCTCCTCAGTTTAGGTTAGATTGCGGCAGAAAAGGTATTGTAGAGCAATTTGTTTCTGATTTTATTTGCAGATAGTTTTATGAATTAGATATTCGAGACGAGTTTGTTGATGTTTATTTTTTCGCATATTCCATCCAAGATCTTTGGACTTTTAGCTTTAGTGATTTGAAATAAGGATTAAATAAATCACTGGAGTAAATTCCTCTGATACTGTTATTGAGTTATACAAGGGATTTACATTTTTACTGGTTATTTTAAATGGGTTCTGGCAATTTCATTTTGGCACAAACGGTTGAAGTTTATATTGTTTCATGGAAAGAGACTACATTATTATTTTGAATACATCTATGATCTCGTACAATTACTGCTTCTTCACTCGAGATTCCCTCTCCTGGAAAATTAAGATCACTTTAGTCTTTTTAATTCTTGAGGACTCACACCATGTTTGAGCATGCAAATTTTTGTACTTTAAAGTGATGTTGGGGCAAGGGTGACACAACCTGCTCTAGACAATTGGAGAATATTCATGTTATATCCTGATGTTGTCCTTTCTGTACTAAGCAACTGGCTCACTTCTTCAGTCCATCCCCCATTTTTGTTTGAAAAGTAGGCTATATTTAATAATTTAAAACAATTTTTGAAAAATAAAAGGTCATGTTTTCTGTATTGTTGTCATGTATTTCATCAAAATTCTGCCTAAATGACTTCTTGTGTCAGCAATCAATGCGAGTTTCCAAGGGTTTTGCTTTAAATGACTTTGAACTTGAATGTTTTTATTTGTTGAGTTTTTTAGACTTGAAGTAACACCTTATTTTGTAAACAGCGGAACACTCCTAAAGCACAAATGATTTCCATATGCTTCTCGAGTGTGGAAGCAGTCTAATGCTCAACTTGTACCTCTTAAGTTTGCCACTTTTAATTTTAATCACCACGCTTGTTCAGTTCTGAATATTGTTCCTGTGTCTTGTGTTCGCTATTTTATCAATTCAGAAAGCTTCTACTTCTCCATTAAAAAACTCTTATAGAACAATTTACATTTTAAGCTGTTTAATATGGCATTATTAAAATGTGAAGCCTTGACTATTGTGAGTACAACTGACAAATTCATACAGTTGTGAGGAAAAAAGTGCCTGTAAATATACAATACGCTGTACACATTTTGATTGAATCGATCTATGCATTCGGTAATTTATTTTACGTATGATATGTTGGCTAATTTTCTTCTTTAACATTTGTTTTTGTATCTGTAAGATTATAAGTTACCTTTTATACTTTTTTTACTGTTTTTCATTTATAGTCTATTCATTGTTCTAATTTTAAGTTTCTTTTCATTTTTCAGATGTACGTTTTGATGACATAGAAATATAAGAAACAAATAGGAAACGTGTTTTACTGAATGTTTCCTTTTACCGCCTAAAGATATTTTTTATTAAAGACTCTTAACACCTCAGAAATAAATATACAGTAACTAACTCAGTAGAGTTGATCTTATAGTTGGACATTTCTCTAAATCCTACAGAGATGAACAAATAAGTAAAAAGCCAGATGTGTCAGGCCAATGGCGTAGCGCTTGGGTCTGGTGACATTTTAGATTGAAAATGGTTAATAGGTCTGATTGTTATTAATTCCACAGACTTGTATTAGCCTCGGCCTAATTGATGATTAATGTACTGAATAATTAAAACCTGATTTTAGACTGTCTGAAGTGCAGTAATATAACATTTTGTGCTAGAATTATAAACTTTAATTATGATTACCAGATTATTTACTTTTGCAGGATGTGGAGAAATTCACCACCTTATCTCCAACTTCTGTGATACAGTACACTTGACTCCTTGTCAAGAGTGTGCTCTGATAATTTTAATTTTGGAAGTTCAATGAGTCAAATGATTGAAATGAATAATTGAATTCTCTCTTAAAAATCACTTAATTCAACCTTTTTAATTTTGAGGTGGATGAAATTAGAAATATAATTTTACTATGGAATACTCTTGATTAATTAATTAAACTAAATAAAAGATTTAAAATACCTGATCCATCAGACGTACTACTGTAAAGCCTACAGCTGTTTTACCTATCAACTACTGGTACCACACGCGTCTATTATTTTTATTTTTGGGCTAAACTGTTTTATTTTTAGATATTAAAAACTACAATTTTAAAACTATTTTGCATCATACATTCATATTGTATGGTTTGGGTATTTATGACGAATCCTAATGACACAATTGTTATTTAATGGCAAATAGAGCTTATTTTTTCTTGATGAATTTTCCTTCAACCTTAAAAATTGAATAAAATGTCATTTTTTCTTGATGAATTTTCCTTCAACCTTAAAAATTGAATAAAATGTCCTTATTTCGTGACTGCTTTACAACAGTTTTAGTTCAAAAAGCTTGAAGCTTGTATGGTAGAGTCGTCAGCTAATAATTCCATTACTGACAGGCTAAACAAGTCTTACTTCATATTATAAGACAATTAATATTTTGCTTACAAAACATAAGTTAGTTTTAAGTTTAATAATCTAAGAAGCAGCTATGATGTATAGACAAGGGTCAACTACAATGAACGAAGGAAATAAAAGGTAAGTTTTCTCCCACCCATAGAACTCTATTAATACACCTGGAATGCTCGGCTGTATTCAATAAAACGGTCTTTACCCCCCACTCCTATCACGTCACTCATGGCCACGAAGCAGATTTCAGCAGTGTGCGCCCTATCATTTACACGCTTTTGCGCCTCACTAGATTCATTTAATTAGAATGAAACTTATATATTATTTATCTGAATGAACTACAGAATCTAAGAGTATAAACTTATTGTAGTTTGGGAATTTATTTGAATTGTAGTAATGAGAAATATGTAGTGTGACACAAAAAAGTCACTGAGAGTGAACTTTATTATTTTTGGGTTAGGAACAAACTTCCAACGGAAAAGTTGTAGGTAATTAGTTGATCTAAAATTTTTATCCCAAGCATTTGTCTATAAAATATTGTTTTTGTCCTGTAAAGATGGTAACAACGTTTCCCGCGCTCAAGCCAATTCGCGCCGCACTAGATCAGATAACTTACTTGATGCATCGTTATATCACACAAACTTGTTTATATTAAAAAGCTAAAATATGACATTATTATTATTTTACAGGCAGGAAGTGATATGATGGAAAAATATCATGGATAAAATATCATTCTATCCGAGAAATAAGTATAAAAATATCCTGGAACTTCAAAGAATGGGAACAGATATCATGGAATAAATTTTGTTTTTGCTGCAATTTTGATTTTAAAATATCGAAGGTACGATAATCGTTTTAAAAGTGTTATCAGTTACAAAGAAACATATTGAATTATTAAAATGCCATTTTATATGAAATATTCATGAAAGAGAAAGTCCCTTATCTGTTTTGTATGTGATTAATTCTCATTGAAATTAAATATATCAGTATTGAGGTGATTTTCAAACTGTGCAGTTCACCTTTACAGAATATTTTTAAATCAATATAAAAAACTACCATTGTTGTTACCCAAAAGATAAACTGTTTAGTGGTTTAAAGATTATATTTTTTAAATAAGCAGATATATTCCTCTCAAAATATATTAAGTTTTAAATTTTTATAAAATCTTTAATTTTACTAAATTGTCCTACATATTTTCATAATTTGGTAAACTTTTTTCGATGAAACTAAACTTATACAAACCACAGTAATAGCGTAGGCTACATTAATTTTTTCCCCCCGAGATCCTAGCAATAATACACTGTGCGGCGACGCGGCATTGGCGATATTGGAAGCGCACGTTTAACCTTTATACGCGAGATAACCAAACATTGTATAAAAAAATGTTTTGAGTACAAGTTTCTACTCAACTAATTTCCAACATTTTTCTCGCTTTAATTTTGTTTCTACCCCAAAAATGATAAAAGTTTAATAACTTTTTCATGTTCCAATTTTCTTAGCTGATTATATTTTCTATTATTATAAATCTGTTAACTGCCTGATCTGTATGTCATTTACTCCGTTGGAATCCTCAACTCTTCCCGATAAAAAATATATAAGTGTCATTGCAATCGGATGATCCCTGTGCGATGGAGGAGTGTGTTAATGAAAGCATGCATTAAAATATTTTCCGGCAGAAATCACTCAGTTGATGAAGTTGTCATGATAGTGGAGGAGGAAGGACCGTTTTTCGCTTCCAAAACTACAGTGTCAGCGTTCCAGGTGTATTAATGCTCCCACCTTACCTCTCCAGACCAGGTTGAGTATAATCAGACCACACTCTAGGACACTTCTAGTTATCACTAGAATCTAGTTATCTTAATTGGATCTGTCTGCAGATGTGTGAAAAAACACTCACCACAATGCTCAACCTTGATAGTCCTCTGAATTATCAAATTAAAACAAGTTCTGCCTAAGAGCATTTTTACAAATCTGAATGTTAAACAATAAGTTTACACACTAAAATTAGGGTAGAAGCAGGGCATAAAATAACATGTAAACTGATAACCTTGTGTCGACCTGTGACAAGATTTTGTCACCTAGTGGCTGTAATTAGTGACGGCAAATTTATTAAAACTTAAATATTATTCAGAAAAAATAGTGAACTATTTCAGTATTCTCATCTTGGTGCTAAGTTAACATGTAAAATTAACAATAACAGTGAAGCTAACGTCCATCTGATTTCGATAGAGAAAGGGTCTAGTCTACCCAGTCTGGAATGTGTTGCTACCTGCTGTTTTTTTTAGAACTAAATCGATGATATATAATATTATAAGGTTTCTCTGTTTCATTAAAGATTCTTTAATATATCAAGAAACATTTCTGCTAAAAAGCCAAGAGAGAAATATTATTGGTTTAATGTTCTATTGATTTAAATAAAAGTACCTAAATTATTATACATCCGGGGCATATGACCCTTTTTGTGTAAAAAACATAAACAAATTTAAAAATTTGCAATTCACAAAAAATGTGTACAACTGATCATAGAAAGGACGGTATTTACCCATTTAAAGGAAATTAATATAAAAATGTTGCTAGACGTTAGAGTGTGAACACATACAAGCTTTTAGCGACCCCCAAAAAGTAAGAGTCCAGGGGGGTCATGTTAGAAACTTTAATGGTGGTCCCAGGCTTAAGTCTCACCATGAAGATAATTAATAGATCAATTGGAAACTTGTTATTAAGTGAAAGCAGTGCCATGTTGTTATTACATAGCTGATCACACCTAACTTATCTTACAAGGGGACTGAAAGTATTTCTGCACTTATTAATCAGGTCCATGTTTATTACCAATCTAAAGATTGTAATTATTGGTATTAACTTACTCCTGTCTGAAACTTGGTCTACATCCACAGTAGGTTTGTCTGCTCATTTACGACTTAGTTCATCATTCTGAAATTACCTTCCTCTTCACCGCAGACCAGCAGAGCCGGATTGGTTGCGTCAAATGAATAATATTAAATATACTATATACAAAACTTTCGTAAAAGAAAAAGGTTTTACTAACTTATGGCAGTGGATGAGTTAGACCATACCTAACAGGTCGTCTTCAAAAAATTCCTGAAGGTTGTAGAAGGGCTTTGTCTTGAGCCAATTCTTTAAGGTGACTTTAAACTTGTTAATACTAAAACTCTTCAATGTATCTGGAAATCGGTTGTACATCTTTAAGGCAAGTGTCGGGAAGGAGTCTCTGGTCTTCGACAGCCTACAGTTTGGGATATCAATATCCAGTCGGTGCCTGGTCCTATGGCTATGATATATGCTACGAGTAGAGAAATTCTGCAGGTTGGCCCTGAAATGGACTGCACAAAGATAGACGAAGTGGCTATAGATGGTTAAAATTCCTGTATTCACAAAAAGTGGCTTACAGTGGTCTAAATGTTTGCTGAATGTTATGGTTCTAACTGCCTTCTTCTGCAGCTTAAGGACCCTTTACAAGTTGGCCCATGCCCCCAGAGCAGTAAACCGTAACTTAAAATACTGTGAAAGAGTGCATGATACACCATCAGTAAATAAGGCTCATTGGCCAAGCATGTTAGTTTCCTCAGAAGGTAGACAACTCTAACTAGACGTTTACAGACTCCTTCAATATGGTTAGCCCAGGTTAATTTTGGATTCAAAGTAAAGCCAATCCATGGCTCAATTTCAACCATCGGCAACTTCTACAGCGGACCTTAAATTTGCTCCATCTTTCTCTGTTACCTTGGATTTTCATCTAAATGATTAGATACGGTGAACATTAAGATGCTATGATGAGCCAAGTCTTGTAATAACTTGTATGCCTACTCTATTGACATTTTAATAGTTTCCATACGTACATTTCCCTTGTAAAACATATTCCTGCTATTGTGATGCTTTTGATTGTAACTTCTAGTTTATTATGAGATACCAATACAACTATCTAATTTGCCTTGCAGCAATTTTAGTTCAAGTGGCATGGAGCTTAGGCTAAACAAGTCTTACTTCATATTACAACTCATAATGCACTCATTTTTCCTACAAAGAAAAAGTTGAGTTTCAAGTTTAGATGATCTGAGCAGCAGTTGCAATATAAGTTAGGCTATAAATAACAAAACATCAATGATATGCAATGGTGTTAAAGGATAAGCTGTAATAATAATAAAATCTCATAATAAAAACATAACTCAAATCACTTTGTACAATGACATACCTAAAGGGGTTAATTGTGGTAGGGGTAACTTTGCCCTCACACCCTTGCATCAAGTCATCTCTCTGTATAGTATTGACACGTATTAGGTGTACGGTAATAGTTTATTAAAGCAGACTTGTTGCAATCCCCCATGCTTTTATTATGGGCAGAATGTAACAAAAAACTACTATTTCTCTCCTGAGTCCCATGGTTACCTTTAATTTGAGCCTCATCCTGCATTTTACCTAGGTCAATTTTTTCAGAATTTCCCTTACAGAATTAATAATACAGATACAAGATCCAAAAAGAAATATGCAATATAGCTTTAGAAAACTGTACAAACAAGTGTTTAAATAAACGGTATCAGGAAACTGACACATACTTTCTCCCTTTTAGCCCACCTTTAATGAATAAATTACTTTTTCTTTACTAAATATAGAATACAAAGCATGGTCGAATGTACAGAAAATCTTGTAAACAAGTTGTTTTAAAAAACATCCACCCAAATTCCTGCTTTGGAGGCCCTACAGAATCCATTGCTACACTCGTAGTTTTAAGAGGGGAAATGCCCCATATTCCCCCCCAGGGTTATTAAGGGACAACATATTTCGAATTAACTCTGTTGGTCAATGCAAAATTGTCAAGCATATCAAGTTTGAATGAAATTGATCAGTAAATAAGAGAGAAATAGTAATTTTTGTATTCCCCATAAGAATAACATTGGACAACGTACTGCGTTTACCACTAAATGAAAATTTCAATTTTCTCCGAAACCAGCAATCGTAGAATTGTAATTCAAAATACTAAATTATTTAGTTTTTTGAGCTCTTTTTAATGGTGAATAGCAATATTTTTTATATTTATGTCTTTTTATGAAAAATCCAAAAAAAACTGAATTTTGGATGTTTTAAGTCCTGTAATTTCTGAACCCGAATTTTTACAGGAATGCGGGTGGTGTCATTTTGTTGGAAAACTAATGTTCCACAAACAACTAAAGTTTAATCAAAATCGTTAGAGCCGTTTTTGAGAAATTTTGATTTTTCATGTTTTTTGGCGGTTTTTGGGGCACCCTTAAAAATCAAAAATTAAAAAAATAAAAAACCGCCTGGAGATATTGTGGATTAGTACCTACATACCAAATTTCATCAAAATCGGCCCATTAGTCAGGGCTCTAGCTCTGTACACATCCACACAGACACACACACACACACACACAGACAGACATCACGTAAAAACAACTTTTTTGGGTTCAGAGAGCACCAAAACGAATATTTCCACTAACAACTCAAATTCGAAAATTTTGACGAAAACAATACTTTCTCCATATAGGTACTATGTATAGAGGGAGAAAGTAAAAGGGAAAAATCAACATGAATGATGAAATAAAATATTTATTTAACAGGAATACAAATAAAATAATGCATGATTTACTAAAATAAAAAGTATAACAATTCAAGTGAAATGATGATAAAACAAAGAAAGCACTTTTCAATTTGCAGAAGGCTCTATGGCTTAATATAGTAAACAAATTATTGTCATTTTAACTTCTAGTTAGGAAAAAACTGGCAAAAAACATCATTTAAAGGTCAAAATATTAACAAAATGTTTTCCGTAAAACTTAGTTAGGTTTTTAGTTTTTGTATGGCCTATTAAGTGACTATTTATCGTGATTGCTATTGAGTTGCTAATCCCGCCCGCTCTGTGATATAGAAAATATGTGAAATAAAGAGTTTGTCTGTAGCTTGCCAAAGACAATTGCATTCCCTTGTTGCAAAAATCTCAAAATATATCTATATACCACATCTAAAAAATGCAAAAATTACAAATACAGCAACTTAGGCTAGCCTAAACCTTATTTAAGTTGGATACACTAAAAAATTGTAACAGAAACTTTAAAAAACACAAGTATTTAATATTTATCTCCAGAGTTTAAAATTTGATAGCCTATTCTATGTTTTATAGGCCAATTTAATTTAGTTTGTATATGTTATGTTTCGTCTAATACCAATTCACATTAAAATGGTATGGGCTAGCTCTTAACTTGTGGGTGACATTATAAGATATACCTAATATTAACTTGAATTGTTTTATATTTATCTTTTAAGATAATTTGAAAAAGGAAAGAAATTAATGTTCAATAATAAAACAAAAGTTGATGCACTGATAATCATAATTTCATAAACAAATTTGAAAAGCTCACCTATGGTACTTATGGAGTGATGCGCTTAGGATCGCGAGGAAACATGGATGTTTTGCGAATATTATCGAGTCCCAAATACAGCATCACAACTCGTTCCAAACCAATACCTCCTCCAGCATGAGGTGGGCATCCATAGCGGAAAGAATCTATGTAGGCCTTAATTTTTTCCAAGTCAATGTTATGGTGAAGTGCTCTTTGAGTTAACATTTCAGGATCATGGATTCGCTGAGCACCTGACATGATTTCTTCTCCTCTCATGAATATGTCGTATGAATTTGATTTTTTTGGATCTTCGGGATCAGGCATTGTGTAAAATGGACGCACAGCTAATGGATATTTGTCCAAAATGTAGAAGTCAGTATTATACTTCGCTTTGACTAGCCTCCCTAATAGCTTTTCATCGGGCGTGCTTAAATCATCTTCGTCTCCAATGGTGACTCCGGCTTCTCGTAGCATACTCAGTCCTGAAGAGAAGTTCAAACGCAGTGGAGGATCCAGAAATTTGAATGGTTCTACTGCAAACTGCTGAGCAACTGTTTCAATTTCAGTTTGATATTGGTCACGAAGGCCCTTGAACATTTCAGTGAAAGTGTTTCCAATAGTGTCAAGTACTTCATGATAATGGTATTTGAATGCCATTTCCAAGTCCAAACCAACAAATTCTGTCAGATGACGATGTGTGTTACTGTCTTCAGCTCGGAAAACTGCACCCACCGTAAAAACCTTATCAAAGTCTGCAGCAATTGCCATTTGTTTATAGAGCTGAGGACTCTGAGCGAGATAAGCTGACGTTTTGAAATATGAAACTGTAAAAACATTAGCTCCACCTTCACTTGCTGCACTGATGATCTTAGGAGTATGAATCTCAACAAATCCTTTGTTAGAAAGAATGTCTCTAAATAACTTGCAAACACCAGCTTCTAATCTAAAGATAGCTTGGTTGGCTGGTGTTCTTAAATCAAGAACTCGGTTATCCAGTCTGGTGTCTTGATTTACCCTGATGTTAAGGCCTTCTTGGTCATCATCCTTAACAGGCCTTGCTGCATCTTCAATCAGTAGAGGAAGTTGACTTTTGGCCTCACTCACAACCCATATTTCCTTCACATGTATCTCAACCAAATTTTGGCTACATGCTTCAATTTTTTTAGGTACTTTACTAACTTTACCAACCACATCAACTATCGTTTCTTTATTTAAATTGGATGTAAATTTAACCATCTGCTTGCTAATAGAGTCAGATACATTAACAAGACATTGAACTGTGAATTGTTGTTGACGGAGAACCATGAAACACTGTTTACCTTTAGCTCTACTAGTGTGAAGCCTTCCTCTCACTAATACTTCCTTGTTTTCGATTTCAGGTAAAAGATCTTTGAGATGCACAAATTCTTTGCTTCTATTTCCATCTTCTGCACTACTGCGAATTATTCCAAATGAACCATATTTACCAATGGAGACATCTTCTTCTACCTTATCCTCATCTCCTTGTCCTGCACTTTTTCTAGCTTCTTTTTTGGCAGCTTTTTCAGCATCTTTGGCAGCTTTCTTTAAAGCTTTTTTGGACTTTTGATCTTCTGTCCCACTTACTGGTTCTTCAACTGTACCCCCCGCAACCATCTTAACTAGAGCAAAATTAAAATATTAATTACTCTTTATAGTCTGATAACATGTATCATGCAACTTCAAGCTAAATTTGTAACAACTAACGTGAATAACTCATCTAAAATCACTGTAGCATGTGGTTGTGGTACGGTATGGTATTGAAGTTAGAAGGATAAAGGTTATGTTGGTTAAAAAGGTAAAAGTATTAGAATGTGATGTGGGCGGGTGTGTTGGGGTGGGGGTCTTGTGGTCTTCGTGTAAACGTGCGATCGTGCGATCACACTTGAAAACTTCGGTGTGAAACTTTTCATGCAACCAATAACCAATGCTATTTAAGAACGGTACAAAATAAACACAAAAACAAAGTGACTACGTACACGTCCAATGTAAGGGGAAATTCACTTCGCTACCGCTTAGGTTAGGTTAGGTTAGGTTAGGTTAGGTTAGGTTAGGTTAGGTTAGTTTACGTTACGTTACGTTAGGTTAGGAGGTTTTCTGGCTCTCAATTTGTTTTAAAAATCACATGATAAGTAACGTAAGGTGCATAATTTGGAACGGACGTGAACAGTAGCGGCTCACGTTGGACGTGTACGTAGCCTCTGCCAACAAAAAACCTCACGGAATATATTTGGTAGCTCCCATAGAGTAAGTCGCAACTACAAAGTTTCAATGATTTAATGCAACGTGAATATAATTATTCTAGCTACTGTGAAATTTACTATCTCGCATGAACTTAGACTTACTACAGGACAATAACTTCGGATGAAACTATGATATAAATTACACATAGCTCTTTCGGAAAACTAAAATTTTGTTTTATATTTTGAATGACATTCATTCAGGATTGCAGCAACTCATAAATGTGTACTGAATTTCGTAGAGACAATCCTATTGCTGCAAGAATATAAAATGTTGCGAGATTTGAATTTAAAAAACTCGACGAAATCTCTTATGAAATCAATTAATTTGCGCAGATTATATTATGGCGCAAAACGAGTTTTTTTTTCTCTTGTTGCCAAATTGGTGGCCTGGACTTTATCCATGAGATCTCGATGTTCACTTGTCTTGTGGTTGTCCATCATGTTGTTAGTTTTTTGTTAATTAATGAGGTTCTCTGTGAATATGCAATTTTTCACCACATTGTATTAATCACAAACATAGATGTATACGAAAATGATTTTTGTGTTTTATGTAATTTTTGTTATTTTTAAAGAAAGGAATGTCTAAGGATCTATTGGAAGATGGATCCTTAGGATGGGAGGGTAATGATGTATCTTCTCTGCCTGGGGCCGATCAGGCAATTTCCTAACCCGAAAAAGGTAGGCCACGGATAGAAGAACCCAGGATTGAAATGACATTGATGTAAGTGGAGTTGAAGTGTAATATACTAGTATTTTCATACTCTCTTTTTGATTGAGTTTAAGAATTTATTCAATTCCAGGTATACATCTGGCTGTACCGTACTGACTATTTCTTTCAGGCTCATTGAAAAGTTGTTGCTGATTATTTTTGTCTTCTTTAAACATTGTTCTCTTTCGTAAGCGTAGTTAGGACATCGAATGAAAATGTGATCTAGTGTTTCATTTGTCCCCAATGGACACTTCAGACATAAAGGAGTGAAATAACATTTGATTCTGTAAAGACAGGCAAAGCGAGTTGCATGACCATCTTTATGGTGAAGTTTCGAAGTTTCACAGTATGATCGCACCTTAACTGATGGTAGGAGGGGGGAAAACATAAGCTAACGCAATAGTGTCATATGTTTACCAAGAAAAAAGGTAATTCTGAGCAATTATCCGGTCAACTCTAATATTTCTCATACTTTAGTATAATGTTATAGACAAGCAAAGACAATAATAAAATGTAAAATTAGACGTCGCAAACGTAATGCGATAAGGCAGGAAGCGATAACGGGGTCAAAGTCCAAGCCGAGGCTATTGACAATGAACGCTATTGCGGCTGGTCAGTTCTGTGCGTGATGTCGGCTAGTACTAGTAGTGCGAACCCGTTTCTATGTGTTGAATGTGATAATACTATTTTGAGTTTTGCTGTGCGACACAGATGCGCATACACAACACATTGAACGTTTGTGGAGGGAAGTGCGGGGAAGCGTGCCTCGATACGGAAACAGGAAACAACATTTTATCGGCCATTTAGCTGAATTTATGTTCAAAAGAAAGTACTCTGATTACAAAACAAGAGTGCATCATCTATTCAGAGCAATTGGTCATCTGTATAACGGCGAAAACGAACATCCTAACATCACTCGTGAAGCTGATACAGATAGCGAGCCAGATGACTACTAAGGTAAGTTTGACAATATATTTTCCTTTTCCGACACTTATTTAGGTCTGAATATTGATATTTACTACCGTACATATATTATAGTTAAGTATGAGGAATATTAGGGTTGACCGGATAATTGCTCAGAATTACCGCGAGCCGTTCTTTGCCAAGTTTTGGTAAGGCTGTGAGAGGCAAAGAACTTCTCGCTGAAATCGAACGAGTCGACAAGGCGAATCAAACAAATACCTATACATGATTTGAACATTACTAAAGTTGTATTTGTTTATTTGTTCATAGTTATCATACATCACGCAAGAGTAGATAAAGTAATCAAACAAAATGAATTTGTTCAAACTTGTGACACTTTTATTCCAGTCATTTGCATGAGTAGATTCACTTATAGGAGTAAAACAACCAATTAGGGTAGTTCAAAGAAAAGAACGACAAATTTGCCTCACCAGTGTACCATCCTGACAAAATCATCGGCTCACTTTTTCGAAAAAAAAATAATAAAGACTATATCTCCAGATATACTTAAACCTCCTTGTTTGAAAGCGTGACGATGAATTTCGTATTGTTACCTGTTGTGGTGTCATCTTGTTGGTGGGACGCTGTTGCTGTCATTCAACCTTATTTACAACACATTTTCCAAAGCCACATTACAAGGGTGTTTTAATTTAACTAAAATAACAACTTTGCTTCGAATAAACAATCAAAATATGTGTCAAGGTTATAAAGTTAAGTTTCAAATCAAGTTTCACTTAAAATGCGACAAAATATTAATATAAAAAATGTTGAATGGGGCGTAGAATTGGAACAGTCTGGACCTCCTGCAGCACCGTCCTCGCGCAGTAAAATATCACCGTTTTTACATTGAATCAAATGGGAGATTTTGACAGCGTGCCACCAGAATTATTGCCAGTTAACTACAATAACTGACAATATAACTGGTGTATTTACTGAGCAAAGTAGTGTGGGTTTGCGGGTTTTGCGCCGGAAGTGACGTCATCCGGTCACGTGACCGGATGCGCTGAGTCATGAAAGACGTCATCTGGGGCTGAGCCAGTGACGTAGGCGGTTTTGTGACGAAATGAGTTAAAGTTCAAAGTTCAAGGTCACGGGGAGGTAATTTTTAAAAAAGTACTACCTCGCACGCGTAAAATCCGATTGTGATTCGATAGTTTTAATTCGATAAAATATCGAATGAAAATTATCGAATGAAGCAATCGAATGATACGAGTGCGAGGTAGTACTAATACAAATATTACTTTATTTTTATTTACAATAAGTTATGTTTACAATAATTCATGTTTACAATAGTTCCCCGTTGTTGGTTGTCATCGATGTTGTTGATCCGGACGAGTTGCGGCCATCACTTCGCTTTCTGAAGAAAGACGGTATATACTTCGATTCCTGCGCAGAGTCCATGTTGTTTTTTGATGCGTAAAGTTCCAAAGATAAATCGTAACCGGACGCAATGAGAAGTCTTAACTCTTCATTAAAAACCTCGAGGTCTTGGAAAGTCGCCAGATGAATAGAGTCATAATGAATACACCTAATTTTAATGGACATTTTAATACAATGTTTTACGTTTGTGAAGAGCACTCGATGTTCACCAGTCGAGAGCCGGAGGTGTACTGACTATTCGCTAGCTAGCGTTCTGGTATCAAACAAAATGGTGGGGCTGAGAAGATGGCGGACAGCAGATGGCAGGCGGCAGGTGGCAGCTGGTTGCTACTACATTCGCCGCCACAGTAATGCAATCCTTCGGCGTAATTCTTGTAGTTTATCTTGTCGGTTCATTTGATACGTTTTACATCTACATATGCAATAGCTGAAACACTTGCACTTACGACAAGCTTTCCCGTCAACTTGATCGCCTGGTATTTTAAAACATTGTAACTCGCAACAATATGTCTCGAAAACATCACCGTGCGTGTACTTTTGTATCCAGTTCCTTTTTTCTAATCCTCTTGTGTATATATGTGAATATTGTTTGCAAAAGTTAAACATAATACTGTGCAGATTACTGTAGCTTATAAATCCTTCATACCAATGTATGTGATGAAAGTAGTTTGTTATCCATTTGTTTGTACTTTTTGCTTTGGCGTTAAGGTTGTTAAAAGAAAAAGGAGCTTCAAACGTGAATGGGTAAACTACAAATGTAAGCAAGTCTAAAATTACTAATTCCTTGATAATAAACCTATCATCATTATTTCGAAATGCTTGAAATTCTATTACACAAGGCTTTACACTCACTTCTTCATCCCCTCCGCTCATCATGGCACCTAGCGATCAACTAAACTGTTTTCCACACCACGGTAGGTTAAATACCAGGCCGTACAGTTGCAGGCGCGTTGGTGTATATTTAACGTGGGCACCGTCCCCAATAGGCCTACCCCACGTGTGTTCTTCTTTACTAAGTCAAACTTTAGTCTTTTTTAACTTCTTCTTCTTGTGTTTCGTTTTCTTCTTCTTCTTCTTGTTTCTCCGTTTCTTCTTCCTGTGTTGTTTCTTCTGTAGCTTCTGTAGCGATTTCTACAAGTGGTTCAAAATCCTTTAACTTTCTCCACATGCAAACTTCATGAGGTATTCTATTAAAAATAGATGTATCCACAGGTCCGTACACGATGGTGCTATCAGGTTGTTTTTCCAAAGTATCGACCAAATATTCTTTAATAATAGCGCTTGCAAATACCAACTGTCTCATGTACCTTGTAATAGGTTCTGTTGCGTAGTTTAAAACGTAGAATTCTTCACGTGACAGTAGAATCTTATTTTCATGTTGAGTCAAGTCTCTAATTCGCACTTGTAGTTGTCCACGATGTTTAACAATATCGATTTCATTGTCACAATCCAAAAGTCGAATATGTGTTTTCCTTCCACACAAACTGTTAGTTAAATAACATTCTATTAAATGTACATGTTTCAAAAATGACTCCCAAGCATTTTGCGAAAATAAAACCTTTTTTGTTCCATGGTGTAGTATTACTGTAGGGGAATAATCCAATGACTTCATCAATCCAACTGATACACTTTTACTGATGCATGCTGAGATGGGGTAAAAGATTCGCAAAAAAACTTCAGTTAAAATGTGAGGAGGAATATTTTCTTCAACTTTCTTCTTCCTCTTTGGTACTACCTTTGATGGGTCTGCATTACTTTCCTCCTCTCTATCTCTTTTACCAAACTTTAAAAATGCAGTTATTTCCTTGATGATTTCTTCTTCACTAGTATTATCACGTTCCAATAACGGTGCTACCTCTGCATCACCTTGTACAACAGATGGAGAACTCATTTTGTAGAAGATGTTGCCCATGCGACGATAGACGATCAACTGAAGACCTGCATTGTTGCTCCGCTATTTATAGGTTAGCGACAGTGGCGGTGCCGGTGGTGGTACAACGTTTTACAATACCGTCTTTACGATACCAGTCAACGGTGTGTATGTAACAATTTTATCGTGCAAAATTAAACAATACGCAGATGTATTTGCAGGTACGTTTTCTTGAAATTCCATTTCTATTTTTATATCAACACTAGACGATTTTACAGATTCGTTTTGTTTGGAGCAATCAATTACAACAATCGGAGCTTTCGATTCAAACTGTACGGGAGATAGTAGAGGTGTGTTTGTTTTGCCGTAATATGAATTTTGGAACCTAGCGTACATATCGTATAAAACACTGCACCTTTTTTTATCAAAAGAGATATTAAAGTTGTCGTAGGGAAAGAATTGTGAATTCAGGAACACTTTACAGTTTGTTAATTTACAATGGTCAAATTCACCAGCATTTTCAGTTAATATACTTTTTTTCTTTTTTTGTAATCCAAAGATTACATATCTCGCTTTTTCCAAATGAGTAGAAGTTTTTACAGTCAATGTATGCCGTTGTGTTGAAGGTAAAACGGGGTATTCATGAAACTCCCAGCTTCTGAATGGCATTACAATGTCTCGATCTGATTTTAACTTTCTTAATAATGTAATCCTGTGTTCATCATTTAGTCGCACATGTGGTACTCTCCAAACAATCTTGTCTAATGTTAGTTTCCAGTCTAAATTGGCTTCAGTTGTTCCAGCAGATGCTTTAATAATATCATTATCGTTTGATGACCTTAATAAAACTAGTTCTTGTTTTACATTTATTATTATTCTTCTGTAATCTTCAGCAAATCCTAAAAGTAATCTTAAAGGTACGTAAAAATCAAAGTTTCCCGAAGCGTCAGGAGTAATTATACTTTTGTCTGGTGCAACCCATCCTGCAACAGCTAACAGATTCTTCTCATTTGGTGTTAAAGACGCTAATCCTTTTAATGTACTGGAAATTCCAACCTTTTTTGTTGAATCGACTGTAACTCCTGAAATTTCATATCTAATCTCGTCAAACAAAAATGCCATAGGATTATTTATGAACAAGTGGTTCCAACAGTACCGTCAGCTTTTGTTACTTTTCCTTCAATATATAAATAACTTTCGCATGGAAGAGTATAAATGTCTTGTTGTTGTATAGGAATCCTAATTTCATCGTTATTGTTTAATTTGGACGAAGCGTAAGGGTTGTGCGTGTGATATTCCTTTTCCCATAAGGTCTCGTCGAATGTTGGGCCCTGCGCTATATCCAGTATATCCATTGTTAATGACCTTTAATCCAATTTCTTCTAGAAAACGAATGTTGTCACTTGTTAATCCTTCTACAGCTGATGAGCTACTGACCTCTTTGCTGGTTGGCTCTCTCTTTTTAAATGATAACCCCATTATCTAAGCGGATGATTTTATATGTATTCTTACAGTAATAGCTTCTCCTTGAAAGTCAATAAGGTTTCCGTCTTGATCCACTATGTTCAGCACGATGTCTGAAATGAAACTGGTGTTTAACGGTAGGTACACAAGGTTTTGAGGCTTTTCTACTATCTTGAAACCCGGTGCGACTGATGGGTAGAATGTGTGTAATATATGCCGATTTTCTCCATCTCTGTAGGATCCTTGTATAATGTTACATGTAATGTCTATGCTGTTTACTTTGATGATCGTCACAGTTCTATTCCCAGAATGAGTTGTATTAGGTTCTAATACCTTTGTTTCCTTAGAAAACCCCAATAAACTACCAATTGAACGTTCTTGGCCAAAATCAATATAATACTTAGAAGTAATTTCGGCTTTCATTGTATTGTTATTGCCTTTTATCGTTATATTTTCTTTTCCCATATGTTTTTGTATAACTTCATTTATATTATCAATTTCATAAGCTCCTGTTGGTAAACTGAATTCTTCCAAAGCTGAATATTTTCCTTTATTATCTTTTGTCTTGTAATAATGTATTTTGTTATTAATTCCTTCACTAACGTTTGGAATAGAGTTATATGTTGTTAAATCCAATAATGCGGCTTCCCATAGTCTTCCTTTTTGCAAACGTAGCGCTGGAAACAGAATACTGCGCAAAGTACATGAGTTACCGGTTAATGACACTGTATACGAAGACATCTTAAAGTTGACTAACACTTTTAGCTAAAAAGTCTAAACATAAATGACCGCAAATGGATGTATCATCAGGTTGTTTTCTTGTATAATTGTAAAAAACATTTTCTGCCGCACGAAAGTATTGTTGAAGTTCTTTCGGTGGTGGAAGGTTTCCAAAACTGTCGAAATAATAAATCGTTTCACCAAGTTTCTTGTAACACACCCAATGAGTGCCTAATCCTTCACTATTATCCAAATTTACTATACCAGTCTCATTTTTCCACATTTTAACCGGTAATTCATCTTTCATAAATACTCCTCTAAAAAATGGGATTTTCAAACAAGAAGCATATGTAATCAGTTCTTCATTGGTTAATTCTTTGTTTTTAATTATTAATTGCTCTTTCTTATTTAATACACACGATACGGTCTTAGGTATAGTCCTCCTCCCTTTTTTATCATTGACCATATTGTTGGTTTCTTTTTACCTTTACCACTAGTAGATCGACGTTTTCTTCTGATATTACCTCCTTGTTTCTTAGCGGGTCTTTTCCCACGCCTTCTTCTCTTTCCTCCTCCAAACGTAGTTTTTGCTTTCATTGCTGCTGTTACTGCTAAAGACGCTGCTTTTTCACCAATACTCGCGTCACTAGATTTTACTCTTTGCCAAGCTTTCTCAGAAAGTGCTCTATCTGCTATTGATCTATTTTTTGTATCACCAAATTTGGAATACGCTATATCGTGCTGTTTACAAGCCTGATCAAGCTTATTTATTCCAGGATCTCCTCTAGCAAGCCGTTTCTCTAATTTGGTTCCAGGACCACAATATTGATATCCTCCAGGTAAATGTAATTCCACAGGTAATAAATCAATCGCCTTGTTAACTATAGCTCCAACCGGTTTACTTAATAGAGAAAATGCTGTTGATGCTATTCCCCTTCCTCTCTGTAATCTCTCTCGATTATGACTGATGCGTTTAGCCCTCGGCATGACTATTTATAGCCAAACTTACAATCAGTAGGTGCACTCTATAAATGTTTTACAATGAATGTAATATTAGTCTTGGCTTCTTGTATTATATATACTGTTTAAAATCCATTTATTATATAGTCTAGTTTATCTTTAAAATTGTCAATGTAATTTTCAGAGAGATTTTGATATTTACTTATTACTTCCCAACAGTTATTAAAATTTGATGTCATCTCTACAAGGAAATTTTCTGAAAACTGTTGTCTTTGTAAAATATGAATCCAGTTAACTCTGTGAAAATAAATTCTTAACATAGTCATTGTGAAGAGGTAGTGTATGGAAAGTTGTTCCCAATCCATATATCTATCAAACCGTTGAACAAAACCATCTGTCAGCACTCCTTGGGGAAATCTCGGCTCTTGAGATATTAAACTCCACGCAGTAATATTGGATTCCATCATCCTCTCTGTATCATCTCTCGAATATAACTGATGCTTTATCCCTTATCATGGGTATTTAAATTCTTTTTTCTCTTATATAATCTTCATCGTTTTCTGTTGGTTCATTAATCACATTCACTTTATCCCCCTTTCCTAATGTCTTGACTTTAGAAGGCTCAGACGGTTTATCTAATTGATTAGGTTTTTCTGGATTGTGTATCTTTTTCCAGTCTAAATAATTGTGGCTGTCAACATCTGAAGCTACAGCTCTTCCTGAAGCCCGATGGATATAATTAAATAAAGCTGCACCAAACCTTTCCATATGTTTTTCATATTCTGTAGTCCATTTCTTGTGTACTATATCAAATATTTTCTTATTTACAGCGTCTCCATCCTGCTCACAATCACCTACATTTGACAATTTTAATTTTTTTACATCATAGCTTGTATCAGTTTCATTCTTTTTGTAAATCGTTAACAATTTTAAAGTCGCTAAATTTACTGCTTCACCATCATAAATGGGATGTTTTATATTGCTTAACCTTTTACCGGAAAATCCCCAATGGTCTTCGTGTACAATCGGGGTTCTTTTATCCATGTATTGTACTGTAACCGCATCAGAAGACAAAAGCGGATCACCAACATTTTGAATTACTTTTCCTTCAAAATTATAATTACCATCAGGTGTTAACGGAAACCCAGCTCTTTTTTCACTATATCCAGATTTTACTCCAAACTCGGAATACCGTCCAAACTTGTCCACACTCATGATGTAACTGAATCGCTATCGTTTAGGTTCTTACTATATATATATATATATATATATATATATATATATATATATATATATATATATATATATATATATATATATATACACGTCTACTGAACAATTATTTCTCGTTTTCGCAGTTCATCAACCAAAGCTACCCATTCGTTTTCTAAACCAGTGTGCCCGGCTTCCATAGCTTCATGTAATAACCTCATTCGATCAACTAACTTATTTATATCGTTGTAATATATTATATTGGTTTTATACAAATTTTTTAATAATCCCCTTCCAGATGTAGTAGGATCAGTTGTTTTTCTTTTTTTATGCAAAACATTTAATTCAGCAGAAGATAAAGCTCTTCTTTTAATTGGAGCTTTATTTGATTTCGAGGGGAAAAGACTAGATATAACGTTTGTGTATTTTATTGACCTGTTTCTATGAATAGGTAGTTCTTTGGAATATTTTTTTCTATGTGCATTTGTATACTCTAGTATATTTTTAAACAATTGTAAATCCTTTTTAGTATATTTACCAGGATTATTTTTAAAGATGAGTTCAAACAAACCTGTTGTACCTTTATATTTCTTATCACCAATAACTATATCATCATTTTCGTTTATATCTAACTTTCTATCTCCAATCATTAATCCTTTATCCTCTATTCTAGCTCCATATGTATGATAATTTCGATTAGCATGTGTGCCATGTAACATTTTTAATGTATATTTTCTTCCAAGTGTTCCTTTAAACATAATATCTGTGCCTAATTTGCTTAAGTTGGATGGGTTGATATCCTCTTCTTCTGCTCTTGTATCTTCCGCACTTGTATCTTCTGTACTTGTATCTCCTGCAATGTTCTTTTCCCTTAAATCTCCTATATCTCCGCTTTCTTCATACTCGTCGCTTTCTTCAGATGTTTGTAACTGGTCAGAACTTTCATCATTCTGAAATTCTTCTTCATATTTGGAAATTGGTAGCATTTTGTCTCCTTCGAAGCGAATTGAAGGTCTTTCCATATTTTGTGCTAATCGCTTTAAAGGTTCAGTAACAGGTTTGAATGTTGTTTCTAAAAATTGCTCTCTTTCATTTATACCTGATTTTAAAGCTCGGTTTTTTTGTCTAATAGAATCACTAAGTGATTTTATTTCCTTTAATAGCTTTTCCTGGTTAACCATCTTCACACCTTGACGACTTGTACAGTAATACCGCTAATCAGTGTATTAAAACGAATTTATCAAAACCTATTCTATAACGACCATCTTTTATAGCTTGATCTTTCATAATAACCAAAAATCCATACTTTTCCGCCCATGCTTTTCCGCAAAGCTCTTTAAACTTTTCAAATGGCATATCCGCATTCACATGATCGTTATATGTATGTTTTAGGTTAGTATCATCTTGTTTGAATACAATTAGAATATTTGCATTATCTCTGATAAGTTGTTTTGGGATTTTGCTATAAGTTTGTCCTATATATATGCTGTCGATGTTATTATGTCTTCCCATGGTAAAGTAGTTTCTAATAGTATCCTGATTTTCACAAGATACATCGTCAAATATAAATACAGAATACGGTTTCGCTTCGTTTGGTTGCATAATGCTATCACTAGCGTTAAATTTGTAAAAATTAACATCAGACACATCAGATAGGATTTTATCCAGCAATTGATACTTTGGTTGATGTAGAGACTTTGAAAACATATATAGGTTACTAAACCTTAATCCCTGCGGATTAGTGATCAAATTAAAGACAACATTGGTCTTTCCACAGTTTGAGGGGCCACTTACTATACATCGAACAGTGTTTGGAAGTAAACTACCGTGTTTACCATTGTTGATTTTAACGTTATCCACAGTTAAATCATCTATGTTATTAATATTGAATCGATCTTTATGGTGAATAATCTCCATCCTGCTCAAAGGTTAACGATGAAATGAGTTGCTTGTATTAAACCAAGTCCTTTATAGGTATCCATGAATCCTCAGTTTTGTTAAACCCTAACCACCGCACTTTAACTGCGTCCTTTTTTCTTTGTAACACTTTTTCAACAAGATATACATCACCTACTGTTGACTTTAACATTTCATGTCCATAAAATGCACCTTGCAACAAATCTCCTTTGTTATCTTTTAGGATATACGTTTCAGGTACAGTCGGTTGCACTTTATACACTGTAAAAACTTCATTCGTCCAATTGGGAAGGTATTTTTTGGTAAACACTCCCTTATATTTACTAATCCGTACTTTATCACTTACATTAAATTTTCTTGGCTGCATTTTTTCTACTTTAGGCTTTGTATTTTTCTTTATGCGTTTTAATACATCTTTTGCATTTCTTCTATTTACTTTGTTAGGTTTCATACCAATAGTTCTATGAAACCTGTTGTTATAATCATTTATTAATTGTGGTAAAACATCATACCATACGTAAGAACCTCTTTTTGAAAATTGTTTATACAGTGCTCCTTTTAAGGTTCTATTAAATCTTTCTACAATAGCAGCTTTTTTCTCTGAATTTGTAGAATAATGATTTATTTTATATTTATTCATTAACTGTGCAAAGTTTGTATTAAAGTATTCTGTTCCATCATCAGTTTGTAAATGTTTAATTTTGTTTTTATCTCTTTTTATGGCTATTTCCATGGCTTCTGTTACGCTTTTACCAGTCTTGTCCTTTAGAGGCAAAGCGTCTGCAACTTTTGTAAAACAATTAATAATTGTGAGTATATATTTAAATCCTTTGTTTATTCTGCTATGCGGTCGCATTTCAATTAAATCCGCTTGATATAGATCATTTATCCCTTTTATAACAGTATTTCTTCTTGGAAACTTTATTCTTGCAGGTTTGTGTAGTTCATTAATAATCTTCTCCTTCAGGTCTGACATGATGGTTTCACGAAGGCAGCTGATATGGTATTAAATATTCTTTGGTATAAATCTGCTTATATATATATATATATATATACATATAGTTCAAGGTCATTTAAAACTAGTGTAAAAAAGGGGAAACACAGCTTAACATTGCTGTGTTTCCCCTTTTTTTACGGAAAGGAAAAGGATAAAGGATCTAGGACGATGAAAAAGGTTACTCGTCAATAGGGTTGAGGGAGTAGTGGCCGAATGGTAATGTGTTGATTTTGTCTGGAAGTGTTTGTCTTTTGTCGTCATTACAGGATAGCGCCTTTTTAACTTCAGTCACGCTGTACAGCTGATGGTTAAAACTTCTGATGGTGTTGAATTTAGCTGTAATGATGTTATCCTCAAATAAGCATTGCTTGTAGTGTTCAAAATGCACTTTCTTCTTTAAATATAAACTCTTTACACCTTTAGCTTTCTTAATATAGCTATTCTTCTTTTCTTCTTCTTCTTCTTTTTCATTATAGAGTTTCAAAGAATATAGTTTAGACATCAATGCAACAATCTCTTCAAGCAGAACACCATTAGCCTCATCCTTGAATTTGCCTAGTACTTTTTTGTGTCTGTCATTGTCGTAGTTTGGATGATCTTTTGGATAATCGGAGAAATCAAAGTCGTTCTTGTAAATAAATGTACGCAAATCTTTATACATGTCCAATGTTACTATGCGATATATGAAAGCGTCAGTGTCCATATATGTAATAGATATATTTTCTCTTCCGTAGAACGCCACCATTTTGTTGTAGTGAAAATCGTACATGTGTGTTTTTGAGATGTCCAAGATTGACATGCCTATATACAAAGGACGATCCATCTTCACACTCGTCTTCTTCATGGACACTGCTACAAGTTTTTCATTAATAATTATAGATGTTCCAAAATTTTGCTGCTGTACTAGTTCCTGTAATTTTTTTGCGTCGGTAACAAGTTTAACATTTTTGTGTCTTCTTTTGTTTTCCAATGTTTTTCCAAATATCGCATTATTCATTAATTTAAAGAAATCTTTTTGAAAGTCTGATGTAGCTGCTGCTCTTCTGATGGTATTTGAATCAATGTAGGGTTTCAACCAGCATGATTGAGAAAATTCCAAAACTCTATTAATTTTTGTTAGACGTAGTCCTAATTCGATAGCTTGTTGAACCACCCAAAAGTGAGCCACGTAGCGTTGTTTATTATTTAATGTCATCATTAATTTGGGGTGTTTTCCAATTGGTGAAATTTCTGTTTTAGCAAGAAGTGGAAGGTCATAACGAAGATCATGTAAATTTTCTGGGTATTCAAAATCGCAATCCAAAATATATCCAGTGTCACCATGTTTCGGAATTTGTAAAATATCGCCAATAGAGTCGGGATTAATCCATTTAAAGTTATCAAAAGGAAGTGGGTTTGACATTGCCCATCCGTACAGGTTATTTGCATCGAAATATCCTAAATAGGTTGACGGTTTGGTTTCATCGTAATCGGGTAGGTATTTGTTGTTGGCTTTGACATGTCTGGTAACACTTTGGGTCAATCCGCCTCTTACTCCAGCTTCAACCATTAAAACCATGTCAATGTCTGTTAAAAGTTGGAGTTTGCATTTTGTTTCTTTTAACATGGCTTGCCAAGCTAATCCTGGTGAAGTATACGAATGTAGAGGGTCCAAACCGTATGCAGCAAAACAGGTGTTTCGGAATTCTTCCATTACATCACAAAGAAGAGTTACATCTAGTTTGACATAAAAGTCCGAGTAATCTCCTAAGGTCTTCATATCTAACTCGTTCCATACTCGACGTGCGTGTTGATAGTCCTCAAGTGATATTTCCGAATCATTAAGTTTGTTTTTGAAGTGTTCTGGTGAAGGTAGTGATGTTTCATCAAATCTATGCAGTCCATCGATGTAATCATAGGGGAAGACTCCTTTTCGAAGAACCAAATCCATTTTACTATTGGGTACAATTTTGCTTGTTTCTATCAAATCTGTTCTTCTTAGATTTTCAGATAATTTCATGAGGCTTGAAGGCATAAATCTAAATGAATCAACAAACCTTAATTTAATTTTACCCACCTTTTTTGAAAAGCTTATAAATTTTTCCATTGTAGTAGCCAAAACGTCTATTGCTCCATTATCTCTTCCTAGTTCGGGGATTATGAAGTGCGAATCATAACCACTCAGATTGTGCAGAACTACGGGGATAAAATATGGTAGTTTGTAGTTCAAGTTGCAAGCGTTACAGGCTGCACCTCTGTACGCTCCCGTAAGATGATCGTGGTCACGAACTTTAACGTTATCCAGTGTAAAGGTGTTATTACACAAATAACACGTTGTTGTTGAATCATAATGTTGAAGTTCTTCTTCTTCCATAGGTGACATGGGTACTTTTGTTCCATACAGTTCTTCTACCTTTGCAGCTATGTCATACAAATCATCGACAAAGTATTTGGATGCTTCTTCACCGCGATAAATCTTTGGAGAAGATGATAGTCCATATTTTTGAAGATGGTCTTCAGTCAACGTGGATTTAATTAGTATGCAATAACTGTTTGGTGAATGAAGTTGGTATTTGCTTCTTCTTGTAACGTCCTCTTCTTGTTGTTCAAGCGGATGTAAAGAAGACTCGAAATCAGCGTAAACAACAACAGGTACACGGTATTGTTGTATTACTTTGTCAAATTTTATCTGCGCTCTGCTAGGATGCGGCAATTTAATTCTTACTTCATAGTTTCCATTACATAACCGCTGGTGTTCTACTAACCAATCAGACCCTCCCCTTCTTAGTTCTTTGTTCACGTGAAAAAAACATCTTTTGCAAATCGTCATCTTTCTTTTATGCTTAGATAATTGATTAGAAACAAGACTTTCAAATTTTTTGATATACACAAAGTGTGAAATATCACCTTTAGTAATTAATAACAAATCGGTATGAACTCTGCGCTCATTTGGTGTTATACGCAAGGGGTACAAATTGTTTGTCGAATCCAATCCGAAGAGGTTGACAGAAGCTGAAGGATTTTGTTTTTCAAATTTTGAAACGTCTGTTATAGCAACAGGGTAAGTCATCCCTTGGAAATTATATCTATGTTGTACTTCTTCATAATAGTGACTTGGTCTTTCCGGATGAATTGTTACATATTTGGCCAACATAGCATATTTAAAACACTCAGTATCTTGATTTTGTACGTTGACGCAGGATAAGGTATTTCTAATCTTTGTTGGTAGAGGAATGTAGCTACTTCCTCGAATTCCATAGCCGTGTTTGTGTACTCTTAAGTCTAGCCCTGTGATGCTTAACAAATTCCATCCAGAGCCTCTTCCTTCATGTTCTTGTATTTTAGTCATTAGCTCTTCAAAACATTCAGATACAATTGAATCAATATCTGACGAAAACATAATAGTTCGGTTTTTTGTTAAAAACCCTCTCGGTGAAGTTTCATTTTGAATGTTTGTAAATAAAGCATCCATTAATAGTCCAAATTTAATAAAATTTAATCTTTTTAATTCATTTTGCAAAGTGTTGCTTACCAATCCTTTTGCGTTATTTAAAAACTCTTCGAGTTGTAATTTTGCATTGTCAATTTTGAAGTGGGTTACTACATTACCCGGAAGTGCTCGGGCATGTAGTTCTACATTTACTGCTGTTGATGCTGAAGGACGGTGAAGTGTAGACAGAGCATGCGTAGAAGTCGATGCAGCTGATGATGTTGAAGGATGATGAAGTGTAGACAGAACAGGCGTAGAAGTCGATGCAGATGATGATGTTGAAGGACGGTGAAGTGTAGACATAGCAGAGGTAGAAGTCGATGTTGATGGTGCATATTGAATAACACTAGGTCTGGAATTTTGGTGTTGAGCTAACATTTGATCTATTTCTTTCAATTCTTCTTCTTCATATTCATCATTTTGGTTTTTGTTATGTTTCAGTTCTTTATGTATCATTAAAATAAATAAATTCATCCTTAAATGAAGACTTGCAAATATCGCAGCGATGCATAATGTAGGTGCGATCTCCACAAGGGTCAAGGCAATAATGAACAACACTGCAAATACCCCTCTATTTATACCCTAGCAAAAGTAATGGGGGTACGTATTACGTTAAGTTTACTATTTTTTTTTTTTTTTTTTTTTTTTGCATTTTATATTTACTATTGTAGCTGGAGGCTACAAATTTCTGTATTTAGGTCAAGGTCATTGAACAAATTTACCAAAACGGGGAATAGAGCAGTAAATGATTTTATATTAAACCATAAACTGATCTATTCCCCGCTCTGTATTTAACTAAGACAATTTTCTCCAACAGAAACATTTGATAAATTTTAAACTCGGATGTGAAGTTGGATTGTACACATTGCATCTTGATCAACTAAAAATTTCATAAAACAATAGGGATCTTCAGTTGTAGATTCATCTTTAACATATTCAATAGTCAACATTGCCGAACGAAGATCTTGTGGAATTACGTCGACTTTTATGAGATGTAAGTTTTATCACATCATCGATATCGATGAGGGGAAAGCTGTAGCAAACGGAGTTTCCTGGTGGGTTCATCATGTCTATATGATAAATATACACTGTATAAGTATAAGTTACCCCACTTTTTTAATCATGTAAATGGGTCAAGGTCATACAACGATATTACCAAAACGGGGAATAGAGCAGTAAGTGATTCTCACTATAACCACAAACTGATCTATTCCCCGCTTTGTATTTAAAGTAAACTATTTGAAGACAACAAAAACTTATTCAGATTCTTCCGATGATAATGATGATGATGAGCTCATATCACTAAATAAGCGACGACGAACACAAAAGTTCCCTGTGACTGGATCTAGAACTACATCATCGATATTAATACTGCTTGGAGGGGTTTCACTATCAACAAGGTCCATTTCCTCCAAGCAAAGCAACTGATGATGAAATTCCGGTTCATTATTATCGACATCGTCGTCGTCAGTCAACAGCTCCAACAGCTCCATCTCTCCAAGATATGGTTCACTGCTAGCAAACTCACTCAGTAGTTCAAGATCACTAAATAGTTCACCTTCCATCTCTGAATCGTCTTCGTCTTCATCTTCGTTTAAATTTAATGGAATATTTTTAATCAATTCTAGTATAGTCTTCTTAGAAGGGAAAATGTTATCTCTAGGCGACATGATTCCAAGTAGCAGACTGATTTACCACTAATACGAAACCACCTTTTATACATGATTTCGGTGGTGGTGGGGGTAAGTGTTGAAAGTGCAAGTGGTAGGGAAAAGTGATAGGGAAGAGGTATTATTGTAACACAAATGATTAAGTCCTGTAAGTGGGTCAAGGTCACCTTATCCTATTACCAGAACGGGGAATAGAGCAGTAAGAGATTCTTATTCAAACCTCAAACTGATCTATTCCCCGTTCTGTATCCCCCCCCCCTTTGGCGTTTTATTTAGTTTATGAGGTTGTGTAATAAAGGCACAGTGTGTAGCCTTCTTGTAATAATTGGAAAATTTTTTTCTTCAAAGGGATTGGTTTTACATCTATTTTTACTTCTTCTGTTCCACGAATACCCAATCCTTTGACCTGAACATGTTGGTACTCCGTTAACAGTTGGTAAACACGCTGGATAAAAGTATCCGCTTTAGCAGTAGAGTCAATATAGTGGAGGTATACCATGGTAGGTGCTCTCTTGACGCAATTCAGAACCAAAGTGATAATTGTCTCTGTAACATCGGGCTTATATACCCATCGTTTTTTTTGTTTTTTTTTTTTTTTTGCTTTAATTACAGGTTTGGAACAATATAAAATGTTATATTAATGTTCCATCCTTTATCGACTAACCTTACCATATTACCAAAGATTTTATATAACTTTCTACTGTAGTTTGTTTCAAATGCTTCATTTTCACTACTATAAACTTCACCTGTTGGTCTCCACATGTACAATTGACAACTAACCTCTATATCAAGATACCGTAGCAGTAATCTCCTTACAGCAAGCACCTGATCAATGTTTTCGACCCGTCTGCTAACTATTATAGTTGCTGCAGAGATAGAAGTAGTGGATGCATTCATTTTCAGCAGAGTACTAATTTTTACCAGCGATGGAGAACCTCCTTTATACTTAGTTTAGGTAGTGGTGGGGGTTAGGAAAAGATATTGTTGTGAGAAATAAGAAGATCTTTCATTATTTTTTATCAAACGAATATTTTCTAAGTCCCAAGGTCATTTACACCAGTTGCCAGAACGGGGAATAGAGCAGTAAGTGGTTCTCACTTGGACCGCAAACTGATCTATTCCCCGCTCTGTATTTTAAAGTAAACAATAACTCTTCTCACTATTGAGCAGCCTTTGTTCTTTGAAGCTCAAGTTCTAAGTCTGCAACCAGGCGAAAGTCTGCATCATGCTCCTCCCATTGTTCAGGAGAACGCGGTTGACCACACCACTTAGTAAAGGCGTACCTCATCGCCTCATTGTACTCCTCCAGGATAACATGATAGGGTCTTGGTTGTTGCGTTGTAGACTGCATCGGTGATGTAGTTTGTTGCGGTTGAGACTGAGCACCATTTTCTGCAACCTTATTAATTTTATAAACCTCAGTCATTTCAGCAGCCTCAACAATCGCGTACAACTCCTCTTCGCTAATTTTCTTTCCCCATGTGTTGCTGTTGACGCTCATGACGATACAACTAATAATTATATTCCGAATCTCTCGCTTAAATACCCGCTTACCCCCTCCCCTCTTTACTGTTGAATAATGTCTTTAATATAATATTTCTCCTTTTTCCATTTAAGTTTTATCTTTGACTTAGTGCAATATATCTAAGTCCGTTATTTAGGTCAAGGTCGTTGTAGCATTGTAAAAAAAAAGGTGTGGACAACCTATTTACACTCTGCATCATATGCTACAAATTGTAAATAGATTGTCCACACTTTTTTTTTTAATTTGGAAAAGACTATTTTTAATTTGGAATACTCTTTTTAATCTTTTTTTATTTTAAATGTTTTCCACACACTGAAACCTGTATCATTTCGAATTAAATAGTTCTGTTTGGTAAGTTCTTTGACGTGGAGGTCCATGCCTCTAGGCAACTCTACATAGTACAATTTACCTTCACATTGAACCACCACCTTTGCAAAGCCCTTTGATTTAACAAAAAAGTATCGTTTATTTCTACAAAGCCTATTAATTCGAATTTTGGTTGGTCTCACTGTTGGATGGGGTGTAGAAAGAGAAACGGTGCCCTTGTGATTTTGTTTTAAATGTGATCTGCATACTTCTTCATTTAAAGCACAAGACTTAGCACAACGTTCCCCTTTCCTTGCACCTTTTTTAAAACTGTAGCTGCATCTTGGTGCAGGAAGTATAGACTGCCTTCTCAAGGTGTTTAATTGTTGAAATTTCTCTGAAGGAGATTCGTTGTTAATACAGATCACTGAAGGACGGGAAAGGACACTTACAGAAGGTGTAGAAGGTTTGGTAGGAGAAGAAGAATGTAGACTTGCAGATGGTGTTGAAGAGCCTGGTGTAGAAGGTGGAAGAATGCTTGCCAGCGCCTGCTGAAGAAGCGAAGGAGCTGGTGAAGCCAAAGATGGTGCAGTTGTTTGCTCATCCTTCCTCGGTGATGGAGAAGGTGAGCGAGAAGTAGCCGAAGAAGATGAAGACGACGAAGACGATGAAGAAGATGAAGAAGATGAAGAAGCGGACGGGGGAGCAACGAGGTTTTCTTGAAGTGGTTGCGGTCGTGGTGCAGGCTCCTCAGGAACAATGCATGATAATATTAACGCCTGCCGAAGGATGGAAGGAGCTGGCGGAGCAGATGACGGAGCAGGTGAAGAGTGCTCAACCTTCCTCGGCAAAAGTTGCTTCCTACGGTCAGACATCTCGGGAACTGAACTGCACTCGTGATGTGTAAGCAGCAGAATGATTTTACCACTGGTGAAAACCCTCCTTTTATACCCAGTTGTAGAGGGGGGGGGGCTTTAGAGGTTAGGGAAGGAATATTGTTGTAATGTTTTACTAAACGAAAATTTTCTAAGTCCCGAAGTGGGTCAAGGTCATCTGAACATGTTGCCAAAACGGGGAATAGAGCAGTAAGTGATTCTCACTTGGACCACAAACTGCTCTATTCCCCGCTCTGTATTAGGAGAAGAGGACTAGCTTAAAGCTCGCAATTATAGGCAAATAAACCTGATAACGGAACACTAACCTCTCCCCCGAAAAATTATTCACCCAACACACAAACGATATAGTCAGTTAACAACAGTCGCGCACTCTGAAACCGCAAGGACGTTCAACACTGTGTAGGCGTCAGAGTACTACGAACCGAAGTACAATAATACTTGACCAAGGTCCCCTTAAGTTTATTTCCCCGATGATGTATCCTCCAAGATAAGCAAAATGGTCAGTTAACAACAGTCGCGCACTCTGAAACCGCAAGGACGTTCATCACTGTGTAGGCGTCAGAGTTTTACGAACCGAAGTACAATAATTACCTGACCAAGGTCCCCTTAAATTTAACCAAAAATAAGCAAACTGACTGAATCTGTTTCTCGTGAGTAAGGGTTAAGATAGGTAAAGTCATCCGGTTTGCGCGCCGTAATGACTTAAGGTCGGTTTTCGTGCCATACCTTTTTGTAAGGGGTTAGGAAAGGTGTTTATTTGAGAAACATAATCCCCCCTGAGATATTTAAAGACATAAGGTCGGTTTTCGTGCCATACCTTTTTGAATGGGAGCGTGAAAGAAAAGTACATATTTCATTAGTAAATAAAAAACACTTCAAAAACACTTTAAAACCAACACCAAACTAACTACAGTTAAACTAACTACATTTACTAGCAGCAAACTACAAGCGTTATTCTAACATGCTTAATAATACACAAACATGCCTTAAGCTAAGGTAGCATCTCTAATATATAGTGGTACCAACTCTATACTAGAGATACTATTGCGGACAGCGCGGGCAAACAGCTAGCTAGGCTGTCGGCCTGCGACTGCGAACCCTCTGCGGGCTGCTCCCGCTTTTATAGGAATATATCGGGGGGGGGGGCTTCGACAGTAGTTTGTTCTAACGCTGTATAGCACACTTTGAATTGCTCCAAGTCCGGTAACTGGGTCAAGGACACGTTAAAATATTTTGTAAAATAGCAAAGGTGTTACCTTTGCTATTTTACTTTGGAAGAAATCTGTACTACGTTTAAACAAGGGAGACTGTTATCCGTTTTACGCAAAACTCCTTGCACGATCTTTTGATAAAATGGAAAAGATTAATGCCGGAGGGCGATTCCCATTCCACCAAAATACAATGCATATCATTTCTATGCAACGGTCTCAGCTCTATTTTTACTTTTAATTTAATGCCTCGAAACTCATAAGTAAGGATGGACAGAAAGGCTTCTGAAATAGCAAGCTTGGATGGAACAAGCCAAGTGTTTACACCTACAGCTTCCATAGCGATATGATGATTTTTACCACGCTGTTGCAGTATATATTAAATTTCCCCTTCCATAAATTTTGTGCTAAAACGTGGTTGTGTACATTGAATGTTTCTTGAATATTTTCTAAGTCCTAATCTAGGTCAAGGACACGTTGAAGATAAAAGCATTAAGTGTTAAGCAAACTACAAAACATTAAATGTTAAGGAAACACATTCCATCTACAATGTTATTATAAAGCATCAAAATATGGTCAGTTTACAACAGTCGTGCACTCTGAAACCGCAAGGACGTTCATCACTGTGTAGGCTTCAGAATACTACGAACCGAAGTACAATAATCCCCTGACCAAGATCCCCTTAAATATATTTAACTACACATGCAAATGCGCATGGTCTCTCAATTGCGCGTTGGGCCCACACACACTCAAGAGACCTACGCTGCAGCAGGCACTGCAACCCAGTGGGACGTTCATCCTAAAGGGCGGCAGGCTACTGCGCGGAGACGCTCGAAATCTCGGCTTATATAGACGAAAAATGGGAAATAGGGATATTTAGGGGAAAACGGGATAAGGGATAACCCTACTTCGTTGCGGGATTTTGTCGGGAATTTGTCCCTTTCTGCTAAAAAGTTTATCCCTCGACCTTGACCTTGAACTTGACCCAAAGGGGGGGGGGGCTTGAACTTGGCCGGGGGGGGGGCTTGAACTTGGCCGGGGGGGGGCTTGAACTTGGCCGGGGGGGGGGCGGCTTGAACTTGGCCGGGGGGGGGGGGCTTGAACTTGGCCGGGGGGGGGGGGGCGGATGTAAACCGGTTCTAATTAGTACCCAGCTTTCTATCTATATATTGATAGGGCAAGGTTATCCTTTGCGACCTGCTTTACTTTGTCTGGCACCTCATTCCAGCTTTGGTTCTCAGCCAGTATACACGTGCTCTATTCATTTTCCCTTCCATCCAACAACACCATGTCTTCTCCTCTGACTCCCGAAAAACTTCAACGTTTGAAGGAGTCCTTGAAGAAGTCGACGGAAAGAAGAAGCGGATTTAAGAAACCTTCAGCTTTTAAGTCTGCTCTTAGACGTGATTTTCGGTGTCACCCATTATATTTTCACCAGCGACCCTCAACTCAGCCTCAGCCTTCTACGTCCACAGCTCGACCTTCAACTCCACCACTAACTGTAGATGAGGTGATGGAGCGGACAAGAGTGATGGGGATCAATGATTTGGTGACGCCGATCGACACCTCCAAGGCCGAGTTCCGGAATCTGAAGCGGATGACGGAGTACAAGTTTGTGGCTAGGAACGGGGACCACGTGTTCCTCTTCCAACACACCGACCACTACGTCGAGGTGCGTCTGCCGCAGACTTGTCCACCACCACCCCCTCTGATAAACGACACCCAGGAGTTGTACTTCATGAGACAAGATGGGAGGGTAAAGTGGGTTTTAAAAAATAAAGTTTAAATTAAGCAGCGATCCCTAGACCAACCATTCCTAACCAAACCATCCCTCAGCACGCAAACGGTCCTTTTCAGGACCACCCTAAGCATTTCAAGTTAGGGACTTGGCCTGTACATAGGCAGGAGACTGTTAGTCTTATGTTTGTGTGCAGCCCACTTTGTGAAAATTTCTAAGTCCCAAGGTCCTTGAACATGACCCAAAAAAGGGGGGGGGGTACAAAGTTTGTGCAAAGTATGTCATGTGGGTACTCAAATTAAACGGATTGATCAGACGAACAAGTTGGTGCAAACAGAATGCAGATCCGACCAAGGGTATAGCAGCAACAGCGAAAAAACAACTATTTTCAAGGACAAACCTAAATAACTTCTTTATTTACGGTTTAAAGTATATTAAGTGGGTACTCAAATTACGCGGATTGATCAGACGAACAAGTTAGTGCAAACAGAATTCAGATCTGACAACGGGTATAGCAGCAACAGCGAAAAAACACCTATTTTCAAGGACAAACCTAAATAACTTCTTTGTTTTTAGTTCAAAGTATAACATGTGGGTACTTCAATTACGCGGCTTGCCAAGACAAACAAGAAGGTGCAATCTAAATTTAAATCTAACCAACAGTATAGCATCTGTAGCGTAAAACGATGGTTTGAAGGACAAGGTAACGTTGTGGTGAGGGTTAGGTGCCTATCATACACGATAACGCTCCATCATTATTCTTCCAGCTCTTGACGGATGAACATCTACCTAGAGGATCTGAAAAATGTCGCAGTTTTACAGGAACATGAGGAAGGTGACCTTCAGTAGTCCCCTTGACACTACTTTCTACTTCCCTGACAATGAAGACAGAAGGTCTACACTTTTAGTGGACAATGAGCGGTTTCGTCGAAGAATAATCGAGGTTGAAACACTTTTAGCTAGTTGTTTGCTTCGCAAAAAGAACCATATGAATACATGCACCGGTTTAGATCATAGTAGCTGTTATACTTATACAGCGTTGAAGCGCAAACATTATTGAAGTTTTTCGTTACGGAGCTAAGGTCTTGACAGTCTAAGAGCTAAACCCTAACTAACACATGTAAACTAGTTATTGTGCGATGTAAAACTTGGTGGGGAGACTGGTGTAGTGGGGGGACTGGTGTAGTGGGGGGACTACCATATGCCGCACACTTGCCACCTGCCGCCTGCCACCTCCCACCAACCATCTGCTTCGTTCTACTACACTTTTACCCCCACCATTTTGTTTGATACCAGAACGCTAGCTAGCGAATAGTCAGTACACCTCCGGCTCTCGACCGGTGAACATCGAGCTCTCCGAGACGCTCTTCACAAAATAACAATATCATTTCACTCAAGGTCTGATAGATGTTTCTATTTCATTGCCGTCACGTATTATTTCCTCCTGACAGCAATGAAATGCAAACACCTAACAGAACAGATAGGTGTCAAAAACACAACATGGACTCTGCGCAGGGATCGAAGTATCTACCGTCTTTCTTCAGAAAGCGAAGTGATGGCCGCAACTCGTCCGGATCAACAACATCGATGACAACCAACAACGGGGAACTATTGTAAACATGAATTATTGTAAATAAAGTAATATTTGTAATATGAATTATTGTAAATAAAATAAAGTAATATTTGTATTAGTACTACCTCGCACTCGTATCATTCGATTGCTTCATTCGATAATTTTCATTCGATATTTTATCGAATTAAAACTATCGAATCACAATCGGATTTTACGCGTGCGAGGTAGTACTTTTTTAAAAATTACCTCCCCGTGACCTTGAACTTTGAACTTTAACTCATTTCGTCACAAAACCGCCTACGTCACTGGCTCAGCCCCAGATGACGTCTTTCATGACTCAGCGCATCCGGTCACGTGACCGGATGACGTCACTTCCGGCGCAAAACCCGCAAACCCACACTACTGAGCAAAACCTGGCTTTCACAACGGTACGCTTTTTAAACCAAGAGTACAGAGTGACCCCAGATCACATAGAGCTCATTGGATGATATTAGTCTTGTTGGTCAACCCTTTCTAGCTCAGGACATATAGGATATCACCGTTCCTATGGATACTCCTATGGAGATCCGGCGGATGCCATATCTCTAAGATGTCCTTTTTACGGCATTTATGGATGTCCAGAGGATATCCTCCAATATGTAAAACACATTATTTTTAGAAAATATTTTACTGTCGGTACAAGTAACTTTATTATATGTTCTAACTGTCAGTGAAAATTCGTATAAATATTTTATATGGACTATTGTTAAAACGTATGTAAAGGTTTTGTTACAAAGATTTACTAAATAAGAAAAGTTATTTGTCTGGACGTTTACTGAATAAGTAATTTATTTTAACAACGTTCATTTAATTTTTCCATCTTAATTTTGTTTGTTGTCTTTGGGAAGTTTTTGGAAGTCCATATAGGATGGGTCATCCGTAATATCAGACATGGACATCCGTTGGACATATCTGTGCTGATGTATATTGACTGTAGAAGAGCTCATCCAGGCCTTGGCAAATAAGAAGTGTATACACGCCAAGATTGTACTTTGTCCTGTTCAGTACAGGCGCTTTTATATTGTTTTAGCTGTTTGGACGACAAATAATGTATGATATAAAAGAAAAAGATCAAACATTTGAAGGAAAATAATAAAAAAAAATACCTTGAATAAAAATTAAGTTTTGGATTTTATTCGTAATCCTTAAAAGTGAGTATATTTCATATTTTGTATTGACCTGGAATTCGTATAAATTTGTCATTGCGTATACATATGTGCATGCTATCATGCAGTTTTCAAAATGTAATTTAGTGAATGTAGTGTTTTGATCCTATTGCACTGTAATGTATAACACACAATCCTATTGAAATAAAGGGGCCCAAAATCCCTTCAATTATTAACTTTTATGTTCGCACACTAGGTAACAGCGGAAGAACTAGTGACAATGCGGTGTCCAGGACCTCTGGAGGGAGAGTCAAGTCAAATTCGTGGAGGCGGTGGCAGTGTGACTGTCTAAAAAGAGCGCGGGTGTGGTCGTGTGTATCGGCGGCAAGGGCGGTATGTGAGCTCCTGAGAGCCAGTCGTAGGTGTGGGACGTGTCGAAAAGTAGGGAAATATTAAATTATATTCATAAAATATAATGAGTGTTATAGAGCTTTTTTTGTGGATAATAAGTCAGTTTGGAGTTATAAACACACGTTGCTACTGTAATCTATCCACCCAACGAAGACCAACCCCAGTACCAGAACCAGCTACCCCCATGTCAGGCCATAGAGGACGTGACAAATGTTGAGGAGCAGCGTGCCGGGTATCCTGAGGTGTTTTAAGCCAGAGAGGGATACCGATCAGTTCCAAATTATTGTTTGTAGACGGTACTTAGGCTTGGCGTAATACTTATGAATGAATTAATCATAGTTAAAGCTTCACTTTTTCTCGGAGAATAACATGAGTGTAAGAGAAAATAGACTAACTGCAGGAGTTAGTTTATAATAAGCGCTCTAATTGTGCTTGTTGGTGACACTGTTCCTATACAAAAAATTGTACATACTTTCGCTAATAGCCTGTTCCTAACAGTAACTACAATCAGCTGCCAACTCACCAGATGGCAAGCTGGCTGACTTAAAAACTTAAACATAACCTCCCGCTTCCCGCCAACCTAGCAAAAACGTTCTTATTCCTATTCCTCAAGTTTCAATCAAGAATAGAGTGAATCCCGCCATTTTCTTAATTGTATTTATTTTGATTTAGATCTTCTTAACTATCAAGGTTTGCAGCTTTCGTATAGTTTTTTAGTGAAATTGTAAGTAATTTAACTAAAATGGCAGTCCAGCCCTCTGTTGCTGAGTATTTTAACAGTCGCAAAAGACCTGCTGTTGATGATCCACGTAAAGCTCTTAAAGCGTCTAAAGTTTTAGTGTTGGATGATACTGTTCTTTCACAAAAACCCGAGAAGTCAAATTCAGTTCAAAATTCATTTGTGAAAAAGCTAGTTTTCAAGAGCAAAGAGATCAATATTTTACCGAATAAAATCAAAAGCGTGTCTGGTACTAAATCTGTTGCAAGCAAAAGCAAGGGGAATAAGAAACCCCAGAAGAATGATTCTTCACAGTTGGATATCAGGAAAACTTTGTTCAAGCCCGCTAATAAGAATACGGCAGATGATCATTATGCTACAACTGCAGATTCAACTCTCAGCAAACCACAATCTAAGGTAAGTTTTTTCGTAGATGATATTTTGACTAAGTTACCGGTTACCAAAACAGCTTAGGCCCCAAGTCCTAGCAAGGGGGGCATGCGGGGACAAACATCAAACCTCAAAAATAATTCCATACATTCATCTTTCTACTAAAATAATTTCTGCATTAGGCCTATCCAACTGGTCATAAAATGGTAGAAACATAATTTTTTATTTTGCATGGATAGTCCACAACAAATTACAGGAATAGTAACAGTTTCCGAGAACTCCCAAACATATCGGCACAGGTGCACATCCAATACCTACCTATCGTTTGTTCATGCAGTGAGATTTGCGAGCAGTTTGTTAACGAGTCATTGTTTGCTTACCAATACTTTCTTACTCTACAACTTGTTCACTGAAGGTTTTTTTTTCATCCTTTCCTACGTTAACCAAAGAAGCTTTTCAGAATATTTCCGGGCTTATTTTAGAAATTTAAAATGGTTTAAAACATTTTTAATTTTAATAATAATTAATACAGTATGATTATGATATAAGTTAAAGCGCGGAATGATGTAAGGATTTTACACTTCTGTGACCCATCTATTGATCTGTGGCCCTCATTAAGTCAAAAGTCTGTGGAAAATCACCTTGATAAGTCGAACCTCGATATTTCGAAATATTCGACAACTCAAATTTTTTCTGTTCCCCCCTGAGGTTCGAGTTTATCAAGGTTCCACTCCTAATTTATTTGATACAAATACCTCATGCCCGTACCTGTACAGTCGTGTAAACTTAGGTCAACAAACGTGATGGCCCTAAGTTGATAAAATAGTTAAATGATGAGAGAGGTTATAATTCAATGAAGTTTCTTGAAGTTACATCGCGACCATAGTTGATGTTATTCTTTACACAATTCAGCAAATTTGTAAGTTTAGCCTTTAGATTGGAACAGTGTCCACTGTAAATTGGCACATCACCTATGTTTACGCCAATCTTTATAGCAATAGTCAGCAGCCTTTACACAAGCTGGTACTGTAGTAAGTGTGTAGAGGAGATAGACTCAAACTCATGCTTATTACTCATGCTTAACCCATTGCTCTTGGCTTTCTTCGATGTTTCCTACAGCACGTAGCCAACAAAAATTCAATAATTTCAATAAATTTGTTGATTGTTCAACCAAAAATTTAATTGGTGGTAATATTTTAAAAGAACAATGTTCACTCTAATAGTACTTATTTGCCTAGGAGTTCTTCCACATTTCCGCTGATGTATCCCATGGTGGAAATTAAACATCCGTGTTAACTAAATTTATTGGTTATATGCACAGTGCACAGGCCCCTGTATGGAAGCTAATTCTGCCAGAAGGTTATGGCTTTAATAGTTGGACTCAATTCAGAACAAGTTATTTCCTTTTATGTTATGTAATTTTATTATAAGCTTAGCCTAATAAAGTCTTTGGATTATTGTCAATTTCGCAAAAGTTTTCAACCATTGCCATTTAACTTACTGTAATGTATTAACTTATAGGATGAAACTACAATTGAAGTGCCAGATGCTGGAAGACCTCACACTCCCACTGTGCCTTTCCATATCAGAGGAGCACTCTCTCCTTCTAAAAATAAAAAGCTGGAACCAACAGATGAGAAAGAGGTGATGGAAAAAGAAAAAGAGGGTCCTATGAAAACTCTGGAAGCCTCAACATCAAAATCTAGGAAGGTTTGTTTAAAATCTTCATGTTTATTAGGCCATGTTATAAAATTTATTATGCTCAGTAAGTTATTGACCACACAACATTTTACTTCTAATAATTCAATAATTAATGGCCTAAGTTTTTTAATTTCAGTTTCGTCCATTTAAAAGTATCAATCGTTTCCTAGTGTCACAGGGAAGTCAATGTAGAATCCAATATATCCAATGTATTGTGTAGATATCACTGTTCTCAATAAAACCCTGTTTTTGAGTCCAAGATGGTATTATCTTTCATTGTAAGTAGGGGTGTGCGAGTAGTAGTATTTTTAATCGAGTCGAGTCGAGTCGAGTAGTGCCAATTATTTTTGAGTTTCGAGTATTTTCGAGCGAGTATTTGCCATCAGTTAGTAGTTTAAATTAGAGTAATGGGATTTGAATACCACCCTGGATTTGATCTTCTAAACATGGTTTCTAATTAATACATGAGTAGCAATAAGTTTTAGCCAGTACAATCAAACTGGATTACATATTGACAAACAAAAAGCGGTTCCTTTGACATTCGTTTCCGACCGATAAAATGCGGTCCGGTTGTCAATTGGTTAATATCACCTGCTCCAAACATCTCCTATAATCAATCTTAGTTGACGAAATCGTTAGTTACGGCCGATATTAAGTGGCCCGGTCGCCACTTTTGCCGATATTATGTTTTCCGTTGTCATTTACGGCTGAAATTACGCGGTCCGATCGTCATTTTCGGCCGTTTTTATGCGATGTGATCGCCTTGTGCGGCCGTTACTACTCGTTTTAGCCGGTCGCAATCGTTAGCAATCGTCATTTTCGGCCGATTTCACATGAACCGATGCTTTTTGCGGCCGTTACTACGCGTTTTGGCCGGTCGCAATCGTTAGAGATCGTACGGAAATCGGCAGGAAATACTCGCTCGAACTTTCGAGTATTTTTCAAAACTTAAGTCGAGCTCGAGTATTAAAAAACTCGGCCGAAAACTCAAAGTTTCGAGTACTCGCACATCCCTAATTGTAAGGTAGATACTCCTTTCTTTGTTTAAAGGAAATTACAATGAAAACTACAGATTTGTTTAGGCTTAAGCCTGCTGGTATTTCCAATACAGTGCAGATGTGTGTTTAACTTTGCAGGAGCTGAATTTGGGGAACATTAAAGCTATGATGAGTCGTAGCTCTCGACTTGAAGAGATGAAAGCAGCTCTTAAAAGATTCAATGAAAATAAAGCTAAGTTGATTGAATCTGAGAAACCTTCTCTCGACATTTCTGAGCAAATTGAGTTGGACATTCCTGTTCCTGCCAGGTGAGATTTCATTTGATCAATGGTGCTTAATGTATTATATAGAGAACAAATTTGTAGCGCTATGTTCTTAGATCACAATAAATTTAGAAAAACAAGATTTTAGGGTTTTTTTCTAGGTAGGCCCTATATTACATTTTATGTGTCCAGTCCATGTTTTAGTTAGGGCCTATACACTACAAAAAGGTATGATTAGGGGTGTGCGATCAGTGATTTTTTAAATCGAGTCGAGTCGAGTGGTGCTTATTGTCGAGTTTCGAGTATTTTCGAGCGAGTATTTGCCATCAGTTTGTAGTTTCAAATAGTGTAATGAGATTTGGATACCACCCTAGATTTGATAATCCAAACATGGTTTCTAACTATGAGTAGCAATACAAAGTTTTGCCCAGTACAATATTAAACTGGATTACGTATTGACAAACAAAACACGGTTTGACATTTGTTTTCAACCGATAAAACACGGTCCAGTTGTCATTTGGCCAATATCACCTGGTCCAGCCATCGCTTATAATCAATATTAGATGACGAAATCATTAGTTCCGGCCGATATCAAGTGACCTGGTCGCCTCCTTTGCTGATTTTATATATACCGTCGTAATTTTTGGACGGTATTATGTTTTCCATCGTCATTTACGGCCGAAATTTCACAGTCCGATCGTCATTTTCGGCCTATTTTACGTGATGTGATCACCTTTTGCGGCCGTTATTAAGCGTTTTGGCCGTTCGTAATTGTTAGCCATAGTCCGGAAAATCGGCGGGAAAAACTCACTTGAACTTTTGAGTATTTTTCAAAACTTCGAGTATTAAAATACTCGGCCTAAAACTCAAAGTTTCAAGTACTCGCACACCCCTAGTTTTTACGTGTTTTTGTGAAGTGTTTATGATGTCACCTTATGAGACCTAGGCCTATTTTAATTTAGCTTGGTCAATTTGTTGTAGTTTGTCAAATTGAGCTAGAGACGTTGAAGGGAACCATATCCAATCCTTCTGGGAAAACCCAACAACCTATTGTCATTACACTTACAAAATTTGGCACATATACTCTTTCCATAATGTAGTTAACCACTAAGAAAATATTTTAAGAAATTCCCATAGGGTTCCGCTGCACAGGGAGTGAAAGTTCCAATCCAGTGTTATTCTTATGGACATTCACTTTGGTTTGAGCTGATGAGAATTCAAATAGTTGATCATGATGCGTAGTACTTAGTTCCACGGTTTAATCACAGAATACAGCACACACCATAGATTTCATTCTCGGGTGAAAGCAGGTTACGATGGCAGCTAGGTGATTGTCAGTAGTCAAATCAGGGTGTCCTACCGGTCACGGAAGTCACAAAAGTCCCCGAAAAGTCACAGATTTTTGGATGAGGTCACGGAAGTCACCAAAAGTCACGGATTTTGATGCACAAGTCACAGAAAAATATCCAAGTCTAAATTAAATAATTACGAGAGTGAATCATTTATTATCAATTAATAATCGATGTTCACCCTAGTGCCAGTGACTTCACGATTATACCAATTTAAACTGCTGATTGTAGTATCAGTTGTCTGCGTTTTGACGGGACAAAATTATTGTACCCATCTATGTCTTATGTGCTGGCGTCTCAACAAAGCCGCAGCTCGTCGGTGATTAAACTGAAATAAACTCTGCAATGTAAAAAGCTGGGTAGACGTTAGCGATCCTGGTGCTTGGTAAAAGAAATGAGAGCGTTTGGGCAGATTTGTTTACTTTAGCGCCAATCAACAGTCGCCCAAACTGTTACGTCAGAAGACTGTTTTTACGGACAGGCACCACGAGCGCTAGTGAAGCAGCCCATATCCTGTGCGACCGCAATATACCGCCCTACCTGCCTACCTGATATGATATTTTGCCAATTGCATCATCTCACTAACAACTCTCATCGTTGAGTGGTAGGATATGAAGGTTGCGAGAGTGTTAAAAAGCTTGCCAGAAAAAAACGTATTGCTTAAGCATTTGATTACATGGTAGTAAAAATCAAATTATTAAACATAAATAACACCAGAGATTTAATTATAATTGATTATTGACGTCTTTTATGATGTCCTAACATGATGTTGACCACAGCAGTTGTCGTTGGAAGAGCTGAACAGTATTGAGAGCGAATCGGTATTTGGAACAGACTGCCTCTTTAGGATTCAAGTCATTTAATTTTAAAACAAATAGTTTACTGAATTATGTAACGGAAACCTTTTTAAACATTGTGAGCGTTTGAAGAATTTAAGAAAGCTAATTTAAAATTATACGAACAAGTTTTGTGATCAATTAATACAAAATGTACTAATAAGGTTATAATTTTGTAGTCTGTTCGTTGATAATTTTATCGAGTTTGAACTTCTAAGCGATAAGTTTAGCAGTTGTTGTTCGCACGTGATTGTGATCGTGTGATTGTCACTGACGTCACTGTTAGTCTCGCGTGTGACTGTAAGTTACTTAGTATCAGTGATTTGTGGTTTTATGATTTAGTGGCTAGGTTTAAGAAAAAAGTGGAACTTCAATTTTAATTTTATTTTAATAGGAATTAGTTTGAGTCGAGTAGTTGCTAAACTGCTCCAATTATGCTGATCTAATTAATTTCTTACATCACCCCCATTTAAAATCACAAAGAAACATACCGCACAAAGAAAATAGTCATCATCATACCGCCAAGTCCTTGATACCGAATGAAAGTCAAGAGAATCGGGATTGATAGTATGGGATTCAATTTTAATGTTATTATAACAAAAATAATTTTCAGTTTTATCCATAATTAATTTAGGCCTAAAATAAAATGTGCTTTTTAGGTGATGTAATTAGCCTACAAGTTTTATTAAAATGGTATTTAACGCTTGTAGTAAAGCTGAGTACGAACTAGTATTCTTCCGTGTTTTGCTGCTAACAGGTTGTGATACCGTACTGCCGATGTGTATCACTTCTCTTCTTCCGATACTGTAAGTGTGTTCAGCTTCATGGTCATAATTAACCACTAGTATCAGGTATAAGCAGTATCGGATTATCTTAGAATTAAATTTGATGCACCAATAAAATCCTGTGTTTTCGTAAAATGCCTGGTGTTGGCAACTCTGACAGCTGTTTAGCTATCGATGTAAATAGAAACTTGTCCGCATTTTTAGGATAGGTGATCTGTAATGTATATTGTTTGTGATAGTGTGTGTATCAATCAAATAAGAAAGAATATAAAATTAAGTAAGATAAAATATAAGGACTTGTTTCCCACTTAAAGTCATGATAATAATTATTTATAAAATAGGCCTGTAATATCTGGTAGCCTAACCTAGATCAAAAATGGTGACCAGGCCTACCTACCTTAGTTTAACCCTAGGAGTGGCGATCCGCCGGTTTCCGGCGGATTTTTGTGTCGCCTATTGTGGCGACCGCCGGTTTCCGGCGGATTTTGACCGAAAATTTTGCAACGTAAATAAACCTCTATTAATCAACTCAAAAGTGAATAATATATATATCATTCGAAAGATAATATTCTGAACTTTCATTTTATTACATAAACAAACCCTGTAGCAGGTATATAACAATGTCACCGCGATTAGAAATCAAATGAATTTTAGGCGCGACACGATACTTGCAGCTGACACTTGGGAAATGTCAAAACATGACTTTTTTGAAATTACCCACCTCGGGTAATTTTCGTCGCACGATGTTGCGGGAAGTACCAATGCACAGCCAAGGAGTTATATTTCATTTTGGTATGGAGTTTTAGATCGATATATTGATTTGACAGATCATATGATTTTATAAACACAGATGATTTTGGTTCTTCTGTAAAATGGCGATCCGCCGGAAACCGGCGGATTGCAAAATCGAATATATATCCAGTGTAATGTTATATTTGCATGACATATAATATCTTATTTGAAAGAAGAAAGAATGACGAATAATTTGGTGTTGCGCGATGGCAGCACTGACTCCACCGTCAGCTGCTATGAGTTAATAATTATTACAAGGCTATTTCTAATAAAAATATTTTCCGAAGTGACTGCGTACACGTCCAATATAAGGGCAAATTCACTTCGCTACCGCTTAGGTTATGTTGGGTTAGGTTACGTTACGTTATGTTTCGTTAGGTTAGGATATGTTAGATTACGTTAGATTAGGTTAGGAGGTTTTATGGCTCTCAATTTGTTTTAAAAATCACAGGAAAAGTAACGTACGGTGCATAATTTGGAACGGACGTGAACAGTAGCGGCTCACGTCGGACGTGTACGTAGCCACTGCCAATATTTTCCATTCGAGAAATCGTGTTTGATATTTTCGTGTTTTATAACTATTATCAGTGAGTTATTACTAAATAATTTATTATTACGGAGTTTTTAGTGTAAGTGAAGTGTTTGTGTGTATATAACAGTAATCTTTATGCATTATATTATTCATAAATATTACTGAAGTGTGACAAATAGTGTTTATAAAGTGTTGTGTTTACTCCTACATAGGCCTAGTGAAATTTGCCAAATCCGCGACTGTTTAGTGCTACATAACACATATAAAAACAATAATTTACCCTAAGTGTTATACATTTTTATGTAGGTAATTGAATGTACTACAGCATGGTTATATTGGTTTGGGGGTAAAATATTTGGTCAAAAAGTTATATACTAAAAACTGTGAAATTTTTTTTTCCAAATACGCAAAAATTCCAAAACGTTATTTTATTTACATGTATTTATAAGTGACAATAATTTTTTACCATAAACCTATGACTTTTTTGGATTCCTTACTTCATTAGCTCTACAAATATATATATATCATTATTAGTATACATATATATTACATTACTTATTTACATCACAAACTAACACTGTACAGTTTACGCATTTTTTGGGTTTCCGTTTATTATTACATTATGCCCCAAAAAACTTATAAAAAAATTCTTTCCCCAACATGTTATATATTTATATGTAGGGAATTAGATTGTCTACAAAATGTATATAATGAATTTTCCATAAAAAATCTGTGGAAAAAATTTTACCCTGGCTGCGTTTGAAATTTCAAAAAAAAAAATCAAAATTTTCTTATTCTTTTCACTTACCGGAAAAAAAATGTCTAGATCTTTATTATTTTACTATTTCTAGAATCTCCTGTTCTTTCTGAACAAAATGAATATAAAGTTAACTTGTTTACTCTAACGGTTGAATTTATATGGATTTTTAAAAAAAGGTCTGCAAAATCGCCAAATTTAGCTAGCCACACTACGCGTTAACATGGCGCCACTCCTAGGGTTAATATAAACCAAGAAAAATCATTAATAATTCAAATTTATTGTTAAAAAAGGCAAAGGGAAATGAATAACAAGTCAACAATTTTATTTAAATACTAGCTGATGTACCTGTTCTTCGTACGAGTTTGAAAGGTTGATATCTTGAAACAGCTGTTCTTGCTTCTGCTGATTAAGCTGACAAATGGAAGTATCCTCAGCTGTTCGCATTACAGTTTCTGAATGATTACTTTCTTCTGAAATGTAAACATTGAAACTTAGGATGTTCACGGGGCGTAGCCCGAGGCGATTTTAAGGAAGTGAATAGGCCATGTGTTGCACGGGTTCAAGATCTACTTTTGTGTAAAGTTTCAGCCCAGTCAGTCGGTTCAGTAGTTTTTGCGTTTACCCGGAACAGCAGACAGACAGACAGACAGAAACCTCCTCTTCTTTAAAATATTGTAGATATTTATATATTTATTTGTTTGACAATCAAATTCATAAGTTTTAGTTGAATCATTGTAATTAAGGCCTTATATTATTCAATTCAATTCAAAGTATGCTTTATTTCCAAAATAACACAACATTACATTCTATCATTCCCCAAGTGAAGAACGCACACGTGGGGTTTATGAGACATTTTTATAAATTCATACAATTTTATTAACAGTCCATTCACTTTTTTGTTCAAATGCATATCTGAGGTCTGTCCAATATAACTTTTTGTACAAATTTAATCATATAAAAACAATTGTTAAGTTACTATAACTTTGTTATAGAAAGCAAAACAGATTTGAGTTAGCCTATTTTAAGTTTTAACAGAACTACTCAACTCGACTCAAGTAGTTGGCCTGGGCAAATATCGACTTGACTCGATTTTAAATACCTTTAATCGCCCACTCCTAAAAAATGTTTTTAATTTTTGTTAGCTAATTTATGTCTACTTAAAGCTTTTATTTTTAATTTTTCTCTGCCTTGAGTTTTGTTAAATTAAATCTAGAAAACTGGGAAAAGTCATGAACGTTTAATTAAGCGTTCATTGAACTAGCGTAACTAGTTTAATTAAGCATAAATTTGAACTAGAGTGTCTATTGCTCGAAACCAAGCGAATCTCCTTGTAAGGCTCAGGAAATCCAGTTTTAAACTTACCGGTGTCACCTACTCATGTTGTCTAAAACCTTAATATGGTACATAGTAGTCATAGTCATAGTCATAAATCTTTATTCATTTTTTGCACATGTAGAACAATAAGTAGTGTCACAGTTATTTACATAAACAAAATAATCTTAATACAAAAATATTAATCAACATTATTTAGATTTAGAGAGGGGTGGAAAGCTCTTCAATAGAATACAATGCTTTGTCTATCAGATAAATTTTCATTTTTTTAAAAATTTCAAGCCGTTATCAGCTTTTATATTTTTTGGAATGATTTTAAAAATACGTTCCCCATACATGTTGGATTTTTTTCAAAAAATGTTAGCCGGTGGGGCTGGATGATTTTGTTCCTTCCTCTAGTAATATAGGGATGAGTTGGTAATTTAATATTAACGTTTAGTTTTTCATTTTTTGCTGGGAGAATAGATTCAAATATATACTGCCTGAAAACAGTAAAGATTTACAAACTTTTAAAGTGATCCCTTGCCGAATCATCAAATTTTAGCTTTAGCATAATTCTAATAGCCTTTTTTTGTTGTTTTAAAATACTTTCCATATTTATTTTTTTTGTTGATCCGTAAAGTGCAATACAAAATGAAATGTGAGAATGCACAACATGGGCAAAATATATGTTTTTCAGTGTTTTTACATCACATTAGTAACTCATTCTCGCTAACGCATAAACTCCAGAGTTTATTTTAGTTAAAAGTTTATCTATATGATCATCCCAATTTAGATGCTGATCTATTGTTAAACCCAGAAAATTTACACTATCCCTCATTTCAATGTCATTTGATTCATAAGTTACTACTGGATCTTTCAACATTCTGTTTTGTGGAGTTTTAAAATTATAAAATTGTTTTTTTTTGTGTTCAAGAGTAAATTCTTTTTTAAGAAAAATTCCAATATTTTCTAATTCCCTACATGCATAAATTTCTGTTTCCTCTGGCAATCTTCACCAAATTTGCATCATAAGCATATAGACAGAGGTCACTATTCAGGTTATGTACTAGTGCGCTATCCATCCCCCTTAAATAGCAAAGAAAGAGCAAAGGCCCTAAAATAGACCCCTGGAGTACACCAAATGTTAAGCTGTTAAACTGAGAAGAGGTTTTAATTATTTTGTTATTTTTTGATAAATGAGTAATTTTGACATACTGAGATCTATCAGAAAGATAGGATCTAAACCAGTCAAGAGCGTTTCTTGTCACTGCAAGTTCTTCTGATTTTTCTATTATCTTAGAGTGTTTAACACTGTCAAAAGCTTTTGAGATATCCATTAACACCCCAATTGTATTATTTCCTTTATCAACTGATTCAATGATTGATTCAATGAATGATATAGCGGCACTCATGACTGATCTTCTCGATCTAAAACCGTGCTGGCCTTCGTCTAATAAATGAAATTTTTCTAAAACTCTGTGAACTGTAAATGTACTGCTTTTTCATATATTTTTGAGATGATTGGTAGAACAGACACTGGACGATAATTAAGAATATTATTTGTGTCTTCTTTTTTATGATTAGGTATTATTTTTGCTTGTTCGTTATTAGGTATTGGCCACTAAGGATTTACTCAAAACACACCTTTGGGAATCCCTGTTTTTAACAGTTTTTAGACAAATAAACATGTGTTTTCTTAATCAGCTCATTAAGAAAATAAAAAAGATTAGTTTTGAAACGTAATTTTTATAATTTAGATAGAAAAAATATCATAAAAGTAAGTAAAACCTGCAAAAATAGGGAAATTGCGCTTTCATTTTGTACAAACCGCATGTAAATCAGTCTTGTAGAAGTCTCAGACAAACTGTCCAAAGAACTGCAAAATGAAAATTTGTACCCCATGTTTAATGTCATAATATAATTTCAATTGTTATTTTTAAACTATTCACGGACCAAAATTTAAATACAACCAAACCCTGCAAAAATAGGAACAATTAGCTTTCATTTAGCACAAACCGCTTGTAATTCGGCCCAGTAAAAGTCTCAGACAAACTGTCTAAAGAAATAATTTGTGCGTTTTAAATATAAGGACTTACAAGTAGGTGGTCTGTAATGTTTGTAGTCAGTAATTTCTGTGGTTTTCAGCCCACTGAAGACGCCCAAGAAGGTAGGACCAGGGGCTGCGTCCCCCCAGTTCAAGCTGACTCCGAGCTGTTTGTTTGCCAGCCCTCCGACTCCTTCCGCCTCTAGCCCACTGAAGTCTCCACTCAAGTCACCCGCCTTCCAGCGCTACCAGGCACTCGTCACTGAGGGCAGGTTAGTGCCGGTGGTTCAGAGAACTCGTACAAATAAGAGAGTAAGAAGTGTGTGGAGAAAATTATTTTAGAAAATAACTGCTTGGGAAAATGAAATAATCTTGTTAAATACAAAGCTATAATTTGTACGTAGCGTAATTTTTACATCTTGTAAAATTGAATATAGCCTAAATGCTAATACACACACACACACACACACACACACACACACACACACACACACATATATATATATGTATAATTATATATATATATATTTAGGCCATAGGCCTATACTGTCAAGAATTAGGTATTTTGTGTATGTCACACAAATTATTTTAAAACTTTGTTGTAAACAGTTTAGTAAAATTATTAACAAGCACAAACAGTTTCACCAAACTGTTAGATGGTTAGTATTTTTACTGTTAAATTTAAAGTTGTTTTTGAGCTTACTTATTATTTGTATTTGAAGAGTCAAATTATTATGAAGAAATTCATTCCACTTTAAAATTTAAATAGTTTGCCACATACTTTTCTTAGCAAGGGACTTTCAGATGGAATTGCTTTCAGAATCAAAATCACAGATCCCACTCAAGTTTTTAAACACAAGTTTGCCTAAGTATATGGTATTTCAATAGCCTAATTAATATCTATTATGGTCTCAGAATCTTTATTTGAAATATCTAAACATGAAAGGTTTGTATGAAGTTTAATAATATTCCTATTTATTTCTGATTGTGTAAATTTTAAAGTATTACATCTTTTATCTTAAGGCTTGCTTTTAGGTGTTTAAAACTGCCACATAACATGTTAAAAGTTGAAGAAAGATTCTTTTGGAGCAAACAAAGTATAATACAATAAATCAAAGCAAGATTATTAGATTTTTATATTTTTTTGTTTCATTGTTTGTTCACCAAAAAGCTTTTTTGTAAAAAAAACAAGAATTCTGAATAGGTAGGCCTACACATTTTTGTCTTACTCTCTTATTTCTGCAATAAGTCTTCATAAGCAATATTTAGTACAATTTACAAAATTAAATTGTTAAGTATATCAAGGATTTTAGTACAATACAACAAATCAATTTCAATGAGGTTTTTGTTATTATTACTGTAGGAAAGGGAATGTAAACTTTACCAAATTGTCTTGTTGAAGGCTTATGCTTAGAATTTGAGTTTAAAAAAGTAAGTGTAATAAGATATTTTGTTTTTATTACTGTAGGCAAGGAAAAGTAGCTGAAAACTAAAGGATTATAGACTACCAGCAAGTCTAAGAAACATCAAACCAGTCACTCATGTTAAATCAGTTTTATTTTAGCTATTTTTGTTGAATAATTCTTTGTATTGAATAGTTTTTTTACTCAAGTACAACTTTGATGTTCCAATACTTTGTTCATGCTAATGTTTGACCTTACCATAAATACTTGCAGTTGTACCTGACCATACATTTTATATGTAACTAATACATGCAATTTTTCTTATTCTTATTCTTTAGGATATTTCATTATAATTTCAATTCAATTCAATTCAAACATCTTTATTCATTAACTGTACAAGTTTACAGATTGAATAGTGTCATGTAACAGTGCACATGTAAAAAGAGTTCTAGTCATTCAAAAGAAAGTATTAAGAATAATTGCAAATGAAAACCAACAAGAACACTGTAAACCCATTTTTATTAACTATGAAATTTTGACTGTTATTAATTTATATATCTATAATATTTTGTTATTTAGTTTTAAGAATTACCAATCATATGCACTTAGAGCTGATGTACACAGCAGAAATACACGGTTCAAAAATAAGCTCGACATTCCATATGTTAGACTGGAAAGAACTAAATCAAGCCATAGAACGCTTGGGATGAAATGTCTTAATAAACTGCCTGGAAATTTGCTCACAATGAATTATGTTAAATTTTAAAATGTTATTTATAAGTGGTTAACTTTAAACCCGTTCTATTCTCTAACTGAGTTTTTTGAACTAACCACCTCTGAAATTAAGATTCTTTAAAACAGACCCAACTAATCTGTGCCTTTCTCACATTTCCATTGTTTCTTTGTTTTTGTTTTTTCTCTCCCAAGTCCGCCCATAAAATCCACTTCCATGACTAACTTGTAGTTAATTGCAATTTATCTGTAACTATTTAAAACTATATTGACAAATGTTTCTAACATGTAAACAATTTCTGACAATTTCCAATGTACAAACAAATGTATCTTATGGAAAATAAACATCTTGAATCTTGAATCATGCAGGTACTATCACTGTACTGCAACTAAAACTAAGAAACTAATCTAAGCTACAACTTAACAGTTGAATCTACAGAACAGTTTTACTAAAGAAAAGTACAAACAAAAATAAAACCTGAGAGAAAATAGAAAAAATTATTTATGTAAGCAAAACTACCCTGCTGCGTCTAGACAATAGAACTCCTCAATTGAGTAAACAGGATGACTTGTGAGGTATGCCTTTAGTGCTTTCTTGAATTTTGTATCATTTGTTATGTTTCTTATTTCTACTGGAATATATTTTTCAGTGGGCATAATCTGTGTTTCACATAATTTGAAACTTTTAAGATGTGACGTACAGGTAAAGGATACTAAGATACAATGTTACAACTTCTCCATGATACACCTAACCTAACCTAACCCTGTGTCCAGGCCGGCGCTGGTGTTGCCATTCAAGTACCGGGCCCTGGCTGAACTGTTCCGTTGCGTGGACACTGTAGCGTCGATGCTGCACAACCGGAAAGAGACCATCACCTTGTCCAAACTACGACCTGGTGTGCAGGAGATTTCTAGGAAGTGAGTCACTTAATCTTAGGGGTGTGCGAGTACTTGAAACTTCGAGTTTTCGGCCAACTCGACCTTTAATTTTTAAGAACTATTCAAAAGTTCGAGCGAGTATTTCCCGCCGATTTCCAGCCGATCGCAAACGATTGCGACCGGCCAAATCGCTTAGTAACGGCCGCAAAAGGCAATCGCATCACATAAAATCGGCCAAAAACGACGATCGGACCGCGTAACAAAGGCCGAAAATGACGACGGTATACATTATATCGGCAAAAGTGGCGAACGTGCTACTTAATATTGGTTGTAACTAATGAGTTTTTCATCTAATATTGATTATAAACAATGCCTGGACCAGGTGATATTGGCCAAATGACAACCGGACTGTGTTTTATTGGCTGTAAACGGATGTTAAACCGTGTTTTGTTTGTACTGGCAAAAACTTTGATTGATACTCAAGTACTAGTTAGAAACCATGTTTAGATTATCAAATATGGAGTGGTATCAAAATCCCATTATATTATTTTAAACTACAAACTGATGGCAAGTACTCGCTCGAAAATACTCAAAACTCAAAAATAATTGGCACTACTCGACTCGATTATGAAAATCACTAACACACAGTAGGGGTGTGTATAGGGTAACACACCCCTACTTAATGTTTACATTACTTTTCCACGTGCTATTGCATTTTATGTTAAGTAATGTGTTAATCATATTTGTTGTTATTGTGATCAAATATCACAGTGTAAAAGTTGCTCTGTGTATTACGTACATGTACTAATTGTTTTTGTGATGTTGTAGGAGTGATACTTGATTTTTATGAACCCTATTCTGTTTTTCTGAATGTCAATGTCTTGTGAACGAATCCAACTTGTTGTTTTTACTGTCTTAATTTGTTATAAAAGGTGATTTGATTTGAAAACAGCATTTGCTCTTGAGTTAAGTTTTTTTTTTTTTCTAGTTTGCTATGCTTTATTTACATCACCAAATACACAGGGGTGTGCAGTTATAGAGTTTGAACATGTTTCAATGACCTTAAATAAACGTAAATTTGAAAACAGTTCTATTAATGCAACAGATATTAAGCTTAGTTAATGTTTGCTCCATATCCACATAATCATTCTTTTCACACTGTTATTGCTAATTTCACTACCTTTGGTTTCAATGATTTTTGAGACGTTACTTTTATGGCTAACTGTAGCCTACGATCTCAACTTTTTTTACTAATATAAACATTTGAGGTAGGTACCAGTAAAGGTTCTTAACACGTTTGCTGCGGTTGACATGTTTGAACATGAAAATTGCATGCATATCCTTAAATCTTTAGCGGGGAGTAATATTCAATTAACTACTAAAACAAATTAAATGTGTTTGAGCTTTGTTTTAATCTCTTCTAAACTATTCAAGCTGGGTAGTATGCCTTCAACAATTATCTAACCTGTTAAGGGTAGAGTCTGTTGAGTTGTATAGTGCGGTAGGGAAGGGGTCACGAATGTGACCTTCTCCTAATACAACAGAAGTATTTGTGCTGGCTCTCCCTTTTTTTATCAATGAACACAATTACTTATATATACTGGTACACAAGAATAAGGATTTACATAATTTATACTGATGTGAATTGTATGATAATATAAATTGGATCAAGTGATAATATTAATAAATTGAAATTTTTTCAAGTTTTTAAATGTTTTTATCTTGATTTGCAGGACTTTGACAGAATATGATTTGGGACAGATAAAGACAGTTTTTCCGAATGCATTTGAATTCACCATAGAGAAGATGCGTGCTTTTGGTTCCGCTGAAAAGTATGAACTGGTTTTAACTCCTAAACTGGGGGGGTTCATTAAAGGTAAGCTGTTATAATGTTCTTCATTCTGTCATGTGCATATTGCAATATTGGCCTGCTCACGACAGCCTATTGCCAGCCCACGCTGATATCAGGCAGACATCAATATAGCCTAGTGTACATTTCCTGTTAATATTAACCTAATCTTTTTAAATTACTAATAAGTTATATTTGTCTATAACAGGGGTGTCAATAATAACATATTTTTATACCCATATTATAAAAGCTGGACATCCTTGGTGGTAATTTTACTCCTATCAACTATACAGTTTTTAAGAGAATATTTACCACAAAAGATTGATATTTTGAGAAATTGGACTCTAAATGACTTACTGTAACCTTAAAGATAAACTATTACTTAATAACAATTATCACTATAGGCTGTGTTTTAAAACACATAACACCTAGTAACACAAAATAACTATAATTTGTAACTGTTGTTAAAAGATTTTGTTAATGTTGGGTAACACTAAAAATTATAGGCCAAAGTTCTAAAAACTTCTGGTGTTCAGAATCCACATTAAGGGAGACCATCAACGCAGACTGTGGTGTCCATTATAAAATCATACCAAGTATGGTAAGTTAGATGTTGGAATTTCTAGTTCCACATGAGGATTATAGTCAGAAATTCAGCAGTAATTTAGATGAAAATATTAATTTTGGGAAGGCCTCTTGAACTGTCATTTAGAAATTCAAACTAGGTTAGCATACCTTTTTTGTCTAAACAGTTCTGATCATGTTACGTCCTTTTACGACGAACACATGTTTTCTAATTTAAAATTCCATTATAAAATCACTCAAAAACGTCACTAAATCATTTCGGATTTTGTCAAGATTTTGAAAAGTTCAACATAACACAACATACGTTTACACACAGTTTAAAAAATAAATACTAAAATTAAACCCGCCGTCAAGCCAGCCAGCAGTTATACTCTGAACATGAGATGGAATATCAAATTCCAAAACATAGGGTCGTAAAAGATAGGATTGATTAAAAAATGTATGTAACTTGGTTTTTAAAAAGATGAAAAACGGTTATAACCAGAAATGTGAATTGTAATTTAATTTGACTTTACATAAATTGGTGTTAGTTTTGTTTAAAATCGGTTAGCCAGACTGATTTGATGTTGAGAAGAATAGGCCTAAACAAGTTGCATGCGCTTCACCCTAGCCAATATTAAAGTATTGTCGGAATTCAAAGGATATATTTTTAGTGTTGTAGACCTATATCTGAATTTCTTATTTGTTTATTGTCATTTTCTCGAAAGTCGATGGGGACAACGAGGAGGATAAAGTGGGGAAGGATCAGCAGCATCTGATGATGAGCCCGAGTGTTCTGCTGGCTCGCAAACGAGTTCTGTATAACGCACTGCTGGAGCTCACCAAGGATCACCACGAGGTCAGTTGGGAATCACATTGTTTTAAAGAACTGTTTAATCGTTGTCAGACGGGGGGGGGGGGGGGGGATTAAAAACAAGGTGTTGAGGTTGCTGTGAAGTATTAAAAACAGAGAGAAACTATTTTTACTCCATTTTAAACACCAATGGAAATAATATTTTTCTATTTTTGTGTGAATCAAATATGGAAGTAGTTTTTATTCACTTTGGTGTATTTAATTAAAACTAACATATTAATTGCAAACAGAATGAAAAATTAGATTTAAAGAATCCAAAAGGTAACAAGAGAAAGAAGTATATACGTACCAATCTACTTAAAATTCTCAATTTTGAAGTACCTTACAGTCATCGATTTGGAAATCTTTTGCATAATCAAAAACTATCCCGTTTTATTTATTGGGCTTTATGGTAACACGTTAATATTAATTAGGTAATTTAAAAAAACCTCCATTATATATGAACTGATTAAAACAATTAAGGTATCTACATGTTTTTCCTGATACTGAGTTGTGCATAAAGATTTTGATTTTTTGATTCCAAAGGGCGTTAATTTTTGCTATCTATAAAATATTAACAATGGGGATAATTTGAATATGATTGCAGCTGTTAATGCAAGAAGAACAGAAATTAACAATAACAAAATATACGTACAAGTAATCTCCACCTGTATAAATAAAATAGTTTTGTCTGTGCATCACTTAGAGCCTTGACATTTTTAGTTATTTTTATGTTTATGTACCAGAGAAGTTGAGATGTAATTTTTATCACCATTCAGCAGTAAAAGTAGTTATGTTAGTTCCGTAACATTAAATGATAAAATTAGTTATAACTTGCACATTTTATCAACATCTATCTAATAATCAGAATTCCTGCAGTTCGAAAATTTGTGTCTTGTCAGTGCTGTCAAGTAGGACACAATTATTACACAATAGTGGAGTAGGTCACTCTTGCTGAGGTGAAGAATGCACATCAGCACCTAGATAAAACCGGGACAATCAGCATTCAGCTGTTCCTCGTGTCCGTCCGTCTTCTGCAATCTGAGCTGATGTAAACAAACTGCCTCAATCCGGTGGGCCATTTAAACTTGTGTTGTCCTGAAATTGATTGTTGCTGCTGTATGTGTGTGTGTGTGTTCTTATTCATAAACAAATTGTTAAATAGGCCACTTTGTGTAACTCAGGTAATTAATTTTTGTAAGTAATAAAAACTAGTCATATAAGAATTACAAAATGGATAGATTTATTTTTGTAATAGTTTGAGTGCGGAAAACCCTTTGTTTGAGATACGTAAAAAAATGTATCTGCAGTTGTTTTTGTGATTCGTTTTGTGAAACCTCTGGATTAATTGTTATTTGTTATTAAAATTAAATGTTTTTAAAATTAGGTATTTTATCTTATCTAATGATCTTATTTGGGTTTTAAAATTCATATACAGTTAATTATTTCAGAATTAAATACATAATTTTACCATAGAAGTTGGAATAATTAAACCAAAATTCCACAGTTGAATTCAAGTGATCTGTTACAGCCCTTCAGTATTACAATAAGTCAAATCACTAAATCTAATGAAACATAAATAAATAAATAGTTATACCCTCTTCACTCACAAGCAAGTTCTTTTGTTTTGTTCAATCCATTAGTAGTCTATGCAAACCATGAAGCACACTCCATTACCAAATAACTAAAAATACCCCCGTCGCAGCAAACCTGCGTACTCAGCTAATTTCCAATGCATATATATATGACTCACTACTACATAGAGCTATTTACCAAGTTTCACAAAAATACATCCATAAATAAGTGATATATAGGATTTTATTTATTCTCCATAAGAATAACATTAGGGTTGTGGATGCAGGTTTGCTGCAACGAGGAAGATAAGTAATGTTTTTTTTGTAATTATCAATACAACTGAACCAGGTGAAGCTATATACCAAGTTCTCTTAATGTAGGTTCATAATAAACCCTTTGCGATCGGAAGGCCAGGAGGAGTGGCCACAACGCAGTCAGCAGCCAGTCGGAATTCTTTCCGTACTAACTTGGTTCCGACGGTCGGACGGCCAGCTGTACTGGCCACGTCCCACTATGCGTCACCTCGGCATTTATCATGGCGGCTCGCTCCCCGCGGCTCGGAATTATTTTCACTGAAAACCTTCAATGTTAGCATAGGGGATTTAAATTTTAATAAAACGTCTCTCAATTCGTCTTATCTTTAACGATCGTTCATTATTACTTAGTTAAATATACGGGGGGAAAAAAACATAACACCATTCTTACTAATAAATGTTTATACGGGATAAAACAATTTTACTGTAGGCCTAATTATAATATAAGTGTAGGCCTATACGTAAACGTACAAGTGTTCTTATAATCATGTACATTAAAACTTAAAACTTAATTAAAAATACAAATAAACACAAATCTCTCGAGAAAATCACCAAAACACAGTTAAAATAACATAAAAATGAACCAAAATAATGATGGATTATGACAGCACTTGTGCCAGAACAACAGGTGTTTATTTTAGTTGTTTACACCACAATTCTTACGATATAATGTTGCAAGCCTGCTGATCGTTTAGTTTAACAATTCCTCACTAGGTTGCAGCACTCTACAGGCATTATACCACAGCTGGAATATTAAAAACGAAAACATTGTTGTCGGCCAGTCCTGCTGGACGCCCGAGCGTTCTTTGGATTTCATGTTGGCCAGCACCGCTGGCCGTCCGATCGCAAAGGACAACTGCTGTGGAAAAAAATCCGACTTCCGCGTGCTAATGGCGGCGGCCAGTAGAGCTGGCCGCGCGACCGCTGAGGAATAGCGGCAAATATGCATTCCGATCGCAAAGGGTTAAGGGAGATATACAACTTCACTTATTCTCCATATGAATAACATGGGGGCCGAGTATGCAGGTTTGCTGCTACGGGGACTATCAACAAAAAACTTGTTTTTTCTAGTAATATCAATATACTATAACTAGTTGAAGCCACATACCAAGTTTCATTAATATACATTCATAAATAATCGAGATATAGAATTTTATTTATTCTCTATAAGGATAACATTGGACAACGTACTGTGTTTAGCAATTTGAATATCTCTGCAACGGTTGGACGTAGAACAACGATTAAAACACCAAATTGTTTGTTTTGTTGAGCTAAACATATTAATAAACAGAAATGTGAAGTTTTTAGTAAAACTATCTGAGAAAAATCTAAAAACCTTTTTCCCATAAGATTAACATGGGACACGTTTTTTTGGATTTTCTCTGCAACCGCTTAACCTAGGTTAGTGATTCAAAATACTAAATTATTTGTTTTTTTAAGCTCTATAAAATGGCTATAATAAAAATTGAGTGTTTTTAACATTTTGGGGTCAAATTTACAACAAAATTTTTGTAAAATTGCAAACCCCCATAAAACCCCCTTCCCATAGTGCGATCGATCTGGTTTTCGAACTTAAAGTCATAAATGCTACTCTTCACATTTGTGCCAAATTTCATCAAAATCGGGTGTTTCTTTCAAAAGTTATCGCGTTAACGGACACATATATATACATATATATAAATTTGAACGAATAGTGTTTTTGGCATCTGGGGACCTCAAAACGAAAAGTTATCATGGTCTCGGGCTTAAGTCTTACCATGCCACCTACGGTAATAGCTTCTTCCCTATAGGGGAAATTCGCTAATTCTTCCCTATAGAGGAAATTCGCTAAAACAAAAAAAAAATAAAATAAAATATCAACTACGCACAAACCTTTGAGTCTGTGTATTGTAAGTTAAGTATTGTTAGGCTAGAAATAGGTTCATTCCAATGACATCTCAATTCCAAAATTCTTTAAACTGTAGAATGGATTAGTAGTTTCTCGATTAGGATTAGCCAACATCTAAGCTTTCTTCGTCTTTGCAAAATTTGGTGCAGATATTGCATGACAGGCGTATAGAACATAGCCATATATAGTAGAACTCAATGTCTGCAACACAGAAACAGTTTTAGTTTAGTGTTAGATCTAACTTACTTCTAAACACATTAAATTGTTCTCAGTCACAATTTTAGTCTTAAGTTCCAAGTGCTATCTTAGAGTTTTGTTCCAATGTTAAAGACCAAAGTTAATGTTGAGGACTTGTACCTCTGTTACTCCTCACCTGATTGTTACGCATAGTTCTTTTGGATACAAAATTAAAGTTGTTTTTGTCCTTCAGTGAATTGCATTTCAGAATTTAGAATCTATTCACAAATGAATTCTTGAGGCTAACTGTACAGTAATAGAATTTAAAATTAAACAATTTATTGTAAAATCAGAAATACTCAAATTAAGAAAATAAAAAATGTAACTCCCTTGAGGACCACTTCACTTGTTTTATACAAACTACAAATGTTTTATCACAATCGGGCGAGGAGTAGCAAAGGCACAAAGTTAACATTGGCCTTAAGGAACAAGACTCCAAGATGGCGAAAGGCAACTTCCAGTGATGACGCTTAAATGCTTCCCCGAGTCTGTAGGAGTTCCTCCCTGATGAGATCATGCCTGTTCCCGCAGGAGTTCCTGTTGTCTCTTAAACCGCCGATGAAGATCCCGCGCGCCCGCCTCACCCGCTGGCACCCGGAGTTTCCTGTGGACGGAGTGCCAGATGTTGTCTCTGCCGCTCTGCCGCAACCTCCCAACGCAGAGAAGGTGGCCACTGCTAAGGACGTGCTCGGTGAGAACCAATTAGTCATCTTTATTTGTCTTTTCGTAGTTAATTTCTCTAATATTTTACTTACTTTTGGGAAAATCCTTCAACTTATTGTTTTGTCGTCCAAAAATTATGATTTGTCTTTGATTTTTTCGGGATTTGAATTGTTTCTGTTGACAAAATTCACCCAAAATGCAACTGTGCACACTCTTCCTTTCTTAAGGCTAATTACAGTAGGCCTATTGGATATTCGTTTCACATATGAAGCAAGGGCAGTTTAAATCTATTTGCTTATTATGATATGTTATAAATTTTTTATCTCTGTTTGAGCATTTGTAGTCTGCTAATTCAAAAGTTTAAATAATTAAGGGTAAATATGAGTTTGTAGCATAATGCCTTGTGATGTAAAATGCCGAGGCATTTATAAGTTGCGGAAATGCCCTGGATAAATGCCCAAAATGTAGAGGTGTGCGAATAGTGAATTTTTAGTTCGGACCAGTTTCTGTTCAGATAGCTTAAGTTCGGATTGAATACGGATCGGATAGTAGAGGTTTCGGATCGGATAATTTTAGGATTCAGATAATTAGCCTACTTTACCCCGATCTCTAAAACTACCATATTTTTAAGTTGGAAATTAACATTCCAGTTTGCATTTTTCTTGCAAGATATAAATATACAATATATTTAAGCTAAGTCATTTTATTCAAAACACAAGTGGTTATTATTTTTACAAATGTATCTTTCTGAGTAATTGAAACTGTACTACACATAATCTCACCAGAAAAGAGCATGTCTAATTGGAGGAGCTATATTATCTTCTCTGCAGTAAAATATTCAAGAAATATGTTTACTGGGTTTATCAAAGATAAGATAAAAGTATAGGTAATTTAATAAATTAACAGTAGGCCTAGGTTAGGCTACTCAAATCATGCAATATCACCTTGAAAATCATTATCCTTGTCATTATGCTATAACACCTTAGCCTATCTGGGTGTAGGCCTGGTAAAAAAACAACCATAAACATATGGTCAGGCAAGAGAAACAACAAGGAAACATTTACATATTATTACAGCCTATTTAAAAGACCGGAATCACCGATGTTGGTAGCAAGGCAGACATCACAACATCACAACATACTAGTGATGGTCAAAACCATAAATTTCAAATCTCGAAACCGAAACTTAAAAAATAAAATCTCGAATCTCAAAACTCAAATTGCAAAACCCTATTTACTTGCCTGGTTATGGTTATGAAAAATAAATCCAGTTACTCCAAATATACCAGTTAACTTACTGTCATTCTTAAAGTAGCCTAAAAAAATATTAGTTTCAGAACTACTAGTGAACCAATTGTTTGTAGCCTAATTAAATATTTTGGTTAGAGTTGTTCTTTCAGAAATTAAAAATCAACAATCCAAAAAAGGTGAAGGTAGACGACCGATGACAGTAGGCTTTTGACCTTCGCATCATTGATCGACAAACGGGTGTGATTTCTGTTAAAAAACAACAATAATGACACAAAAATCTCAGAAGTTTTGAGTTTTGATTCTCAAAACTCGTCGATCGAATCTCGAAACCAAAACTTTTCTAAAGTTTTGGTTGTTTTGAGATTCGAGTTTTGGTTTTGACACATCACTACACCATACTAAAGGCGTAGCACGACATAGGCAATCAGACCCTACTGAAACAATAAATCAGTATAGGGCTTCAACTCTGTATGAGTTAACCAAAAACCTCCATAACCAAAGAATTTCCTTTGTTTTATAAATTTACTAACTAGGCCTAGTTCGAATTTATTTTGTTTACTACAAATTAGAAACTTTGTTTTTTAAACCTAGTTTGTCACCAAAATGTAAACAGACTACAAAGTGTCAGCTTGGATTTCAAACAATCGGCAACTTCACTATCGGCTTCGTTCTTTTTAAAGAATTTACATATCATGCTTTTCTTCCTTTTCGGTTCCATTTTAAGTACATGAATTCAACGAATTCAAATAATATCTGAACGATGAAATCTGTATAAATAAATAATAGAGATAACTAAGCGATGCCTTCTTGAATCCGTCGTCAGGTCGTCGCTGCTTCAACGTCGTCGTAAAGATACTCGACAAGCTTAATATATCTACAGGTCTCGTCCGGGGGTAAACAAGTGAAGTATTTTCTTTGAGTATTAAGCTTGTTGATCATAGCGGGAAACTTCACCGTAGAGAAAGCTATGTAACTTGTTTTGCTCAAGTCAGCAATATTCTACTCAGTGTTTTTTAATTGTATTGATTGGAAGGAAAATATTAGTAGCAGCGATTTTATATTTCATACACTAACATTTCCGTTCTCACTAAGCAACTTTTGAATTACAGCTTACTGTATGAGAGCTTGATACTCTTTGCATTCGTGAGAAGTTGATATTATCGGAAATCGACTATCAACGAAAATTTATCGACTTATTCGTCAGTAATTTAATTTGCTACTGTTGTCTCGTTGCCTGCGTTTATCCCTCGTGAATAGAAATCGAGTTGCAATTTTGCAATATTGTATAAATTTGTGCTTGTTTACTATCAAAAAAGTTCGCTATCGCACATTTCTCTTTATAAACCGTATTCATTTTGTTTGCTAAAATGATGTACGATCTGGCCGTGTATCGCGATACGATTCATGATTATACAAATATCGCATCGATGAATTGATACACGAGTTACGTACCGAAAACACTCAAAGCAACAGGAATAATTGCGTCATGTTACCTTGAACTTGAACGACTTAAGAGTCAAAACGTTCATATAATGGTCCAAACATATTTATTGTTTCGTTTCTACCTTGTTATCACCAGATAACAGCTGGTGTTGTCTATCCAAATAAGTCAGATTTATAATAGACTTTATCGGATATCGATAAAGCCTTCGGATCAGATTCGGATATCCGATCCGATTCAAAACCGAACCGGCTTTTCGGATATCCGCACATCTCTACCAAAAGGTAAAAATGCCCGGGTATTTATCCGTTTTAAAGACATATTGATTGATAAGAGAAATAAAATACTTTACCAATATTTGACCAGTTCAATACTGAATATATACAGTACCAATATACAGAATTGAATTAGTTAAGTAGGTCTGCTAATATTATTATTATTATTATTCCCATATTTGAAACAATATATGTGTTAATTGATGATCCTGGCTAAAGAATCAGTTGGTCTTAGTAACAAGGCTAAACAAGGCATCTCACCCATTCTAAACTCATAATTTATTCATACGACAAAGAATTTATAGCTGTCTTGTAATTATTATATATATTTTCTTTAATTTGTTATTTTTGCCAGTCTCAATACACTACTGAACATTATAAATCTTATCTATCCTATTCTATAACAGAGTACTGTATGTGTAAAATATGGATTCAAGAGTATTTGAAGTATTCTGAATTTTAATTAGAGCAAGAAGGACTATACCAATGTTTGTTCAGGAATTTTGGAGAAAATTCAACCAGATTATAAAATACTAAATAATATAACATTAGAAAATCAAACACTCCGTTCAAATAAAAAAATACCATTTATATAACAACAAATATTAAGTCAACATTTTTGTAATTAGTATTCTTTGTCAATTAGGCACTTTACGGATTGTGTAAAAAAATGTTAATTTTGTTGGTATAAATTATCTTTATAAATTTATGTACGTTTATGTAAGGCAAGTTTGAAAACATTTTTTAAATGCATAGCCCAGATAACTTTTAACACGTTGAGTGCTGACCGGTCACTGGCGACCGGCCGCTGGATGCACGCTCAGGCCGCCCCGGTCACAGGAGACCGGCAAGGCCACGGCAGAAGAATTCAGTCAGTGTGGCGCGCTCCTGCGGAGTATATTGGAGATTGCCGCGAATGTTGTTTGTTGTGTCCTGTCCTACATTCTGAGTGAGTTACCCACCATTCCCGCGGACCGATGCCGGTCACCCGAGACCAATAGTTGCTCAATAACTTTGCGAGCTTATTGACGTTAAATATGTTAGTGATTTGAGTATTCTACGTTGCAATAAATTATTTTATGGTTTATTATTTTAGTTTATGTGACTTTTCCAGATAAGCCAGGATTGTGTTTGGGGGATTGCTTTGAGAAATTTCATGGTAGTCTCTAAGTAAAATAGACAGTGGTTGGGAGGGAGGAAGAGGCTGTATATAATTGTAAATATTTTATTTAGTGCTATTCACCATATTTAGTATAAAAACCTGTGTCCGTGACATCAAAAGGGTGATATTGTAGTCACGACGCCTATGGATTTTCCTGCTCGCGTTGGCCCGGTCACGAGTTACCGACGGATTTTGGACGCCATTTTTTTAATGAAAAAGTTCCAGAAATGCAGTTTGGGACCTTGATTCTGTCTTCTGAATAAAAAAAGTTAGATTTTATGTTAACAAACATTTCAGGTCCTAGGGTACACATGCAGATTTTTACCACACTCATTGTATCATAAAGTCAAATATTTGTATTGTTTCATGTTTATTCATGAAATTGACCTTCAATAATGGTTCAACAAATAATTTAAACAATCTTTATTAGCTATTTCAAGTCTAAAAAGTTAAAACTAATATATTTTTTTAAATGCCCAGGTTTTGGGCATTTAAAATAGCTTTGGGCAAATGCCTAAATGTCCTGCCCACTGGGCATTTGCCCGGCCCACTAATCACTAATAATGCTTAATGTGGTAGATTGGAAAAAATACTGAATTGTGTTGTATGTTGATTTAGCTGTATTATTTTAGAGCACAGTATTAGTGAAATGCATTTTATGTAATAATAGGATGTTTTGAGCAAATAAACCAATAATATGTTTTATTATTCAAATAACGTTTCTCAGTTGGTTCGGTCAACTAAGTTCCTAAGGTGACAGAGTCTGCTCTGTGACACGTGCATGTGTAAAGTTAACATTTTTAAGCATGCATTTTGATTATTGCTTGTGATTTTAATTTAGAAAAATCGACATGCCTAGTGAACTTTCTGATTCTGCTAACTGTAGATAAATGTTTGCAGAGAGGGCCCGGAACCTGTTTGTTGTGAACCCTCGCATGGAGCGTGCCCTGCAGAGGGTGAGTGAGAGGGGGGCGCAGGAGGGGTGTACCCCCTTCCTGACTCCTCCCCCCGCCACTCCCATCACCGCACCTTCCGTAGTCGACAAGCCGGCTCTGCACGGTGTACCTGCTGGCCTGTTGGAGCGGGTCAGTCATTGCATTTGTTTTTAAACTCTACGATAGACATTTGTTAACCTTTTGATAGGGAACAGTTAAAATCCTGGTCTTTATATCTAAACTTGCATAGCACCAAGGTAACATTACTAATCTAAGTCAACCTTTTCTTTGAAAGCATAATTAATCAATAGCCTAATGGAAAACAGCTGCTCGACCCAGTTTCAAACCTTTTTTGAATGATATAATCACCAGTGAAAAATGTCCAATGTCCTCTTGAAAATTGTCGTAATCCAGAAGTGCTTCAGTTGCAAGATTTAACGTAAATAGTTTGTAAGTCGTAGAGGCGCACAAATATATATTGAAGTTCAAAATCAAAGTCTTCGCAAAATAAATAATTTATTTATGGATTTTGCCATTAAGATAATGAGAAACATATGTTTTTTTTTTGCCACTTTAGAGTTGGTTGCAATAAGCAAACACGTTTTTCTAAATTTTCGAATAATACATATTTTGAGTGGGGCTAGTGCCTTTCTCGCAGATTTTTTATAACTAAGCGTGCAAACAAATGTAGAGAGGCTGAGGCCTATCCAACGTCACCTCAGTCATCAAAGTCAATTAAACCATTGAGGTTTCCATCTATTAAATAGGTACAGATTCTCGTAACTAATCGTTAACACCTCGCAGGTGAGAGCCAAGCAGGCAGCTCGTGCGTTGGAGGTGATGACTCGGACGCCGGCCCAGGCCAAGGAGGCCGTGAGACTCACGAGGCTGCCGGAGATCGCGAGGATCGTCCGTAACCTGTTTGTGGCAGAGAGGAAGAGCGTGTTGCCGCGGGAACTGGTGTTGCAGAAGCTGGCTGACAGCTATAGAGAGGGACTGTCGCACGGTGAGTCAACTGCTGTTGTTGATAGATGGTCGTTTGTTATGGACTTTATGGTGGACAATCCCACACCCACAGCAAATCCATTTTGCACTGGCTTCTGGGAAGGAGCAGTTGCTCCAAATATTCATGCCAGAGGCTAGACCTAGTATATTGCATTAGTTTGCCATTGCCTAGAGAAATTTAAAATTGATTGAAAACCTTAAAATAATTCTGTTGTTCTGGGGTTGACCCTTACAGTGATAAGCTCTTTTAGTAGGGATGTGTCGGTTCTTAAAGTCAGTTGTAGGTTTTACCAGTTTTTTACAAAAAAAAAAAAAAACGAAACCGAGAACCGATGGTCAAATGTCGGTGAAAGTCTAATGAAATGACACGATACGTCAAAAATGGTATAGTAAAAGAGGTACGCGTATCGCGATACATAAGCCCAATACTTAAAGGTCATCTTGCTTTGGTATAACAATCAGTGCATAAACAGTTCCATGCTGATACCATGGTCAAGGCAGAGTTTACTGCTTATCGAACATATGTATTCGATATCATAAGTATTGCCGTATCATATTGCCTCATATGATGACTGAATCGCAATACCCGTGTTTTTAAAAACGTTTCGCCTTTGAAATATCATATTCCAAATTATTGATTTCTAAGTTGACAAACGGTTTAAACTTAAAAAAGAGAACATATGTGATGAGTTAACCTGAACACTAATTAAACAGAAAGCCAGAATTTATAAATTAAATACTAATCGACTGCAGTTCGGACTTGGTGTGCTAGTGACAGTGACACTCATATGTATCGTATCATCTCTATCACGATATTTCAATACGTTACGTATCGAACATGCACATCACAACTATAAGTTACATTCATGAATTTACCGTCCGGAACAAGAGCGCCTCGTTAGCTCTTGTGGTGAGAATACAAATTACAACCAATGCAAGAACGGTAAGAAGCCTGAGATTTGACCTCCAACCGCCAGGATCACCAGTGTTTTCGACTCCTGACACCAGGATCGTTAGTGTCTACGAACGACAACTCGCGCATAACCTTCATGAGTGTATTCGTTTATATCAGATTGTGCATATCGCTTCACTCACTAGCAGACGACGACGCGACGTCTAAGAGGGTCTATGGGATTACTGTAAATTTTACTGTTTAAAGTTAATAAAGTCGGGCATTTTTATTAAGAAAGTTTGTCAATATTGTCGAGGATGCCAGAAGAAGAATTAGTCGATGATCTACCATTTAGCCCAATTGACATTGCTAATAATCCCGACCCCGGAGTTAGTTCTAGTTCTACTGTTTCCGTAGCCTAAATATAAAATCCTACTGTACTTACGATTATATCCTTCCTTTAGGAAAAGATTCTAGGGTTTCCAAAAAAAAGTCTGCAAAACTAAAATATCAGCAAAAGCAGGTAGACTTATTTTGTTTTTAAGGTTAGGCTTATAGTAGGCATTACATCTTAACAAAGTTTAAGTTAAAGATTACTTAGACTGGTACTGCCTAGGCTAACTTTGTTATTATTTGGCTAAAATGATTTTAAGCCTAGGTTATAAATTAATTTTGTAATGGCCCATGATATTAAATTAAAATTAATTTGATTTGTCTTTGATTGATTACTTGTGACTTTTTAACCAACTCTCCTGAGTAGTATCTCTGCAGCAGTATTTATGTAAACCAGTGAAACAAAGTATGAAATAGGGATTTATAGTTATATAATCAATTCAAGTTTGGTAAAAACGTTATTTGTGAGTGGATAATGACTCTGTGATGTAAGATAGGCAGAATATCAGAATCTAGGTAGAAACTTAAATTTGAAGTATGGATGAGACAGTTATTAGGTAAGTTTTTTGAATAAATAACCGAAACCGGACCGATAAAAAATGCAACTGACCCATCTTTTAGTATTTTTCCCAAGAGTTTTTTTAACAACTTTCGTGCCAAAAGTGATGGACAGCCAGGAGGGCAGAGTTTATTGTGCTGAGAATAAAAGTTAGTAAATAATTTAATTTTCAACCCAAAAAAAATCCAAACATTCTATGGATTCTATGGATTTTTTGTTTTGTTGTTTTTCTATGTAACAATTTATTGAATCTCAATTAAATGGAACCATTAAAAGAATAACTGATACAACTGATATACACATTTTAAACAGAAGTATAAAAATTTGACTCATATTGATATATTGTTGCTTAGCATTTTTTGGATGAGACACTTCTAAGCACTTAGTGGCACAGAAAATTTATGCAGTGGCTTTGTTTGTGAAGTTTAGTAGGTCTTAATAAACATGTTATACGGTGACGATTTTAGCATCTAAAACTGAGAGAAAAAGTTAAATTTTGATTGTGATAACCCTGTTTCTGGTATACCAAATTATAATTTTTTGTTATTTTCTTATACTTATTTATTCAAATTTTTATTATAGTATTAAAATTTTGTCTTATGTTTTCACTCACCAAATTTTCTAATGAAATTTGGTTTATAGGAGAGCTGGACGACCATTTGAAGCTGCTAGCAGAAAAGACACCAGGATGGATCATATTTTGTACATTGCGGAAAACGGACTTTGTGAAGCTGTCGCGGAATGTGGACATGAGCAAAGTCATGACAAGACTGGAGGCTCTGGCAGAAGAGAAATGCTTATGAAAAAGTCTAGCGAAGTTGCTGTTTAGTCTTAGCGTAAGGTTGTGGAAATGTGTTTGAACTCCTTGATGGTAGAGTAGGGTTAGCCTGTATCAATCCCCTCTCCCCTGTGATATCTTTCACCGGAAAACATGGCGGGAAGAATTACTTTGAAAACAACAGTTTTATTGTTGGATAAGAGAACTCGGTTGTATCATAATCATCAAGGGCTGGATTCGGTCGAAGGTGATCCCTATAAGATGCAGGTTGAGGTGTACATGTAATCTTTTAATGAGGTCATCTAGAAATATTACTTTCCATTTCTAAAATATATACACATTTTTCAAAATATATAGGCAGTGTCCAATTAACATAACTATTGCCATCTGAGGCTGAACTAACATAATTAATTAGGGCTTTACAGTAATTTATTTCTTTTTACATGCTAATTTTATATGTAGTTGCTATTAAAAGTAAAATATACCTGTATTCTTTCGAGATACCATGTCACATCCCATGAGTCATACACCATAAATGATTTCCTTTATGGGGAACTATTATTTTTTAATAAAACGTCCAGAACTATAGCTGGATTTTCTTGACAGTGTCCTATGTAAAAATCTAGTGCACTTAGGTGAGAAAGAGAGAGATAAGCTCCATCAAGCGGTGAGGGGAAGTATTACCCTCTCCACCGTTTATACACAAGTTTTGTTTGGGACAACTTGCAGATGGGCTTGTATGTGTCTATGTGAGTGTTACTAATCCGATGTGTGGATCTAACAACAATTAAACAAACATACACTCTGAAAATAAAAGTAAAACCAAATACTCAGCATATGATAGTTAGTCCAGCCTGTTAAAGCAAACAAGAAAGAAAGAGATTGGCTTAGAATAACATGCCATTTTTGGTAACAACAATACCTGTACTGCAACTTAAATATCCTATCTCTCTCGCACCAATTATCTTTTAAATTATTTACAATTTCGTTTCAATGGGAGTGTGCGAGTAGTGATTTTTTGAATTGAGTCAAGTGTTGCCAATTATAAGGTGGCCTGGGTGCCATTTTTGGCCGATATTATGTTTTCTGTTGTCATTTACAACTGATATTTTGTGGTCCGTTCGTAATTTTTGGATGATATTTTGTGTCGCATCTTCAATTACAGCCAAAATTAATCAGTTCATTCATCATTTACACACTTTTGGTGGTTTTTTATTACCAATTCATTATCCCGTTTCCCGTTGCCAATTTAATCTGATTTTACATGGTACAGTTATCTTTTGTGGTCGTTGCTAGGCGACTTGGCAATTAGTAAGCGATCCTCCGGAAATTGGCAAGAAATATTCGCTCAAACTTTCGAGTACTTTTAGAACTCCGAATCGAGTAATAAAATACTCAACTGAAATACTCAAATTATTGAGTGCTCGCACACCCCTACTTTTCAATAACAGTTACAAAGTCACAGCTATAAAAATAATGCTCCAACTATTGCTATTGAAAGCAACATAATGATGTTATAATTGACAGCTGTGATTAAATATTGAGTTAGGGGTGAGCAAGTTCTTGAGAGTTTGCCTTTTTTTCTTAGTTTTTCTATACTTGACTTAAAGTTTGGAAAAATACTATATAGTAAAGCGAGTATTTTCTGCTGATTCACGGAAACGATTACGAACTGCAGATTCACATAGTAGTGGGTGAAAAAGACATCAGGACCACTAAAATCAGCTGAAAATGTCCACGGAAACTACAGAATGACTTAATTATATGAAATCACCTCCTAACAATGATTAATGCTGATGGAAAATATTCACTTGTAAATACTGTAAATTTGGGAATAATTGGCAAAACTCATCTTTATAAATAAAATCACTACTTACACACCTGTAATTGGTATTCAAAGAAAAAACTGCATTATCCAATTGGCAAGTATAGAAGGGCTTTTGGTGAGGTAAACTTCCCCTCTGGATGATGCTGGAGTAAGGGAGCCGTTGTCATTTGGCCACTATCTCAGTCTTTTCCCTCAGGAGGGAAAATAAATTTCAAGAAATTTCAGTTAAAATACTATTTTTCTAACTGTATTTTTATAAGAAAAATAACTGTTAGCGATATCATATCCGGGTGAAACCAGTAGATCACAGATGTAAAAACTGTGAAAGTTGAACACGTTGGCTGCGCGTCACCGACCAACCGGTGGTCCAAGCAGTCGCCAGGCGCTGTCTACCGACCAAACATGCGCCATTAGTTTTTTGGAGGTGATGTCTCCATGCAAACTAAATGCATGTCCAAATAACCAGCACTCGTCCTAGACAGGCTGCTTGTTTCCCGCTCGTTGGAAAGTCAATTAATCTTCAATTAGCAATTGTTCTTCAATGTAGTTACGTTGGTACTAAATTTCCCTGTGAAATTCCCGTCTGGCAATGCATAGAAAACCACATTTTGTCCCATTTTTCTCCTGCCGATTGGGAAAAAAAGGGGACCGGCTACTATCCAGGCAGCGCCACTATCTGTGGGTGTTTCAGTGAACTACGTCCACTCGTGGTAACGCATTACAGCACTGCACAGTGTTTTGCGATTCGTCAGACCGAAAATTTGTATTTGTCTGTGCCAATAGGGTTCACTGCCGCACACCGGGTTTGCCCGCTATTGGTTGCCCGCAGCAAACGTGTTAAAGGGAACTGAAGGCACTAGGGAGTGTGGCTTTATAAAGAAAATTGAGTCTTAAGATGCTGTAAGATAGTGATAAGGTTGTTGTAGGATTTAATAGCTAGATCTCATGAAAATGTGTTAATAGATATTTAAGTTTTCAAAGAAGTTCACGGTTAATTTTCATTATATTAGTCATGCAGGATTTATAAACTTAACATTAATACTTGATGATATTACTGAATTTAAACATTAGATTTCCTTTTTCCTACCAGCATTTTAGTTGCATTTGACGTCATTATAATTATAACTAAATTTTAGAAAATAAAATACTGAGTTTAATAACTATTTGTTCTGATCTAAATATGGAAGTCTTATGTAACAAATTTTAGGATTTTAAATGAGGAATAATATTTCCAATTTTATGAAATACTGACATACATTTTTAAAACATGTGGTTACATGAGTTTTATTACTGGACTTTTTATAAAATTCTCATCAGTGTGGCCTTGATATTTTAGAATAGTATTTAATAGTAAGCTATACCTTATACTCCGTACTCTATTTATATATTTTTACTGTACATTTGATCTGTATTATTATAAGTTTTGTGTTTTAAATAAAGTAAAAGAAAAACAAGATTTTAGATTTTACTTTTGAATTATACCCTCCAACAGGTAAAACATTTTACTTACCTTTAAACAAACAAAGTTGTCCTAGTTCAAAATTAAATTTTTATTTTGAGTAAATTTCCCTTACAAGGAAGAAGTTAGATGTTGGCCCAGGACTAAAACACCTTTTGTTTTGAGGTCCCCAGATGCAAAAAAAATCACCATTATTATTAACAATCAATCAAAACTTTATTCATTTAAAGTACATGGTACATTTGAATGGTGTCAAGAAGAACATAGTTGTCTTAATAAATACTTCCTACAACTAAACAAACCCATCTTTAATTTTAATAAAAAAAAAATTATTAATTTCTTTTCCTATTCAAAAAATTCATCAAAGTGGTATAATGGTCTCATCACCAGGTACTCTTTTAGTTTTCTCTTAAAAATAGTGAAATTGCTCTCGTTTTTTAAGGAGCTTGGAAGAGCATTCAAAAATTTAATTCCTGCATATGATGGCCTCTTGGTATACAATTCCAACCTATTAGAGGGAAAAGCAAGATTATTACGCCCTCTTGTACGAGGGTCATCCAGAAAGTAAAGAACGTTTGCTTGCTGCGTCTAGCACAGCTCCCCCATCACCACCATTGTGTGTGCGGCAGTACACTCACCTATCCACTAAAGTCTGAGCCGAGTCTCGTTGATGTGCGGTCACACGTCTTATTTCTACAGTGATTCAAAAAGGCGGCGGCAATCGAAAATCCCGCCAAATATGGGATAAGCAGTTTTATTTGGTTTCTGAGTTAAAAAATGTCTAGACCATCAAATTTTTGATAAAAACACCAAATAAAATTGGTGGTGAAAGTGAAAACAAGTCTTCAAGTCGAGTTTTCAGGGGAAAACATGTTGCATCAGGTTTAATGAAATAAAATCCATTATGCACGATGAGGATCGGAGTGGCAGGTCATTGCTCGCAAAAGACGATTTGAAAGAAAGACTTGAGGGAAGATTGGAGGAAAACAGCTGCTAAAATCTTAGCACATTACATCAATTTTAAGATTTGATTTTTTGCACTTTCACCATTAACTTTCTTTGGTGTTCTTCTAAAAATTTCTTCGGTATGGACATTTTTTTACTCAGAGACCGATTAACACTGCTTATCTTAGATTTGGCGAGATTTTCGATTGCCGCCGCCATTTTAAATCACTGTAGAAATAAGACGTGTGACCGCACAGCAACGAGACTCGGCTCATACTTTGGTGGAGAGGTGAGTGGACTGCCGCACACGCAATGGCGGTGATGGGGGAGCTGTGCTAGACGCAGCAAGCAAACGTTCTTTACTTCCTGGATGACCCTCGTATTATATTGATGATGAGCACCAAGAGTGGGTAAATCAGTAATAATTTTTTTGACATAAAGCAATGTTTCATAAATGTACTGGCAGAAAACAGTCATAGTACCCAATTCTGTGAAGTATTGTTTCACAGAATCTAGCGAGTTCTATTTTGAAATAATTCTAATTGCTTCTTTTTGCAGTAGTAAAATTTCATACATATTTTTAAGAGATGTGGCAACATATAAAATAATTCCATAACTTATATGTGAGTGGATTAAAGAAAAATAAACAATATGTAATGTTTTTAAATTACTAATACGTGACATCTGTCTTAGAGCATAAAGACCAGAGCTAATTTTTTTACATATACTGCTAACATGTTGGTTGTATGATAATGTTTTGTCAATATTCAATCCTAAGAATTTGGTACATTGAACTTCCTCTAGAATGTGGCCATCAACCAAAGTATTAATTGATTTTGTAATAGTGGTATGTGCTGCTGCAAATGAAATAAATTTAGTTTTGTCAGGGTTCATCAAGAGATTAATGTTGCTAAGGAATTGATTTAGTTCTGCCAAACACATATATGATGATACTTCTAGATCAATTTGATCAAAGCTAGATGTTTTTATGCTTATATCGTCAGCGTAGAGACTAAGTTTAGCAGGTTGACTTACCACTCTTGGCAAGTTGTTTAAGTAAATAATAAAAAGCAAGGGGCCCAAAATTGAGCCTTGCGGAACTCCATATTTACATTTTTTGAGGCAAGACTGAACAGCTATTTTATTGTTAAAGTTATTAACACAGTTAATCTCTACAAACTGTTTTACTATTACAAATTACAAACTATTACAGACTATTACAAATAGTTATGTAATAACTTTTGTAAATGGTCCGATCAAGGTGAACTTTGTTACACACATTTAAAACAACATTTATGTCTTTAAAATTGAAAATTGGATGGATCTCTATCCAAAAATGAATTATTAACAAAATTTAAACATAGAATAAAAAAAGTTAAATTTAGCACCATTTGATTCAGCTTCTAAAAGAAAAATATGTTTAAATCATTGTGATGTATATATATGTATAATTGAAAGTACTCAACACAGTACATTGTCCAATGTTAATCTTATGGAGAATAAGTCAAATAATGTTACATCTCGGTTGTTAATGAACATATATTGAACAAGAAAACGACGCAAGCGAAGTCGCGCCGGGTACTGTTGTTGTTATTGGCGGATTAGGAAACCCCAGCTTTGCTGCTAGTCACCTCTTCCACAAGCGGGAATATTGCGAAGGTTACCGGAAAGATAGGATATAGCAGGAAAGGAAAGGGTGGGAAGGGACGGCAGCCAAATCGACCTCTCAGAGGGCCAATTTCCGTGCCCCTGTGACAGCTGGGATGAGGCTCTCAACAGGGGACCCTCATTTTGCCCTCCAACAGGTCAACTCAACTGACAGGGTACAACAGCCATGTACAACAGCCAGGGACCATTCATTCTCAGGTTGGCAGGAGGGACCAAACCCGGAGACTCTGTCCCTAGCCGCTGCAAATGGGGAGACCAAAGGTGAAAGGGAAGTTAGTCATAATGGACAGCCAAAAGACTTACCATATGTAATGACAACCTCATTTGCTGTACCCAATGTGAGCCTCAAAATTGGTATAGACCAGTCTTAAGGTAGTCCTGGGAAGCGCCGGGTACTATCTAGTATACTGTGAAACATCTTTGACTGACCTGACTGACTACAAATCTTCGGTGAACTACCGGGAGAATGTTAGACTAAACATTCGGGTGTTACTTACGCCTAATGGTCCTCCGAATAAACCTGGGGGTGTTAATAGACCTGAATTAATTTGATTTATTAAATAATCAATATGGCTATCCCAGCTTAAACTGTCATCAGTAGGTGTGCACACGTGACTTGGTCATGGCTATCTCTGCTCCACAGTCACTGTGCAGTATGGGCCCATAAGCAATGTATTTCACATGGCAGTTGGAATTGTAAGCCAACCCAAAAGCACTTACTTGAACGCCATCACGTGGGTCATGTGAACTAGCATAACAACACCAACAATGTACTCAGCTCAGGTAGTAACTTGGCATCTTCCATTGGTCCTGAGTGAGTGAATCGTGTATAGGGACGTTATTGGTATCTGAATCAATTGTTCGATTTTAGCATGTTGTATTCTTCGTTTGCATGCTTGGCTTCATACACATTTCCATCCCCCATTCTCCTATTTGACCCTTGACTACACAAGTGGGTGGTCCAACCACAAAAATACTGCCTTGAATTTGGTTCTGATACTTAAAATCTCACTTCCTAGGAATACTGAATCGATTAATCCAGTTTTGTTGTATGATAACAAAATTTACAAAACCGCTATTAAATATTATATGAAATACAATAAACAGTGTTATTTTTAAATGGAGCACTCTTTTTCCTGTACGGAGATGTCTTGCGGGCAAGCTTGATGGGAAGTGATCCCACCACAACTTCTTCTGCCATAAGGGAGAGTGGTTTGTTATTAGTTGTTTCTTTTTATTCCAAGGTTACCTAAACTCACTAAAAAAAAGCGTAATGTTTTTTAAATGATAGTTTCTTAGTTGACTGTTTTGTGTAAACAATGGAAGGGGTAACTTTCCACAACCTCAGTAATGCAACTGTTGTGTGGCTGCACTGAGGTTAGTAATTGAATTAGTTGGAATAATGAACATCGTTTAACCCTTTCACCGCCAAAAGCCGATATATGGGATATGCAATACGTTTCATAAACCGCCGCTAGCCGATCTATCGGCGCGAGTAGTGTGACACGTTCACCGCCATGAGTCAATATATCGGCTGGCGTGAGCGCTGTAGAACGTTCGCGCCGCGAGCCGATATATCGGCGCCTGGCATTTTTGTAATTTTTATGATTATTTATTACTTGAATCTAACAAAATTATCACCATTAAATGCCCAATGAAATGACGTTTAAAAATATGTATGGTCCTTTTTATTGAGAATATTTTATATAGTATATTCTTTCAAACAAATTTCGTAGTATTTGGATGGCCGTGGCTCCGTGAATTACCAAAACAATCATAGCACTGTGATTTATTAAAGAAAATTAATTGATACAATTTTTAGATAATAATCATGGTAAAATAAACTTTTAAAATATATAAAGGTTATACAAATAACGTGTATATATTTACATATATAATATGTAGAAATTACGAAAATAAAAACAGCTAAATTGTTTTGTTTTTTAGTAAATAATAAAAATCTTTTTTACAAAAAACATGATCATTTGCAGTGTTTAAAAGCATAATTTAATAACAAACAAAACAAAAAATTAATGAATTTTGCATAATAAACAGCCGAGTTAATAATGTTTGTTTGTAGTCATACAAAAAGGGCCTTTTTTGCCCGGCGGAGAAGCGAATCGCAATACCGCCGGGCAGCGGCAGCCAAGGTCACACAGATCCCCGCAGTGCCTGGCGCTCTAGAGTAGGTAGGTGACAACCGCCTGGCGGTCAAAGGTTTAAATAATTACGTGATCAAATTAAAGTAACATGGACTTTAATGACGTATTTAGCCGAGCCCAGTGGGATTTTTGAACTTGAATAGCACTTACTTGAACGCCATCACGTGGGTCATGTGAACTAGCATAACAACACCAACAAGAGCTCAGAGCTCTATCATCTAATTTAATTCAGAATATCAGCTCGATCGTTCAAAAGTTTTGCATTTAAAATTAACTTACATGACGATAGTCAGGCACCACCTTCCTTTTATAATAGAGTTGATGGAAAATTAGATGTGATGTTAAGGAGGTAAGAAGAGAGAAGGGGATTAGTGTTTTATGAAATTATTTTTTGATAGTTGAGTATGTTTTAAACAACAACCATTATTGAATTGGTTACCTAGTAACACATTTCATTTAAAATATTAGAAAGTAAGTTGGATCTTGATTGAGCTCTCCAAATTGATGATTTTATGAAGACAACGGTCGTGAGTAATAAAATAGATTATTAATACTGATAATTTTCTATACTACTAATTCTACCACTATTGTTACTAAAGCAATACCAGTAGTTTGTTGTCTGTCAGTATAATCATTGACTATTTTTATAGTCAATGGTATAATATTGCAGATATATCAAATCAAATATTACAGTTGTTTTGTACTTAAAAGATTTTGAAGTTAACCCATTGAGGTAGTAATTTTATTCTATTTGCAGTAGCCTATAAAGGGAATTGATTGGCGCTGCACTCTAGAAGCAAAATATGTAACTAATGACCGGGGGCATCTACGGTTCTATCTGCTAGGGGAGCGGACTGACTGAAAAAACCTTAATATCGCCGCCAAGCCTTTGGTCGTGTTAGCTGAGTTGGCTACGTTGTGGAAACACCTTGGCCAGGTGGTGATACGATGTTCGTGGGTTCGATTCCCGCACACGACCAAAACTGACCAGTTGTGCAACTCTCAATGAGTTAACCGGTCTGTGGCAACGATGGTGGGAGGGCCCAAGTAAAAAAAACGGTGGCAGGCTTGCTTGGAAGTTGACGGGATTGGTTAATTCTCTGAGACTTGCACATGGTCAATACTGATTTTGCTAATTTTTACTTATGTCTACTGTGTGTGTGCCAATGCAACTCTCTAAACTGAAAGAAAACAATATTTTAATTAAAATACGCCATTAATCCATTTAAAAACACCAATTTTACACTCCAATTCACAGGTTAATAAAATTACAAGTAAGGAACGAGACCAGCTCGTATGTCTACGCCAATGGGTTAAAATATCTGTTGTTAAAAGGAATTAATATACCTTTGATTACCTTTTTAAAGCTTTAAAATTTAATTGTATGTAAAAGCTGGTTATTTGTAACAAAAAAGTTTCCAATGTGTCCACAATTTACTGACTTGTTGAAAATTGTATCATATTAAACGAGCACAGGTGAATTTTCCTGCGAAGTGATGATGGGTTGTGAAATCCATCTCATTTTAAATAATATTTGATGTTTAAAAAAAAGAGCAAGAAAAATAAATGGCATTGAAGTTAAAGCCCATTTTGTAAAGAATGTTCTACATAATTGTTTTTGTAATAGCTCTAATTTTGTGGCTTGAATTAGGTTAGAATAGATCCAAAGGGAGGTGTGACCCCCTCCCAGTGATTGGGTGTGCACGTCAACCTGATGACTTATTGCGCTGCTACGGTGGCATAGTCTTGTCTGCCCAGACCCGAGCCTCTAACGAGTAGTAGTTTAAGTAGTAGTTTGATGGCGTTAGGGAAAACAAATTGTTTTCCACGTTTCAAGTGCCTCACAGACAGTATCTCTGGAAAGACAACTTTGTGGCTTACTAAATTGTGTTTCTTACTGCTGATTTTTGTGGATTGTATATTACAACCACTATATCATCATACGCTCATGTGCACTTTCACAAATTATTGATGTAAAATGTTTAATCACTCGTAATTGGATATTCTAGTGAATGACTAAGACTGTCTGATCCATTAGACAGGATTTTAAATTATAATGTTATAGGTCAGTGAGCAATAAAGGGATCTAGGCTGCAACTCTGTGTGGAATCATTCCAGAAACAATACTCCATAACAAAATAATATGCCCTGAAAAACATGTATGGTGCTGGTTGCATTTAGGTACGGCCAATGTAAAATATTACTTGATTTTTTGCATCAAATATAAATACATTGATGCAATACAAATGTTTTTATTTTCAACAAATACCGATATAATTTCAACTTTAACCCTTAATTTCCAAAATAAAACCCTTTTTGACTATCGGAACCAAATATCTTTCAATTATTCATCTTAAACTATCTTCTGTGGGCGATCAGTGGTACTCTTATGGTAATTTCTCTCCCCTGGCTCCCAGTCTTGTACAATACTGCTCCACCTCAGATCAGACGGAAGGATTCCGTGCTGAAGGAATACAATAAGATCTTATCCGACCCACAGCTACCCATTCATAACTACCTCACACAGGAACCGGTTGAGTCCCAAAAACCACCTCTACAAACAGCCTTTCAGTTGAGGACAACAAACTTTTGTCCGCGAGCTGACTGGAGTTCCTCCTAGGAATCTTTCAATGGTCGGAATAACTTCCTGATGTCCGACCCTACTTCAGGTAGGTGGAATGAACCTTCATCGGAAGCAGTGGGCTTTACTCAATCACTTTCGCACTGGGGTGGGAAGGTGCAATTATTTGAAATTTAAATAGGGTATGACACACGATCAGTCAGGTGGCTGAGGGGCGGTGCGTCAAACCTCTGTTAATGACATAGTTAATGACTGTCCCCTGAGCGCTCTTCCAGAAGGGTTGGCCGTCTGGCATGGAACAAGTGTGGCTGGACTCCAATGGCTTTGTGCCCTGTAATGGGAGATCCTTTATTTATTTATTTATGTTTTCTGAACTTAATTAACGCAGGGAGATTATACCCATTGTATTTGTATTTGTTGTAAAGCCCAAAATAGAAAGCAGCTGCATAAGCCGTATGATATATATATATATATATATATATATATATATATATATATATATATATATATATATATATATATATATATATATATATATATATATATTATATTATATCTTCCAATTCTCCCAGAAATGGAAGGAAAGATTGAATCGGGTCATGACTACAGAATTAGACTGTGATAGAACTATAAACTATAAAGCCAACAACAGTACAAGTTTTTAATTATAAATACACCCTTCGCAGCAAACCTGCATACTCAGCGAATTTCCAATGAATATATAACATAACACTTAACAGGATTCATAAGAAATGTATTCACAAACAAGCGATATTTAAAATATTAATTATTCTCCATAAGAATAACATTGGGGATGAGTACGCAGGTTTGCTGCAACAAGGCACGCAAAATAATGGGTTTTTATGCAAATATCAATAGAACTCATCTTGGTGAAGTCACATACAAAGTTTCATCCATATACATTCATAAATAAGCGATATATAACATTTTAAGTATTTTCCATAAGAATAACATGCGGACCAAGTACCTAGGTTTGCTGCTACAGGAACCATAGGCGAAAAAATTTTTTTTTGTGCAAACAACAATAAACCATAACCAGATCAAGCTATATACCAAATTTTGCCAGTTTATGTTCATAAATAAGCGAGATATACAATTTTTCTTTTTCTCCATAAGAATAACATTAGACAACATACTGTGTTTAGCACATTCAATATCTCGGTAACCAATTGACGTAGAGCAATGATAAAAATACCAAATTGTTTGTTTTTTTAAGCTAAATTCAATGGTATAAATTAAAATTTGATTTAAATTAAAATTACATGTGAAAACCCCAAAAAACACATTTTTGGGGTACAAAACCCCCCAAAAACCCCCCTTCGGATGGTGCGATTCATCTGGTTTTCGAACTTGTTTAAATAAATGGTACTTTACACATTTGTACCAAATTTCATTAAGATCGGACCTTTTTTACGAGAGTTATCGTGCTTACGGACATATATATATATATATATATATATATATATATATATATAAATATATATATATATATATATATATACATATATAAAAATTTGAACGAATGGTGTTTTTGGCATCTGGGGACCTCAAAATGGAAAGTTATCATGGTCTCGGGCTTAAGTCTTACCATGAGACCTACGGTAATAGCTTCTTCCCTATAGGGGAAATTCGCTAAAAAAAACAATTCTTTAATAAACAAAATAATATTTTTAATGTGAAATTAACACTTATTTTTATGGAAGCAAAGCATTAAAATGAGTATATTTCTACACAAAATGTAAAAAATTCCAAACAAACTAGTCTTAGGCAAGTACCGTAGTTGGCATTGATATAAACCAGACTGGAGTAATCTATTAAGGTAAGTCTAGTTTTGATAGTGTATGTACTTGAAATGTATTTTAGACTGGACTTCATGTTTTTCGTCTTGAAACTGGTGAGTAAGTAAAATATTTTATTAATGAATATGTTAGTAAAATAGTAAATATATTTATCATATTACCTCATTTAGCTCTAGAAAGTTACAATTACAAAAAATACTAAAATACCAATCAGGATAGATGTACTGTGAATAATTTCATGATAAAAATGAAGTGCAAATGAAAACAAATGTTACATTTTGGAAAGCGCATTAGTTCACAGTAACTCCTGTCGGTAAAGAGTGACAGCAGGCCTACTTCAAGTATTTTTCCATGCATGACTAGCCACATAGCTCGGAGGAAAAATTAGGAAGTATCCAGCCGCTAATCCGAGAAATTTTTTAAAAATGCCATTGGCGTGGATACACGCACAAAAAAAGAAAAACTACAGAATTAAAAACTTATTTTTTAAACCCGAAGAGGTTGAACGAGAAAGGGCTGCTGATTGTAGGCGGTTGCATTAAGGATAACAATTATATAATTACAATTATATTACCTCTGATTGATGTTTAATGGTAGCTTGAATCTTATCTACAAATTGAAACAAATTGTATGAAATTCACCAAAAGTATAAGCTCAAAATCAATTTAATAATTTGTCTGTTTAAAATAGATTAATTATTAAACCGACTCAAGTATTAATTACTGATTTTTAAGGTTCAACTGATGACTCATAAGTATATACTGTCTATTCAGTATTTTCCATAAATTCAGACAATTAAATACTATAGTCAGAAAATGTCAATACTAAACTGAAAGACTTATTGTAAAGAGATTTATTTTACCAAACAAAATTCCCATGAGTTCAAAATGGGAGTTTCCATTCAAAATTCACATTTAGTATAGAAATAAGAATACACAACGTAGGTAGGCCTACATGTTGATTCAAATCTGTAACATTGGAAAATTTATAAAATTTATATATTTGTTTCCATAAAATGGGAATTGGTGGATTTTGAAATCAAACCCCCATCCTCATGGCTTTGTTTTTTTTCTTTTGTTGCAGATGACTTCCAGGTTGCATCCATTTTTGACCTCTTCAGCTTCAGTTTTTCAATCAGTATCCAAATCAATTTTTCTATTCAGTTAGGTTTGAACTAATAACACTATCCATAACCCCCTCACCAAGGTGGCCAAAAACAAATGTTGTAATACTCTTTTAGGTTTGCAAAGGAAAAGCACTTGGCTTGGGAGTTTCATTGAGAAAAGGTGGGATATACAGCTAACTCACCTGAAGAAACTGGTTCAGATGAGCACAGCAACAAAGAAAGTATTTTTACACACATATTACATAATATTTCGTCTCCATTTGAGACTTCTTCAGATGTAGAGAGAGACTGTCAGTTAAAATACTGTTTTAATATGAGGTTGTTCAGTTTTGCCAACACTAAAAACACCAACACTAATTTATTGGAACTATATACATATAATACACACTATTGCATGAAATGTTTCAGTTAGCTGTGTAAGGAAGGGTAAGTATGGAAAGGTGTTAACTGGGATCTTTTATCTAATATTCCCAGATCTAAGATTCCAGTTAACACCTTTCCATACTTACCCTTCCTTACACAGCTAACTGAAACATTTCATGCAATAGTGTGTATTATATGTATATAGTTCCAATAAATTAGTGTTGGCAAAACTGAACAACCTCATATTCAAACAGTATTTTAACTGACAGTCTCTCTCTACATCTGAAGAAGTCTCAAATGGAGACGAAATATTATGTAATATGTGTGTAAAAATACTTTCTTTGTTGCTGTGCTCATCTGAACCAGTTTCTTCAGGTGAGTTAGCTGTGTATCCCACCTTTTCTCAGTAATACTCTTTTAGAATTTTGTAAATAACAGGACTCTGAGGGAGTCCTTTGAAATTGCCTACTCCCAGCCCTTTTAATATTATTTTTCTTTAACAAAGCTGAAAGTAATACAGCTTCAAATCCATCCAATTCCCCATATTTTTATGTCCAATATCCACAAAATTTCTTTCAAATGCTTTTAAAATACCACAAACCTCTCTGATAAATAATTTCATGCATATTTTCTAACATAGTTCCATTTTCCTCAATTTCTCGATACCACTAGATTCTCCCAAGCACCCAAATTTTCAGGCCACCTTGACACCCTGTCTCTGTCCCATGCCCCTGGGACACTTTTCACCGCGACACTATACATAACAGCAGGTGTAGGATAGTTGGTCGAAGTGCACTGACCAGTACCCAGGGGAGCGGACTAAGGTAGCGGCTCCGTCGCACATTCTAGACCTCTGTCCTGTGTGCGGTTATCGAGACTTCTGACCCTTACACCTTAGTCGCTCCAGTTAGAATCGTTCACTCCTTGTGGGTGGACCGAACGCTTCTAGGTGTCCAACGAGGCGACTCACACAGATCATACTCCGCTCAAATAAAAATATTCTTTTTATTTACAGAAGCTTGAACACCAACCAAGTATTTGAATTCTACCAAAGGACCTTCTCTATCTTCTCTCTGAAGTGTGTGTTATCCGCCTTGACTGTGGGAGAACAATCTTTTTATTCCTTAGATCCACCACCTGTTTCAACTTCAGAGAGCACTCTACTACCTTTTCAAGTAAATAACTTACTATAATAATATTAATACAAGTAATATTCTAAGTTTCATTATTTCCAATGAGCCTCCAGAAAAAATGTAAGTACTTTAGGCTAAGTTTATAAACTATATTAAAGTTGTTTGGAATTTGTTACATTATACAAAACATTTATAACAGATATTAATAAAAAGTTTGTTCTACCAATATAAGAACAGCTTCTAATGAAATTACTCAAAATACTTGTATTGTCCCCCTGCGTCCATTAGTGCAAAATTAAGTCATATTTTGGTTATACAAATTAACATTTTCAGTTGGGTTGTAGTCTACAATGCACATAATCAAATAAAGCTTAATCTTGGCCTTTTTTCAGCCTGATGTTACTTTTCACATCATTGCAGTGTTTTGTTAAGAAACAGTATGTGTTTTTGTTTGTACTAAATTACACAGCTCAAAATATATTACTAAACTAACTGCGGTACCGAGCTTCATAAAGTATGTAGTCAATTACCACGGCGAGGTTAGGATTCCTTCCTGAAGGTATTCAGCAGCCTTCTTTCCATACGGAGCAGACCTGAACGTTCCTTCACTTCACTTGTTTCTATTTACCGCTCTGTAATTTTACATCAGTTGTGTGGATTTTACTTTATGTCAAGCCTTGTGAAAAAATACCCTGAAGAGAATAAAGCAAGAAATGAAGATCCTCCCATTTGTTTTTGAACCTTGAAGGAATAGCTAAAGCAGGAAACAAAATCGTATCAAAAGGCCTTAATTGGAGAGGCGCTGCAGGGAAATATTTACAGAACTAAAATTATAACAGTCTTCACACTACACAACAAGGGGGGATTCTGTACTTTAATGGGAAATCACTATAAAAAGGATTAGGCATCCAGGTAATTACCACTACACCATATCTCATTGTATGAGACAAAGCCATAATTAAATTTCCCATCACTCCCCATCAAGCTCCCCATAGCTGGCCATCAAGTCTTCTCTGTACAGTAAAACGCTCTCTGCCGAGCCTCCTTGAAGTTACAGAACACACCCTGTAAGAAATCACACTTCAAGCTAATGTGGTTTGCTGCTGTCAAATATTGTTTGGTTATGGAAAATCGAATAACAGCTCTTTTCACTTGATGAGGCTTAAAAATCGAGCAATTGCATAATCATCCTGTTGCTACGACTGGATGCTGACTGATAATTGTTCTTGTGTTTTTCAATATTTTATGTTATAGTAACTCTTGTTGTATAGCATTTAAAAGTTACTTTAATAAATGTATTTTCTATGTTTATTTCTTTGTTTTATTTTTTAGCGAATTTCCCCTATAGGGAAGAAGCTATTACCGTAGGTCTCATGGTAAGACTTAAGCCCGAGACCATGATAACTTTTTGTTTTGAGGTCCCCAGATGCCAAAAACACTATTCGTTCAAATTTATATATATATATGTGTGTGTGTGTCTGTGAATATGATAACTTGAGTAAAAAACGTCTGATTTCGATGAAATTTGGCTCAAATGTGTAAAATGACATTCATGACTTTAAGTTTGAAAACCAGAAAAATCGGACCATGGGAAGAAGGGGGGTTTATGGGGGTTTTAAATTTTCCAAAAATCAGTTTTTTGCATTTTTCACCCTAAAAATTAAAAAAAACTTAATTTTGGTTTTGACCATGTTATAGAGCTTAAAAAAACAAATAATATGGTATTTTGAATTATTAACCTAGGTTAAGTGGTTGCGGAGAAAATCCAAAAAAACCTACTCATAAAATCTCCCATGTTAATCTTATGGGAAAAAAGTTTTTTGCTTTTCCTCAGTTTATTTTAATGTAAACTTCACATTTGCTTTTACCAAACTGTTCATTTCAACAAAACAATCATTTTGGTGTTTAAATTGTGATTCTACGCCCAACCGTTGCAGAGATATTCTAAGTGCTAAATACAGTACTTTGTCCAATGTTATCCTTATGGAGAATAAATCAAATTTATTATCTTGATTATTTATGAATGTATGTTGATGAAACTTGGTATGTGGCTTCACGTAGTTCTTATGGAGAATAAGTAAAATGTAATGACTCCCTTAATTATGAACATAAATTAATAAAACTTGGTATGTAGCTTCACTTGGTTAAGTTATATTGATAATTGCATAAAAACCCATTTTTTTGGTTCCTTGTTGCAGCAAACCTGCTTACTCAGCCCCCATGATATTCTTATAGAGAATACCTAAAATGTTATATAGCGCTTATTCATGATTGAATATTGATGAAACTTGGTATGTGACTTCGCCTAGTTAAATTCTATTTATATTTGCATAATAACCAATCGTTTTTATTCCTTGTTTCAGCAAACCTACGTACTCATTACCAGTGTTATTCTTATAGAGAATAATTAAAGTCGCTTATATTTGAATATATTTGTATGAAACTTGGTATGTGGTATTAAGACATATATTATGCATTGTAAATTCGCTGAGTACGCAGGGTTGCTGCGACGGGGGTGTTTTATTATACTCTGGGCAGTCTCAACTTGATAATTCTATCTCAAAGGGAAATTTATGACAAAGTCTCTTAATCTTATAGCACATACAACCACAAAATGTATTAGTAGAACAACAAAATCAGTGGATAACAACCAGTGGTAAAATAGAACCCTTAAATTCTACAGTAAAATATGTATTATGACACCGAGATTTACTGGTCTCAATCAAAAGCATTGGGTGCAATTTAAAACTACGGAATTGCAACAATGCTCCGATTTAAACTATGGTGCATTTGAACTGTAGAAATATGAGTAATAATCTCAACGATTGCAAAGTGATCTCTTGAAAGTTCCCATGATGTCGCTCTGTCCAGCATTATGACTTTTGAACAATCATATGAGGTTCAAATGAGTTACTAGAAATCAAAGACTATTGAAGAACTATAGCTATGGAGATGTTGTTGTTTGTTTTAGGGAGGATTAGGAAGCCCCGGGATAGCCAACTAGGAACGTCTCCCCTAGGTGGATTTAAATAAGGTGTGCTATTGCGCATCGTAGCGCGACATCATCTGGAGGCGGAAGCGTGTCATTCTGACTATCCTATGAAAAGGAGTGGGGGACATGGGGTAGTCAGAATACTTCGCTGACACGCTTTTTTAGGAACAAGTTTGCAACAATGGGGAACTTCAGCGGCGGCTATAGTCTATCCAAAAAAATCAGGTCGGGATCAGAACGTCTACCCTCCCTCCATCTCCACCACACCATTATCGTTGAGAGAGACGTAATCTATTTTGTATATTATGTACATTGCTAGCGAATTTCGTCCAGGAAAAATAAGCTATTACCTTGGGTTTAATCGGGGAAAGGTAAAAATGCAGTATAGGTAAAGGGTACCGTTGGCAAACATAATTGTTTGAATGTAACTGATATATTTTTATTCCTAGATAACAAATATTTTTTCGTCGGAAACTCATATGTACCTGCACAAAACACTATTTGTTTCAATTAGTTATATTGGAAGCAGAAATTTAAATTTTCTTTTTCGTTTGGTCTTGACGAGCCAACATTGAAATTTACCTAAAAGTTTCCATGTACTGGCCAAACCGAAACTCCAATAAAAAAAACCTTGAAACAAAAAATGTAAAATAGACATTTATGTTTCAATTGGCTTATCTAAAAATGTGCCGTTTACAAAAATAAAAAGTGCCACAGAGGCTCGTATTTTTTACAATACACAAGTAAAACATGGTAATAGCTTAACCATCACTTAAATTAAGCAGTTCTGGTGTTGGGAATATAAAACTTATACAGTTATTAAGCGTGTTTCATGCAGGCCATGAATAAATAAGGGTTTTTACAATTAACTCAGCGTAATTTTGAGTTGTGGCAGTGGGAGCGAAACTCTGTAAGTTTAGTCGCGGCTGCGGTGTTGTGGATGGAGACGTTCAAATCTCGACCTGGGATTTGGATAGGCTCTAGCTGAGAGTAACATCAGCTGTCACTGTAAACCAGCTGATCAAATAAACACCGTAACGTCACCTGGAGGCTGCACGGAACATGCTCAAATTTGTCCTTCTGTATAGTAAATTTCCTATGGAAAGTGAACTATTAGCTTGACCCGCACGGTGAAACTTAAGCCCAGGACCACCATAGAAGTTCCTAACGTGAACCCCTGAACACGTTTTGGGGGTTCGTTCAAAATTATATATATATATATATATATATATATATATATATATATATATATGTGTGTGCAGGCACTCTAGCGGTCACATTTTTTGTCCGATTTACTTCAAATTTGGTAGAGACGTTCCTTTCTACAATCAGTTGGACAAGTTCGTTGGGCAAAACAATCGGAAAACTTTAAACCCCTTTTTTGGGGATTAATCTTTCAAATTTTGAGTTTTTGGGCCCAAAAAGGGTCAGAAAAGCCCCTGATGTGAAATTAACTAATGTAAAAAGATGGGAATTAGTGTGGTGAAACTTTTAAGCCTTCTCTCGTCATTCTACCATATATATTTACCGAGTTATTAAAGGAAATGTGTATTGACCAAACACAGTACGTTGTCTTATGGGGGTATTGCATTAGAAAAGCCTGTTAATCATTTTTTTGTGTACTTTTATCATCCCCAACAATCTCACGCCTACTTTAAAGCCTGACTGGACCTTCTCCTAACCTTATATTGCGCAAAATTTTATTCCCAGCATTGCAGGTAAATAGAACCTGGAGTATCAGAACAGCCAAAAAATCAATATTTTCAGATTTGAATAAAAATTGGAATAATTGTATATTTTTAGCTGATTTTGATTTTTTATAGTTTTTATGTGGAAATTCACTTCCCTCACGTTAGCGTGCTGCGTGCGAACTCATTTAAATCCACCTAGCGTCTTCCTTGAGATATTGTGCAACCACCGGAAAGAGGGAAAAGAGGGATGGGAAAGGTGGTAGGACGGGGTCAGTCTGCCTAGCTCCAGAAAGGGAGAGAGAACCCTACCTAGCTCCTGGGCTCTGTGGGTGACATAACCCCAGGACGATTAACCCTCTAACCCGATGTCCCCCTAAGTCCACCAGACAGGGACTGCCATCGCATAGAGCCTCCAACCTCTCAGGGGTCGGGTGGCCCCAGGATGGTTCGTCCCCCAGCCCGGCAGACCGGAGACCGTCGGGTAAAGGCCCTTCCTCCCAGGCACCCGTCCCAGGCTGCAAGGAAGATCCACTACTCCCTCCAAAAACTTGGACTAGACTGGGTATCCAGGCTCAACTGGGAGTCAAGCCCCTAGAAGAGACAAGGAGGAACCAAGGAAGGGAAGTTGGTCACACTCGATAGCAAAAGACTTACCAATACTGTGACAGCTTCATTTTGCTGAACCCAATGTCGACCTCTGTACTAGTATAGACCAGTCAGAGAGCCGTCGAGGGCCACAATATCTAGAGAAATGCACAAACAACTAAATGACAAATCTAGAGTTAAGGAATGGCATCCCACTGATGTGCCAGAGATGAAAAGATTCGTCGGAATCCTCATTTGCATGGGCTTGGTACGATGCCCGCAGATAAATCTGTACTGGTCAAAGAATGAATTATTTGAAAACCAGATAATCAAAAGTAGCATGACAAGAGATAGATTTCTACTTCTAAAGAAATTTTTGCACTTCTCTAACAACCATGATATTAATAATCAACAATTTGAGTATTGTGCTTGTAGCTATGTTGTTAATAAAGCTTAAAATGTTAGTCTTAGGAGTATACAGGTCACCTAAATCAGATTGTGACATTTTTTTAAATAGGTTAAGTGTATTGGTTGACTATTAAAAAAAAAAATTAAAAATATAGTTATAGGGGGTGATATAAACATTAATTTCCTAAAAAATGATAATGATCCTAAACTTTTAAAGAGAACAATAAAAACTCACAACATGAAATATCTTGTGGACTTCCCAACAAGTAACTTTTATTCCCGATCACGATGGACAATTGCTTCTTATTAACAATAAACAAATAAGTAGTAAAATAAATAGGCAAATACCATTAATACGTATGAAATGTAAGTTTTCCTCAGAAAACCTGGATCTATTTCAAAATTTTTAGAAAATGAAATTTGGGAGAGTGTTTATATGGCTTCTGTAGATAAAAAATATGACGAATTTGCAGTACTTTAAAATTTTACTTTGATGCATAATTTCCTAAAGTCATGTTAACTGATAAAAACGCAAACAAAATTGGATTTCAGATGAGTTGAAAAATGAAAAGAAAGAATTAATGCAGTTAGGTTTAAAAATTCGAGAAAATAAAAATTATACTCTAAAGCAAGAAATAAAACAGAAAAATCGGAACTACAAGTTAAAATTGGTGCAAGCTAAAACAAGGTACTTTGAAAATAAGATTAAAAAATCTGATAACATACAAAAAACTGTGTGGCAGATTATAAACTCTGAAGTTGGGAAAAAGATTGAAAATAAAAATAAAAATATCTACTTAAAAAAGGACAGTTGTTATGTAGATGACCCTAAAACTATAGCAAACATATTTAATAAATATTTTGTAAATGTTTGTAGTAAATTTAATACAGAAAATTTAAATATTAGTACTACTGACAGTGAGAGTTGTATTAAAACAAGTTTTAGTTTTAAGTTTGCTGATGCAGGGGAGGTGGAAAAAGTAATTGGCTCTTTAAAAAACAAAAATTCAACAGGTTACGATGAAATCCCTGTTAAAGTTGTAAAATATGTAAAAAAATACTTAAGTCAAATTTTAAGCCACTTAATAAACTCATCTTTTGTTTCTGGATTGTTCCCTAATCATTTAAAGATTTCAAAAGTCATACCAATTCATAAAAAAGATGACCTAGAAACTGTGTCAAACTATAGGCCGATTTCTCTTCTCCCGGTGATTTCAAAAATTTATGAGAAAATAGTTAATAGTCAACTGTTAAAATATTTAGAGGACTTTAAATTGTTAAACGATCATCAGCATGGCTTCAGACCTGGAAAATCTGTGATCACTGCTGCAGTATCCTTTATTGAATCTATAATTGAGTCGGTAGACAAAGGGGAATTAACAACCGGAATTTTCATGGACCTATCAAAAGCGTTTGACAGTGTCAACCACGATCAATTAATAAATAAACTGCAAATGTTAGGGATATCAAAAAATTCTATAAAATGGTTTCAATCATATCTTAATGGTCGTTGTCAGTTTGTGGAAATAACCCAGCAAACGCAAGACAATATAATTCTTAAGTCTTCATCAGAAAAAGAATATATAAAATGCGGTGTTCCTCAGGGATCAATCCTGGGTCCTCTACTGTTTTTGTGCTACATAAATGACGCAGGCAATTCTTTAACAAGCTTACCTCAAAATAATCTCTGTTTTTATGCTGATGATACGAATCTTAGGGTGTCGGCCGGTACACTCCAAGAAGTCGAGATCTTGAGTTTTGTTGAGCTTGAAAATATTGGAGGTTTTTTGGAGCGGAATAAATTAAAACTTAATGCCAAGAAAACCAACTGCATAGTATTCAAAACACATCAAAACAAACAGATAATTGATCCAATTATAATTTACATTGAACAACAAATTGAAAATAAAAATAGCACAAAGTTTCTAGGTCTAATCATAGATCAAAACTTAAGCTGGAATGCACATGTGGATAAAGTATTGGCAAAGTTAAGTTCGGGAATCTATTCACTATCTAGAATGTCATTCTTTTGTAATCAAAAAACATTAAAAAATATATATTTTGCAAATATTCATTCTCATTTAGCGTATGGCTTATGCCTTTATGGTTCAACCACAAAATCAAATATGGATAGCATACTAAAATTACAAAAAAGGGCCGTAAGAATAATAATGAAATTAAAATATTATGAAACAGCAAAAGACAAATTTAAAGAATTAGGGATTTTAACAGTTTATGGACAATATATCTTAGATACATTCATCATTGCAAAAAAATATTCAGAAAACTCAGACCTTAAAAGCCACCCATATAATACCAGACATAAAAAATGTATTACTTCAATGCAACATAAATTAACATTTTATGAAAAAAACGACTTACACAGGACTAAAATGTTCAAAGCATTTACCAAATGACATTAAAAATGAGGAAAACATTGCTAAATTTAAAAATAAATTAAAAAATTACCTGTTAGAAAAAGCCATTTATTCCCTCGAGGAATTCTTTTCCACCACCCCCTAGACTTTGTTATAGTTTGCTTTCTCAAAACATATTTTGTTTTCTCCTTGTTTAATATTTCGATATATGTAAAAGCAAGTGCTTTCCCTTTTATTTAGGATAATAGTTTAGTTTGTAGTATTAGTGACGCCATTCAATCTGCATGAATATGTACTTAATGAATAAAGATTATTTTGATTTGATTTGATTTGAATACTAGTGATCGTTTAGTCAAAATCAAACCCATCGTAGACTATTTAAATGCTGCTTTTACTGAGTCACTGACTCCAGGAAAGGACCTTGTCATTGATGAAACCGTGGTCCCCTTCCGGGGAAGGTTAGTATTCAAACAGTACATAAAGAATAAGGTACACAAGTACGGAGTAAAAATATTTTAAGATATGCACACCTGATGGGTATACTCTATGTGTTTCCTTGTATGCAGGTAAAAATGCTACCAATACTAGCCCTCGTGGGCACACATATGATATTGTTATGGAATTGATGGCCAAGCTTGAACACCCGAATGTAGATTTTGCTGGGTTTCGTAATGAAGAGAGAACCTTGTACACTTATAATTTCTACACAGGTGTGCCAGTAGCTGAAAAACTTTGGAGTGTAAAACATGATTGTGTGGCACAATCAATGTAAAACGGAGGGGTTTGCCAAAAGAGGTGAAGGAAAAATTGGAGAAAGGTACGTCTATCGGCTATAAATGTCAACACTCATTAAGTGGCAAGATAAAAGAAGCGTAATCATGGTGATTACAAAACCTGAAGGCAGTTGTAAGTTAGTTGATAGTGGCAAACAAAACTGAAAGATCGAACCTGTTTTCAAGCCTCAGAGCGTTTTAGATTACAACAATGCCAAATACCCCCGTCACAGCAAACCTGCGTACTCAGCGAATTTCCAATGCATAATATATGTCTTAATACCATATAAAGCTGCATACCAAGTTTCATAAAAATATATTCATATATAAGTGATATATACAATTTTAATTATTCTCCATAAGAATAGCATTGGTGATGAGTACATAGGTTTGCTGAAACAAGGAACACAAACAATTTGTTTTTATGCAAATATAAATATAGGTGAAGCCACATACCAAGTTTAATCAATGTTCAATCATAAGTTAGCACTATATAACATTTTAATTATTCTCCATAAGAATAATATGGGAGATGAGTAAGCAGGTTTGCTGAAACAAGAAACTAAAAAAATGGGTTTTTATGCAAATATTAATATAACTCAACAAGGTGAAGCCACATACCAAGTTTTATTAATTTATGTTCATAATTAAGGGAGTCATTACATTTTACTTATTCTCAATAAGAATAACATGGGGGCTGAGTACGCAGGTTCGCTGCTACGGGGATAATCAACAAAAAATAAATTTTTTGTGCAAATATCAATATACCAGTACTACGTGACCCCACGTGCCAAGTTTCATCAATATACATTCATTAATAATGGAGATATCAAATTTTATTTATTCTCTATAAGGATAACATTGGACAACGTACTGTGTTTAGCACTTTGAATATCTCTGCAACGGTTGGACTTAGAATCACAATTTAAACACCAAAATGGTTGTTTTGTGGAGCTGAGTTGATTGGTAAAAGCAAATGTGAAGTTTACATTAAAATTATCTTAGGAAAAGCCAAAAACCTTTTTCCCATAAGATTAACATAGGAGATTTTATGAGCAGGTTTTTTTGGATTTTCTCCGCAACCACTTAACCTAGCTTAATGATTCAACATACCAAATTATTTGTTTTTTAAGCTCTATAACATGGTCTAAACCAAAATTAAGTGTTTTAAAAATTTTAGGGCAAAAAATGCAAAAAACTGATTTTTGGAAAATTTAAAACCCCCATCCCATGGCCCGATTTTTCTGGTTTTCGAACTTAAAGTCATAAATGTCACTTTACACATTTGAGCCAAATTTCATCGAAATCGGACGTTTTTTACTCAAGTTATCGCATTCACGGACACACACACACACACACACACACATATATATATATATATATATATATATATACATATATATAAATTTGAACGAATAGTGTTTTAGTCATCTGGGGACCTAAAAAAAATTTGTAATGGTCTCGGGCTTAAATCTTACCATGAGACCTACGGTAATAGCTTCTTCCCTATAGGGGAAATTCGCTAAAAAGGGCTATAGCGACTATAGCGATCAAAAGTCAGCGTATTATACGCCCCTCAGGAAGACACTCAAATGGTACAAGAAAGTAGCACTTGAGCTCCTAACAGGAACAACCATTGTGAATTCTTGGATAATATACTGCAAACTCACTGGAGACAAAATACCGATTGTCAAATTCAGAAAAACACTTGCAAGACAACTAATGGAGAAAGACAACCCCGCACAAGAAGCTATAAGTCCCTACCGTAAGAAACCTCACAGTCTTCAGAAGAGGGAAGGCTCCGCTAGGGCGACCAAAAGGCATTGTGTTGAATGCTATAAAAACACAGGAAGGACAAACGTTCAGCAAAAGAAGCAGGCAGGTTAACCAAGCAAGTCACTACTTACTGCGAAGACTGTCCCGGAGAACCGGCCACGTGTTTGGACTGCTTTAACAATAAGCACAAGTAAACTTAAAGATACTAAGAGATAAAAATGAAATTTCCTCTCTTTACCTATGAGATAATGCGTAGTATTTAATGTAACTGTAGTCTAACAAACTTTACGTATGTGCCAACGTAACAAAAGTTAATTTTTGCCATTTATTTGTACTCTTTACTTAGCCTACATTTTATTTGTTAATTTGATTCCTACATTTTTCTTTGTAACAATAAATATGATAATTACTACGATTATTATTGTCTTTGAAATTCCCTTTATTAACCTATTCTACACCTCAATACCAACATATTTTTCATTATTATTTCAAAGATATGAATTTGTGATATTATTTCAAGAAAAACTAATTGATTTTAATGATTTATTAAAAACAGTTAAAATGTAGGATAATTAATTCATTATAAAGTGCTTCATCAACTCATTGTGGCACGAGTAACGGGTTCTTCGTGCGATGACGTTAGATCCGTATCCTGAGCTGCAGAATGATAAACAAGGTCGTCCTAGTTTCTGTGATGGCAACTAGAGTTCTCTAGCTTCGCCCTCAGCTGAAATATCACGCGGGAAATGTTGGCTGTGCCGCGAATAACCGGTTACTCGTGACGCACAAGGTAATAACAGGCACGAAGAACCCGTTACTCGTGACACACTGAAATAAAAGTCAGAGTATAATCCTCCCGCAGTGAAGGTGTTATTGCAAATATGCAAAGAAAATGAAAACTTTAATCTTTTAAAACTGTATTTAAAATTTGCATAGCATGAAGTTGTGCTGATGGTAGGATGTTTTCTTCTGGTTTATCAATATTGCGACACAAAATATTTTGGATTTGTGACAAAAAAATTAAATATTTTTCAGTATGAAAGTTATTTCAAACCACAGAATAAATTAGTACTTTTATCAGAGAACTTGTTCCAGTCTTACTATAATGGTTTTGAGAGCTATAGCATCAATGTAGGGTATTCAGTGAGGTGAGTTCCTATGCTTTAGTTGTGTCAGTTTCCAGTTTTTTCTGCTAGGTCCCTACGCAGAGGTCCCTTCTGCAGAGGGTGCTCGGCTTTTCACACTGCTGAAGATTCTTAGCTATCCATTGTGTTTTTTTTTCAGCAGGGTAAGTGTTAAATGGAAATGAAGGGAAAGTAAAACACGGTTTGGTTCTAATAATCCTGCTTTATTCACAGCCTTGCAACCGTACTGGCTACCCTACATGGCAGTTGTTGGACTGGAGCCTAGGACTACCTATGTGCGATATGAAGACAAAACGAGCTTCGTCCTTTCTTTCCACACAAAACAAGTATAAAATAAATCACAGAAAATATTATGAAATGGGCCCGAGAGGCCTAAATCTGATAAGGGTTGATCAGAGATAAAATTTGGGACACATGAATTGTTAATTGGAAATAATAAAAGATTTGAATTGTAAACAATTAAAAAATAAACTTCAGTATATAATAAATCTTTTTTATTAGATTATTGTTTACTTTATTTTAAATAACTCACATCTTACGATATTCTTCAATTTTTTATAACTTATTCAAAATAAAATATACTATAAAAAATAATCAGGTAATGCTTTTGGTGTCCATTAAATAGCTGTAAGTTATCAAACTGGCACCGGTTCTTTCCTTTTTGAATTCAAATGTATTACAGGTAATTAACGTAAAAATCATCATGATACATTATTATTTAACAGCAATCAAATGATATCATTCAGTTAAGTCTGATATCATTTAGGCAGTTTCATGCTAGTAGTTTTGAACACATGTTTGGACGAAAACAATAAACCCAGCCACTCTAGCTAAAAGTAAATACCTAATATTTAAATCACATAAAAATAAGAAAATGGTTTAAGTAATCTTTTTAAACTTAAGTTACATATAACAAAATACATCACTTTCAATAACTTTGGCACGAAAAGTTGGTCGTTCAAACTTCACACAGCACGGATTGTTCGTAGACTAGAATGTATCACCTGTCAACGTGATTGGTTATGTATGTTATAGTCTAGTTATCGTAACTTTAGGTCCAAGCACCATAATGGTTAGATCAACCACAGTCAAATCTCAGTACCCAAGTTGCGTTAAGTAGAGTACAACCGTTCACACAGCTCCGCGATGAGCTTACACGAGTGGATCTTAAATATAGGACTCTTATAACCTCAATAAAGCTCTCATAGTTCATTGTATTCCTTACATCAAATTTTATGTTACTCTGTACCTTATTAAATATTCAAGAAGTATTTTATTTAATTACCTATTTATTGACGTGAGAAAAGTGATTTTGCTTTAAAATAATTTATTCCAATCTTGGACAAAAATAAAAATATATTAACTTTAATCTTTTTACAAGCCAAAAAAAATTGGTCGTTACTATATTGATGACCAGGAGTTAGAATGAATTAAAATATATAACAAATTAATTTATGAGGGATAAGAAAGTTAAAAACTTTACCATAAGAAGTTTGAATAACTTATAATGGGAATAAGACAACTGTACAAGCAATAACCTATGGGACCACAATTCTTAGGGAAAATAACACTTGGGAAATATATTTAGGCGGAAATAATTGTGATGTGTTCTTAACAGTATTGTTCAGTTACCCAATGCATTTACTGCAAAACTTGTAGGTGCCATACTCATTACGTTTTTAAGCTAAAAGTAGAACAAGAATTTGAAAGAGTGGTTCTTGTTTCAATTTTTACTTTCTATCACAATTTATTTACATGTAATTAAATGGAAATTATTTGCTAACAATTTAAAACTGAAATATAAAGCGTCTTCATTGCTGTGAGGCTAGGAGAGGGTTGGTATTTCTGTTCCCTTCCATAACTTTTACATTTAAACAACTTGATAATTTCAAACAACTTTATTGTAAATAATTCATTCCACTATTTGATTGAAAAGAAAGTTTTTCAGGATTTTTTTTTAGGAAGTCATGGGTAAACTGACAATATTATATTTTAATTGGTTAAAATGTTGGTTTTAGCAGACTAAGACTTGACACATTTAAATAAACTTGGCTGTAGTGGGGGAGGTGGGAAATATAGTATTGATTGGTATATTTCTGTTTGGTGAAACATTTCAGATATACAATTGTAATATGGTTGCACTAAAGTACAGAGTAACACAAATATAGCCATCACAACACACAAATGTACATTGCTATAATTGCTAGCTATCTACTGTGCAACTATGTATGAATTGGTGTTCTTAACTAGAGTCTAGTATATACACAATACTTACACTATCTTTGTAAATAGTAAGAAAAACTAAACTCAAAAATTAATTCCATTTTAAAATTATACATTATACATCTTGATTCTAAGAATTATGGAAAACTGGAAGTTTTATGTTACATGTAGTATTTTTTTCAATTAAGGAATAATCTAGGAAATAATTTAGCAAATTTTTGATTTAAAGAATCCAGTTAAAGTTAGCTATGACTTTGAAATCATACATACTTCTAGATATATACATTTAAATTTGGTTTTTATAATTGCAATTTATTATAAGAAGTTTAGTTGTAAAGTTTGGCAAACAGATAGTAGCTCAGATCAGAGTTAAATTTTAATAGTGCCTTTGTATTTCTTACTAAAAACATTATTGCAGACTAAAAGAAAATATCTTATAACTAATGACTCATAATCTGTTTTTTATTTATATATATATAAACCCTTTTCTTTTCTTTTGAGTCATTGGTTATGTTGTTTTCACCCGAGAAATCTTCAAAAAATTATTTATAGTGACAGGTTTATTATTACATATTATTAAACAATTATTTTGAGGTAGATTTATGTAGTTATATCATCTAAAGTAACTTACTGTAACAAAAAAAATTGAAATACTAGGACTGGGGTTCAATAATTTGGGGTTGCGATAGACAGTTTCCTAAAATGGCAACAAGAGACAAAAAGGCAGTTCTTCTTTCAAAGATATACCGGGTGTCCCAAACCACCCGTACACCCCATTTAATTTTTTAACGGTTTGATCTAGAATCACCAGAAAAAAATGTTAATGACTAAATCGCATATGGAGAATCCAATAAAAGTAGTTTCATTATGAAATATCTACAGGGTGTTCCAGAACTAATGGCCACGAGCTCAAATCTCGAAGATTTGTTATGTAAACATATGACAAATTTCATATAGTTTTAAAGGTCTTGTCAAGCAAAACACTTTGGTGAAAACAGAAATAAAGTATCTCAATCCGTTCCAAAATGGCGGCCATTTAAACATTTTTTTAAGGATATTTTTGACACCCTGTATCTCGTAATCCACTGAATATTTTTTGTTCTGATTCATAACATAAATTCCTCTTACACTTAGCAATACTACGATATGTTACATAGCAACACTTCAAAATGTAAATTTCTTTAAAAACAAAAAAATACAAAAAATTAACGTTTGGAATCCCAAAAATCTAAATTTGTTAACCGGTATCACAAGTCAAAAAAATTATTATAATTACAATATTTTAAATACGTTTAACCATTTTTTATATACATTTACCAATTTTTTTACTTTTTTCGCAATAAATAAAATTTGTTTAATTTAAGATAGGTCTAAATATTGATTTCAATAAAAAACAATACTGATGGTTGTAATGGACAATCCACAGCTGTAATGAGTAAATGGAAACATATGATTTTTGACGACACTATTATAAAGTGAACTAAAATAGCTGATGCAATAAAACAGCTGATTTAACTTTTATTGTTGTACTTGTATTTGTTTTCACTATTTTTGCCATGTCATGGTGCCGTGTTGTAATTATGCAGTTATTTGAATATTCACTTTGATTTATTTCAAAACTGATGTATTGATTTCAAATTTTATCATTTTTAGCTGTATTTTATTTTTTTACGCAAATGGTTTACACAAATCATGAAGCTTTTGAAATGTTACGAATTATTTTTGAAGTCGGATCTTTCCGCGCTGCCGCTAATCCATGGCAACAACGTTTTCCGGATCCTTAACCTGAAATTAATGTTTAATTGTCAATTTTTAGATTTTAAACAAAATTAAACTACTATTAATAGTAAGTTTTGTATTTATCATAAACTTTACATGATTTTATATGAACTTACGTGTTGTAATCATCCAGTCATTTGAATATCAACTTGAATTTTCAAATAACTGCATAATTACAACACGGCACCATGACATGGCAAAAATAGTGAAAACAAATACAAGTACAACAATAAAAGTTAAATCAGCTGTTTTATTGCATCAGCTGTTTTAGTTCACTTTATAATAGTGTCGTCAAAAATCATATGTTTCCATTTACTCATTACAGCTGTGGATTGTCCATTACAACCATCAGTATTGTTTTTTATTGAAATTAACATTTAGACCTATCTTAAATTAAACAAATTTTATTTATTGCGAAAAAAGTAAAAAAATTGGTAAATGTATATAAAAAATGGTTAAACGTATTTAAAAGATTGTAATTATAATAATTTTTTGACTTGTGATACCGGTTAACAAATTTAGATTTTTGGGATTCCAAACATTAATTTTTTGTATTTTTTTTGTTTTTAAAGAAATTTACATTTTGAAGTGTTGCTATGTAACATATCGTAGTATTGCTAAGTGTAAGAGGAATTTATGTTATGAATCAGAACAAAAAATATTCAGTGGATTACGAGATACAGGGTGTCAAAAATATCCCTAAAAAAATGTTTAAATGGCCGCCATTTTGGAACGGATTGAGATAATTTATTTCTGTTTTCACCAAAGTGTTTTGCTTGACAAGACCTTTAAAACGATATGAAATTTGGCATATGTTTACATAACAAATCTTCGAGATTTGAGCTCGTGACCATTAGTTCTGGAACACCCTGTAGATATTTCATAATGAAACTACTTTTATTGGATTCTCCATATGCGATTTAGTGATTAAGATTTTTTTCTGGTGATTCTAGATCAAACCGTTAAAAAATTAAATGGGGTGTACGGGTGGTTTGGGACACCCGGTATAGTTTTTATCTCTTTCCAACCTTTCATGTATCACCCCAGTATCCATATACGTTTTAAGAAGTAAATTATTGCTTCATCAGACACATGTTTTTTTCTAAACATTTTACTAAAACATTCTTCTACATGCAAAATGAACTTTGTGAATATATAAAACTCATATTTTACAAAAAATTTAATTTTTCTACCTTAATAAACGTGTTTTACATTTAAGTTCAACACAAGCAGGTTAATAATAATTAACAATGAACTGATTAAATATATTAAAATTGATTAATTTAAAGTTGTACAATCTGTCAAAAGAGTCAATCGCATAGCATAAGTACCGTACCACAATGTCCATATTCTAAACTAATAAAATGATTTTTACCATCAATAACCTGAACATTCCGTTACAAACTATATTACAAATTTAAAGTCACAACCTTATTAGAATTTGAATCCGATAACAACATGGATGAACAGTTGATTGTAACTAAGGCAGTTCATATAAACAATATTCAGTGGCAGTTTGGTTTATTCAATACACCAGTAGGGAAGAGGAAAATAGTTTGTACTTGTAAATGTTAATGTGATTGAATTAGTTTTTGATTGTGCAAAGTTGTCAATAATAACAAAAGCAACATTATTATAATTGAAAAATTGATTTTAATTATGTTTTTACATATAAGTTTGCATAGATATTCTTTGTATTGAAATTAATTTTATGTGTGAATGGGGGAGGGGGTCTGAGATTTACTAAAGTTGGTTAATCTTTATTTTCATATCTTAAAAAAATTCTTATAATCAGCATCTGAGTGAATAATATTTGCTGTTTAAGATTTACAGTTTCCAGTAAACAAGTAAACAAATAAGATGAAATATCTTTCCTAATTTAGCTTTTAAAGGAAAATAAAGAAAATCATAATTTGGTTTGAAAGGTGGATGTGCACCCAAAGAGGATACAAAAGGGTGGTTAAGGGAGGTTCCCCCCTCAAAAAGGGTTTCCCTGATTGCCGCCCTAGATACATTCCATTAACACCAACATTAGCTTTTACAAATTAAAACAGGCTCCTGCTCTCTTTCATGGCTGCTGAGTTTTCGTTTGATGGTCCACAGACTTTGCAGGATATTTAATTAAAAGGGTCTCTGCATATTGGAACATGGGTTCATACAATTTATGAATTTGTTTGAATGCATATTTAATGCTTTTATTTACTTATTTGTAAAGAAAGTTCTAATGATCTGTCAGAAGTAAGATGGTTAAAAATACGTTTCAATTACTTTTGATTTTGATAAATAATTACTCATATCTGAATAAACCAAAAAGGACCAAAAATAAACCTTAATGAATAATAATAACAAACACATATATATATTTGAAGATGTGCATATTCTTGTATGAACAGCTTATTGCACATTTTATACACAATAAACTTTAAGTCCTAACATATTCACTATATATAGCACTTAGCATTGTAAATAACATTGTAAATACATCTTTTAAAATCTCTATATAATTAAACCTAGTTTAATGCTTTAGGAGTAAATTTGTTACTAGTGATTGTACATTAAAGATGTACAGTTTGGATTATAATAAAGATTTACTAAGTAAAATGCCAAATCGTTGGGAACGGTAATGAACACCATAATAAAGAACAACATTGATGTAAGAGTGTTTATGTTAATTTAGAAATGTGTTGCAAAGATAAATATTTCAAATAACCTAGAAGTATAAAGATTTATTTATCATGTCTTTTAGTGGGGGGAAAACTTGAACACAGAGATAGTTCTCTTCGCCTTTGAGATTAATCCAGTTTTGTTTTATTGATAGGTAGATCTACAGCTTGAGGTGGGTTGCGAACCACCAGGATGAGGCATTATCACACAGCTAATAGCCATTGGTGATTGGCGGGGATCAAACCTGGGACCTTGCGGACCAAAGTCACGCTCTCCAACGATTCCCACTGAACTCCCTACACTCTCACTGTAAAGAAGCAGATATATTTTGGTTTATTCAAATTTTTTAATTGATATAGAATCATTTGTAAGAGAATATCTATTTTTAAATTTTTAATCATAAAATATGTGTGAAAATGTGCTTGAATAGTGCAATTTAAACCAAATTAATGCACTATTATAAATTTTAATTTATACATTTAAGAATACATTTACTGGGAGCACCTAGGCAAGGAAAAACTCTCTAAGTAAATGTAAAACATTCAACTTGTTGAAACAAGTTTGAAAATGTATTAGCCATCGCCTAATTATGTGTCTATAAACTTAAAACCCCTTTAAACCATTTGTTATTTGTGTATACAAACACAAATTGTTAAAATATTTCTTGATTTATAAAGAATATTTCAAAAAATGCACATGTTATATAGGTAGTTTTGATTGCCTACTAATAATACTCAATTGAATAAAGTTGTTGAAACTGTTCTGAAATTAAGAAAGGGAAAATTTCAGAGTCTGTCTTAAACACACATAATAATTTGAAATTATATTTGCTTTTCAGTGGGTTTAATAAAACTAACTTTAGATTAATTGTATTTATTATACACCTACTTATTATAATAAAATACTCAAATATATATACTGTAAAAACAACACTATACATATTTATCCTATAAACATATCAAGATAATTAAACCTCTGTAAAAATGTCCCTTTTAAATCAAATTGAAAATTATTTGTTGAAGCCTAGCAAAGCTTCTAGTTTCCACCTAAAATTCTCACCCTTAAACATTCCTTTTTCAACTAAATGTGATATCTTTATTGATGTTCATCCAGATCCCAACAGTGGCCGAGTAACCTACCTTAAACATACTGGTCGTATAAAACAGGTGAATTTGTTTACAGTCTATCACAAGAACAGTCAAGTTGAGCAGTCAGGGAAACGTCTTCCGGGAAGCGAAACACTGACAGAACCACTGGTTGGGGGTAGCAAAATAAGTTCAGTAGTTTCCTAATGTCTGTTGCCGCACCACTCGCATTGGACACGTAATGAGAGTAATTGAGTACGTAATGAGAAAATAACACAGACTTTCGGAGATTCCTCATGGAGGTAGTTAAAAATTAGGTTTATCTTAGAGACTACACAGTGAAGTAAATTTGTGTTTAAAACTAAAATCAAGAGAGTATTCTTTATATTTGAAGTACATCCATAGTTGATCCTGAAAATTAACAACTTTTTATAGTTTTCCACATAGCTAATATCTAAGAACAATTTCAATAAATACATGTGTATTTTTGCTTATAAATTTTGAAATCAGTTATTGTGAAATCACCCTTCTCTAAAGCTAAGGATTCATCATTTATGTTGAATTTTGCATGATTCTCAAAAAAAGGCTTTGTTTTATTGAAAATCTTGTGAAATTTACCAACTTTGAGTTGTGGTTCAATAAAAAATATCAACATTCCAACAAACCTTAAATTACCAATCATCTTATTTTAAAATGTCTAACACTTTATTATATTTATAACTAGCTGCTATCGTACCCGGGAATGCAACAGTTATGTGTGCTGCATTCTGTGGTTAGCCCGTGAAACTACTGTACTATGAATCAAGATCAGCTGTTTGTATTTTCATCAGCTCAAACAAAAATGAATGTCCATAAGGAATACATGGGAACTTTGAACTCCCGTGTGGCAAAGCCCTATAGGATTTTAAAAACGAAAATAGGCCTATGTGTTTATTTGGTATATAAGGAAAATTCCTGTAAATTTTCATGCCAATCGGTTCAGTAGTTTTTGAGTGATTGAGGAACAAAAAGCAGACAGACAGACACACACCATCCCATTTTTTATTTATTAGTAGGATTAAGTTCAGTGTTCATGTTCTTGTTTTAGCACAAGTAATTCTTTTAGAGATCTTGGATTCTGAAAATCTAAACTATTCATGTATATAGGACAGATTTTAGATACAGTATGCTATTGTATTGTATTGTAACATTAATTTTTTAAATTCACTTATTGATACTAAAATTATTTAGTTCACCTATAAATACGACAAATTAAAAGTGTTTTCACACTGAAAGGGCTGCAAACGTAAAGTGACCAATGCGATGGTGGGCGTGGCAGTCACAATGTCGGCAGTCTGCAGAGCGGAGCGCTGTGGAGGAAGGCACACTAGACGGTGGTCTCGCGGTCGACGTGTATGAACTCCACAGACTGGCGGGGATGTCAGGAGGACATGGTGGAGGTGGTGGTGGAGGGGTCGAGAAGGAGTTCCTCCGTGGGGACGCGGTGCGCAGAGCCCACCTTGCCGAGTAGCCGGCGCCGGCGCCGCAGCCTCACACGGTGCAGTAGCGCCGCCAGCAGGAACAGCATCAGGGCGGCTGCAACGGTTTACATCACGTCGGTCAACATGTTGGATCATGTAGGATTATAATAATCAACAGGTTGGATTGTAATCGGTGGATATGTTGTATAGAGTGTTTTTTTTTAATGCAACCCGTTCTACTACCAAAAAATCGGTGTTTAAGATCAAGACAAGTTCATAAGTTACTTCACTTTCCTTCTGCTGTTTGCATTGCTACAATTTTGTTTATTATATGATGTAATATTTAAACTATTACATTAATAGTACCTATAAGTATGGTTTTTCAAATTTGCTTGGTTAGTGGACATAAATGCTTAAAGCAGTTTGTTTGGATACCTAGTCAAAAAAATAAGTTTTTTTAGTTATAACGTTATAGGAATTATTTCAGCGGTCAGCGGAGAAGAGGGTTGACAGTTGAGGGCGTGGTTTACAGGCCTATCAACCAAGACCAGGCAAAAGTAGACGTGCTGCATTGCCAAATTGCACACCAGCTGAACAACATTCAAGTGATATTTTTATTTGGCAAAATGGCAACAGTGACAGCTGAAAGCCATATTATTGGCTGGAGCCCAACTGTCAACTCTGTTGTCTGCTGGAATAGTTAGTTGTAAGAGGTGTTAAAAGCAGTAATACCTATTTTATATACGTTTGTTGTATTTACTTTCAAATTCTAAGTTGCATTAAAATATAACAAAAAAACACCCTGAATTATGTTGGTCAACATAATAGATTTATTAAAAACAAAAAAACATACCAATACAACTCCAATACAACATACGTATTATATTTGGGATTATGTTGATGAACATGCAAAATAGTGTCTACCATCATGTAGGATGATCATATTGGTCACCATACGGAGTCATGTTAATCAACATATTAGATCATTAGGGTTTTGATAAACATCGTTTACCAGTGGTAATCACTTTATCGATAAGTAATGTTATTCAGTAAACCCTCTTTCATACCCATCTGGTTTAAAGGTTTATATTACAAGTTTAATTAAAAATATTATCTTTTAAAAACAAGGCACCCTTTTTGATGTTGATCTTTAATATTTTATCATTTTAATCTAGAATAAAATATTAACGATATAAATCAAGAAAGGTTGCTTTGTTTATAAAATGTTAAAATATAAAAAAATACTAATAAGTCTTTATTATTGTCAGCAGCCTCCATCCATAAGATTTATGCAAGTTTAAATATAATTAAAAAACAAAAGTTGAGCTGTTAATGATTTAAAATATTTGTTCAGTAAATTTTTCAAAATGAAGTATTTTTACTAAATAATGTGTACACTTGATTGCCACTGAATTTTAAAGAAGGAATCTATCGGCAAACAAATTTATGAATTATCACACATCATGTGTGCAGACTTTTTAAAATTTGTTGCATAAATGAGTTGGGTGAGCCATCTGAACTTCATATTGCCAAACAACAACCAATCAGATTAGTCTCCGTACCGATGGTGGCAGCCACGCCACCGAAGGCCGCGTAGGTGGGCAGTATGGCGAGCAGCTGGCGGCCGACCCCGCAGTGGGTGGGACTCTCGTCGTAGCCCGACGGACAGTTCGGCCGCCCATCGCACCACAGACTCGCAGAGATGCAGGCGTTCAGCTCTGGGCAGCGGTAGGGGCACTCCCACCCGGGCACTGACACGCTCTCGTTACCTTCCAGCAACATAGGGACAGATTGATCAGTACCATATCTCAACTCTCAGCAACTTGGTATTGTAGAATTGGGAATTTTGATCAAATATAGTGTTACCTGATGTCTGGATAAAATGAATTTCTGCTTAGGAAACTCATCCCTTCAGGCCTTCCTGGCTAGGCGGCCATGCTCTAAGGCCCCCTGTTATAATAGTAACGTGAACATATTGTTAAAATACATACAAATATGTTAATGTAAGAATTTCAACTGTTGATTTATTTGCTCTTTGAAACTGTGAATTTACAACTGTGATAGAATAATTATAGTCAATGATAATATGCTGTAAAAAATAAACTGGTTTACATGATTATTGTTTGTATTTGATTAATTTCCTGACATGGAAACTTTTAAGGTCTGTTGTTATTTTATTTTTTTGGCCTCGTCTATTACTTTTATGAGTTGCTTGACTTTTAATACTGGATTTTCCCTAGATCTACTACCGTTTTCTTAAGAATGGTTGTCGTGGGCAATATAGAACTTGAAAATCGATGAGGGCTGAAATCAGCCAATCAGACCAGCTGGTTTTATGGCACCGTATTTAGAATCTTTCTCTAGATGTACTATATAAATACAAATGATTTCCCAATAAGAGTTGTTGTCATAGACAATGTTTTCATACTCATTTTGATTAGAATTGAACAGAGTAATACATAATAACGGAATATACTTCAAGCTTACATTTCACAAAACTGAAATACAGACACTGAATTGCTGTAACAGAATGCAGCATCGTGTAAAGAGTACCTGGGGGCTCCAAAGTGTCGGGATAGTCAGTGTGCAGTTGCTGTAGTAACGCAGACTTGCTGCGGCTAATCTCCAGCCAGTTGAGGGCGGCGACGCCACTCTCCCGCCCGACAAACTCCAGCAGGAAGCTGGGCGGGCGGGGCGGCTGGAGGAACGGCTCATTGCTGCTGCCTGGTGTCGGCTGGAGGTACCACTCCTCCGAGAACACATGCACAGCAAACTGGCGGTCCTTGGGGGTCGACGGACATACTACCTTCAGCAACCTGCGGGTCAACGGCAAGTGGTTCAGTACTTATCAAAGTTTTGATTTATTTTATTAGTATTTTAAGCTTACTCCTCTTGACATGAAGTTGATTCTGTTAGAAGAGTTATCAAGCAAAACAAGGGGTTGAGTAGTTACAGTATTATTTGACTGATAACAAATGTATACCAGATCCTGATCACATCTTAAAACAGGTCAAAAGCGTAAAAGCATTTTCTAACAGTGTAAAACTTTTCCTCATTCAGTGATGTTTGAACAAACTTCTTAACCAACAATGTTCAGCGATTTGAAGATATTTAGCAGAGAACCAACAATCTATTTGAACCAGCAAGCACCTTCAACTTGAAATAAACTTCAACTTAAAAATTGTCTAAAGATAACATACAGGGTGTCCAAAAAGTCCCGGGTCGGTTAAATATTTTTCGAAATATTTAAAATAGAGCTTCAAAACTTTGCATAAAGTTACTGGACATAAAAATATATTTTAACACATATTCAGTGACCCGCTACTTCCTCAGGGGGACGGCCCGCTAGGAGTCAGAAGAAAATCTTAAATGTAAGCATAGGTTGATATGCATATCAAATAAAAGGTCTTTATTAGTAGAGTACAGAGCCGCAAACCCGACCTCAAACGGAGAAACGAGTCAAAAATGACAGCCGTTCAAACATGGATTGAGTTTGCAACTTAGGTAAATGTAATCAGGTTCATGGAACACACTATCAGTTACAAATAACTTTCTCTTTTAGGTTTATCATGGCTCATTCATTTTCCTTGTTTGTTTTTATTTTCGATCCCTCTCAGAAATTATGAAACTTATAATTCTACAACAGTATTAATTGTAAACAGTTTTGGGTTAGTAATGTTAAAATCAAAAAGATCGTCAGTTTATTTTCTACATTAACCTAAGTTGCAAACTCAAGCCATCTTTGAACTGCTGTCATTTTTGACTCGTTTCTCTGTTTGAGGTCGGGTTTGCTGCTCTGAACTCTACTAATAAAGACCTTTTATTTGATATGCATATCAACCTATGCTTACATTTAAAATTTTCTTCTGACTCCTAGCGGGCCGTCCCCCTGAGGAAGTAGCGGATCACTGAATATGTGTTAAAATAGATTTTTATGTCCAGTAACTTTGTGCAAAGTTTTGAAGCTCTATTTTAAATATTTCGACAAATATTTAACCGACCCGGGACTTTTTGGACACCCGGTATATAACTAATACTTTGTTACTTCACAAACTGTTACAAACCACAAAAGATTAGATTAATCCACAATTTTGATACAGGTTCAAAGGATTACCATCTCCAAAATAAGAAGTCTTGGCATTCGCAGGGCAATGCAGAGTACTATTTAGAAGTCACTGATCTATGCAGTTCACAGAAATAACTCATATTTCCGATAACCCTGATTGTAATAGTTGGGTTAATTTATTTCCTCAGACACATGCTTCAAAAGTGCTTCTGCATGTGTCATGCTTCTGATGCTTCAGTGCTTCTGTTTGCTTCTGATGCTTCAAGAGTGCTTCCGCTTGTTTCTATTGCTTCAAGAGTGTCGTAACGCACCTGAGTGGGCGGCCGGTGTACACCAGCACCCGGTTCCTAGTGCTGCAAGACGCCGAGTCAGGCTCCCCGGTCAGTGGCAGGAAGTGGCCCCAGGTCAGCAGGAACAGACTCTTGTTCTCATGGGCCTCCACAAGCCACGGGAGCCCCTCGCAGTTGATGTCTGCCCGCAGCTGGGGACAATCGGGACATGTTAGATAAACAGTAATAAAGAACATTTCAATTTGAAACAGAATGAGCACTGCGTCTGTTGAAGTGTTCATAATTATTTCTGTGTGTAGCGCTTTTGTAATTGGGAAAACATTTAGTGGGGAAAAAACTGTAATAAATAATCTGTAAAAAACTGTATTTTGGTTGTGGCAGCCTTTGTTACTTGTCAAATAGATAGTAATTTCAATTAAAAAAATGAACATGTAAACACTTAGTTAATTTGTGGACTATAGGTTGTCATCATTTTTAAAGCTACTACCAGTGAACTTAAGGAGCTTTATACTACTTATATTTTTACCTATAACTAACTAGAATCAAAGTATAATCATCAAATTACTTAATAAATAAATTAGTATACATTTATTTTTGTTTTGCTCAATCTACTGACAATAATAAAAGGTTAAAAATACCTGTAGTCTGCCTCATCATCCTCGTAGTCGTAGTACAATAAACAACTACGCGTTTCGACAGTAAACTGTCATCCTCAGGTCAGCAAAGAACTCGTGAATCTTGACTAATCACTGGGACTAATCACTGCGTCAATTCATTATGTATCAATAGAGTTTGGAGATAAATTTCCCTAACTTTAAAAATAAGATGAAAAAACAGAGCAAGATATTAGATTTTAAACGTCCAACAAACTTGAGAAACTTATGAATAAGAAACAAAATAGCTCTGATCTAACTAAGAAAACTAGATGTATAAAATATCATGCAACGATTGTGAAAAATTCTACATTGCCCAAACGGGGCGGCCTTTTGAGAAAAGGTTCAAATATATTCCCAGAGCTGTCAATGTACAGAAGTCAAATTTCGCTGACCATCTTGTTACTAATAACCAGAATTATTCAAATCTAGAAAAAAACTTAAAACCATTGCATATATGTATTAAAGGACATACGATGACAGCTCTGGAGCAATTCGAAATATATAAAGCCACCAAAACCCACTCGCAGCACTCTCCAGGCTAAAATATTATTCAAAATTTTAATACAATTGGAGAAAGATCAATGCCATGATAAAGGTAGCTGGGGATCAAAGGTCAGTTCCTGACGCCTGCCCTCCACCAGTTGAGACTCTGCACATGACATGCAAGCTTGTCACCGGTACCACTTGTTATTAATAAGTAGGCCTACATTTTATTTGTTCGTTAGTGTTGTGTTTTGCGTTAGTTTTCAAAAATATGACGCGACCGTCCCAGTGATGAGTCAAGATTCACAAGTTCTTTGCTGACCTGAAGATGACAGTTTACTGTCGAAACGCGTAGTCATTTATTGTACTACGAGGATCACGAGGCAGACCACAGGCATTTTTAACCTTTAATTATAGTCAATCGTGATTAAGAAAAAACAACACATAATTATGAAGCTTCTGACAATACTATATAATATGTTTTTAATGTAAATTTGTGTGGTTTTAAACACCTCCAATGTGAAGTCGTTCCTTTTAGGGGCTTCAAGTTCGTAAAATAACCCTAAAGTTAATTCTGAATAAATTTCTCTCATTTAAAAACATTAATCAGGTAATTTCACCTTTGAAGTTGCTATTTTGGCAACTTAATTTTACAAAAAACCACTGGATTGCTCCTCTTTAACATTTTACTACCATTCTGTGTTGTATGATATGATTAGTTAATTACCAAACAGACTACATTTTAAGAAATATTAACTCTTTGCAATGTTGGGTATACCAAATACCATATTCATTTAAAAGTCAAAGATGATTTTACCTGTGGAGGGCTAACCAGTTCAATCTCCCCTCCTGATCCTCGGACCCTCTGCTTCCTCGGACAGTCAGGGGAATGCACCATCTCGAAGGATGCGTGGAAGTAGAGGTCCGCAAAGTCTTCCGTAATGTTGAACTTGGAGATGACAAAGGTGACCTCGAGGACGCGAGATAGTGAGGTGAACACAACAGTAGAGCCGGGGGACGATGTCACTGACAGAGAGGAGTTGTCGCAGTAGCACCCTCGCACAACCTGTTGGCAATGAATACAAGATTAGCAATTAATTTCGGGAGAAATATGTTCTGCAAGTTGTTGACCAATTTAATTGATCTAAAGTCGATATGACTAAAATGTTATTTCAGAGAACCATTCAGGACAGATGTGGTTCTACATTCACTTAATAAGTGTTCGAAAAGTGTTCTAAAACACTCTACCGTGATAACTAAATGAAAAGAATTTAGAAACTTTAAAACAACTATACAGAGTAACAGGGGTTAATTTAAAATATGTTGTAGCGTATACTATTCGAGAGAATGCTAGACTTTAAAAATAAGGAAGATTACTGAAATCATGTTATAGTAATGATAACTGTTTCGGTTGGTTAGAGTTAGAGGAAAACAATCACGGTCAACTAGGCTACTCTAAATATAAGAATATTTTAAAACAATTTGTAAAAGCTCAATCTAATTTCTAAGGTTAGTTATATATTGACATTATTAAACATTTTTTTAAATTTGTGCATTATTAAACTGAGCAGTAGTCTTCTTGACAATCTTTACATTTCAGACAATTAACTGAGATTATGATAATTTACATTTTGATAAATTACATTTAGATATGACATTTCAAACAATCTAGGCCCAGATAATATAGGTTTAGGATAATTTTGATAGAATAATCAACATTTTGTATAATTAATGTTTGGTAACTGCAATTTTAGATAGTTTAAGTCAGGTTAATCTACTCTTACTCTATATGTTCCACCGTGCAGTGTGGAGCACCCATAGTAAGCTATATATTTCAAATGGCAACTCAAATTGTACTAGCCGCCCTGAAAGTATTTAATTGAGCACACTCATCCGGGTCAAAGGTACAGAGTTGATGTAACCCGCATAACAACACCAACTATAACTACTCAGCTTAGATACAATGGCCATCTTCCATAAGACCTGTACAGCACGGTGAACATGGAACAGAGTATAGTTTATAATGTAATATTCACCCACCCTGATATCCCTCCAAGGCACGTCGGCCACCTGTAGCTCCACCAGTCGAGTGCCCGGCTGCCGCACACAGACTGTCCGCCCCGTGTGAGGGTCCTTGTCAGCCGTGCAGTCAGTCTCGCCGAACGAAGCGTTGTGCAGCGTCAGACGTATCTTCTCCCCGGGACTGGCCTCCAGCCGGTACACACAGGAGAGGTTCTTAGCGCCTCCCCGGCCATACAGGAATATGTTCCTGGGGGACTTGATTTGACCTGCAAGTAAAATGATAACTGCCTTGAAACGTCTCACTAAAAAGGATTGTCTTTATTACTAGGGCTTGCATGGGATTTTCTCATCTCCATCTTAACCTTAACTTTTATCCATATTACTGAGATGTCGCTGCCAATCCCAAATCTTGAGTAAAAGACAAAGAGGAAGGTATGAGGTACTTTATACTGTGTACGAGATGTCAGCAGCCTTGAAAGCACTAATGCAGCGGTAACAGATTATTTAATAGCAAACTAAAAAAAATTATTGCTCCATTTCAATTTCAATTTACTCATGAGCCCACCAAAAGTATGAAATTAAATGTAAAGCTAGAACTTGTAGAAAACCTCCTCCCAATATAACACTTTTTAAGAAAATTTCATATTTTTACATTTCACGTAAAACGGAATGACTAATAACTTATTTTGAGTTGCTTCTGCTTTTGTAAATAAACCACACAACATTTGGTATTTCAAATAACACTAAATACAAATTTGTCATGAGCTTTTATACCAATTAATTACCAGTTATTTCATAAAGAAACTAATTTTAAAAAGAACTTATTTCTGTTCAAACTACACGTAAAGCAGTGACCACAAATCAGACAGAAAAAGTTGTCTCACCTGACTTGACCTTGCGGAAGACCCGGGAGCAGGGTTGAGGAGGGGGAGACTCTCCCCTCCGCCCCAACCACGGCTCACCCCCCAGCCAGGTGTCGACAAACTCATACCTTGGGAGACAACATGTTATGTGAAAAAGTATCTCACTGATAAACCTGGAAACCAATCTAACAATTAAGAATGGAACACTGGAACTGAAAAAGGAGTAAAGACGTGGGATGTCATTACAGAATATAACCATAGATTTAAACTAACTCCTTAGGATGTAAGGTGTATGATTAATCTATGACATAACCTAGTTTTAAAAAGGTGAACCACCATTAATGTTGTAGGCAAATTCATTAAAATGAAAAATGTATTTTATTAAAGAGGTGAAGCAAGGTCTAGTGAGTCCTCTCTACCACTTATCCTCTTTATGTACTTTTTTTAGTTTCATTGGAGAAAGCTGGTATACACGCAGCTGCCTCACCTGAAGTAACTGGTTTAGATGAGGGTAGTAACAAGAAGAAGGTATTTACACACATTAAATAATATTTCATCTCCATGAAAAATGCTTACGTCTAACAAACAATGTAATTTAAAATGCTACCTAATAATAAACATTAATTTAAAATGATAACACTCACCAATATTTTTAAAAATTATTATTGTAAATATAACCTATTTTCTGTTTGTGAGTTAGTCTGAAGATGCCAGCGTTGCTGACGAAAGGCTTTTTAAAAACAAAATATACAAAATTTAAAAAATATTGGTGAGTGTTATAATTTTAAATTAATTTTTAACCGGCTCTTTATTGAAGATTAATTTAATAAAACATAATAATATTTAACTCAACAGATCTTTAAATCATTACTTTAAAAACTAGCTGTTCATTTAAAAAATTATCTTAAATCATTCGCTTGAATCACTGCTCTGATTCTAATGAACGTATATTGGGGATATGTACTTTAATCCTGCACTGTTATTTGCATAATCTAACAGACCAATTATGGGGCACAGGCATATTAAGACAACGTTCATATAATATATTTTTATCCTTTGTCTATATTTAATGGAAGTTACAAGAAAAATCTGTCATAAAGGAAAAAAAACTGCAGCACAAGAGCACAGCCCCTGGAATAGTAATACATTCCTGCACATTTAGGCTCAAATATAACATTAGAAAATCTAACCATATTTTTACAGAAACCAAACTTAACTTTCCAGTTTCAATATATTACTTTTTGTTGGTACTATTCACTGAATTACTGTAAATCAGTTATGGAGGGAATCAGTATGGTGTTAACCTAAAGGTTAGAGCCTTGGACTTTAGTCCAAGAAACCACAGATTTATTGATTCTGGAGATGTCCACAAGATTTGAGGGGTTTGGACCATTTGCCCTTAAAAGTGTTTAAGTTGCAAAATGGTGAAAAAAACCAAAAAATAACAAAACTTGTGAATTGCAAGGTCATCGCTGGTGGTACCTAGCTCGGAAGTGTGCAGGGTGGAGGGCCGTCCCGTCGTCACTCTGGTGTTGCACCAGAAGTTGGCTGGTCCTGGTCACGTAGCTCTCGGTGATCAGGCAGGGCCGCGTGACGCGGGTCACGTTGCGGAGGGAGGTGTGGTCACACAACCGGGGCCCGTCACAGTGGTCCCCCAGCAGTGCCCCACCTTTAGAAGGCAGAGGCAGGGGGAACGATTAACAAATACTTCAGACTATTATATGTTACAGATATTTGGGTGAAATAGAAACTATTAACTATTCACAGCAAGTAACATTACTAACGAATGAAAAGCAATGCTTTCAACTTCACACACTGAATAATACTTGGAAGATATTTAGATATACTTTTGAATTGAAAGTTTTACCTTCTTGGATTTCATTATTTTTAATTTCTTGCTCACTGTTATTATAAACTATGAAGTGTAAGATTTCAACAATGCATTCAGGACTGCCCGAGTGTGATCATGCTGGCCAGCATGCAAGTCCTGTTATTGATACGTGTGCAACTGTACAGATTATGTTTTTAAATGTGCACTGAGACGAGACGACTTGATGGCCAGCTAGAAAGAAAGAGTTTGGGGAAAGTTACTCCCTCCACTGTATTCACTGTTAATTGTCAAAGCCAACCAACAAAATAAAAAATTACACGTAAAGGTGATTAAAGAACAGCTGAAATCAAATCTTGTAATAAAAAACTGATCAAATAACTTTTTTCAATAACATAAGTAACAAAGTAACTTTCCCCCCACCACTTGGTTTACTAGCTGGCCAGCAATTCATCTCTCTATCGTAGTAACAGTAAGTATTTTTGTTTTTGTGTATATATTAAACTTATACATTTTTTGTGTGTATATTTTTGTGATTAAGAATCTTATATCACTTAATCACATAATAGAAATGAAGTACCTTGATGGAAGCTGCAGTAATGCTGGTAAAGTATCCGGAACTAGAGCGGACAGGTTCACAATTCAAAATTTGTTGTTCAAATTCCAGTTTAGGGGCTAAAATATCAAAATGTTAAAAATATCTTATATTCCTACTTTGAAGAAGTATTTTTAAGAATGACCACAGATAAGAAAAAACCAGAGAGAACTTCCTATATTGTGTAAAATGTGTGTTTAGAAAGTCCATGACGAGGGTATGAAGAAAAGTTAGAACAAGATGCTCGTTACATCCCTGCTATACTAAGTACTTCTTTGGTATCTAACAAGTATTCTCCTGTATCAATAAAGCGGCCTCTAGGTCCATCTGTCAAGCTACTAACCTCCGTCCCAGATCCGCAGCCTCGTCGAGCAGTTGTGGGTGGTGTTCGGCCGCAGCGGCTGGTGACTGTAGCTGATGAAGTAGAGCCAGACGTGGTCGCGCGAGTGCCCGCGGAAGTGGTAGGTGCAGGTTGTGTTGGGCGCGAGGGTGTGACGCGGGCTCGACACGAAGCCAGCCCTGCCGCGCGTGCGAGCGGTGTCATCCAGGTCGGGGTGTGTCGCGTTCACCCAGAACTCACATCTAGGGCAAGTGTAAATGGTACTATTTGAGGCTCTTAAGTTCAAAACTCACCTACCTTTTGCAGCCTATGGTGTCACAGTTTATTCCTTTTCTAGTGAAACTGTTTACGACTCAATCACAAGTCATCTTCAGGCACTTGCTGTTGTTGACATTAAACACACCCGCAATCAATGTTCTTATCGTGATTGATGTGAAAGTTAAAACTAAACACACTTCAAAAACATACAAAACACAGGTTTACAAGACACATAACATACGGCTCAATTGACACATTTAAAATTCCGACCAGGACAACATCCATTCCAACTGATTCTAAACCTTAAACGTTGGAGTGGTTGGACGAGCAATAAACTTTAAAATTATAATTTCCTCCCTTTAGCCTGCTGACATGATTCCTCATTTGTCTGCAGGGTTAGAACGGTTTAAAATAACAAGCAAGTTGGAAAAAGCAACTATTGACATGACAGCAAATTTTAAAACTTATTTTAAAGTACAGTTCAAGCTTTGGCTCATTGTTTAAGTTAAATTTTATATAATTTACGTATCAGAACTCTTTTTGTAAAAGTAGATAAGACAAGTTATCAATCAAACGCCTCTAGAACCAATGAATCACCTGTAGTTTCATAATACTTGTGTAATCTTTATAATATTAACCTTTAAATTCATAACACATTATAGATTTTTTTAAATAATAAATAAATAATAAACGATCAATTTAACTCCAATGTGAAATGTAGACACACCACATATCCTCAAAACTTCATAAACTGCCAAACGCTGAAAATTTCAAACCTCATATCTTTTTAAAAAAAACCGGAATATCTTAAAAAACCGGTAACTCATCCCTTCCTCCATTGGTATGTTTAAATTCATCAAGTGAAACTCATTTCAGCAAATAGCGTAACTCTAAAATATACTTTCTACAAACCATATAACACTCTCAAATTATCAAGAATGTATCGCATGTAAGCCTACCATATGTATTACACAGGAATGCTCCTAAAATACAAACATAACCTTTCTTATTTTTCGGGTTGTTTACTTTGAAAATAAATAAGGGTTTTGCACCTCCTGTAAATTTACTATAGTTAAGTGGTTTTCTAACTAAGCTAATGATATCAAAACTTTGAGTCAGTTTATTTTGTCATGTTCATTTAGATACTTAAAGAAAATCAGTTTAATATATGAACAGAATACTATAAATAAGATCTGGGTGTTCCAAGAAAACTTGAATTAGTACATTATTTCAAAATGTACAAATGATTCCAGTGATGCAGTGAAGTGACTGATGACAAATACCTCTTCAGTGTGTTACTCTCGTGATGCTCTTTACAAAACAAACAACTGGTAAGGAGCTTCTTACTGGTGGTAACTGGCTTTTTAATTTTAATCTCTTGCTCTGCTGGTGCCAAATATTGTGAGCGAACAACCACCTTTTTATGGCAAAAAGCTTGTTTAGAAAATCGTACATTGAATATGTAAAGAATTAACACGTTCGGTGCGGGCCAGTCATCGGCGACCTTTATAATTAACATGGAATCAAATGATAAATAACATGTTTAAAGATGTTTGCCGCACCCAACGTGTTGAAAATAAATGTACACCTTCTCCACAATTGAAGCAGCTAAAGCAAAGGATTTTGAGCAATATAATTTTGGCTAAACTTAAAACAGTTTACATTGATTATGACAAGATTATTTGTTAGCTATACATCAATTTTGTTATACAAATGGTTCCTCAGAATAGATGGAGTGAATCTCATTGTGGTTGACGTTTTTCCTGTTGTAACTGAAACTTTTCCATACATCCGCGACAAAGATTGGATGGTGATGATACCTCTTGCCACCAACCAATAATCCAAATACTCGTATTTCAATACTTTTTAGTTTATATTTTTCTTTAAAGTAGTTTTTGGTTTCATCGTAGATTACTTTTTTCCTGATTAACTTCTTTTACTTGTTCTTTGTTTCTTTCAAAGCGTATAGTTGGATCAAACATATATCCCTTTTTAAATTTACTAAATATTTGTTTGCCTTTCAAACACTTGGAGAACAGGGTTTTAGAGTGTTAAGCCTCTGTAAACGTTATAAGATGGATGTTTTTTGTTGTTATTAAAATAGCTTCTAAACAATATTTTTAAGGTTTACCCAATTGATATTGAGGTTGTTGAGAGACAAGTATCTTCTTTTTTCAGCCCGTCAAATTGAAATTCTTATAGATGACAGTTGGACATCTTGTAACAGTTAGTAGCCTGTGTTTGTCAGTAATTAGCTTATGATCATAAGAATTACAAGCTGTGTACTCGTATTGTGTATGGGTTGTATATATAAATAGTAGATTAATTAAAATAACAACCCATATAATTTCCAATATTTAAATTGCATTTTACATGTTTAATGTACAATTAAATCAAAGTTAATTAAATGTCCTGTCAGATAGTTCGGGTACTGTTGCTAAGTCGAGTTGCTCTGTCAGGTATTAGATGGCGTGATTATGGTGTTAAAAAAATGTATATGTTCGATCCTTGCATTGGAAGAGATCTACCTTTGTGTTGATCTCCATTGCTTGTTCATTGGTGGACGTGAGGATAGCACAATCACAGGGCTAGGCACTTACCAAATTAAACTGTTTATGAACCTCGGTAAAAAACTGTCGATCAGTAAATCCTGTGATTCAACGATTGTGCCGAGTGAGGGAGAAATGTTTATGAGACTACATTTATTTTTCAATGTCCTGTTCTAAACTTTTAAAAGGGCATAAGAAAACTCCTCAACCCCTTAACCTTCCCCAAAATACATTTTCATATTTACTGTTAAGTTCAGACGCTCAGTGGTCGGCTACATAAAATATCTTTTTAGAGAGGCGTAGATCTCGTCCACCCATGTCTCACGCACGACAAAGGGTCTGTGTGAAATATCCAGAGAACAACTACGTGACTCTCTATTATGATGTCATGTTGTTGTTTCTTGTGTCCTTTAAGGTACCAAATATCAGCTCTATTTGGTTGATTAGTTGGTGTATGATGATGGTTAACACGCTTACATTAAAGGCCAATGGGCCAGAGTCCTTGAGTATATTTGTATATAGAATTAGTAAGTGTCTGCATTGAGTTATCAGCTATATTCCTACTGAATTTCAGCTCCATCAGTCCAGTAATATTTGCAGGATTAAACAAATTGTAATTTGAAATTCCGGAAGGTGAAGCCCTTAAGAATTTTTGAAATGGGAATAAGCTTGCGTTTTGTTCTGATGTATTAGTGTTGTTCCTACCAAATTTCAACTTGCAAAGGTCCAGTAAATACTAAACACTCACGATTTTTATAGAAGTATAATAGGGAAGAGCCCTCTAGGACTTTTTTAAAGGTATTCATATTTTAAATCTGTAGCATAAGGGGAAGCACCATGCAAAATTCCATCTTCATAGACATTGTAGTTTTTTAGATAAAGTGATCACTATGCCAGTGAGTGCATAAGACCGACAAATATAGATTTACATCATATGTCCACTCCGTATACTTATTTTATTTATTACCAATCCTCACTCAACGTTTTAAATAAGAACTGCATCAGCTGTTTATGGAATAAATATTCTTAAGCCATATCTACTCTGTATCCTTATGTTATTTATTACCAATCTTCACTCAACGTTTTAAATAAGAACTACAACATCTGTTTATAGAATAACTATTCTTAAGTCATCACCTGGTTCAATATAAATAAATGCTTTGTCTATAAGAATGACATAGGATCTTTGGGGCAGAGTCCAATGGGGGTTTAAAAATATCCAATTAGCCTAAAACCTAAAACCTTCTAACACACTTATAGAAAAGGCAGATGCCAGTTTAAAGGGGCTTAAAACCTTCTCATGCATGGTGAGAACAAATAAACAAAGTTTCATCAAAGTCAGTGACCCGGTTTCCGTGGAAAGCGAACAAAAACCCGTCCTTGAGCGTTTATGATAGACAGACAGAAATTAAGACTTGTTTTAGCTTCCCTAGGGCGTAAAACGTGAAAATATGCAAAAATTTCATAATTCCAAGGAATGTACAGACAAAACTCTAATTTTATTTTTATAGATGATATCTTTTAACTGTAATAAAACCTATTCCAGGGAATGCTTGAATTATGAGGTAGTTATTTACCTCACTATAAGGTATTTCACTTGTAATAAGGAGTGTGCCTTAATATTTACTTCAAAGTTATTACCTAAGCCAAATTACATAAAATATTACATAAAATCATACCAAATTCATCAAACAAACTAAACAGATTAATCAGATAAGATTTTGATTAGATTGTTATCAAATTCATTCGGTTGATGATTGATGAGATCTAATCATCTGGAAGATATTTAAATATAAAACAAGAATATATCTTTAACTCATACCTGAATCAAAGATATAACTCAACATGTATAAACTCAGCACGTGTTTGGTACTTCTCTCCGTCGACGAATTACAGAGAGTGAAAGGACGGATCCAAATCGACAAACAGCCCGAGATAAATACATCATAGAGGTTGGCGGACACACATTCAGCCTTCCTGTCATCATCCAGTAATTCGTTCACTACTCCTCCAATCTCTTTGACATGTACACATTTGCAACGCAGATCTACATCTGTACGGCCCATCCACCTATCAATATTGATACTTTGATGAACTACACTTCAACACAAATGTCACACACATACTCACAAACACGTGCGCACGTGCTTTCACTAGCAAGTTTGAGCTGCTTAACATTTCCATGTAAGGTAATATCTACGGTTTTGTAATGAGTATGATTTCTTAAAGACAAATTATAAACATGTTATAAAGCGTGGGAGTTACAAAGTCTCCAACTAAATTAAATTATAAATACCTATAAATAAAACTTGCTTGTAATGTGTATGTTAATAAATCTCAGGATATTGAACCAAAGATTTATACCACAATTCTTGAATGTCTCTAAACAATGAATGAGAGGACTATGTTACTTCTATAACCTATGTCAGACTTTAATAATGAAGAAGGAAATAGAATAAAGTATCGTAACAAGTTTTGAAGTTAAATAAATAACATTTTTTAGAAGTAAATTGCACAGCAAAGGTGAGATCTAAACCATCAAGGTGGTGGGGAAAGGTGAAATTTATGATGTGGTAGGATATAAATATGTGAACGTGTAGAAGGGTGTACCCTTTCAACACCCCATACATGAATAATGTATTATAGTAGCATTTGTAAGAGATAACTTTTTCACTAGATATAAGGACCACTATTACGTTTAGAGCCAAATTTGAATGATGATTTATTACCTAGCTTCCTCATATTTAATATTTCTTTCTAGGAGTATATTTACCGTTTTGTCACTTTATACAAATTGTACTTGCCCAGTTATTCTACAGTCTCTCCCTCTGTCACCCTATACAAATCAGAACTGCCCAGCTGATCTACAATTTCTTCTTCTGACACCCTGTACAAACTAGACCTGCCTCGCTGATCTACAGTATCTTCCTCTGTTGCCTATACAAATCAGATAGTTTATTTTGTATTTTATGCTGTACAAAATATATTAGAAATGAAAAACTTAAGAAGTTTAATAGGGGGAACGTGGAAAAAATTCTAATTGACATATTAAAGATGATTTAAAGTCCCTCCCGACACTGATAATTTATTAAAATTATTTGGATCGAGTTGAAAGAAATACATAGTTTAGAGATTTTGTTTCATGTGAAATTACTATCATACTAATATTATAAATGTGAAAGTATGGATGATTGTGCATAAGTTTGTGCGTAACTCTGAAGTTCCATCACGTGAAAACTACTGGACCGATTGAGCTGAAATTTTGCAGAGAGGTACATGATAGTCCTGAGTAACATACAGGCATATTAAAGTTGTGAAAATCGTATAGGGCTATGCCCCACGGGGGTTCAAAGTTCCCATGTATTCCTTATGGACATTCATTTTTGTTTGATCTGATGAAAATACAAACAGCTGATCTTGATTCGTAGTAGTTCCACAGGCTAACCACAGAATGCAGCACACAAAACTATCATAGTTTTTATAAATAAGTCGCGAGGCGAAGCCTGCGGGTAACAGCTAGTAATTAATAAACATGAAAACATGGACTTACCTTATTACTCTCTCCCTATAAATCTTATTGGTAACCACTATTCGGCAAAACCATTGAATGCACAATAAAGAAGCCAAGATGGTTATAGACAGTGTAACATCTACGATAGCTCTATCCAATTTAATTTGAAACATTTGAATTGATAAGTAGTTGGAATATTTTTGGTTGGTTAAATTCTAACTGCAGAAAATGAGCATTACATATTTTTTCTCCTATAAATAAACAAACAAAAGTATGTGATGACATACTTGCGAGCGTGACGGGAGTAATCCAGGGAACTGGAGTCACTGTAGAGAATATCCACGTCGAGCTCGAAGCCTCGGAGGGGACTGGCTGCACCGTCGGAGCGCAGCGGGACACTAAAGGGAGAAGAATGGAACGCCACCAGCATGGCCGGGCCTCTGGAGAACAAAATAGTTCTTGGTTTTAGATTTGTTATTGGAGAAGGAGAGCTTATATAGTTTAAGCTCTTAGAATTCAGTGCTGAACTTACTGATTTGCTTAGAGCTGCTAAAACGAGTTCGCATGCAGCACGCTGACGTGAGGGAAGTGAATTTCCACTTAAAAACTTTTAAAGCTCAAAATCAGTGTAAAGACATACATTTACTCGAAATTTTATTAAAATCTGAAAACAGTGATTTTTTGGCTGTTCTGATGCTCCTGGTTTCATTTACCTGCAAAGCTGGGAATACAATTTTGCGCATTGCAATGTTAGGAGAAGGTCCAGACAGGCTTGAAAGTAGGCGTGAGGTTGCTGGGGATGATAAAAGTACTCTAACAAAGGAATACCAGGCTTTTCTAGTGTAAAACCCCCATAAGACAACATACTGTGTTTAGTTGAAACACATTTTCTTTAATGACTCGGTAAATATTAATGCTAGAATGACGAGAGAGGGCTTAAAACTTTTGCCTCACTAATTCCCATCTTTTTACATGCATTAATTTTACATACAGGGCTTTTCTGACCCTCTTTGGGCTCAAAAACTTGAAATTTGAAAGATTAATCCCAGAAAAAGGGGTTTAGAGTTTTCCGATTGTTTTGCCCAATGAACTTGTCCAATTGATTACAGAAAGGAACGTCCCTACCAAATTTGAAGTAAATCGGACAAAAAATGTGACCGCTAGAGTGCAAACACATATATATATATATCTAAATAAATATATATATATATACAATTTTGAAGGACCCCCCAAAACGTGTTCAGGGGGTCACGTTAGGAACTTCTATGGTGGTCCCGTGCTTAAGTTTCACCGTGCGGGTCACGCTAATAGTTCACTTTCCAAAGGAAATTCACTAATAATCCTTAATGTGAAAATGTTGAACCATTATATCACCGACTGACTAGAAAGAATCAAGCTTAATGATGTTTTGAAATCAGAAATTTTGGTGTTAAATTAAAAAAAACCTACAATATAACAAAGTTAGTAGCAATAATTGGATGTAAATCACTAAAAATGGATCCAGCAACATGATTTATATTATGTTTTAGATATTTTTGCACCTATAGGCAAGATCAGATTCTATATTCCAAAATATGAAACTTTGCTTATCAGTGATGGCAAATATCTGGACTTATTAAGCATCATCAACTTTTAGGGTCCATACACTAAAACACTTATTAGGAAACTTACTAGGAAAATATAAAATAAACAAATTTGGGATAAGTGAAATCTTGTATTTTAAAATTTCTCTTGTGGTAGATAAACCTCCCTCCAAATTCACCCATTCTCAATCTTAAATCACCCCTAATATTTCTCTGGCTACCCCTTGAAATAAAATGTATACCTGCTGATGACAGCAGGAAGCCAAGTGCCACCGCAATACTTGGCAATGACCGGGTCGTCCGTGGAAGCTCCGTCGTAGAAGATGAGATGGTCTCGGTCCCCGGTACACTCCGACCAGGCCCTCAGCTCCCTCGAGCCTCCCCCTCCCCCTCCACCCCCTCCACTGGTGGCCGACGTGCCATTCTTGTTGCTTGTGCTTGTTATCGTCGAGCGAATCTGCATCTGTAAGAGGAAGTGGACATTACTGTGATTTTGATCTTTAAGTCATGAAAATTTTCACGTTTCTATCTGCTTCCCCTATTAGTCCAATGTTATCTTCCAAAGCCCATCCCTCTTAAATGGTTATTAAAAAATACCTACAAATTTCAGTGAGAGAGCAAAATTTTGATTCCACAAATAATAATCGTGCAACAAAACCCCAAAATATTCAATACCTATTTCAGTTTTACTATTAGTAAACTATTTGTGATATCAAAGTTGTGCTCACTGAAATCGCTAGGTACTTTTTACTTTCTCCCCTTATACATAGTACATAGAGAAAATACTGTTTTCGTCATTTCGAATTTGAGTTGTTAGTGGAAATATTCCTTTTGGTGCTCCCTGAACCCAAAAAAGTGATTTTTACGTGATGTCTGTGTGTCTGTCTGTCTGTATGTGTTAGCTAGAGCCCTAACCAATGGTCTGATTTTTATGAAATTTGGTATGAAGGTACTAATCCACGATATCTCCAGGCGTTTTTTATTTTTTTTGGAATTTTGGATTTTTAAGGGTAATTATCCCACAAAAACCGACAAAAATCATGAAAAATCAAAATTTCTCAAAAACGGCTCTAACGATTTTAATTAAACTTTAGTCGTTTGTAGAAATTTAGTTTTCCAACAAAATGTCACCACCTGCATTACTGTAAAAATTTGGGTTCAGAAATTACAAGACTTAAAATATCAAAAATTCAGTTTTTGGACTTTTTATAAAAATAAAAATATAAACAAATATTACTATTCATCATTAAATAGGGCTCAAAAACTAAATAATTTAGTATTTTGAATTACTATTCTACGATTACTGGTTGCGGAGAAAATTTAAATTTTCATTTTGCGGTAAACGCAGTACGTTGTCCAATGTTATTCTTATGGGGAATACAAAAATTACTATTTCTCTCTTATTTACTGATTAATTTCGTTCAAACTTGATATGCTTGTCAAGTTAGCATTGACCAACAAAGGAAATTCAAAATATGTTGCCCCTTAATAACCTTGGGGGCAGGAATAGGGGGCATTTCCCCTCTTAAAACCACGTGTGTGCAATGAATTCTGTACTGCCTCCAAAACAGGTATTTGGGTTGATGTTTTTGAAAATCACTTGTTTCCAAGATTTTCTGTACATTCGACCGTGCTTTGTAGTCTATATTTAGTAAATAAAAAGTAATTTATTCATTAAATTTGGGCTAAAAGGGAGAAAGTATGTGCCAGTTTCTTGATACTGTTTATTTCTCTGTAAAATGAACCATAAATCATCGATTTAGGATGATCCATTGAGGAGGTTCGGACTTTGAAAGTTAACACTGGACTTATGGAAGAAGCAGGTAGACGCAGAGAACTACTGAAGCCTCCTCTTAAGAATCATAAAACAATTGTTAAACGAAAAACATGAGAACAAATCTTATTGCATGTGAACTATACAATTGTATTGTTCCTGGAAAATGGTAATTTTATGTCTTATAATTGTGATCAAAATAATTATTAATAGTTTTAAGCAATAATTGATGGCAAGAGAGTCATATATCATTAAATATCATTTATGTTGATAGAAATATAAAGTGATTTTCATTCCGTTTTCATGTTGGCTGAAACACAAATTTATGCTAACGTACTTAACCAGACTTTGTTGTATGTGATGGTTGTATAACCTAGCAATTCTTCTTCACTTATGACAACTTCACAAACAAATATTCAAGCATTCAAACTATTAATTACCCGTATAAACTTATAACATACAAAGCTTCCTGTCATTACGTTCGCTTCCTAGTTCAAATTTAAGAATAACTTCAACTAAATGTTATATTTGTTATTGTCATCTCAAAAACGTGCCTTGTGTTCGCTCTGTTGCCGGACGGAGATCATGGCGTGTTTGCAGGTGGGCACAGTCTTCTGACGCATGGTCAAGTAGCAGGTGACGTTCCTCGGGTACATGCCTGGGTAGTTGGGCGACTGCAGGCGGCACTTCTTGCGGTAGCACTCGTAAAAGTTGCGGCTGCAGTAGGTTCCTGGATAGCAAACTAATAGTGAGGGCGGAAAATATTTATTTTATTTTTAACAGAAGTCTTAATTGCCATAAGTATGGTTAAGACTAGTTACAATATTTTAACTAAATGAATAATTTCTAATTTTTATTGTTCTTAATGTTGGTAGTCATTAAAAAACCTTCAGTTTTATAAATACATTTTCTTAATAACTCTTCTGTTAGACTTGCTTTGCATTTTGTTATATTTCTAATATTCTTGATTTTTTCTGAAATTTTAGCGTAATTTATATACCTATACATTGTAGACCTAATTGTCCAAAAGTAGTTCTATAGTTGGGAATATTTAATTGCTTATTATTCCTGGTATAATATTTATGATTTATATTATTTTATTTGAATAATTTTCTTGGATATGTACATATTTTGCAGTTTGCAGGATATATTCAGCAGCAAGAGGAAGGATATCCAGATTTTAGAAAAGTTTTCTGCAAGAACTTGATTTTGGAATTTGGCACATAATATTTCTTAGTTTTATTTTCTTTAGAATGAATATATTTTTTGCTTCAGGACTTGAACCCCAAAATATAATTCCATAAGATAAATGTGAATGGAGATATGAATAATTAAATTTATGATTTGAGACATACCTTTGAAAGTAAGGAATAAGAGTAAGTTTTTTATAATATTTTCACGTGATAGTTTTAATAGGTATGTGAAATATAAATAAGAATGCAGCACTGTATACAAGTGTATAACATATAGACAGAGTTTTGGACAAGATAATAAAAATAAGTTTATCTAAACAATCCAGGTTTAAGCTTTTGAACCTTAAGTCAACTATAGTTTGTAAGATTATACAAAAACTAGCTGTTACCCGCAGAATTCGCCCAGCAAAAGATTTATAAAAACTATGACAGCTGTGTGTGCTGCATTCTCTGGCTATACCGTGGAACTAATAGAAATCATGCTAAGCTGTTTGTATTTTTATCAGCTCAAACAAAAATGAATGTCCATAAGGAATACATGGGAACTTTTTCGGGGTCTCTGGTGGAGCCCTAAGGTCATATAAGGATGATTAAGGATGATTTCATATTTTATCCTTAAAGAATCAGTATACAAAATTCAAACCCTCTAGGTAAATGGGAAGTAGGAGAATCCGTGATGAGTGAGCGAGGGCTTTGACTTTGGTAGGTATAGATTACAAATGAATCAGATGCTTTAAGATATTGGTTTCAACTAATCAGCATAAGAAAGAGAGACTAATGCTGAGAAGCTTTACATATTAATTTTGATTAAATCAAACTCTGATTGAAGAACATTTAACTGTAGATTTAGTATGAAACTAAACATACATCAGTTAATTTTTTTTTCTACAGTGGATGTTTAACAAATTTTGCAAAGCAGTTCATACTAAAGTTTTGGCTTTGTTTCTTTAAGTTCTGTGTAAGAAGAAAGGAAACTTTTTGGTCGGGTACGGGAATTTCAATTAGATTAAACTATTTCTATGAAAACGCATGATTGTGGTGTCAGGTGTGGGATTTTAAAACTGCCTAAAACACATTATTTCAAGCGATTTCTTATTCAACGTACCAGGAACAACTTCGCCACGATCGATGGGGGCGCCGGCGCTCCCGAAGCGCACGATGGCTTCGTCCGCGCCCAGCATCTTGTAGCGGAGGAGGAACTCGAAGGGCGCCGCGGCGTGATAGACCCGCAGTGTGAGCGTGACAGTGGCCGTCTCGCTGTAGTAGACCGCGTGGCCGGCCGCCGCCCCGCACCACGAGCCACCGGTGAATGGCCGGCCTAGCTCCATCAGCTGCATGTGGCCGTCCGGGCAGCCGTCTAGCGCGGTGGGCGAAAACCGGCCTACGTTGAACGCGTCGAAGATGAGCTATAACAGAAAACAGAAGCGGATAGTAGGATGTTTCAAAATGCTAGTCAATTGTTAGTAGTAGGGTTTCAATACATGGGTTGTTTTGTAAATGGATGAACTATTCAATTGATTGTAACAACTAAAAATACCCCCGTCGCAGCAAACCTGCGTACTCAGCGAATTTCCAATGATTATATATGTCTCACTACTACATAAAGCCAATTACCTAGTTCCACAAAAATACATTCATAAACAAGTGATATATAAAACATTTTAATTATTTTCTATAAGAATAACATTAGGGTTGAGGACACAGGTTTTGCTGCATCGAGGAAGATAGCTAATGTGTTTTTTTGCAATTATCAATATAACTGAACTAGGTGAAGCTTCATACAAAGTAATATTAAGAGGGGGCAGGAGTCAGATAGAATTCCGCCTTTTGATTTGGGGTTTGACCACTAGAGCGCTAGTAGTTTTTAAAATAATTCTTCCTTACCGACCGGCAGCGTGCGTAGGCTCGGCCTTCAGTCAACGGATCGGTATTGTCTAGTGTCATTTACAACACCTAGAATGACGGGTTCACTGTCACTGGCACCGCTTCACACACGGGACCCGCACACACGGGACTAAACCCAAAATTCTTGTCAAGACTGTTTGGTGTAAAGGCTGATCAAATATGTTGCAACTTCGTCTAAATCTTATGTCTGGTAATATTTACTTAGCAAAAATATTATGCTATAAGAAACATTAGACATTTATTAATTTCTCCGGTCAACATTTATCTTTGCATTATCAGTTTTGTAGCTGCCGCCTTATATCGATTTAATGAAAATTTCATAAGCTTTAAGAATATCACTTTTCACTATTATAGTCGAGTTTAGCAATTTTCATTAACATAATACGCCAAAAGTGCTATGTGATATATTTTCTAGAGATTTTTATAGTTCAGGTCACAGTGCTTGGCATCTAGTTAGCGTATGCTCTAGAATAAATTTTCGCCTCTATTTGGCTTAGTACGGTTATTAGTGTTACAGTCTAATATTATCAACTGAAATCAAAAATCACTTATTAAATTTTAAAACATTTGTTTTGGTTGTTTTTGTTAATATCTACTTTTATTTATGAGAAATGTTAGTAGTTTCTCGCCTTTCCCAAGTGCCAAGCACCGTGAACCGAACTGTTCAACGGACTTTGTTGCTAGTTAGGATATAAAACACTAGTGGCTTGTAGAGGATAACTTCTAACCTTCTGTTTAGCCTGCATTTTATCGACGGTTAACTGGAAAATTAATTAAATAATGACTCCTTTTGATACAAACCGAGTTAAGTTATTGCTCATAACCTCTACGATTATCGAAAGAAAGTGACTGGCAGAGCGGCCGCGCGGCAACCGAACATGCTATTTCATAACCTCGTGGAAACATAACCTTCCAATAAACGTTATTTAACATGTCAGTTAAATTTTGTCTTTGACTGTTCATTAGATCTTTAAAATACTACGCTAAGCTGATTTTAGTTAAGAAAATTCCTCTGTTATTTCTGATCCAATTTGTATGCCTGAGGTATCAAAGTATTTGTCCTGGTCCTGTGTGTAGAATATATTTTAAAATTTTAATATATTATACATTTGATTTCATAAGTATTTTTTTATATAAGTCTACTTAAAACTGATAACACTTTGATGTTCTTCAAATCATATGCTTATGTTGTTTATATTTAACAATTCGGGGGCCGAGTATGCAGGTTTGCTGCTACGGGGACTATCAACAAAAATTTGTTTTTTGTGCTAATATCAATAACTAGTTGAAGCCACATACCAAGTTTCATCAATATACATTCATAAATAATCAAGATATAAAATTTGATTTATTCTCTATAAGGATAACGTAATGTGTTTAGCACCTTGAATATCTCTGCAACGGTTGGACGTAGAACAACAATTAAAACACCAAAATGTTTGTTTTGTTGAGCTAAACATATTGATGAAAAGAAATGTGAAGTTTTTAGTAAAACTATCTGAGTAAAATCTAAAAAACCTTTTTCCGATAAGATTAACATGGGACACGTTTTTTTGAATTTTCTCCGCAACCACTATTAACCTAGGTTAATGATTCAAAACACTAAATTATTTGTTTTTTTTAATCTCTATAAAATGGCTCTAACCAAAATTGAGTGTTTTTAACATTTTGTGGTAAAATTTGCAAAAAACTGATTTTTGGAAAATTGTAAACCCCCATAAAACCCCCTTCTCATAGTCCGATCAATCAGGTTTTCGAACTTATAAATTAAAGTCATAAATGTTATTCTCCACATTTGTGCCCAATTTCATCAAAATCGGACGTTTCTTTCAAAAGTTATCGCGGTAACGGACATATATATATATATATATATATATATATATATATATATATATATAGTGCCGAAAACACTCTTTGTTCAAATTTATATATATATATATATAAAACTTTTGATAACTTTTGAAAGAAACGTCCGATTTTGATGAAATATTTATATATATAAATTTGAACGAATAGTGTTTTCGGCATCTGGGACCTCAAAACTAAAAGTTATCATGGCCTCGGGCTTAAGTCTTAACCATGCCACCTACGGTAATAGCTTCTTCCCTATAGGGGAAATTCGCTAAAATGTCAATGTTGATCTATTTCCATCAATGAAACATTCTAGATTCTTAAGTATATCTAGATACCTTTTCGTGACTCATTCATTAGGAAATCGCCAAAACTGAAATTAGTTAGTATTAGATTCTAGATGCTTGATAAGGAACTGATAAAAATAAAATTTGAGGCATCGCTCCATTGGCCTTTAGTTTGAATGTTATCCGTATATTCATCATTAATTGGGGATAGTTTAAAATATTCAATACAGATTGCAGAATCCACAGCAATTCCAATCTAAAGGTGAAACCGGGGTTTGAAGCAAGTATGCTATAAATTAGCTTACAAGACAGATTATTAAAAGTGTAATAAAATGATGTAGTGAAAAATTATTCATGGAAACTGCATCTTTTTTAAAAACATAAATCACTTTCGCCTCTTGTGAATTACATAACGCTGATAGAAGTTAGATAAAATGCACTTAGATAAAATGCAATTTAGCCAGGCTAAAGATGGACTTATTTTTCTTAGAGACTTCAGTTCGTTTAACACTTGCTTCTACATGTGAGTACGGGTGAATTCTGAATTTATTTACCACAATCATAGTTCCAATACAACTCGAAAACAACAAAGTCAGTGTAAATTAATTGCGTTAATTGAACAGTCTCGTGAATACCATTGGGATAAAGTTATTAGTTGCATACACCGAATGACATGGTGAAAGAGAGTTGGCCGTGTGAATGTTTGTGGGCCGCCTCTGCAGTCAATAGCAGCGGACCATTCAGGCAGCACATTAGCTCGCCGCGGACGGTTCTGATCATCCATTATCGAGCCCAGCTGTATAACTGTTCCCCCACCAAATGCTGCTCTATCCCTTTCATAATTAATGGGTTATGTGTTCAAACAACAACAGTTGTACATATCAGTTTTAATGTGAAACATTATTGTACATGGAGATTTACATGTATTTGTCAACAATATCTTATGTGTGTTCCACATATTTGTTAGTTTTTAGGGGAAAATAATAAAACAGTAAAATGTATACTACGTAAAAATTGAATTTAGGGTGTTTAACCTTTGCGATTTCGTGTTTTCAATAGCCTCTAAGAAGAAAACGCTCAAAATCACAAAACGGTAATAAGAAGACAACTTAAACCCAAGTTAACTTTTAAACGGCAGGGGTCCGGTAAAGCCGTGGTTGATCATAACTTCGAGACGTTTAAATTGGAAAAAAATCCCATATGTAAGAATATCATCTTGAGTTAAATAAAAAACAAAACAACAAGAAAAAGGGGGAATGTGTTTTAATGAACCAGTAACACAATACTGGCGCAACGCTCCTTTCACTATCTTAATGATGTATTTTCATGCGGTGTTGCGGATGTTTCCGTAAGGTTAATCGGAACCTAAACAAAATTATATCGTTGTTCTTTGGCGTCAATTTAAGATTCAAAAGTATCGTTTGAGATGTTTAGGTGTTAGAGTGCTCGTCTCACAATCTAAAGTTCGACTATCGGTTCTAAGTAGAATCAAAGCATTTATGATTGTTAAAAACTGGATCCAACTGCCGTTGGTCATTGGGCCAGTGATTAATAATTATGGCTAAATAATCAGTCGGTCTTAGTCAATAATAAGGCTACACAAGACAACTCACTCATTCTACACTCATAATTAATTCATATTCGCCTTGATCAATAATCATAATGCCTTAGTTTTGTCGGCCTCTTAAACACTGATTTAGTGATTGGCATTTTGTTTTGATGCAGAATAAAAATTTATGTCAGACAAAGAAAGATAGGTCTAATACAATATCCTGGTTTTAAGTAAATTTAATTTAAAAGAAATCATATTATCAAATTGGAAGCACAATTTATTGCACTATAAAAATCGGTTTACTTAAACTGAAAACCAGCTAGTTATAAACACAAAAGTGTATTAAAAAATAAAATTAAGTAAAGCTGTAGAGTATGTTACAAAACAAAACAAAATATCTTGGTAGTTATTGTCCTAGAGTTACAAAGTCATAGCCATAAATTAGGTACAGCATGGTGACAGAAATTTACCACCTGCTCTGATTTATAGTACAATATCTCTTGATTAACTAAAACAAAACTATCATAAAACGTTACTATGTTTTTTCATGTCCGTTATCACAGTTTATACTCAACAAATTTCCCAATGCAAAAGACCTGTTACTAAAACAAAAGTAGGTACACATTTATTTTTGAATACTGTATTGAAAACAGGCAAGCTGACACAGAGGTGGCCTTGAGACATTCAAAACTGGCTGGCAGTGTAGATGATCTGCTGTTCTAATGGTAGAAGACCAGATCCAAGTGCTGGGATCAAAGTTAAATGTACAGTGATCTAGTGGCGCCTCTCAATCCTCCCCTCCGTTCCTTTCTACACTCCCCCTAATTATTTACCCGCTGTCCCCGCCTCGCTCGCTCTCACTACTCTTAGTTTACTTCCGTTAAGGGTCTTTTATTTGTTTCTACCACCTCTACGCAGGAAAACTTATAACGTGTGAAAATATTTCGATATGTTTTTGGCGTATTTGAGTAAGTGGTTCACTTAATTGGCGCTTTCTAGTAGTTAGTAGATCTGTGAATTTTGTACAGTGAAATTAATTTTGATATTAATGTGAAAAATAAATTCAGGTTTCAAGACACACTTAACTTATAAATTTGTACACAGTCGTCATCGCAAATCTCTCTTCCAATTAAGCTCAATCTTTGTCTGGTTGCTAGATATTATTTTTTTACTGGATGTTTGACTGTTAAGATGTTTTTTGTGTCGTCACCAATGTTATTTTGTTCAATTTAAAGCGATATTTTATGTTGGACATTTAATTTTTATAAAGGAAAGCCAAATTTTCGTTTGGTACTTTTGTTTGCTTAGTAAGGACATAATCATGTTAATGATACCTTAGTGTAAGTTACTTTTAATGATGGGATGGGAATCATGTTTCGTCTTTAAAAGAAATAACAATCTTTTAGATTTATTACTAAAGAAAATAAAATTATCTAAAGAAATACCAAATTTAAACTTGACATGTTGGTTCGAAAAAGAACCGAAAAAACGTTCTTTTCAATCTTAAGAAATTGAATAACTATGGTATGGTTCCACCTGAACTTAAGTTGTATAATCACTCAATGATTAAGGCTTTTAGCTCTAAAATGTATTCCACATTTTATAAATCTTAAACTTTTAAGAAAATCCCACAAGGTATAAAATCTCAATACACCAAAGTAGAGTGAAGAACGGACTTGAGCGAAAAATAATAACTAAAACAAAAGTAGTGGATAAGTTGGAAAGTAAGAGGAAAATAATCATAAAACTTTCCAATTCTGATGCAATATATTCTTTTTAATATATTTCATCAGGTTTTTCATTTTAGTACTCGTAGTAAATACCGGGTAGCAAGTTGGGATGAAAACTAGTTTGCTGTAGTTTAGGGTTGAGAATCCCTGGCATGTTATTCAGCCAATCTCTCCCTTTGCTAATTTTCTTACTGCTGTTAACAACGATTTAAGTCGGTTCATGATCACAGTAACAACATTGCACTGTGTAGAATTTGTTCACCAAGGTTTTCAGGTTTAAGAACGTTTAAATTTTATCTTGTTAACACCCTAAAAAAACATATGTACCATGAAGAAACAGTTTACGATAGATAACTATACTACTTAAATATAGAGTAACTAATATTCTATCGAATTTCTGGATAAATTGTTCACAATACCAGCATAAAAATTAGCCTTTGTACATCTTAAACACATAAAATATCATGAGATTGTTTTAAGTTCCGATGAGGAAAGCACTCTTCTAGTATTGAGGTCAAGTGCCTAGTACAACCTCTGTCTTGTCATCCTATACTTTAATATTAGCTATTTATTTATCTTTGAATTTAATCTCCTACAATTATTTTAAGAACTTGTTTGTTCAATTTTGTATCATACAAATTACAAAATACATCAGCAGTCGGGATTCACTCGGATATCAGAACTTACTTGGAGAAAACATTAAAATCTTTGAGCCCGTTGTCAGTGAACGAATTTGTGATGAAGAATATTAAATACATTTATATTTGTTCATAATTAAGAATTTATAATACGGATGAGGAATTTTGGCTTCTAAATAAATTGTTATGGGTTTCAATATGTAAATAATTTAACAATTCAATAATTTAAAAACAATTTTATAAATAGTTTTAAAACTATGTTTCAAAATAATACATGACCGACATAAATCATAACGACACATAATATGGTTGCATGTTTATATACTGACATAATTGATTTCAGCTAGAGCATTTATTAAAATTTTATTATTAATTTTATTTGCTTCACATAGTATTGAAAACTATAGTTTTAATGAAAAAACCAACATATTGTCAGACAATGCTATTTAATGCATTATATACGATATTCCCTCCACATAATCATCAAGGTACGAACAACTTAAAGTATCTTTGGATGTAGTGAAAAATGTAGCTTATCACAGTGAAAAATGTTGGATTAAATTCATCTTTAGTTTATGAATAAACGATTAACAGTTTCCGCCAGGTTTGGTGGGCTTGAAAGCTTCTCCATGTCAATTTATCGGGAACACGGGAACACGGGTCTCGAGAGAATGTTGAAAGATCTTCCTCCATTTTCCATAATTTTATCCCAAAACGTTTTTGACTTTCTGCCTTAAATTATATTTGATCCTTATATACTATTTCTGAAGGTCGTTTTTAGTCAGGATGCTGTGTCTCGCTTAATACTTACATGAAACCCAATAATTGAGCCATATCTTTGAAGATTACCTTCACCGCTTCAAATAAACAAATAATTCAAAACCATAAAACTGATAATTTAATGAATAATTTTCAACATAATGGTGTTTTATGTTTTACAGTGATAAGTTCAACTTACTGGTACTCAAAACAGCTGATTCAAAGCGCAAATTGTGCATGTGAAATTATAGTTTTGCTATTATTTCCATCAGTTGGGCCCAACGAGATTAATATATCTAGATGTCTCGTTTGGGGTAAAAAAGTGAAGCCTACATGCTGACTCCCACTTTTCTCAGATAACCAATAAAATCCAGCTGAGGAACGTATAACTTGTGAAGATAGGATGTGATTGACCTAATTGGTTGCTATGGGAGCAGAGTGGACAGAGGGGAAAATAGCGGTCGACCATTAGGTTCACTTTTTGACCCCAAATGAGAGCTCTAGATATATTAACCTTGTTGGCTGGGCCCAACAGGTCTGCTCATTCACTTGATTGAAGTTTTGAAATTAAATTCATTAGATGATCTACTTTGATTACTATTTTTAAACAGGGTTTAATTTAACTGTTTTATTTTATTTATGCTTTTAGGAAAGGTTTGATCGAAAAACTACAATTTCCCCCCAAGCTTTTTCACCAAAACTTGGGAGAAACTTTATTAAAGTATGTGGTGGCTGTCAGACTTAAGGGTTCCTCAAAAGATCCTGGGATTGTTTGGCTTTATAATATATATGTTATAGTCTGAACAAAGATTGAGTTAATTTTCTACCAGAATCCATATTGATGGTGTTCATTAATTGTGAATGTTTGAATAATTCTATGATCTTGCTATAAGTACACAACGGCAACAGAAAAAAAAACAAATTGTATACTTCATAAGAAGATAATTTATTGTTTGACTTTACAGGTATTCCAGTATATTCAAGTATAGTGGTATTGACACAATGTTATGCACTTGTCCTTATTACTTGACGCCAAACATGTCAAAGTTCCTTGATAAACGATGATGCATGCCTTCTCACTTTCAACAACTTGTACAGGGAACTCCCTTTTCCTTACGCAGATGAACCTGAAAATGAAAATTTGTATTTGCTAGAATACCTTCCAGTGTTGATTCGAGGGGAGAGGAGAGACACCTATAACGCTAAACCGTACCAGAAACTTTTGAATAACCGTGAACCGACAGCCGTGAACCGTGCACTTGAATCACGGCCTCAGTGAGAAAATCGGAGGGAAAACAGTAAAAATCATAAATATTGGAATTTGGCAGCGGTGTGATTTTATTTGACTATAAAACTGAAGTGAATGAGCGAAACTCTTGGGAAAAGTTAATTTATGTTAGTACTAAAATCAAAATACTTTAAACATCAATAGTCGCAGTTCATAATTTAGTTAGGCCTACTGCTATACTCTCATTTAGTTTTCTTACACCCTTGATTTTTAATAGTTATGCTTATAGAATGTATTTTTAGACATTTTAAATATTTAAATACGTTTACGCAGGAGAAAGTGTCCTAACACAGACGAAAGTTTCCCAACACAGACGAAATAAACATGGCAACAAAGCCTACGCAGGGTGTAAAACAAGGGCTACAACTTTGTTATCCTATTTAGCCTTCTTAGAGTTTTGTGTATTTATTGTTGTCTGTACTTTTAGTTGTTTATATCAAATTGTAGAACTTTAAAGGAAATTATTACGTGTAAGGAACATTGTTTATCTGTAACATGATCCAGGTTAAAATTAAATTTAAAGTGATTTAGCTCGATATAATGCTAATAAGTGGTTTAAAGGTTTAATGCTATAATATTAGAGACATAGTTACACATAAATAAAAGTTTAAAATTAATACAGAGGTGAAGTCGTTCATGTAACCAAATAAAACTATTTTGTAACTTATTTTGAGCCAGGGTGCCTCTTAAGGAAATTTTCCACAATTGGTGTCAATTCCACAATTGGATCAAAGTAATACAATTACCAAGTACTCAAAGTTTTGAAATTAAATATAAAAATAATCTTGATGGTTACGAATTTTTGTACCATAACCAATTTTGCAGATTTAATCCCTAAATAAATTAATATCTCAAGACTGAACTAAAGAAATATACAATTAAGAAGGAAGTTAAAATATAAACACAATTTTAAAATATAAGTTTAATCGCGAGGCTGTGATTTGCTCAAATAATAATAAACTGTTATAAATCAATTCATTATTACATTTTATGATTATGTGCATACTTGATTCAAGTTCGATTCACAGTTTTAGCGAATTTCCCCTATAGGGAAGAAGCTATTACCATAGCTTGGTATGGTGGCATGGTAAGACCTAGGCCCGGGACCATGATAACTTTTCGTTTTGAGGCCCCCAGATGCCAAAAATACCATTCATTCAAATTCATATCTATGTATATATATGTGTGTCTGTAGGGGGTTTTGTACCCCAAAAATGGGTTTTTTGAACTTTTTACATATCATTATTTTTAAACCCAAATTTTTGTTTACACCATTAAGTTCAGCTTAAAAAAACAAACAATTTGGTATTTTGATCATCGCTCTACGTAAATTGGTTACCGAGATATTGAGAGTGCTAAACACAGTTCGTTGTCCAATGTTAATCTTATGGAGAATAAGTAAAATTGTATATCTCGCTTATTCATGAGCATATATCAATGAAAATTGGTATGTAGCTTTATATGGTTGGGTTTCAATGCTATTTGCATACAAAACTAATTTTTTTGTGGTCCCCATGGCAGCAAACTTGCGTACTCAGCAGCTATAATGTTATTCTTATAGAAAATAATAAACATGTGATATCTTGCTTGTTTATGAACATAAATTGATAAAACTTGGTATGTTGCTTCATCTGGAGGTGATCCATTGGTATTTGCATAAAAACCAGATTTTGTGGTCCTTGATGCAGCAAACCTGCATACTCAATCCTAATGTTTTTCTTATGGGGAATAAATAAAAGGTCACATCTCGCTTATTTATTAATATGCTTTGATTAAAGTTGGTAAGTGGCTTCATGACTTGGTGAAGTACCATTTGAAAATCACTGAGTATGAGGTTTGCTGCAACGGGGATATTTTATTATATCCCCACTTTTTTGAAGTATAATTTTCATTACCGGCGACACAGGGGACTTTTCATGACGTACACGAAAGCTAAATTTATTAGTGTATTTTCACTCATTTCAGTTGTATATAATCATTCAGGAAATAACAATAGCTTTTCAGCACGGAAAATAAATCAGAGGAATTTTCTTTCTGGTAAAGGAATCATGAAACTATCATTGAGTGGTCTTGACACAAATGCAGTGGTGGGTGCGGTTGCAGGGGGGCGAGGGGGGAGGGCTGAAGTTAAGGGAAGTGTGGGTAGGGGAGGCAATGCATAATGCACTTGACCTACTCCGGTTCCACTTGCACCGCGATGCATGTTATCTCAACTCATTTATTCTGCTTGTATTATAATGATTTTTAAAAGTTAACTACAGACGTATATGAAGGTATACTTTAGTAGTTTAGTAGTTGTAGGGGTCCTATTTTACTAATTTTTAAATTGTATGCAACTAAAAAATAACTTTGTTCTCGATTTTCAAAATTTAGAATTTAGAAATTTAGAATTATATTCTAATCAAGGAAATTTTAGAAGGGAACCTATTATTATTGAATCTTTTTTACAACCATATAAAGTAAACATGTGCACCTTATTTAATTCTTGTTGAAACTTCAGGGTATAGTACAACACAAATTCCAGGTATAGTACATGGGACGCCCGACATGTATTTTTCCTACAACCGCACTTAAAGTGCTTCTTTACGATCTAAAAACACGTCGTAAAACAGCTGTTTTCTGTGATTTACTTTTCTGCTCTCTGACGGTAGTAAACAGCTGACTGTTACTTTGGACCAAGCTAACTGGCTCGATGTTTTAACCTCAATCTCGTGAGTTCAATTTATAAATGGATGAATGCTTATTTTATTGAGTGTTATCCAAAATTGCAGTTGTAGGAAAATTGTGTATATAGTTTGAGTGTTAAGTATCTTTCCTCAAGCGAGAAATAACTACTTTACGCTCTTAATAAAAAAAATTCTATGTAACACAGATGCTATTGTTAAAAAAAAACTTGCTATTAAATACATTTTCAGCAATTTACAGGTCATAAACGATTTTATTTAACTACGCAGCATCTCCGAACTTACAAGACACATAATTTATAAGTAAAAAACAATCTTTTATCCTTAGAAATCTCTCTTTTCTTTTCTCGAGCTAGAATTAATTAGCAATAGTGTTGTTTGAGCGGAAGACAATCTGTTATGTAGATATATTTTTGTTTAACTCATAATGTGTTTTGTGCTGGGGTGTAAACTTGGACTCGCTCTCGACACCGTGAAACACCTGGAATCTCTACTTTTACATTCAGCGGATACTTTGGATTAGTTTATAGTTACACCACAGCTAAATGTTTCAGACGTATGCGATTATTAATTCAGTCCTTACTTAATCCTGAAATCCCCATTCAAGTATCAAATTAGAGTATAAATCGATTTCATATAACAAATCAATAATGATTAAAAAAATCTTATGGCATTTTGTGATATCCTCTAATCAAGAGAAAGTTCTCATTGCCTCTGAGACTTGTCCATTTTTGTTTTCTAGGTTGGTAGACCTACAGCTTATCGTGGGTTCCGAACCACCGGGACGCGACAATGTCCCACAGCTGATAGCCATTGGTGATTGGCTGGGATTGAACCCAGGTCCTCGCGGACCAAAGTCATGCGCCCCATCACTCTATATTACGTAGTTCTCCTAAAACTAACATTAATTGATTTACATACTAATGCAAAAACTACACTTATCTAAAATAAAAACATACAACAATACTGTGATAGCCAATTCGATTCTGGATGCCATGAAACCGTATGATTATAACCGTATAACCGTAATATTATTATAACCGTATTATTATTATTATAAGTCATATGAAAACTATAAAATACATCAGTGACGAGACATGTCTGTTTTATTTTGCCAAAAATCAGATCGGATAAATCCTAATCCGACTGATAGAGGGTCTTGAATAGGAGGAGGGTCGGAAGGAAAGGGTGGGAACGCTCGGTTTGTCTCAACTGTCGGTCTTAACTTCGGTTACTGCACTTGAACCCAATACACAACAATCTACCAGCTTTACAAACGTTTCACTTTGTTTCTGACCCTTTATTTATTCAACTCTTCTCACAATGTTAAATTGGTGAGATGGATTTATAAAATGGCCAGAATTTTTCAAAGGGACTGAAGGTTAGTGGTTTTTTGTTCGTCAAAATGAAATGCTTATTGTGCATAATACATTATGCTTAACTAAATAACTCCCAACAAATAACACACCCCTGTTAGTAAAATAGTTTATAGCACTACAACAAAAAACAAAAAAAACAGCGTGATAGCAAAAATACAATGTATAACATCTATAATAGTTTTGTATTTATAAAGCGAACTTACACGACTCAACTAGGTGTACAACAAGGTACAATAAATATAGTGTTGCAACGTCACCGATCATGACTGTGGAGAGCGAACAATAACTGTGCGCGTGAAAAACCTTTGTTATCATTGCGGCTGACCCAGGCCACCACCACACTGCACATATCAGCGGTTGCTGCGGCTGTGTTTGAACGAGACGTTTTCAAATGCTAGGACGTGATAAAGTTGGGATTTTAATTGTTTTTATCTTAAGAGTTGAAAATGGAGGCCTTATCGTCACTTCAAGAAACTTTATTACAACTATAATTTAAGCTCCGGATATTATCATTACAGTTGACTCAATCTAATTCGGCCACCTCGGGACCGGAACCCTGGCCGGAGTAAAAAATGGCCGAACCATTTGGCGGTTTTTAAACAAGGAAATTATAACGTATAATAGCACTCCTGTGAATAAAACTCATTTCTAAAATAGTTTGACGATTTTTTAAAGCGTACTTAAAAAAATAAACTCACTTAAAAGATACTAACAACACTACATTAAAATTCGTAAGCAAAGAATGCACGTCTGTAACAAACGCAATCGCCAAGTGAACTGAGATGATTTGTTTACATTTGGGCCAGAAAATTAACAGACACGTTCATTCAGGTCATATCTGCCGTGAGAAACCCATCTTCGCATAGATTATAATTTGTAGTCATTTCCCAGAAGTCGGCTGAACCATCCAGCGGCCACAATCCGAGGCCGGACTAGAGCGAATACTGTATCACAATTTTGAATGTACTGATAACAAAGTTGAAAGAGTAGATGATTTTCACCATGAAATGGTTACTTAAACCAAATTTAAAATTGATAAGAGATTGTTAAGTTTTAATTTATGTTTAAGGAGTTTCTTAAGGCATTTTATTGAACACAGATTTTATTGAACACAGTGCAGTTTTAAATACGATTAAGGGCACTTTCTCCACGTACAGTTTAACTTAAACTTTGGTTTAAACTTAAGTTAATGAGAACTTCACACGATGTAATATGGGCAGATTAAAACTGAGTTATGTTAAATTTATAGAGAGAACACAGTTTAACGATTTTATTCAATGATAACATAACTTTAAATCCTGTGTAATAAACATTTGTTTTTAGTTCGACTAGAGCAGGGTACACAGACAACCAAAATAATATAAAAAGTTTTGCCAGTTTGATTTGTCGTTGATTAAACTGAAATGTCTAGGTCAAATTTGGTGAAAACGAATTGTAATCTCAAGGTCAAAATAATAATGAGGTTTAGTTTAAACTTGAGTTGGGGAATTGCAAAAAGAATTATGCAAGATGGAGGATATTAGAATTGGTGATTTCCTAGATGAAAAAATACAACTAACTGGAGTATACGATTTACGCTAGAATTAACCGTTTAAAATTGATTTGTTATGCCTATGCAAAACTAATGTATTGTTTATGATAAATAAATTATTATTATTACTAATGGGGTAATTCAAACGCCAACATGCTGATGTTCAAGCGGTATAATTATGATAAGAGTTAAGGGTTTAAAAAGCTGAGTAACTTTTCTACAGCGACTCGTAAATACTTTGTAAGGAATTATTTTGTATACAACGCAAATGTAAAAGCTGTTTTTTCAATTATTTTTACCTTGAGCTTTAAGAAAGTTTAATTTTATAACAATATCTTATGACTCTCTAATCCTTCACAATTCTCTCTTGTAACTATTTTATTTACTGTTGAAAACATCCAAATATTATTGTAAAACAAGGTTCGTAGAGCTTTCAGACCAGGTGTGCTGAGTCGATCTATTTAAGGGTTTCTACTTTACTGGAAGAGACCTCGTAAAATCAGCTGGAAAGTCACGTGATCACCAATCCAATCTGCAGTGTTGCTGGAAATACGATAATTATCGTATGAGTACCATATTTTCCTCATCAGTGTAATTAGAATTAACATTGTTTAAATGCTTAAATTCTATGATAAGCTGTTATTTTATGAAACTAATATATTGTTTTGATTTATTTGTATTATTAGATTAATGGATTAAGGGTTTAATTTTTCCTTCTGCATGTCCAATGACAATTTAAAAATAGCTGTACCATTATTATACCCTTACGGTTGGCAATACTTTATGGTATGTAGTTGATTTATGAATCAGCTGGACACCCTCGTAAGACATCTTTGCTGCGAACATTACTCTTATGTAAATAAGCACACCTGGTCTGAAAGCTCTACGAATCTTGACTGTAAAAGTCATCAGTGAAACAGCTGAGGCTGAAGACAGGTTAGGGCAGTAACCAACCGGTCACTGGTGCGTGTGCGGTGTAGCATTAGCTGTTAGTTGTTAACATTGTTACAGTGAGCAGATACATGCAAACTACCGAGTTGGAAAAGTTACACAACCCATACCTGCAACACTATATAGCAACTGAGGTGTTTCAGGACAACATATTATCAAACTTTAACAAACTTGAATAAAATAGCATGTTCCCTTGTCCACATAAAGCCTGCTAGCGACATGTTGGCCAATGTTTATTTATTTATAATAACCCACTTATATATATAAAGTATATATATGTATATATGTATGTATATTTGTATATGTATGTATATATGTATGTATATTTGTATATGTATGTATATATGTATACATGTATATATACATTATATATATATGTATATATATATATATATGAAATAGTATGATATTGTAGAAAATAATTACTAAGCATGTGGTTATCACACAATAAGCGAAAAAGAAAACTACTGCAAAACAATCTTCAAAATGTAACACGACAATAAATTATAGAATATAATAAAACTGTAACAACTACCTGAATACCTTGTGTTGACATCGTGCCATAACAATAATAAATAATGGATTAAACAGCAATAATGATACATAACTTACAATTATTTATTTAACTTAATTTAAAAATGAATATTTGTAATAATATTAAATGTAATTAGTTTTAGCCCAGTATATGAGGAGATTATGTGATTAAACATATAACAACTTTAGAAAGTAACCAAATTTGTATCTAGATTATATAGTCACAGTGTTTTAGTTTAATAAAATAATTTAGTGTTCATTGTAAAACTTTCTGTATTCCAGGAGAGAACAGAACGGGACGGCAATTATCGAGAAACAGTTAGTTTGCATTCAGCCGTGTTTGATAAATAATGGTCAGAATAGAACTCTCAGTGGTCGGTAATGCCCCATCCCAATAACCCGCTGATATTGGCTGCAGAGACAACCAACTCACTAAACTCCCTTCAGACACTTTGATTCTGATGCATACAACTTATAGTTGATAAAGGTCCTCCATCATTACTACCTACTAATAGTTAGGTATAACTCCACGTAAACACTCTAATGAAAGTGTTTATGCCAGGTATCATATAGTGAGAGAAAATCATTTCAAGATAATTTAATGACCGAATAAGTCTTAATAGGTGTAAATTTAGGTAAATGCTTTGAAATGTAACATTGAAGTCCAATGAATAATAACTGTAATTATTTCCAATAAATACTAATTAATTTGTAACTTGGAAGTGAGAGTAACTGTGCGTCTAAAGGAAAGTTGTAAAAAAGGTTATTGTAGGGTAGGGAGTTATCCTTAATCCTCAATAATCTTACGTCTTTGTTAGAACAGGTTAGATCAATGGAATTTCATATTACTTCGGCGATACTGCAGTTATTGTGTTGATACAATATTTATTACTTCAATGCTACTTCCTACTGCCCACTCAGTTTCCTGCGCTCGTATAATTCCTACCAACTACGTGCCAAATTACTGAGGTTTTGTAATTTTAAGTTAAGACACTTAATAATTTAATAATGAAATACTTTCGTTTTCAAGATGTATTTTTTAGCGCACATGACCAAATACAGAGTTATAATTTCTTTGATTTCTGTTCACCTATGTTTAAACATTATTGTTATTATTATTTTAAGAATTTTAGGTAGATAAAATATTTGTTTACACCTTTATTATACTCTGATTCGCTTAAGGAATTTATTACTTTTAAAATTTGGTTCCGCGCAAAAATTGTTACCATTGAAGGAGCTTTTTGTCGTAAAATACGACTATAAAAAGGGTAAAGTCGTTTTAAAACCGAGTAAAATAACTAAAAGGGCCGTAACCAAGAAAGCCGAGGGAAACGTTTTAGGGTTCTGAAGTTGTATATTGAACTCAAGTGCAGTTACAAAAGTTAAGTACTGAAGTAAGCGACTCCTCCCCCTGATTCTGATATCCCTCTCCTTGCTCTTGAGAATTTTTTTGCCCACATTTCTTTAAAGTAGTGAAGGTTTCTCAGTTTTTATTTTGTTGTTTTTGGCTAATTATTACGATAAAATCAAATAAACTCTATTGGGTTAAAAAAAATGAGAAAACAGCCATTACGTAAATAGACGGCTGTTTTCACCATATCTAGTACAATTCTGTATGTATTTAACACTGTTCGCCCTTTGGTAAAATAATCCCCATGCATTTTCACAGCTAAAAACACCCATCAACATTGGCTGCAACCTTAAACACATAATCTGAGTAAGTACGAGCAGTTGCTCGAGTTCGAGGAAATATTTTTGTTGGGACTAACAGATGTCCCGTTCTCCGCACGGGGAACTACTAGGCATAGAGCCAGACGTTTTAAATGTTTATTTACGTTATAATTAGCTGACTAAATAAAATATACCTTCATAAGATTAACATTGAAATTTTAAAAGCCTGTGGGGCGAAGCTCTGAAAGTGTTGTTTTTTTTAAACCCCCCAAAAGGCACATCTACAGAGTATGAGCTTTTCGTTGTTACCAAACATGTATACAAAATAATAGGTTTAGGGGTATTTAATCACCGAACAAAAATCAAGAAATTATTTTAATAATATAGATGACCAAGCTCATAATATACGATCCTGTTAGTTTACATTGCGATGCAATTTTAGAAGTAATCTTGAAACTGCTGCTGTCCTCCCTGCTCTCTTCTCTGTACTGTGATTTTGTTAGTATTAGCCCTGTTATATGTTCAATTAAAATAACTTTTAGTTCAATTAAAATAACTTTTAGTTCAATTAAAATAACTTTTAGTTCAATTAAAATAACTTTTAGTTCAATTAAAATAACTTTTAGTTCAATTAAAATAACTTTTACTCTCCTATGACATTAAAATTGTAACTTTGAAAACCCAAGGGACGGATCCATAAGGGGGGATGTCCAAACAAAACCATAAAAGGCACATCTAAATGTAAAGGGACTCATAAACGATAATTAAATTAAGACATAACAGTTTCACCGTTAGCCTAATCAAAAACATTGGTTTATTATTTTATAAATAGATAATTAGCTGCTTATCTATTTAATTCTTATTTATTATTTAATTGCTTATTTAATTAAGAAACATCTCAAACTACAGACTACCACTGCGATGTTTATATTTTGTGTTTATGGTAAATTGAATTTTAGTCAACGAGATCCTCATGGAAAGAACTGGACACCTTATGGCTAATAATTTGTTACAATTTAGTTTACAATGATAAACTTTAATAGTTTATTATCTCCTAAACTTTATGTATTTGAGATAGATATAAAAAAGTAATCTTTTTTTACTTGTTCTATATTGTTCCATAAGAATGCAATTTGTTATTGTTAAATGTTAGTATTTAGAACGCAACTATAAATTAGATCGTTTCGCCTTAAATGAGCGAAAGAGTGAACAATCTTGCAACAAAATAAGAACAATAAGAAATGTTTTAGAGTTTTAAAGTTGTGTATTGATCTCAAGAGCAGTTGCCGAAGTCAAGTACAGAAGTAACCGACTCCGCTGTTTTATTTCATAATCCCCCCACTCTTGCGAACAGCTCGACATTCTTGACTCTCGTCACTTGGGGAAAAATATTCTATCCCCACTTTAGAGTTTGATTGGCAAAGCTAAAAAAAACTTATACCCAGTATATATGGCAAAACTTAGTATTTATTGAATTAAAACTTTGAGTAAAATAAAATAAAGAACTTTTAGAAATACGTCTTTGATTACGGTAATAAAATTACACGCATCATTGTCTTGGGAAAAAAATTCAAAAGAGAACACAAATATTAGTTTATTGATGAGGAGGGAAGACAGCTTGTCAAGGCAACATGGATGAACAAGGAAGTAGAAGAGTTGTGGAGGGGAGAAGGCATACATCATCATTTATCATAGAACTTCGACGGGTTTGCGTGGAGCGATATAGACAAGTACTTAGTGCCGTGTGGAAAAGTCATGCTTGACAAGTTTTTATTAAGTAACTAAATGAGGCGAGTACAATATTTTAATAGAACTATTGGTAAACTTTCATTTAATAATTCAGGATTTCTAGTATTTTAATAATTTTTAACTGTAGAGAATTTTAATTTATGGTTGTTATTAGACTCAAGTAAGGCTTGAAACTACCACCGTCACAGTTCGTACATAAACAATTATTATTGATCAAGTGATTAATAAAGTTATTCTACTATACAATGAAACAACATTCAGTAAGTTTTCCTCTTTCATGTAATAAACTATAAAATTCGTATTACAAATGCACTTATTACGTTAAAGTAAATGACGAAAGAAATATATTATTGTATGAATAATATCAAAATTGATTTCAACATTTATCCTTCAATATACACCCAAGAACAATTTTGGACAGTTCTTAACATATCTTTGCTAAAACATTTACACCACAACACGACGAAAAATACGTATTGCGGGATGATATAGTCTCAAAATATCCCCGTTGCAGCTAACCTGCATACTGAGCGAATTTCAAATGGTACTTAACTACGACATGAAGCCACTTACCATCTTTCATCAAAGAATATTCATATATAAGCGAGATATGACATTTTATTTATTCTCTATAAGAAAAACATTAGGACTGAGTATGCAGGTTTGCTGCATCAAAGACCACCAAAATCGGGCTTTTATGCAAGTACCAATGGATCACGACCAGATCAAGCACCATACCAAGTTTTACCAATTTATGTTCATAAACAAGCAAGATATCACATGTTTCTTATTCTATACAAGAATAACATTATAGCTGCTGAGTAAGCAGGTTTGCTGCCGTGGGGACAGCAAAAAATGGGTTTTGTATGCAAATATCAGTAAACTCTAACCATATGAAGCTGCATCCCAAGTTTAATTAATATATGTTCATTACTAAGCGATATATAAAATTGTCCTTATTCTCCATAAGATTAACATTGGACAACGTCCTGTGTTTAGCACTTTTAATATTTCGGTAACCAATTGAAGTAGAGAGATGATTAAAATACTAAATATTTCTTAAGCTGAATTCAATAGTGCAAACTAAAGTTTTGTATTAAAAATAATTATATGCAAAAAGTTCAAAAAACCCATTTTTGGGGTACAAAATCTCCCTTATAATGATGCGATCTATCTGGTTTTTGAACTGATGAAAATGGATGCTGCCTTACACGTTCATACCAAATGTAATCAAGATCGGACTTTTTTTTCGTAAAGTTATCGTGCCTACGGACAAACACACACACACACACACACACACACACACACACACACACACACACACACACACACACACTGAATGAATGGTGTTTTTGGCATCTGGGAGCCTCCAAACGAAAATTTATCCCTGTCCCGGGCCTATTTCTTACCATGCCGTCTACGGTAATAGCTTCTTCCCTATAGGGGAAATTCACTGAAACAAAATACTAACTTTTTCTTCTACATTTTTAAATGTCTCTCCGTCTATATTAAGTGTTAACTAATTTTTCAACCCCGTTACACTACTCATTGCAATTTCAGGAACACTGAGACACTATCCATCCTTCATCATAAGACTGCCAACTATGAGAAACACACCTATTTATCAATCATAAAGCTGTTAAATTGATTTCCTCAAGATCTCAAACGATTTACAGCAGATGGATTATAGCGTCCGGGAGTTCTTTGCTGACAGTGGTGGCCAATAAAAGTATTGTTTTTTGTTTTTTTTAGCATGAAGTAGTATAACAAGTGAGTGCATGAAGACCTTTTTTGTTTTAAGACTTTTATTGTAATAACTCTTTGTTTTGAATTGTATATCTTGACTGGTTGTCCATGCTTAATATATTATGACAATAAAGGATTCTTGATTCTTGAATAATATAAGAAATCCCTACTCGGTAAATTGAAAAAAAAACGTGCGATCAAGCCACCAACAAACTGTTTAAAACTTTTGCCTTCAACTTCAAATCTCTTGCAGTGTGTATTGCGTGAAACAGAAAATGTGGTGTTGATCTCAGGTGTTAAACCCATTGTTAACATGTTTCAGTGGATTGGGAGGGGGGGATGTTTTTGGCTCTAATGATACTGCACCACTATAAACAGGTATAACGTATTATATCGGCGTCTCCGCATGTAATGAACATAATATAAAAACCATATCAAATTGAAAAAGGTGTGCTTTTTCAAAACAACGTGTCAGCCTACATAAAGCAATTTGTCTAGTGTATTTCTCCCTTTAACTAAATTAAGCTTACTTATTTCATTAGCCAATAATTTAAAGGGATCTAAATGGATCTAAACATATTTACAACCACAGCTGCTCAGTCAACAAATTACACTAACCAAAAACCAGCAAACAAGTGTAGTTGATTTGTCATATAACTATAACTAGATTTGTGACTTATCCTTATATAATAAACAACTTTTTAATTAGCATATTACGTGTTGTTATTACTTACGGGATGTAATAAAAGACGTCTTACAACACTTAAGATATATTTACACTTATACTGATTCACATACAGACGGTAAACATATATAAAAGATGGTACTAGGCTATCGATTTCGACCAGTCACACCAGTCATCATCAGGCCAATGAGAGAACTGATGATGGCCAATTGGCCTGATGATGACTGGTGTGACTGGTCGAAATCGATAGCCTAGTACCATCTTTTATATATGTTTACCGTCTGTATGTGAATCAGTATAAGTGTAAATATATCTTAAGTGTTGTAAGACGTCTTTTATTACATCCCGTAAGCTTATATAATACAAACAAAAGACTCTAGGGGGTTGGAAAAGAGGTTTAAAGAGTTTAATTTTATGACAACATCGATACCATCAGTGTTTATATCCTCTACACATAATACCCCAACTTGATATAAAATGTTCTTTAATATTCAGATAAAGTATATTGGTAAAACAGTACGAGGTGGAGGAGGAGGAGGAGGATAAGGAAGAGGATGAGTAGGATTGGGAAGGCGAGGGGGCGTGTTTATGGCAATAGTACATTTATCCAAATCTTCTTTGGAAATCGTCAGAGAGGAGCTTTTAATCCTACCAAACCTATCGTAAAATCTTAATCAGTTTAATTTGATTTGTAGAAAGATTCTTTAACTTTAAGTTTATAGCTTTGTAATAGGGCTTTAAGTTTATTACACTATAGATTTTATGAATTTTTTGTTTATACTAGTATTATTTTTGTCACAACATCATAAATAGTTACTGTAGAGAATTATAATATACGTCAAATATACTAGACTGAATTACTTTTTAAAATAGCAGAAGAATGTCATAACAAATTTTGTAGTATTTATTAAGAAGAAATACAAATATTTAGTGTGAAGCTTATTTATATTTTACAATTATTACTTAAAATACGTTTAATATAAGCATATTGGAGTTAATATAAGCGAATGAAATTATATTATAAGAATAAGAATAAGAATAAGAATAAGAATAAGAATAAGAATAATTTATTTCCTCCAAAAAATATTACATTTGTATACACTTTCAAATTTTGCACATAAAAAAATAATAGTCTAAAAAAATGCCCATTCTTTCAGCACAAAAATTAAAAGTCCACAAAATGTCTATATTCAGAATGACTTAAAAATACAACAATACAGATTAATGCACAATTATTAAGACTAACAAATAAAAAGTTGTACATTTTTGTTGTGCATAAAACTAAGGAGAAAATGTAGGGCCTCCAAGGCAAAGCCTGTTAGGAGGTTCCTTTCCTTTAAATTATCAAAATAAAATACGGCGATCAGACAGAATTGAAAATATGTAGAATAAAATATAGCGATCCCTTAAGTATTTGTGCCATAAATTTTACTAATCCAAAAAAATACATACAAAACTACTTCAACAATTAACAATGACTAAACTATGGTTTGAACTTCAAACCGCACACCGCACTTTGCTACCAGGCGGCTCATGGCACCAGCCCAGGTGCCGTCATAGCTCATAGCATGCAATGCTTAGTCCCTGAGTATCAAAGCTCTCCATAGTGTGCCCTTATCATGACCCATTTTCCTATCTACCTTTATTTTAAAATTAAAAACATAAACATTATTTCTTCCAAACTAAAAAGCCACTTCTTTAACTTTTTTGCAAAAATAGCTGCGCCTTTGGATTTTTTTATTTCATCAGGCAACCTATTAAAAAATCTAGGTGCCATAAAATTGTAAGTTTTTGTGAAAAATGTATTTCTTGGTTTTGGAAAAGTATATTGCTCTGCATTTCTAAGTTTGTTTCTGTACAAATTTTCATTCGGAATCCTATTTCCACTTCTACTAAAAAACATTTTCAGCACTTTAAAGACAAACAAATATTTTAATGGTAGTATGTTTTTAAAAACAAAGAGAGGAAGGGACGGTTCAAATTTACCTTTATATGAAATTAAACGTACCAAATGTTTTTGCTGGATATTTATTGCATTTAGATGGGTTTCATAAGCATTTCCCCAAAAAATTATCCCATATTCCAAACGACTTTGTACAATAGAAAAGTACAATGTACGTAGGACATTTTCACTAGTCATATCTTTCAAAAAGTAAAAATATCTTAAAATGGAATTAATTTTGTTTTTTAATTTAGAAATATGTATTTTCCAGCTTATTTCACTATCTAAAAAGATTCCCAAATATTTTATATTATTGGCTTGCCCCACAATTTTACATGTATTAAGACAAAAATTTGGCTTACTGATACATTCTGCGCTGTGGTATTTAATGTCATTTGAAAAATCAATATTCTTTCGAAGACTAAAATTTATAAATTTAGTTTTTTCGGCACTCAGTAGCATGTGGTTTGCAGTAAACCACCACTGAAGTGCTTTGAGGTCATTGTTCATAGCCAATTTAATCAAATCCAAATCTTTTCTATGTAACAGAGAGCAGTGTCATCAGCAAAAGAAGTTAATTTTCCTTGGAAATTTGCTTCACACAGGTCATTTATATATATAATAAATAGTATTGCCCCAAGCACTGACCCTTGAGGGACCCCATTCGTAATTACTCCCATTTCACTATATACAGAATTGATTTTTACACATTGCTTTCTCTCAAATAAATAGCTTTCAAACCATTTATGACCTACACCCCTTATCCCACTATGGTATAATTTATTCAACAAAATTTTGTGGTCAACTGTATCAAAAGCTTTTTTTATATCCAAAAATAACCCGCTTACATTTCCCCCCTCATTTAAACTATTATATACATTTTGCAAAAAATTTAAAAGAGCATGTTCAGTGTTTAATTTAGTTCTGAATCCAAACTGATTATTACTAAAAAAAATTGTTGAATTGAGAAATGATAATAACTTCTTTTTCATGATCTTCTCAAAAAGCTTGGAGAAGCAAGACAACATGGATATCGGACGGTAATTATTGCAATAAAATTTAGAATTGCCTTTGAAGATTGGTATTACAACAGCATTCTTTAATTTGGTTGGAAAAATCCCAGTTTGAAAACTGAAGTTAATTAAATATAATAAGACAGCGGTTATTTTTTCTGAGACTTCTTTAAGTAAAATAGAATTCACTCCATCTATTCCAGGACTTTTATTTTTTAAACTAGCAATTGCAGCAGATAGTTCTTCCAGCGTTACCTCACTCAGGAAAAAAGATTTTACTTGACTTTTGGTAATAAATAAATTTTTGTAGTTCAATGATAAAAATTCTTTCGATACTGAACTATCCAATTCCAATTTTTCAACAACACTCAAAAAATAATCATTAAACTCATTTGATACTACTTGTGGATCATCAACTAAAATATTATTAATTTCCAATTGAATTTTCGTATCTTGGTCTTTAGCTTGCCCCGTAATTTCATTTAAAACTTTCCAAGTAGCTTTAGAATTTCCATTACACTTTTCAAATTTTTGTTTAAAGAAATTATCTTTTAAATTCTTTATTTCTTTTTGCAAATCATTTCGGAACCTCTTATAATAATTTTTCAAAGCCTCATTATCTGGATGCTTTCTAACTGAATTATAAATTTTATTTCTCCTCAAAATTTTAGAACAAATTGACTGATTCATCCAGGGTTTGATTTTCTTAAACTTACTTCCATTACTAATTAATTCTTTGCATTGATTTTGATAATTTTGAAAAGTATCTAAAAACACATCAAAAGCTGCAGAAGGATCGACTTGATTGTATACGTTATTCCAATTTTCATTATCAAGAAGTTGTCTGAGCAAAGCATAGTCTGTGCGATAGCAGGCAGGGGACGGGGAGGAGGCAGTCGACCCACCTCCCCCCGGCCCACCACCGACCAGCTGCACATCCACCCGACACATGGAATGGTCCGTGTGGCCGACATGAATCACTGCCGCATCCACAACTATCGTGTTCTTACTGGCTAATCTTACGTAACAGTGATCAATGCAAGTTCGAGACTTGTCTGTTATCCTAGTGGGTTCATTTATCAAACATTCTAAACCATTAGCAGCCATTAAAGAAATATAATTATCGACAGCGGATATATTATTACTTTCACCTTTATTTATAGGAATATTCAAATCCCCAATCCAGAATAGATTCTTTATACCTTTAAATTTATTTTCTTTTGACTGAATATTTGTTGAAATTCATTTACAAACGTATCTATTGATTGAAATTGATGTCTAAAAATTGCAATAAGTTATAAAATTGCATTATAAAAGTTATGTACGCAAATTATTAGTTTAAAGTATATTATGAGGGAGATAAATGAGGAAAAATTTGAACAGATCTATTACATTTTTATCTGAATAATAAATAAATAATGATTTAGAGTGTAATGCGTTCTTGAAGCATATCAAATGTGGCCTTTATCAGTTTGGTTCTTTAAATTTGAGGCTGATTTTTCCAAGATTAATGTTCCAGTAATAGATCACAATATATTTAAAAATCGTTGTGGACAAACAAATTTCTTTGAATTTACTCTCTGGTGGTGTTTTTTAATGTAGTTTTTCATTATTAGTATAGCAAATACATTTTATATAGTCAGTATTCGTTCTGTAAGCCAAATAATCCGTTATTTAAACATCAAAAACTGTGCAGGTGTCTTAAACAATGTAAGGATAATGTTTTATATTGTAGATAAAAGATATATTTTTTTTAGATACTTCAGATTTTTAGAGATTACAATTTAAAATTCCTTTATAACACTTAAAATATAAATGTTACTATTAAGGATTAATAGTTAATTATATTAATCCTTAATATTAGTCCTTAAGGATGTTATTAATTCTTAAGGATGTTTAATATTGGTTCTGATATTAAAAAAATAATATAATAATCCCACATTTATAAAATAAATTACTATCTCTCAACAACTAAAATAACTTTTGTATTAAATAAATAATAGATAATAACTTTATTATGTCAACCTCAGCCAGCGCACTCTCATTGCGTTACGGTAATTATCGCCCATAAACAGAGACTGCGGTTTCACCCAGGCGTTAATCCATTGTTAACATTGTTGTCAGTGGTGCGATACGCTAGTGGGGGGGGGGGAGTGACTCGGCTGGGCCATTAACACTGCTGTAGCTATACAACGTCAAACCCCCCTTGTTAATTTCAGTGTACATACTTGAAAGCCTTATAACCACCATTCCATACTAAGCACGAGGTTAGGATTTTCTTTATAATGGGTTGAACAACTTTGTACTTTAAACTAAAAGAGGGATGTGATGAAAAATGAGGATGGCGCCGTATTTATGGAGAGACATTTGCATGGACATGTGTATTCAGTTGACCTCAATAACTGACGACTGGTAATTCCAGCGGCCAGTGACTGTGGAGCCTGAATGTGCTTTTGTGCTTTGAACATAGAATTAATGTTTGTTGTACAGTAACATTCGCTGGTATATTTTTGATTTTCAATGTAAGTAAACAAAAAGACTTGTTATTCGATAGCTCAAAGATGATTTTAGTTTAAGTACTTAAAACTTAAAACGTGACCTTAAAACATTAGTCAACTAACTCCCCTCACTTTGTATAAAATTATTCCATATTTGGCATAAATATTTTTGTATTTATTCAAATAAGATATAATGGTATCCTACAAGGAAATAACAACGGTCAATACAATAATTAGTTTTTGACTCAAGGAATTATAATTAAAATTATTGTAAAAAAGGAGTAGGGCCTAGTTTGAACAATAAGACAGTGTTTCATAAAAAAATCTTAGCCTTGTTACAGAATGGCTGGTTTTGCAACTGTACTGCGGGCATATCTACATTAGAACTTGAAATACAGAGTGTTTATTAATAATGCAAGCAACATTTGTAGGCAATCGAGTTAATGAGACATAGTGTACAAATGCCGTTCATTTTCAGTATGGTATCCATTAAAAGCGGGGTGAGACCCCATTGCTGAAACCTACTTCCTAGATGCAATTAAAACCAAGCTGAACAACTTTAGTTGCAGGATATTACTGGCTGCACCAGGAGCAATCAAGTGCATGAATGCAACTCCCCCTCCCCCTCCTACTAATGCACTTATGTCAGACTCAGTGCATGTGGGGAATGTTTCTTTTCCCCTCATTGAAACTTGTGTCGAACTTGTTCTTTTACTACTTCGTCATTTGGACAAATTATGGAAAATCTGGTAGTGACACAGATTATTATTAACAATTGTTAAGCTACAATACTTATAAACTCAAAAGCCATTATATTATTAATTTAATCACTTCCTGTGTACGAATAACGTATGGGCTTTCATTTGTTGTGGTAAAAGGAATAGTTAAATGAATGCAGCTGAATTTATACTCAATTAAGGTTCCACCCCACTGGCATCAAGTTATTGATATTTATTGCACATTTATATGAAGTTTATTTATTGAAGTTATTGCACATTTATGTAATGTAGGCAATCAAGCAAACTGGCTAATTAATATTTGTTTAAGTTGGGTTTGCAAGATCTGTTTTTAAAACAGTACACTCAACTAACATAACACTCAAAAATATTCCACGAGAAACTTTAGTAACATATTGCATTACATGCGTCTTTATTACTCCATGTAAACAAGTCAAAGACCCCAGATAAATAATGATGTAATCTACGTACCTCACTATTAAAAACTTGGCAGTTCGTCTGCTGATATTGTTTTCCATAATAAAAAACAAAAATACTAATAAATTCTTATTTTTCCTAGCTTGATTGATTATTACTTAAAAGTTGTAATTGCTTCAGTCACTACATATTAGTTGTAAAAGGGATTGGCACATCATTGTTGAACAAACTATAGCGTTAATGCACATTCCTATTATTTAATTTACATTTAAGTTATTCGAAAAAGTTGGGTTATTGGCTTTTTGGTTTTTGGTTATTAAAATTATATCCAATGGGTACGAATTAATTCATCTCAACGGAAGGTTTCAGGAGCGGCTACACGGAGCAGGAAGGATTAATAACGGCTTGAAGTAGATGCATGAAGTAGTAGCATGCGGTGGTAGCATGAAGTAGTAGCATGCGGTGGTAGCATGAAGTAGTAGCATGCGGTGGTAGCATGAAGTAGTAGCATGCGGTGGTAGCATGAAGTAGTAGCATGCGGTGGTAGCATGAAGTAGTAGCATGCGGTGGTAGCATGCGGTGGTAGCATGAAGTAGTAGCATGCGGTGGTAGCATGCGGTGGTAGCATGCGGTGGTATCATGCGGTGGTATCATGCGGTGGTAGCATGCGGTGGTAGCATGCGGTGGTAGCATGCGGTGGTAGCATGCGGTGGTAGCATGAAGTAGTAGCATGCGGTGGTAGCATGAAGTAGTAGCATGCGGTGGTAGCATGAAGTAGTAGCATGCGGTGGTAGCATGAAGTAGTAGCATGCGGTGTAGCATGAAGTAGTAGCATGCGGTGGTAGCATGAAGTAGTAGCATGCGGTGGTAGCATGAAGTAGTAGCATGCGGTGGTAGCATGAAGTAGTAGCATGCGGTGCTAGCATGAAGTAGTAGCATGCGGTGGTAGCATGAAGTAGTAGCATGCGGTGGTAGCATGAAGTAGTAGCATGCGGTGGTAGCATGAAGTAGTAGCATGCGGTGGTAGCATGAAGTAGTAGCATGCGGTGGTAGCATGAAGTAGTAGCATGCGGTGGTAACATGAAGTATTAGCATGCGGTGGTAGCATGAAGTAGTAGCATGTGGTGGTAGCATGAAGTAGTAGCATGCAGTGGTAGCATGAAGTAGTAGCATGCGGTGGTAGCATGAAGTAGTAGCATGCAGTGGTAGCATGCGGTGGTAGCATGAAGGAGAATCTTTAGGTAGACAGGGGTCACTGTAAAATCTGTAAAGGAGTAAATAGTGTACGAATCTATTTATGACTTAATGTAGATTAAGCAGTTAACATTTTTAAAGAACATCAGGAAGACGAACTTTCAAGTTGTTGGTAATGAGAAACATGGACCAAATTACGAAGTAGGAAAGAACTCGTTCAACCCGGGTTTGAATAAGGGAGAAAGAAACATTCCCCACATGCATTGGGTCTGACAAGTGCAGTAGTAGGAGGGGGAGGGGAGAGTTGCATTCATGCACTTGATTGCTCCTGGTGCAGCCTGCAATATCTTGTAACTAAAGTTGTTCAGCTTGGTTTTAATTGCATCTAGGAAGTAGGTTTCAGTAGTGGGGTCTCACCCCGCTTTTAATAAAATACCATGCAGAAAATGACCGATACTATGTACACTAAGTCGCAGTGAATTCTCTTGCTAAACACATTTTGCTTTCGTTATTATTAGGTACACACTCTGTATTTCAAGTTATAATAAGTCGAAGTACAATTGTAAAACTAGCCGTTTTGTAAAGTCTAGGATTTTTATAAAACACAACCTTATTGTAAAACTAGCCTAATGTTTCAACTGTGCTTGATAACTTCAGGCTTAATTCAAAATGGATGTACGGTACTTATAGGTATTATACGGTATTATACGGAGTACAATTTTTACAGCGCGCCAAGTTAATTTATCATATTTATAATAAACTAACCTAGTCTAATAGAAATGTACACATAACCCTATATATCCATTGCTAATAGCCGCAGTGAGCTGAAAATGTGGCACTCTGTATAATAAGTACGTTCATAATTGGGCTAAAATAATATATTTAATACGAGTATTTTAAAATACTACAGCCTTACATTGATCAAACTCCTCCTTTTTACAATAAGGAAGAGTTTTATAAAAATACTCAGTTACGTGCACAGCATACACACTTCCCTTTATTCACAGGTATTGTTAACCATCCACATTATAATTATTAAAACTTAAAAGTTAATAATTACAATAACTTGATTCAAAATCTAATTATAGCAAAGGCCGTTGTACTTTACATGAAGGAAAATAAAATATCTTTAAACAAATAAATACGAACATTGACATCAAATATAAGACGGGTTATTTTATAGAAAGTGGCACTAAGCCTACTATTGTTTTAAAGTAATATTTTATACTTCGATACAAGTTTAAAAAATAAATAATTATTTAATTGTTACTGAGCAAGAACATATTTTCTGTATTTTCTCCGAAAATAACAATTCTACTATTCTACTTTGAAATTTTGTTTCTATGTTCAAAGCACAAAAGCACATTCAGGCTCACAGTCACTGGCCGCTGGAATTACCAGTCGTCAGTTATTGAGGTCAACTGAATGCACATGTCCATGCAAATGTCTCTCCATAAATACGGCGCCGTCCTCATTTATCATCACAATCCTCTTTTGATTTAAAGTACACAATTGTTTAACCCGTTATAAAGAAAATCCTAACCTCATGCTTGGTATGGAATGGTGGTTATAAGGCTTTCAAGTGTGTACACTGAAATTAACATTAACAAGTGGGGCTTGACGTTGTATAGCTACAGCAGTGTTAATGGCCCAGCCGAGTCACTCCCCCCCCCACTAGCGTATCGCACCACTGACAACAATGTTAACAATGGATTAACGCCTGGGTGAAACCGCAGTCTCTGTTTATGGGCGATAATTACCGTAACGTCATGAGAGGGCGCTGGCTGAGGTTGACATAAAATCTATTATTTATTTAATTCAAAAGTTACTTTAGTTGTTGTTGTTGTACTTTAGTTGTTTAGTTGTTGTTAGTAGTTTATTTTATAAATATGGGATTATTACATTATTTTTTAATATCAGAACCAATATTAAACATCTTTAATAGTAACATCTATATTTTAAAAGTGTTCTAAAGGGAAATTTATATTTTAATCATTCAAAATCTGAAGTATCTAAAAAAATATATATATTGTCTAGGATAAAAAACGTTACCCTTGCATTGTTTAAGACACCTGCGAAGGTATCGATGTTTAAATAACTGACTATTTGGCTTGCAGTACGAATACTGATTATATCAAACTTATTTACTGTACTATTAACTTAAAATAACGCACCAGAAAGTAAATTCTAAGAAATTTGTTTGTCCACAACGATTTTTAAATATATTGTGATCTATTACTGGATCACTAATCTTGGAAAACTTAGCCTCAAGTTTAAACAGCCAAACAGACAAAAGGCCCAATTTTATTTGCTTCAAGAACTCATTACACTCTAAATAATTACATATTATTAAGATAAAAAGGCAATGGTTCTGTTCAAATGCCCTTCATTCATCCCCCTCATAATACAAAACAAAAGTACTATCTATTATTAGTTTAATATAAAAATCTAATAAAGTTGTCTAAGAGGTAATAGTTTATTTTAAAAATACTAAACATTATTATTTTGTGACATTAGTACAAATATTTAATCTCTTTATTTATAACATTTCAATTTTAAATAGGTTCTAAAAAGAAAATTTGTATTTTAATATATACAAACTGGAGTATCTAATAAAAAGGTTTGTTCTATTGTCTATGCTTAGCAAATGTATCCTTACATTTAGACTGTTAAAGTCACCACACAAGTTGGAGCTACAGATACAAAATGTGATTTTAGAATACTTGTCATATGTCTATAAATTCTAATTCACTGTAATTCTGATTCTAATTTACTGTACACACTAATTATTATCGTATGGCAAGAATAATATTCGTCAAAACAAACAAGTCATAAAATCTGTAATATAATAAACTTTAAAAGCTATCACGTTGTGAATGTAAAGAAAGTAAAGGGTTCCGTCTACGAATAATTAAAACTGATTAAGATTTCCCGGTAGGTTCGGCAGAATTGAAAGCATCTCCTGGTCGATTTCTTAGAAGAAGATTTGGATAAATGGACTATTTATTACCCTAAACACGCCTCCTCGCCTTCCCAATCCTCCTATTCTTACTGTTTTACCTATAAACTTTATTTGAGCTTTAATGGAAATGTTATATCGAGTTGGATATTCATGTGTCGAGGATATTACACTAAAGGTATTTATGTTGTCATCAAATAAACTTTAATTATTTACTACAACCTCCTAAAGTTGCGTTTTATTTTTTATTACGGATGTGTGTGTACTTTTTAAGTAAGTACAGAATTCTTCTTGTTGTTGATTATAAATTAACCTCAGTTATATACTAGTTCCTTGGTTAATTACTTTAAATTTGTTAATGAACAATGATTATAAGTAATTAGATCCTCTATAGTAGTTTTCGATATTTGTCGAGTAATGAAATAAGTATATAAGTAATTTTAATTTAAGGACGAGGATTTAAGGAGAGCTCTTACTAAAACACATTTCTTATGCAGGGTAATACGTTGTTTTTATAAAATAAACACCTTTTTTAATCTTACATGTTTTTAATACTCACATGTATAAGATTATAATTGTATTTCTTATATTTTAGGAAAATCACACCAAGGTTCGTAGAGCTTTCAGACAAGGTGTGCTGAGTCGATCTATTTAAGGTTTTCTACTTTACCGGAAGAGACCTCGTAAAAACAGCTGGAAGGTCACGTGATCACCAATCCAATCTGCAGTGTTGCTGGAAACACGATATTTATCGTACGAGTACCATATTTTCCTCATTAGCTTAATTAGAATTAACATTGTTTAACTGCTTACATTCTATGATCAGCTGTTATTTTATGAAACTAATATATTGTTTTGATTTATTTGCATTATTATTATATTAATCTATTAAGGGTTTAAATGTTCTTTCTGCATGTCCAGTGCCAATTTAAAAATAGCTGTACCATTGTTATATCCTTAAGGTTGGCTACACTTTATGGTATGTTGTGGATTTATGAATCAGCTGGACGACCTCGTAAGACATCTTTGCTGCGAACATTACTCTTATGTAAATAAGCACACCTAGTCTGAAAGCTCTACGAACCTTGAAATCACACTACTGGCAGGAAATAACGTAAACATTCAAAACAGATTTTAAGATCATTTGGAATATTGCATTGGTTAAATGTTTCAATTACTTATTCTTAATAATAAATAGTACCGGGGGATCGAGCCATGCTCGGTGTTTGATTCCCCAGAAGAGGGCATTGAATTTGTTTTATTTCAAATACTCGTTCATTTTCAATATAAGCTCGTTCGCCTCGCTCACTCGCCTCCCTGATGAGCTCGTTCGCTACGCTCACTCGCCTATCGGAAAAAGAGTTTGAGTTGCCATTGAAGTAGTTTTTTTATTTCCATTATGAGAGTTGCCATTCAAGTAGGTTTTTTTATTTCCATAATGATAAACAGCTGATTACAATATTTCAAGTTATAGATAAAATCAAACAGCTGATTTAATGGTTTGTTTTTGTTATTCATAGTAGCCGGTGTTATGATTTTAAACTCCATAAGCCCAATGTTAAAATTACCAATTTTAAAATGAGTTGTTTAGAAAAATACGAGTTTTCCTGAGGTAGTGGTTTTCATCAATAGATTTTTTAGACCCAAAAGCCCCTAATCCCAAACTTTCAGCAAAATCCTTCCCCTGGATCTCGAGATAAATTTTGCAAACAAATAAACAAACAGACATAGCTCGTATTAGAGTATAGGATAATTCAATTTTGTTTTTAATCTTCAAGATATTAAATTTGAGTTTATATGTGCATTGAAATATCTGTTTTGAGTTACTTTAATTTTTCGCTCGAAATATAAACTCAGTAGAAAAACGTGTCACGTATGTATTCAGTATGAGATCAATCACCAGGAAATTTAAATACACGACTCGACGAGGGCGTCTTCCAGGCTGCACCCTCTAGCAGATTTCCATATTTCACAATTCACTCGTCTCTCGTCATGCTCCTAAAGACCGTCCCCGCCCCTCCCTCCCCCTCAACACCACCACTTCCCTCCGCCTCTGACCCCCTACTTCCCTCTACTCATAATCCCTCCCTCACTACCCGGTTTCACTAACTGTCCCCTTTGTACCTCCCGCACCTCTTTTAACAGTCTAAATTTATTTTATTCCGTCCTCTTGAGGATCTTTTCTACTAACAAACTTATTTTATGGTAAAACCCTAAAACGTAAATTTTTGTTGGTTTATTAAGCTAGTGCAGAATAAACGTAAACTGAGTTTAATTATATCATCGAGGGAAAAACTTTGTATTACTACTGTTTACTATACTTATTATTTTCTTTCCATATGTGTACAATATGTCCTCCTGCAGTTCTTTGAATCGGCAATGATGCAGTACACTTTATAATCTTAAAGAACCAAAGGTTAATTACAATCCTAGATCAGGAGCAGGTTATGAAACCTCGCCAAAACGTGGCATTAAATGCAACGTGGCTAGTTCTCGCAAATATCGCTCAGTGTGAAGAACTGAACAAATCTCCGTGTTTACTGCAGTATATACAAACATAAGTTCTGAGCGAGATGGCATGACGCCCATAGGGGAGGTAGGAAATGAGGGGAAGTTACTCCCACCATAACATTTGGAATTAAATGAAGATATTAGTTTTTGTTCTTTTTATTCCAAGATTTTATCACAGCTGAAAGTCTGTGACAGCATTTTGAGTGATCATACCAACGAATAGTGGACGTGGTCAATTTCCTCCCCTCTCCTGTACCCTCACTCGCAACTAAGTCGTCTCCATATATAGTACATTGTATGTAACTATTGCCAAAACCAACATTACAAATTACCGGCTTTAGTCACGATTCTTTAAACATATTGTTATTTTTAATGTACGACTATATATGAGTCATTGAATTAGTTTTAGTGGTTAAATTATTTATATTATATTTACAAGATTTATTTTGGAACCTTCCGCTGACGATGACTCTGGCAGTCAACAACGCTCGACGAAACTCCAAGTAACTCAATTCATTTCACTCGTCTTCACATTACTCCATGCAAACATGTCAAAGTTTCCAGATAAATGATGATGTATTTTACTCTCTTGCAACAACAACTTAAAAGTTTGTCTCCAGCCTTTACGCCTCTTTGTTACATAATATAAAACAAAATACCCCCCGTCGCAGCAAACCTGCGTACTCAGCGAATTTCCAATGCATTGATATGTTTCTCACTAGTACATAAAGCCACTCACCAAGTTTGACAAAAATACATTCATAAATAAGTGATTTATTACATTTTATTTATTCCCCATAAGAATAACATTAGGACTGAGTACGCAGGTTTGCTGCAACGAGGAAGATAAGAAATGAGTTTTTATGCAATTATCAATGTAACTGAACCAGGTGAAGCTACTTACCATGTTTTATTAATTTATGTTCATAATTAAGGGAGATATAAAACTTTACTTATCCTCCATAATACTACATTAGGGCTGAGTATGCAGGTTAGCTGCTACGGGGACAATCAACAAAACATTTATTTTTTGTGAAATTAACAATATACCAGTACAACATGAAGCCACATACCAAATTTCATCAATATACATTCATAAATAATCAAGATATCAAATTTTATTTATTCTCCATAAGGATAACATTGGACAACGTACTGTGTTTAGCACTTTGAATATCTCTGCAACGGTTTGACGTAGAATCACAATTTAAACACCAAAATGATTGTTTTGTGGAGCTGAAGTGATTGGTAAAAGAAAATGTGAAGTTTAAAGTAAAATTAACTGAGGAAAAGCCAAAAACCTTTTTCCCATAAGATTAACATGGGAGATTTTATGAGCATGTTTTTTGGATTTTTTCCGCAACCACTTAACCTAGGTTAATAATTCAAAATACCATATTATTTGTTTTTTAAGCTCTATAACATGGGCTAAACCTAAATTAAGTGTTTTAAAAATTTGAGGGTAAAAAATGCAAAAAACTGATTTTTGGAAAATTTAAAACCCCCATAAACCCCCCTTCCCATAGTCCGATTTTTCTGGTTTTCGAACTTAAAGTCATAAATGTCAGTTTACACATTTGAGCCAAATTTCATCGAAATCGGAAGTTTTTTACTCAAGTTATCGCATTCACGGACACATATATATATATATATATATATATATAGATATATAGATATATAGATATATAGATATATAGATATATATATACATATATATAAATTTGAACGAATAGTGTTTTGGACATCTGGGGACCTCAAAACAAAAAGTTATCATGGTCTCGGGCTTAAGTCTTACCATGAGACCTACGGTAATAGCTTCTTCCCTATAGGGGAAATTCGCTAAAATCAGCTTATGATTCACTTTCGATTTCAAATTTGTTTCCTAATTTTTGTATACATTAAATGGCAGTCTTTGCCCTATATAACTACAGGAAAAAGGTTTAGAATAAAATAATCCAACAAAAAGTTGCGTTGAATGTATCTCAATAGTAATAATAATTTGCATTTTTATGCTTAAGATTTATTTATCTTAAAAAGATTAACTAAACGAAGTCAAATGTAATCATGAGTATTCAAAACTATTATTATACACGTGGATATTTTAAGGCGAATATGAATTAAATATGAGAGTAGAATGAGTTAGATGCACTGTGTATGCTTTTTACTGACTATGACCGACTGATTCTTTGACCAGGAACATCTGTTAAAAGCGTAATGACCACATGCCTTGCTTTACGCTATGTCACGTGTGTGGATGTACTGATATAATTTATTCATACCCTAGCCAAGTTTAAATATTTCATTGAATTTTTAAAATGCCCCCGTCGCAGCAAACTTGCGTACTCAGTGAATTTCCAATGCATATACATGTAACTCGCTACTACATAGAGCTATTTACAAAGTTTCACAAAAATACATAACACAATAAGTGATATATAGCATTTTATTTATTCTCGATAAGAATAACATTAGGGCTGAGTACGCAGGTTTGCTGTAACGAGGAAGATAAAAATGTGTATTTTTGCAATTATCAATATAATTCAACCAAGTGAAGCTACATACCAAGTTTAAGCGAATTTCCCCTATAGGGAAGAAGCTATTACCGTAGGTCTCATGGTAAGACTTAAGCCCGAGACCATGACAAAATTTTTTTTTTAGGTCCCCAGATGACTAAAACACTATTCGTTCAAATTTATATATATGTATATATATCTATATATATATATATATATCTATATATATATCTATATATATATATATATATATATATATATATATATATATATATATATATATATATCTATATATGTGTCCGTGAATGCGATAACTTGAGTAAAAAACGTCCGATTTCGATGAAATTTGGCTCAAATGTGTAAAGTGACATTTATGACTTTAAGTTCGAAAACCAGAAAAATCGGGCCATGGGAAGGGGTTTTATGGGGGTTTTAAATTTTCCAAAAATCAGTTTTTTGCATTTTTTACCCTAAAATTTTTAAAACACTTAATTTTGGTTTAGACCATGTTAAAGAGCTTAAAAAAACAAATAATATGGTATTTTGAATTATTAAGCTAGGTTAAGTGGTTGCGGAGAAAATCCAAAAAAACCTGCTCATAAAATCTCCTATGTTATTCTTATGGGAAAAAGGTTTTTGGCTTTTCCTAAGTTAATTTTAATGTAAACTTCACATTTGCTTTTACCAATCAACTCAGCTCCACAAAACAATCATTTTGGTGTTTAAATTGTGATTCTAAGTCCAACCGTTGCAGAGATATTCAAAGTGCTAAACACAGTACGTTGTCCAATGTTATCCTTATGGAGAATAAATAAAATTTGATATCTCCATTATTAATGAATGTATATTGATGAAACCTGGCACGTGGGGTCACGTAGTACTGGTATATTGATATTTGCACAAAAAAATAGATTTTTTGTTGATTATCCCTGTAGCAGCGAACCTGCATACTCAGCCCCCATGTTATTCTTATGGAGGATAAGTAAAATGTAATGACTCCCTTAATTATGAACATAAGTTAATAAAACTTGGTATGTGGCTTCACCTTGTTGAGTTATATTGATATTTGCATAAAAACCCATTTTTTTGGTTCCTTGTTGCAGCAAACCTGCTTACTCAGCTCCCATGTTATTCTTATGGAGAATAATTAATATGTTATATAGTGCTTACTTATGATTGAATATTGATTAAACTTGGTATGTGGCTTCACCTAGTTAAATTATATTTATATTTGCATAAAAACCAATTGTTTGTGTTCCTTGTTTCAGCAAACCTATGTGCTCATCACCAATGCTATTCTTATGGAGAATAATTAAAATTGTATATATCGCTTATATATGAATATATTTTTATGAAACTTGGTATGCGGCTTTATATGGTATTAAGACATATATTATGCATTGGAAATTCGCTGAGTACGCAGGTTTGCTGCGATGGGGGTATTATTAATTTAGGTTCATAACTAAGAGAGATATAAAACCAGTTTATATTTTACTCATTCTCCATAAGAATAACATTGGGGCTGAGTATGCAGGTTTGCTGCTTCGGGGTCTTTCAACAAATAATCAATTTGTTGTGCAAATATAAATATACCAGTAATACGTTTTTGACTTTTCTCTACAACCACTTAACCTAGGTTAATGATTCAAAATACCAAATTATTTTTTTAAGCTCTATAAAATGGCTATAACCAAAATTGAGTGATTTTAAAAGTTTAGGGGAAAAATTCAAAACACTGATTTTTGGAAAATTTAAAACCACCATAAAACCCCCTTCCCATGGTCCGATCGATTTACTTTTCTAACTTAAAGTCATAAATGTTACTCTACACATTTCCGTAAAATTTCATCAAATTCGGGCGTTTCTCTCAACAGTAACGGACACATATATATAAATTTGAACGAATCATGTTTTTGGCATCTGGGGACCTCAAAACAAAAAGTTATCATGGTCTCGGGCTTAAGTCTTACCATGCCACCTATGGTAATAAAAACCTTCTTCCCTATAGGGGAAACTCGCTAATAAAAATAACACCAAACTAAATCAAATCTTTCTAAACATTAATCTTAAGGGATAACATAGCGGTTCTTGTTTTACAGGTAAACAAATTAAATGCTTAAAATATGCAAAGAAAATAGAATGATAGAGTGTATGTAGAAGTAAACGGGAAAATATTTAAATTAGTTGATTCAAACGATTGACCGAACACAAATTAAATGACCAACAGTATAAATTAAGTTTGTAAATAGCAACTTTTTATGAGAGTGAGAAAATTTGGATTTAGTTTAACACTAAAAATAAATAATTTATAATGTGCAACATTTTTCTAGAATATCCTGTAGTATTGGCTTGCTGGCACAATAGAAACAAAGCATGTATAAAAGGAAATGACTTGCTAAAATAACTCCCTCGAGAAAAATACAAACGTAGAACGTTCAAAGGAATCGAAATGGCGACAGGGAGAGGGTAACTATTGGGGTCAATCAGTTAAAGTACTGCCTTTCAACGGAGCATTACTGGGGGGGGGGGGGGATTGAGGGGGGGGGGGTGAGGATTGAGAGAACGTACATGAATTTAGAAATATGTAAAAACTGTCACCGCTCCAGAAATAACGTCCCCTTTGTCCTCGAGAGACTAATGACGTTTTCTTGTTTGCCAAATAATCCATTACATTTTAAAGCATTTCCAAAATGTGTTTGTTTCGTGTCGCTACTTTCGAGGTTCAATTTTGTAAGATCAAAAAGTTATTCGTTTACTACAGTCGCCCTGGATTTTCGTTATAAACAAACTGTGAATAGTGAAAAGTGTAATTAGTTTTTTATGGAATAGATTACTCAAAATTACTTTTAAATACTTAAATTTTAGTTTTATTATTTACGTTTCTCAATACTAAGACTTCAACAAACGAGTGATATTGCTCCTTTCATAATAACAAGTACCTGGGGGCCGAGCTTTGCTCGGGGAAGGCCAGTCAGTTTGTTTAGTTGACTGGGAGTAATATTTCACCACTTCCCCCAACTGATAACCATATTTTTATAGGTCATTTGCCTCTTTCCTGAATTTTTAAGGTCACTCCAGTTGTTATTTATAAGTCTATGTCCCTTTGATTTATTTTACTACCCGTATATATCTAATCTTCACTCAAATCTTTTAATCTCTGCTCTCAGGAAACCACATGTTAATAATCATAAACAACATGAGTCCCTTTGACAGTTCCCTGGTTGATTATGAACAGCTGTTACAATTCTTTTGTTTTGATTTAAAACTCTATAAGCCCAATGGTAATTTTTTTAACTTTTAATTTTAGTTTTTTATATTATTTGATTTTTCCTGGGGATGAGGCCTGTCTAGAACTTATTTTTATCCCAGAAATTAATTATTTCGAACATTTGAAGGAAATCGTTGGAGCCGTTTTTGAGATCCGTGTCGCAAGCAGGCAAGCAAGCACGCAAGCAAGCAAGCAAACCTTACTCATACTAGAGTATAGGATATCAATACTATCAGTAGTTGTAAAACATTTGAATCCTGCCAATACAGATTTTAGACAGTGAAACAAAAGGTTTGGAAACAAAAAAGTAACGATTTTGATACGATGCCAGAAATGTAATCACGTAGGTCTACTGGAAAAATGAGAAAAGGGAAAAATTAAGTCAATGGTATTAAAAAAATGGTTGTTGAAAAAAAACACGAACTCGAGTGTTAAAATCAATTTTTCAAACAACTGTAGTATTTGAAACTCAAACAAATATAAAAAAAATCAATTAAAAAACAGAGAGGAGGACGAAATGTGAGGTTTCACGGAAGTGAATGACGAGATATATGGAAAAACTGCTACTTCCTGCACAAATGTCATTTGTCAAGCTGTAGAGTGGTTGGTTTCATTTATTGTACCATGTACGAGTATAAGCCATGTTTTGTCAGTAATAATGTTTTATTTCAACAATAGTGTTAAAAAGTTTAATAAATATTGGTTTAATAGAACAGTTTTAGTCTTTTAAAACGTACATTAAAAATACACAATACTAAAATCTACCTTCATATGGCATACGTAAGAAAGTCATTTTTTAGAGATTATGTAATATACATAACGTTGGATCAAGTGTTAATTGGACGGTTTTGCATATCAGCTGGGGTTGAATTGAAATAGGTTAAGTGTGTTGGTACAATACCAGGCTCTCTTTCTCTATCGTGGTGTTTGTTTTCTTTTTCATAATCCATGCTACATACAATGTGCTTAAGAGCGTCAGTGATGGATTTATATAATTAAAAATGTTAGTGTCGGGTGTTATGATAATGTTATTACTTTAATATGATTAAGGCTAAAATGAGTACAACAATATAACAGTAAAATCGAGAAGAATTGTAACTCAAAATCATGCTTAGTCCTATAATGTCGATATATAAAATACTTTGGGTTTATTGTCTTAAGACTGGCTCTTCAGCCCCGACATCTTTATAGTTAAAGCAAACCTGTTTACAACCTCGGGCTTCATCCGCGGGATTTTAATTTTGGAATCGCACGATCCGGAAAACGTAACTTTGGCCTAGTAATCGCACAGAATGGTTCCCCATTTTGGTAGCTCCTTTTGTACACTGAGTTTAACATATAACGTTACTACTACATTATTATAATAACAATTGTGATGTAAGTATGAAATCCAACTAAGACAATACCCTATGTTAATATTTCATGCAAAAAAGAACTTTGCGGGTGGCTGTGTCCTTTGAAATAAAAATATTGATAATTTAAAATATTCACGTACAAAAAGCATATTCAGTACTCAAATTCCCGCTAGGGAAAACGAGAATTAGGAAATGGGCGAATAAAATAAATTTATCACCGTACTTATTAAAAAACTTAATAACAGTTTGTATAATATAGGAGGTTATGAAACGTAACCCGTAACGTATTACGAGAACTATAGCTTTGCAGTTAGTATCCTAAATTTGGTTGTAATTGAAACGGGTAAATATACCAAATACAATTTAGTTGTTGTAATTAAATTATATATATTTTCAGTTTACGATGGCAAAGAGAAATATTCGTGGAAAAGTCTCCGATCCTAGTAGTGTGTGACATGTCCCCGCATCAGAAGTGATTTTCTACACCGTCAGCATGGAGTAAAATGTGGGAAACCTTTCTCAGCAGACTCCACATCCATGAACCGTCCAAAGCTCCTCCTCACTTAAATGTTGTCTAAATCATGGCTTTGCTCTTTCCAAGTATACTCTGTGGTATAATGGAAATTTTCTCACTTTGTTTCACCCGCGAGTCATCGCACCAACCGTCTCTCTTGCACGCAGTTTAGGCTGGACCACGTAAAATAGTAATCCGAGGAGGGTTTCTTATGGAGAACGTTGTGTGTTATGAGTTGGACGCCACAAAAATAATACAATAGCATTAGAAAATATATCCGGTCCCGCTATATACTGATAGGTATTATGCGCAATGAGGAACTGGACCTCTAATTATTTCTTCTCTATGGTGGTCCAACCGGACTAGAGAGTTAGAGAACTATTTTAACTGCACTTTTGATTTGTTCAATGTTATCTGTAAATCCTACCTGCACTAGCTCTCCGTGGTTGTGGCCATTGGCAGTGAAGGTGAGATGGCAGAGAAACGGTAGCCGACCCTCCTGTGGCTTGTGAAGGTGCAGTTGGTAGGTCTTCCCCACGTCTCCGTAGTACGTCCTGTTGCACACTGTAACACACCCATCACATAGTGAGTGAGAGTTACAGTTGGTTGGTCTTCCCCACGTCTCCGTAGTACGTCCTGTTGCACACTGTAACACACCCATCACATAGTGAGTGAGAGTTACAGTTGGTAGGTCTTCCCCACGTCTCCGTAGTACGTCCTGTTGCACACTGTAACACACCCATCACATAGTGAGTGAGAGTTACAGTTGGTTGGTCTTCCCCACGTCTCCGTAGTACGTCCTGTTGCACACTGTAACACAACCATCACATAGTGAGTGAGAGTTACAGTTGGTTGGTCTTCCCCACGTCTCCGTAGTACGTCCTGTTGCACACTGTAACACAAACATCACATAGTGAGTGAGAGTTACAGTTGGTAGGTCTTCCCCACGTCTCCGTAGTACGTCCTGTTGCACACTGTAACACACCCATCACATAGTGAGTGAGAGTTACAGTTGGTAGGTCTTCCCCACGTCTCCGTAGTACGTCCTGTTGCACACTGTAACACAACCATCACATAGTGAGTGAGAGTTACAGTTGGTTGGTCTTCCCCACGTCTCCGTAGTACGTCCTGTTGCACACTGTAACACAACCATCACATAGTGAGGAGTGAGAGTTACAGTTGATAGATATTTCCCACGTAAGTAGTGGAGAAACCACAAAGAGAAGCCACTTCCGGCGCTTTTTTCCCATGTTATTCTTATGGGGAGCCGTTTTTGCGCCGACGCCAGCTCCCGCCTTACACAAGTTTCCTTGTTGGCCTATATTAATACCCAACCCCTGCCTATATTAAATATATTGTCCCCATCCCTCCTCTATATTTTTTAAAATTTTCAAAAACTATCTTTGGTGTTTATGTCTGATTTGTTTAAAACTTGGATGTGTTATTGGTGTTTTAATAAATTCCCCCAAATTCACAAAAAATACTGCCGCCAACTTCTTGATTTAAAATTTGGATGATTGTCGTAGTGTTTTAATAAATCCCAACTACAGTCGAATTAAAACTGCCAACTGATTAATTAAAACACGCAACAATCCGCATCGCTGCCCACCAACCATGACGCCATGGCACACGCAACAATCCACCGTTCACTGACACACTGACATACTAACACACTAAAGTCGGTCATGTGCAAGCATGCGTCACATTGACCAGAATTTCCACTTACCATAGAGGTAATTTCCTGGTTGAAAGTCCAGCCAATGTGAGGTAATTTCCTGGTTAAATTGAAAATCCTCTCGATGTGTATATAAGGAGCCACCGACAACACACAGCACTATTGTTCTACAAGACCACCAGTGACACGACATCTCACCACTGACACGTCACCACCGGCACCAGATGACGTCACCACCGGCACTGGACTCGTCACGGCTCACCTCTCCACCGGCACTGGACTCGTCACGGCTCACCTCTCCACCGGACGTCTCGGCGTCACGGCTCACCTCTCCACGTATCACACCTAGGACTTCGGTTAGCTGGGAGTGTTAGCGACGGTAGTTGTAGCTAAGGTGGTGTCTTCAGGGACAATCACAACTGTTAATCAATCCGAAAATTGTGAAATAGCCTAATATTCCAATTCCAATTCACCATTTCCAAATTTTAAGGTTTCCATATTTAAATATCCATTTGTAAATCATATTTCGAATGTGACTGCATTTCCAAATTTTAAAATAGATTTCCATTAAATTCTCAAGTAAAATATGTTTTGAATTTTAGACTTTAAATATTAAATTATCTGTTCTAATTGAATATGTAGATTGATAGTTGGCAGTTTTATTTATAAAATGATATTGTACAGTGTGAATACGTATCCAGTCCAAACGCTGGTTTCACACATCTTTACATAATTTTTGTCTAATTTAACATTAAAAAATGGTAATTTTTTGTTTATAAAAAGCAGAGTAATGCCATCTCAAAATTTATTTACATCGAACATGTTGTCGTGTGCAATATGCTCCGTGCCCTGCTCCAAAAGAGGTAATTTAATCAGACACTATCGTAACATTCACAAAGTTATTCCTAAAATTTGTAAAAAATGCCATCAAATATTTGATAATAACAATCATTTTAAAGCGCATATGCTTAATAACCACAATAGTTGTAATGTGTGTAAGAGAGTCATCACTCGTGACAAGAAACGCCACCACCTACGATGTGACAAACGACCTTACAAGTTGTATATTTTTAACGGTGAATCTGTGGAAGTATTAGACACTCTTCAATCTTGTCCCCTACCTATCAAATGGATTCTTATTAGGAGGGTAAAGTTCATCAAACACTCGGTGGACAATAATGGTGATTTAATCATTGACAAAGAATGTATTGCTGATTTTCGAAGTTTGACGATGTTAACGATTGAGAACAAAGATTTAAAAACTCAAATTAAAGAAGCACTTTTTAAGATCGATACCTCCATGCACAAGTATCAAGCCCAAGGCAGTGGATGGATATATGACCATACTAAATACTGGCAGCTGCATGTTTACAAGTATAAACCCCTAACTCCCAAGTCATACATCCCTACACCAGAAAATATAAAATCAAAACACGCTGTTTTAAATATTAAAAATAGTGATAATAAATGTTTCGTGTGGAGTATTTTAGCAAGCTTGCATCCAAGGAATTGTATAAATGAACATGCAAATCGAGTATTTTACTACAAACCCTATGAAGGTCAGTTGAATATGTCAAATATAAAATATCCCGTAAAAATATCCGACATTGATAAATTTGAAAAACAAAATAACATAAGTGTTAATGTATATGGAATTGAAGGACAATTAATATATCCATTGAGAATAACTAAACTAAATAGTAATACGCACGTCAACCTGCTGCTTCTACAACAGGGTCGGAAATCACATTACTGTTTAATTCGTGATTTTGATAAGTTAATGCTGCGGTCTACAAAAGATGACCATAAGAAATATTTTTGCAAGTTCTGTTTGCAACATTTTTGCACCAAAGATATATTGGAACGTCACACAACATATTGTAAAACCTTTGATGCCCAAAGAGTACAAATGTCTAAAAAAGATACACTACAATTTACGAATTACAAATATCAACTTAAAGCTCCCTTTGTGATTTATGCAGATTTCGAATGTTTTATAAACTGTGGCAAACACACCCCCTCTGGATTTGCTTATGTTGTAGTGAGAGATTCTAAAATTATTTACGAAGAGTTGTACAGCGGTGAAAATGTAATGGATGTGTTTTTCGAAAAGTTATTTAAAACTTATGACTTTATTAAAAGTCAGATGGGAGTATATGTTCCCCTTGTAATGACTCCAGAGCAAGAGATGTTATTCCAAAACTCCACACACTGCCACATATGCCAACAGCAGTTACTATGTGATAAAGTGCGCGACCACTGCCACCTAACAGGCGAGTTCAGGGGGCCCTCCCATAACTCTTGCAATTTAAACTATAAAGTAACCAAGAAAATTCCAGTATTCTTCCACAATCTTAAAAACTATGATGGTCATTTAATAATGCAACACTTGGGAAAATTCAATCGCAAATTGAATTGCATAGCCAAAGATATGGAAAAGTATATTTCGTTCTCTGTTGATGATTTGGTATTTTTGGATTCCTACAACTTTTTGTCTCTTCCCTTAAGCAAATTAGCTTCCAATTTAAATGCGTTTAGATTTATAGACAATCCACTACTACAACGTAAGGGCGAATTTCCATACGAATACATGACAGGACCAGACAAGTTTTTAGAGCCCCTCCCACCCATAGAGGCATTTTACAGCAGTCTAACTAAAGAATGTATATCTCCTGCACAATATGAACATGCTAAAAACGTATGGAATCATTTTAATATAAAGAATTTAAAAGAATATCACGATTTATACCTTAAAACAGATGTGTTGTTATTGGCTGATGTGTTTGAGACATTTAGGGACTTGTGTTTAAAGGATTATAAACTTGACCCTGTCCACATGTACTCACTGCCTGGACTAACATGGGAGGCATGTCCTAGAATGACCGGCATAAAATTACAGTTATTTCATGACGTTGACATGCATTTGTTTATAGAACATGCCATTAGAGGCGGTGTAAGCATGATTTCCACGCGCTATGCTAAAGCCAATAATAAGTACATGGGCGAACATTATGACCCAAATCAAGAAAGCACATATCTTGTATACTTAGACTGTAACTCGCTATACTCTACAGCAATGTGCGAGTCGTTGCCTGTTGATGGCTTTAGATGGACAAATGAGAAAGATTATAAATACAATCAAAATGAAAACTTTGGATTTATTTTGGAAGTTGATTTAAAATACGATAAAAGTTTACACGATTTGCATAATGACTACCCACTCGCACCAGAAAAAATGAATGGAAAATTAATACCAAATTTAAATGACAAAACCAAATATATTTTACATTATAAAGCACTAAAAAAATACGAAGAACTGGGTTTGGTAGTTACAAAATACCACAGAATTTTAAAATTCAGACAATCAAAATGGCTTGCGCCCTATATTAATTTTAATATTGAAAAGCGACAAAAGGCTAAACACGATTTTGAAAAAGACTTTTACAAACTGTTAAATAACAGTCTCTTTGGTCGAACAATTATGAACCAACGCAAGTTTCGTGATATACATCTTGTAGACGAGTCTAAGTTAACAAAGTACGTTACAAAGCCAAGGTTTGACTGTAGCAAAATGTTCGATAACAATTTGCATGCTGTACATTTAAATAAATTAATTGTAAAGTTTGATAAACCAATATATTTAGGAATGACCATTTTGGATATCAGTAAAGTAATAATGTATGATTTCCACTATAATTATATGTCAAAATTTAAGAATAAAAAGTTCTTAATGACAGACACAGACAGCCTTCTTTATTCTATAGTAACAGAGGACTTTTACAAGGAAATACAAAGTGACTTGGACTGTTTCGACACCTCTGCATATAGTAAAGACCATTTCTTATACTCTGATAAAAATAAAAAAGTTACGGGCAAGTTTAAAGACGAATTAAATGGTCAAATTATGTATGAATATTGTGGTTTAAGGCCAAAATTATACTCTTTCATTCCTTTACAATGGTTATACGAAAAAGAAAATCAAAATGAGCTAGAGGTTAAAAAGGCAAAGGGAGCTGACAATGCTACAGTTAAACATCTCTTAAGACACCAACATTACTTACACTGTCTTGCAACCGGGGAAGATTACTATGAGAATGTTACAAGAATTAAATCCACAAACCACCATCTTCAAACATTAACGATGAACAAAAAGGTACTCTCTTTTGATGACGACAAGAGGTTTATTCTGGATGGCATCAACACTCTTGCCCTTGGTCATTATAAAATTGGTCAAACATAAATCTATATTTCCCATTATTCTTTGGCCTTTCCTTGTCTATTACAAAAAAGCCATATTTAGACCTATCCCAGCATTGATGGCAGAGATTTCTAAATTGGTTAAATGAAAAATCATTTCCCACATGATTGTTATACACATGTTTTAAATTTAAATCGTCTTGTTTAAATAATATTAGGAAATTAACATTGTCACGTAAATGTTTGTTTACTTTACTGTAAGATTGACACAAGTAAAAACTGTTAATATTTTTGTGTCTGCCCATTGAGAAAAATTGTGTGATATTTGGACTATTTATGTCGTCAAATACAACTATTGAGTGTGATTCTACATCATTTGGTGTGATTTCACAGTTTGAATATGTGTGTAATTTAACTTCATCACACAGACGGAATATTTCAATTATTTTTTTATATTTTTCTTGTTCTAAAGATTTGGATATTATATATAAATTTGTAAACTTTAATCCTTGTTTTTTTACAATTAAGTTATAAATTACAACAGTCTTCCCCGAACCACTGGGCCCTATTATAAGACAGCGAATATTATTAGGAAATAGACCCAACTTCTTTGGTGTATTTTCTTTATGTGCTATTTTAAATTTGTTCTTTTGTTGAATAAATGACATTTTTTATATAATAAAAATGGTGTATTTTCTTTATGTGCTATTTTAAATTTGTTCTTTTGTTGAATAAATGACATTTTTTATATAATAAAAATGGCAAAGAGAAAGTGTAAAAAGGTCCAAGGTAAGGGATTATTCTTAAAGCCATATAGAGGCCGTGGCTTGTTAAATACCCTTATAAACAACCTTCCTTTCCCTCTCCACATACCTGGAAATTATAAATGGTGTGGACCTGGAACTAACGTGCGTGAAAATTTAGCCAGAAATGTACCTCCAAAAAATAAGCTAGACTCTTATTGTAAAGAGCACGACATATTCTACATGAATAATCCTGATACAGCCGCCCGGAACAAGGCAGATATGAGATTAGCGGACCAGGCTTGGACTAGGGTTTCGGCAAAGGACGCCAATCTGGCCGAAAAAGCAGCAGCTTATGCAGTGACAAATTTGATGAAGGCCAAGGCAAAAATGGGAATGGGATTAAAATTTAATAAAAAAGATGGACAACTTTCAGCTGTTAGAGGCCGCAAGAGACGTGCCTCACTTTCGAGGAGTGTACCTAAAAAACGAGCTAAAACATCTAAGGCCAAAAGTAAGAGAATGTGGAATTATTAATTTAGACAGTGACAGGGGCACACATTGGACAGCATATCGTAAAAATAAAGATGTTGTAATATATTTTGACCCTTTCGGAATACAGCCTCCAAAAGAGGTAATTGAATATTTTGTACCATCTAAAATTTACTATACAACTGATCAAATACAAGATTTAAACAGTTCCATTTGTGGAATTTTATGTTTATCATTTCTGAAAAATTTTAGTTTATAAAAATGGATTCATTTACTATAACATTTACGGGTACAGAGCCAGAGTTGAAGTCGGTGTTCTTTCCTCCTATAGAATTAAATGGTGATTATGTAATTGGACTGGTAGATTTTCAAAGTTATAATTCTATATTTAATGTTAAAAAACCTCTAAATACTTTGACATATTACAAAATGCACAAAATTACAACCCCAAAAGGGGAGGTCACAATTGACGAATTAAACCGGGCATTAGCTGGTAAAGTTGAAGTTATTATACAAAATAAAGTAGCATTAATTAATACAAAAGTCAAACTTATATTTTACAAAGGGCTAGTTCCAAAATTAAATAAACTTAAAGACACAAAATTAACTATAGACGAGGGTGATTATGTGTATTATTACGATCACAAAGCTCCAAATGTAATTGAAATTGCTGAAGGTACATACGAAGTGTTTGAGCTTGCGAAGGAAATTCAAAAGCAACTCCCAGATTTTGTACTTATAGCCGATAATAAAACTATGAAAGCCACATTGCATTCTGGCCATGTGTTTGATTTTACAAAACCATGTTTAGGGTCTGAATTATTGGGATTTAAAGGATTTTCTACTCCAGATATTGCGTTTAAATCTGTAAATAAAATCAACATAAATAATGTAAATGTGATTAGAGTAAAATGTAATATTGCGAATGGGTCTTATTTAAATGGTGACAAATCACACACCATACACAGTTTTTACCCAGAAGCTCCCCCTGGCTACAAAATTATTGAGGTTCCCAGAAATATTATATACTTCCCTGTAAATAAGAGAAGTTTAGATGTTGTTAGCATTACATTTGCAGATCAACACGACAAGCCAATTGACTTTAATAAAGAAGAAACTACAATTACTTGTCATATAAAAAAGATATGAGAATTTACAAGAACGGACTGAGTGTACAAAATGCCAGGTTTCTGCGATCAATTGGGTTGAAGTTAAAATTTTCTATTAATAAAAATGGAAGATTTTCTAGACGTTACAGGAAAATTCCAATACGACGATAGCTTGGTTAAAATTACAAATCACTCCTATGTTCCACACAACACTTTAGCAATAAATAATTCCGATGAAATTCGAATATGCATAAATAATCAAGATTTACTAACACTCCCATGTAGGAGTTATCTGTATATTAAAGGAGAAATAGAGAATCATGATAAAGGACATTTTATAAATAATGCATTTGCATTCTTATTTGACGAAATTAGATACGAAGTTGCTGGTAAAGAAATAGATATTGTAAGAAATCCGGGAATTTCCAGTCTTATGAAAATATTGTCTTACTCTTAACTAAAACACTCTTACAATAAAAAAACTAAATTGTCAAATGTAGCATTTGATTCTGATGAAAATTTAAAGGAGTTCCATAAAAGCGGCAAGTTTAGTACTTGTGTCCCGTTAGAGCTGTTAATGGGTGTGTTTGAGGATTTTAATAAGGTTTTAGTAAATGTTAAACAAGAATTGGTGTTGAAAAGATCCAAAAACGACTTAAATTGTATATTAACAACATCTAATGCTCCAACTGGTGTCGATCCTATTCCTAAAATTACACTTAAATCGATTCAGTGGGTGATGCCGCATGTGGTGCCATCTGATGGGGAGAAGCTTCAATTACAAAAGATGTTATTGCAAAATAAAAATTTGCAAATTGCATTTAGAAGTTTGGAGCTACACGAACTCCCATCATACCCCGAAACCAAGAGACATACATGGTCAGTTAAGACGTCTTAGAGTTTGGAGAAGCCCAGGTATATTATATTTGGTTTCCAAACAGGTAGGGACAACAGTGCACGAAAAAGAACTGATGAATTTGATCACTGTAAATTGAAAAATATCAAAGTGTTTTTAAACTCTGAATATTATCCTTATAGTGATTTAAATCTCGACTTTGAAAATGGAGATGCCTCTAAAGCTTATGAGATGTTTGTGAGGTTTAGGGAGAGTTACTACAACACCGTCCCCGATCCTATGTTTAACAGAGCTGACTTTATAAAGAAATATCCTCTAATTGTAATAGATTGTTCTAGGCAGAATGAATCAGTCAAAGAGGGGGTTGTAGATATTAAATTAGAAATTGAAACTGCAGAAAATGTCCCTTCAAACACATCTGCATATTGCCTAATAATACACGATAAAGTTTTTGAGTATAATCCTTTGACAAATGAGATAAATAAAATGTAAATAAAATGAAAACAAATATTCAACAAGAATTGGTAGAGTCTGCAAAACAAATAAGAGAAAAATATAGGGCGTTAAAACGTGGTAAATTTCTAGAGGCTGAAGAGAGGTTCCAAACATTCCAACCGTTAATAGAGCCTTTGCAAGAATTAAAAAATTTAGCCACAAAAACAGAGAGGCCAGTTCTCCCAATGATTTTAGAAAAGACCCCGTCTAGAATACCAAGAATAACACAGATAACACCGAACAAATTAGATTTTGGTCTTTTAGCATCAGACTATTTAGGAAATTACCTTAGTAGAAGTAGTATGACAGACACCACATATGGTATTAGGCGAGAAGGAAATAAATTTTTTATTGGGAATCAGGAAGTTCAAATTGCCAATGATGATGTTACGGTTGGAGAAACAATTTATAAAGGGACAAAGGGATTGTGGGAATTGTTAACTTTAAAAGAACCCGTAAACTATAGTCAGGCTGATTTGCAAAATTATAAAGAGATTTTGGAAGCTACAAATGCACATTTAAAGGGTTATAAACCAGGTGCGGCGATGTCAAGTAATAAACACACTAAATATCTTAATATAATTAAACCCCTGTTTAAGACTGTTGGTGAAGGTTTAAGGCAGGTAACTGGTCATAAAATAGACTATGTTTATTGGGACGATCCTAATGAGCTTGTAGATAGGTTAAGACTGCTTTGGTTAAGCCGATTGGCGGGAAATTCTGGAGTGGATAATGAGATAGATTCTATCATAGAAGAATTGAGGGAAAGTGGAATTGTTTATTAAATAAAAAGATGATAGATAAATTTTATCGCGTATATAACCCGTATAGTAAACCAGAAGCTAGAAGTTTTAAAGAAACTACTTTAAATCTAAAAGATGATGGTTGGAATGCTTTAAATTATAAAATTAGTAGTGTTAAAGGTGGGGAGTTTACTGATGATGTATCGACTTTGGGGCAGACGTTAACCAGAAAAGGTGATGCTTTTGTACAAGGTAATACTAAATATAAGTTTTTAGAATCCAAGAGTAATAATTGGAACGCGAATAAACGCAAAATTACTAATGTTAAACGAGGTGAAAGCTCAACCGATGTACCCACATTAGAGCAAACTTTAATAAGAAAAGATGGTGTCTTTGTACAAGACAAAAATAATTATGAATTTTTGGAATCGGAGAATGGTATTTGGAATGCCAAAAAGCGAAAGATTAGTAATTTGTTGGCTGGTAAAGAAAGCGATGATGTTGTAAACGTCTCTCAAGTACCAAAAATGGATCTAAACTTTTGGGATTTTAATAATAAAAGGCTAGTTCGTGTTAAACCCGCTGTTGATGAGAACGATTGTGTTACAAAACATCAGACTGTGACTTTAGATGGTCTTAAATTTGATGGTAAAAATAAGCAATTAACAAACATTTTACCTGGAACATTGCCAAATGATGTGGCTGTTGTTAATCAAATATTAACAAAAGGTGAGAAAAGCATAATAAAACAGGGGGATAAATATTATAATGTATTAACATTAGATAGAGATATGTGGGATGCAGAGGACAAATTAATAAAGAATGTACCTGAAGGCAAAGATAGGAGTGATATTTGTTTAATGTCGCAGGTTTTGAGGTATGACGATAATATTAAAACTTTTAGACAAGACAATATTAAATTTGATATTTGTTTAAAATCACATGCATTAAGGTTTAACAATAAAACTAATAAATTTATGCAAGACAATAATGAAATCGATTTGATGATGTACAATCCTAAATTGTTGGTTGCAGACCCTACATCTTTAAGCGGATTTAAGACTTTAGATGGAGGGGCATATTTGCCAAAAAACTATGTATATCAAAGAATGAGTGATGGCATGTTAATTGGTAGCAATGGAGGTGTTTTTGAAACGACAGAGACTGGCAGATACGTTAACATTAAAAATAAAGAATAAAAAATGGAAAAAATTGCTTACGAATTGCATAAGCCCGCGAGAAAGAACTTTGTTAGAAGGTCTTTTAAGATGTTGGGTATAAACGAAACTGTTCAAATCGATTTAATAGATATGCGGAATTATGCTAGAGAGAATTCTGGAAATAAATATATTTTAACTTTAATAGACACATTTTCTAAAAAAGCTTATGCTGCTCCACTAAAGAATAAGACTGGATTAGTAGTCACAGAAGCTATAAAAACTATTCTCCCAAAGGGAGTTAAAAATATTCAATCTGATAACGGAAAAGAATTTTTTAATGAACATTTTACCAAACTAATGAAAATTCTAAATATTAATCACTACCACACTTACTCTACAACTAAGGCGGCTATTGTGGAAAGGTTCCAGAGAACTTTAAAGAATTGGTTGTATAGAGAGTTTAGTGCACAAGGGAGTTACAAGTGGTTGGATTTACTTCCAAAGTTAATAAGGATATATAATAATAAAATACATAGATCCATAGGGATGAAGCCTAACCAAGTAAGTGCTAAGAACTCTAAAGATGTACATGAAAGGTTAGCATCTAAAGTACAAGTTAAAAAGCCAAGATATAAGGTGGGGGATAGTGTAAGGATATCTAAATATAAACATGTATTTAGTAAAGGATATACCCCTAACTGGACGGGAGAGCTTTTTACAATAGCAGAAGTTAAGAAAACAAAGCCTGTGACTTATATTTTGAAAGATGAAAATGGCAATATAATCAAAGGAGGATTTTATACAGAAGAATTGTTAAAGACTAAATATAAAGACATGTATTTGGTAGAGAAGGTAATTAGGAGGAAAGGTGATTTATTATATGTCAAATGGCTCGGGTTCCCAAGTAGCCAGAACTCATGGATTTCTGCAAAGGATGTATTAAAATAAATTTTAAAATAGGGTCAAAATTGGCAGTTTTAATTCGACGGTGAATTTGGGATATGTAGAATTTATTAAAACACTACGACAATCATCCAAATTTTAAATCAAGAAGTTGGCGGCAGTATTTTTTGTGAATTTGGGGGAATTTATTAAAACACCAATAACACATCCAAGTTTTAAACAAATCAGACATAAACACCAAAGATAGTTTTTGAAAATTTTAAAAAATATAGAGGAGGGATGGGGACAATATATTTAATATAGGCAGGGGTTGGGTATTAATATAGGCCAACAAGGAAACTTGTGTAAGGCGGGAGCTGGCGTCGGCGCAAAAACGGCTCCCCATAAGAATAACATGGGAAAAAAGCGCCGGAAGTGGCTTCTCTTTGTGGTTTCTCCACTACTCACGTATTCGTAGTACGTCCTGTTGCACACTGTAACACACCCATCACATAGTGAGTGAGAGTTACAGTTGGTAGGTCTTCCCCACGTCTCCGTAGTACGTCCTGTTGCACACTGTAACACACCCATCACATAGTGAGTGAGAGTTACAGTTGGTAGGTCTTCCCCACGTCTCCGTAGTACGTCCTGTTGCACACTGTAACACACCCATCGCATAGTGAGTGAGAGTTACAGTTGGTAGGTCTTCCCCACGTCTCCGTAGTACGTCCTTTTGCACACTGTAATACAACCATCACATAGTGACTGAGAGTTACAGTTTTTTGGTCTTACCCACGTCTCCGTAGTACGTCCTTTTGCACACTGTAACACAACCATCACATAGTGAGTGAGAGTTACAGTTGGTAGGTCTTCCCCACGTCTCCGTAGTACGTCCTGTTGCACACTGTAACACAACCATCACATAGTGAGGAGTGAGAGTTACAGTTGATAGATATTTCCCACGTCTTCGTAGTACGTCCTGTTGCACACTGAAATACAACCATCCTATAGTGAATGAGGTAGTTTATGTAAAACATATATGGTTTCATTTCTATTTCGTGAATTACTAAACAAACACAATACAAGATCTTTAAAGTTTCACACAAATATTATTTTACCATCAGGCCTATATATAAACTATTGTAGCTGGTCGACGCGGTATGAATAGAAACTTGTTAAATTCTTGGAAGCACACGAATATTACAAATGCAGGTTGTAATTGTATCGTAAATACGTAAAAGAGCCGATATTAATAATGTGTTAAAGTTATATAATTAGTAATAAATTACTTATGATTTTTCAACTAAAGCACAATTAAAGATGTGTCAACAGAAAGATGTGATAGTGAAGTAAAAAACAGTCCGTTACAACTACCAAAAATAACGTTACAACTTTAATTAGCCTACTATAATTTGGTTTGCAGGGATTTTGATAACGACAGACTTGTTGGAAATTATTTGATAAATTTAAAGGGGTTTATATACAACCTTAGGGGACTTACACAATGCTATTTTACAGCTACAAGGGAAAACAATATAGACTTGGCAGCGGTAAATGTTCGTCCAGATCCTAAATCCTTTGCCCTCCCCCTCAAACATAATCTTAAATCCTTCCGCTTCCACAAAACAACTTGCAATTGGGAAATTATTTTATTCTTAAAATCAACGTTTCTTATTCTTATTCCGATTCATGAAACCTGTTTAAAATCGTACAAACCTGATGAGATGAGGAAACAAACGGGTTTTGAAATATGTGTTGAGAACTCCATAAAGCTTCAGCTATTTTATTGCTACAAGCAGTCGTTAATACGGTCTTGGCAGCTGTAATGTTCTTGAACCCAACTTTTGACTCGTGCCTACAGTTATAAACTTAAATATCGATACGTATTTTATCATCATTTTTACTAGATTAATTTGAGTGATTTAATTTTGATATAGAATGTACACTTGTGCGGTGATACGGCAGAGGGGCTTCTCCTTTGATCCTAAATTACTAAAGAGTTAGACTTTGAGGACTACTCAAAGTGGAATTAGTGTTTCTCTTATGTTCAGTCTGTCAGAACACGTTCTAGTTTAAATTAAATACCATACAGATTTTAATTACTTTACCCGTGTTATTTTAGAAATCACAAACATGTTTACGTAATTAACAATGATTAATTATGTATTGAAGTTTACAATAATATGCAATATGAAAACGAAATTGCAAAGATCATAAAGATAATTTAACAGATTTTCGTTGAAGAACAGAAAATAGGAATAAATACTTGTAACTCTTACAATAAGGTTTCCATTTAAATTGATTTATTGCAAACTTTTTAGAATGGTCATTAGCAGTACAACCATCATGAAATATTATTAATCAGGTTATTTTAGATTTCAAAATAGATTTTAGTTTTAAAATTGCTGGATAACCTTATTCAAAATTGTTTACTGCCAAAAAAAAGTTAAAATAAAACAATAAACTATCTATTTAAACACCTAAACCTAAACAGGCATTGTAGATTTACTCTCGCTTTTTACTATTGTTAGTTACTTTAGAAATACTTTAGTTATAAAACAGAGCTCAAGACTCGGAGGTCAAAACCCAATTAGATGGTTTAATAAGTTGAGTGCAAGATAAAAACTGGATTCATTTGCATTATTTTAATTAACACCGAGTCTCTCAATATTATTTTTCTGCTTTAGACGTTCATTGCAAAGTTTTACAAGTTCTTAAATTCTTAGGATTAAGAAATACATTTCTTCGTATTCTGATCAAATCCATAAGAAAATAGCTTTCTCTAAACATGAGGCCAAATCATCCCTGGAAGAAAACCACGAGTGTGACGCCCGTGAACCGTGTACTTAAATTACAACTGAAGGTGAGAAATCGGAGAAAACAATATTAGTATTTTTACACACCCGCTCTCCTCAGTCCATCAATAGAAAAGCTTCAAGTTAAAACACATTTTTATATATTGAAATTTGATCAACTCTGTGATTTGATTTGATTATAAAACTGAATCAGGTGAACAAACGAAGCTTTTGGGCAAAGCTAGTTTGATATTTTTTTCTTAATTACTTTCCAACAATTTGACGTCAAGCCCATTGTTTTAAGTTTTTTATATAGAAATTAACTAAAATATAGGCCACCAAAGAAATATAAACCCCTATAATAAGTAATATATTGGAAACTATTAAAACTAATTTTTGCGCACATTTTCCATCACTTCCGCAAAACCTCTTTAAATAGTATAAACTCGCCATCACCAACAATGAATTTTAAACAGAGTATTAAAACTACTTTTAAAAGTTAGTTGTTTTAGTCTTAGTAACAATTTATGTTTTCTACTTCTACTCGTTCGAGAGTAGAAATGTGTCACAGTCAATATATAATTAACCAGGACCAGGAAATAACACACCGATCGAAATTATGTAAACAAAAATTAATTAATTTTTGCAGGCAAAATAAATTAACTCGAAAATGGACTATTATGAGCAATTGGAGAAAAACTGCAAACAAATCACGTTTTGAACAATTAATTTCCTCTTAAAACCCAATTAAAATTAATGACATGCATAGTTTTAGCGAATTTCCCCTATAGGGAAGAAGCTATTACCGGAGGTCTCACGGTAAGACTTAAGCCCGAGACCATGATAACTTTTCATTTTGAGGTCCCCAGATGAAAAAAAACAACATTCGTTCAAATTTATATATATATATATATATATATATATATTTATATATATATATATATATATATGTGTCCGTAAGCACGATAACTCTCGTAAAAGAGGTCCGATCTTAATGAAATTTGGTACAAACGTGTAAAGTACCATTTATTTGAACGAGTTCGAAAACCAGACGAATCGCACCATCCAAAGAGGGGTTTTGGGGGGGTTTTCTACCCCAAAAATGGGTTTTTTGGGGTTTCCTCATGTAACTTTTATTAAAATCAAATTTTAATTTTCACCATTGAATTCAGCATAAAAAAACAAACAATTTGGTATCTTGATCATTGCTCTACGTCAATTGGTTACTGAGATATTGAAAGTGCTAAACACAGTACGTTGTCTAATGTTATTCTTATGGAGAAAAATGAAAATTGTATATCTCGCTTATTTATGAACATAAACTGACGAAATTTGGTATATGGCTTCATCTGGTTGTGGTTTATTGTCGTTTGCACAAAAAACAATTTTTCGCCTATGGTTACCGTAGCAGCAAACCTAGGTACTCGGTCCCCATGTTATTCTTATGGAAAATAATTAAAATGTTATATATCGCTTATTTATGAATGTATATGGATGAAACTTGGTATTTGACTTCACTTAGCTGAGTTCTATTGATATTTATATAAAAACCCATTATTTTGTGTTCCTTGTTGCAGCAAACCTGCGTACTCATCCCCAATGTTATTCTTATGGAGAATATAGTTAATATTTTTAATATCGCTTGTTTGTGAATATATTTCTTATGAATCTTGTTAAGTGGCTTAATGTTTTATGTTATAATTCATTGGAAATTCGCTGAGTATGCAGGTTTGCTGCAACGGGTGTATTTGTTTTCATATTTTTACTAAAACAATTACCCTGAAGTTCCATATAATGTACTTTGTAAAATGTTGATTTTGTAGATCCAGAAATAAACTTGGAGTTTTTAAGACCTTTTAAATTGAAACAATAAACAGAAACAGGGCAAAATAATCATGTTTTATGTTCCAAATTCCAAATTCAAGCTTAGTTAAAATTACAAATAATTTACAAAGAATTGTAACTAGATTGTAAATAGACACATTACAACAAAATATTTTGAAACAGCAAGGGAAAATAATCACTTCAAGAACGGAAGCAGAGCGGCGATATCTCACGAAGTTTACAAGGTTTATAACTTTGCCACCGTTCTAGTTACCATATAACAACAGCATTGGATTAATGTTGAAAACTATATTTAATACCATAATATAGTTGTTCAGCATACAAAAACATTTGTTTATTAGTCAATAAATGTATTTGATTTTTTTTGAAATATATGGCAGCGTTTGAGATAAGTAAAAATGCACTCATTATGATAAATATAAATATGATAAATATAAATGATAAATATATTTTTTAAAATCTCAAAGCTAAAAATGTAAATAAATGATATCACTGGTTCGTGAAAAAATAATATATTATATATTGTTTATTATTCTGTATAATATTGAGACGCTTCTTTCTGTACAACTCTGACATCTCAATCTAACCTCTAACTCTTCAAATCGATAACGGGGCGCGACGAGATAAATTCACCGCGACAGCACGGAGCGTAGTTAGCCACTTCGGTGAGTTCGGTCTCAAACTTTGCCTTTATTTACATAGTTTTAAACTTCTAAAACCATTATAACTAAATTTACATATTTGGAAAATAATTTGTAACATAAGGAAAGAAAAAAGAACTAAAGTTATGCGGAGAAGTACATGATTCACTGGTGCGACCCTTTTAGAATAAACGAATAATTTAGAAGAATAAAGAAGAATCACCTAACTTTATTTTGAAAGTGGTTAGTATAACTGGCATTGCTTGAAAATAATTTTATTTACTAAGAAGGAAAACTTTAATACAAAATAAAATGCTAAAGTTGTATTATTAGCAATAGAATTATGATTTAACAAACTATTTTAGAACTGAAAAAAATAGCTATAAATATAAAAGCGTCAGGTCCTCACTACAGGATGTTGGTGAAAAATGAAAGTTGTGTGTGTAACTACTGGCCGCAAGGGAGTTTTTAATTTCAGCCGAAAAATTGCACAATGTTTACTTAAATTAGTTTTTATCAGAGTCGTAATAAAAAAGATGTGCTCTTTAACACATGACGAAAACTAAAATTGACTGGAAACTTGATGTAAAATTTATATTTGAGTGACGATTCGTAATAAAATTTGCAATGTTATAGCTCTGGAAATTAATGGCGCATCAGGTCAAAGTCTAGTTTGATTTATATTATCCTGCTTTTGGGACTCAATTCCAGAATGTGGCGTAGTCTATGAGGAAAGTTAAGAATATCAATTCCAACTAGTTTCTGTGACTAGTTTGGCCTGGGATGTGGTTTTAACTCATACATACATTCATGTTCTAGGGACATTCCGACTCTCGGCTTTTCGATTATTTAAATGTAAGATTTGAATGTATAATTTAATCACTTTGTGTTTTGCTAAGAAAGCTAAGTCTGAGCATTTAATCAGTTCCTTAAGTTATAATAAATGTGAACTAACAACTTTTTATATATTTTTTGTGAATTAAAAGTTCTTGTTTGCGTTTAAACATTTATTCCGAATATTGTGGAATCTATGTTTTTACTCATATTGGAAAATTTATATAATTCACGATTATTTATCTTTTAAAGTTAATCCTCCATTAACACTAAGTAAACGCGCTTTTCCGACCAAAAAAATTAAATTCGTGATAAAATCCATATGGTCGTATTTAAACAAATCATCCATTATTTAAAAAATACTGTAATATAATGAAAGTAAGCATAATCGTTTCTGAGCATATAAAAATTCAGTAAAGGTTTTTTTACTGAATCTAGGTGTTATTTATCACTGGACTATTCGCTAGTTTAATTATGTATATACTTCACATATTACCAGACATAAGGCTAAAACAAAAAATAGTTGCTTAAGATAAAATTAACCCGTTTAGTTTCAGGATAATGTTTTACAATGTGACAAACTTTAATCAGATTGACTATTTGTCAAATGTACATTCAGTTAGATTCGTAATCATAAGAAAAAAATAAACATAAACCTGCAACACGTTGCAGCTGTTACAGGTTTATGGTTTTTTTTACTGATTGCAATCAGTGATTCGTGTAATAATTTCAGAAGTTATATTGATCATAAATTTCTTGAAGTTAAACCTTTAATAGTATTCTTAAATGCCACTCTTTTTCTTCCGTGATTTTGTATGTAACATTTTAAGTTTCTGGCCAAAAAATAATTTAGATAAAAAAAAACATAATTTACATGACATGATAATTGAACAAAAATAGTTTTACAGCAAATTATCATAAAATGTGACAAAAGGTCCCCTAATACCTTTTATGTTATGTGAATGTAAATGAGCTATGTACATATGTGTAATTTTGTGACATGTTAAACGACAGTGACAGTGCTGTGTATTATCCCGGAACCCGGAGACACAAGACACGACCACGACCTTCACGCGCCGCGCCGCAGCAAGCAGCCCCGAATTCTAGTGAAAAGATTAGACTCTTTTACTAATCATTTTTTTTCTTATTTGTGATGGGCAACAACTACCAGCAACGCTGAACTTATATTCCTAGTTTTTACTAAGCTGTACTTATGTCTTTTATTGAAGGAATAAATATTTTCTTATTCTTATTCTTAATACGCAAGGACGCTAAAAAAGATCAACATCACAGTAGGTACAATATAAATTACTATAATACATTAATTATATTAAAATGTTATAGAGTCAGCACAGATTAGACTGTGAGGCATGATAAAAAGTGTAAACTTGTAAGGAGGTTATTTTACTGCCTTGCTTGATCCAGTGGTAGAAGCTCTCGCCTCGACAGCAGCTAGATCCACGATTAATTAATAACCTCACCAGTCTGTGCCAAAATTAACGGCCCGAGTTGCGAATGAATGTGGAAAGTCGGTGACTCAGTGAAAAACCGCTGTGAAACAATATCAGCAGGGGGACAATGGGAGCTGGGAACAATACAGTGATAAACAATCCACCTTAAAATGGTAAATAGGAAACAGGGTTTCCGTCGGCAACATATCACTAAAGCTAATTTTGAAAAGTGGTTTAGCTTAAGCATCATAAGCAAACAACACTACTCATCTTAGATCTTAAAAAGCCGAACTCCCGACGCACAATGACGTTTACCAAGGTGGAAAACCAGGTAATAGGACAGGAAAAGAATAATAACTGTGTTATAACTTACAATCGGAACTAGTGGCATAACTATGTATGCGGTTACAGCTAGAACCTTTTGAATTTATATAAAAAGAGTAAGAATTGTCATTTAACAATAACAAAATTTTAAAATATCTTAATATGATTGACAAAGCATAAGAGTTAAATAAATTGATCAGTATAAATTATGTTAATACGGCTAAATAACGTAATCAAGTACTAAGTTTTAAAGTTTTTGTTGAAAAAATGCCTAATAATAAAATAATTTACTACGGTGATCATCACTAAATTATTTTGTTTATTTTTGGTTTACAAAAAATGCGGTAATGCAAATATGCACATGATTTTTTACAACGTTGAAAACTGTATGCGGAAATATTCAATTGATATGTTTGAAACCAATTTTATTATTTGCTCGGAAACTAGAATCTAAACAAAAATTAGTAAAATTGAAATTTCTTTTAAATAATGTTAATTACAAATACCGAAATTTCTGGGTCTATGAAATAGTATTCGAGCTGTGATAATAGACGCAGCTACCAAGTTACTATACAAACATTATTACTTCGATACTGTAACATTTTATCGACAAGTAAAACTATAAAATTAAATAATTGTTCTAAACACATTTATTTCTTATTGTAACCTCAAAATAGTTGCACAGTATAACACTAACAATGAGGCTAGGTACACAAAAGTTAATGACATGGGAGAAAAGCGTCGCATGAAAAAGGCTCTGCATTAAAATTGTCAGGTGGGAGTATTTAACCTTCCCTTAAATTCTCTAGAAAATGAGTCTTTCTCATCAGTGTCAACGCAAGTTGATTACAGAGTAAACCAGTGAATGTCAAGTAACGCTCAGTTTGTAAGAACGTCAAAGCGCCATTGTCTTCAAATATTCTCCTCTCATAGACCAATGCTTGTTTTAAAAGTAAAAATAGTGAAGTATCTTTATACATTATTTCTCACCACATCGGCACTTTTAATCAATGTTTTATGACAGTTTTTTGTATTTTAGTATTTTTCTGATAATTTTAGTAAGATTATTTAAAAAGGGATTCCACCCGAAAACCCGTCATCTAGGCTTAAGGCTTAACTAACAGGATACACCTGAGCCTTAAGTTTTTAGAATGGCAAAGCCTGTTGGATTTCCTTTTTTTCTATCAAATTTATCACATTCCTCTAATCAAGAATCATAACAAGTTTTGTTAAATTTAAAGCTAATTATTGTCATACTTAAGCATATAATAAAAAACTCCTCATAATTTTTTTATTGAAGACAATGAACAAAGTCAGCTAGGATCCTAAAATTGTAAAATTGGGCAAACCAAAAAGTAAGCAGACAATTCCGGAAAAATTCTGTCTTAGAATAGAAATCTTCGTCATAGCTGTAATTGGTCTCAAACCCGGCGAGCTATGGGATTGTTACTGTAAATAGGTAAGCCACTTTTATCTTATGTATATGTATCACTATACCTCGAATTGTATCTGTGTAAATCTTCTTGTAATTCTACTAAATATAAAAATGGATTTTGCAACACTTGTTTATGTTGATACAGTCACTTGTTTACACGTGTTAACACAGGTTAACACGTGTTTAGTGTTAAGTTAGGTGATAAGAATAATGAAGCCTTAAAGTTTAAAATAACATTGTACTAAAATATTCCTTAGTCTACGTAAATGTTAATTAATCGTCTAAAGGTTATTATCCTCTTTTTATTCCAATGTCAAAGCATTTTCACAAGTATAGCAAATTTAAATGCTAAGGAGGGATATTTGTGGAGTCTTATGAAAGGTTGGATTCTCTAAAATAACGCCAGGAAGAATTATTTCACTGCAGAAACCAGAATGCAAAGACACATTTTTGCGGGAGTAAGATTACGTTTGAACAATTGAGTTGATTACGGTCCAACGAAAGACCTGAATTGTTAGAACATTTGTATAAAAAGTATGTTATTTTTGTAGCATAGTATTTCAAGTAGGCGTTTTGTATTCTCTACGGCACCTGTTTTATTCATAGTAGATCCGACCGAGAGGTTTTCTTTACATCTAAGGCAAGCAAAAGCGATCCGATATTCGTTATTCCTCAAAGGACGTTATTCGTTATCTCCTTCACGTACCTATCTGTTCTCGTGGGTATGATACCATATAACGGCATCTTAATAGCTTTAATTGGTAGTTCCTCTTGAATAGAATACTGAAAATTATTTTATTATTTAAAGTTTTAGAGGAAATTAATCAAATTTAAAAAGTAACCCCCATAGCATTAATTTTCGTACTCAGCCAAATCAATGGGCCACGACTAAATGAAGCCACAGTCCAGGTGTCATTAAACTGTATTCATGAGGTATACAATTTTCTTTACGAAAATTTACAATCTCGTCCACCTCACTACAATTATGATCTTAAGTTATACACGTTGTGCCTCTCGGTGATTGTAAGCGTTGTGGAAGCTTAACTTGCATAAACATTTATAAACCATTTTAAAGAGTTCAAACGATGAATTAACTGTTGGATGGCTGTGCATAATGTTCCCTATATCTTCCCGCGTCACCGGCAGCAATATTATTTTATATAATGATTGTTCTTGTGCAACATAAATATGTTCACACGATTTTTTTTGAAATTGTATGGATCAATGGGAACCCAAAAAAATCGAAACGGGAATAGGCGTATCTTTAATTAGCTCATAATAGCCATCTTTATACCAAATCTTTGTTTGATGTGCTTTATAGGCCTAAAAACAAACAAACACACAAAAAAAGACATTCAGCATCAAACCACTCATTAGGATTTTTGTTTTAGTCAGTTAGCTAAAAAGATAAAACGAGTTCGTACGCAGCACGCTGACGTGAGGGAAGTGAATTTCCACATAAAATCTTTTAAAACTCAAAATCAATGTAAAAACATACATTTGTCAAATTTTTATTGAAATCTGAAAACACTGATTTTTTGGCTGTTCTGATATTCCTGGTTTCATTTACTTGCATATCTGGGAATACAATTTTGCGCATTATAAGGTTAGGATAAGGTCCAGACAAGCTTGAAAGTAGACGTGAGGTTGCTGGGGATGGTAAAAGTACTCTAACAAAGGAATAAAAGGCTTTTCAAGTGTAAAACCCCCATAAGACAACGTACTGTGTTTGGTCGATACACATTTTCTTTAATAACTCGGTACATATTTATGCTAGAATGACGAGAGGGCTTAAAACTTTTGCCTCTCAAATTCCCATATCCTCCCATGCTTTGATTTTACATCTGGGGTTTTTCTGACCTTTTTTTGGCCCTAAAACTCGAAATTTGAAAGATTGATCTCCCAAAAAAGGTGTTTAAAGTTTTCCGATTGTTTTGACCAACGAACTTGTCCAACTGATTACAGAAAGGAACGTCCCTACCAAATTTGAAGTAAATCGGACAAAAAATGCGACCGCTAGAGTGCAAACACACACACACACACACACACACACACACACATATATATATAAATAAAATTTTGAGTGACCCCCCAAAAAGTGTTCAGGGGGTCACGTTAGGAACTTCTATGGTGGTCCCGGGCTTAAGATTCACCGTGCGGGTCATGCTAATAGTTCACTTTCCAAAGGAAATTCACTAATAATACATAACAGCATCTTACATATCTCAGAGCCCATGAGTTTGACAAGGCGAGCAACAATAATCACATCAAGTAGGGAAGGATAGCGGCGTTGTCTTGGGGAGTTAACAATGCCATTAGCTGCCGTTACCGCTCAACGCTTCATTATCGGCTTCTTACAAAATTAATTGCGTAAAACCATCAAATATTTTGGTCGCAACTACTTTAAATAATTTACTAATACCCATACTCTACGTAACTTGTTGTGCGTATGGAACTCTATTATATGGAATATTCATTTTTTCATAGCAGAACATTAATACAAACAATTAAAAATAGATGATTATGTTGTGGCGTATATATTTTACAATGGTGTGATTGGAAAACATACAGGGTGATTCAGACCACCCATCCAGCATATATAACGGGAGAACGGTTTGGTCTAAAGTCATCAAACAAATATCTTCCCCACTAAAATGCATAAGGTATCACGGGTTCGAATCTCAAAATTGTATAGTCAAATTACACATAATTTTAAAGGTTCAACTAAAGTGTTCATGCATTTTGTGGCCACTTTCATTAAAATGTGTTGAGTACAACTAGATAACTATGTCTAGTTATAGTATAGGTATAGTAGTTGTACTGGGTATATGTCATACCTAAACAATGTAATATGATTGAATAGAATAATTTCTAGATTTCCAGCATTTCTTAAATATAGCAGTTTTGGGAATGAAAATTAGTTAATATTTTTATAGTTACAAATGTTTTAGAAGACAAGTTTCGAAACCGAGCAAAGTTGTGTCATCTTATCTTATAAAAGAGTTTGTCTTGCCATTTCAGTAGTTGTGTTCGCAGTTCATGCAATACTGTAAAACGGCGTTTTGTTATGTATAGACAGCAGTGTAGAATGAAATTGATACCATATTTATTTTATGGGAATACGGACTTTTAGGGCGGTCTTTTAGGGCTGTCTTTTAGGGCTTTTTTCTTTGGCGGTCTGGGCCCTTCGGAATGGGGTTATCAACAATTTTAAACCACTTTGAACTCCGGATCGATGCAATTTGTTTTATACCGCAATCGTCAAAATCGGCTCTGAAATAAAGGATGATTTCTGTTTACAAAACCGCCTCAGCGTTTTACAGAGATGGATTTACTGTATATATAAAGTAGAGTTATAGTATATTTATAGCTGTGTAGTAAATCTTTTACTTCCCCGGGACTTAACTCCCTTCCCCTTTCAAATCGTCAAGTCGGGGCGGCCGGAGTTTACCGCGACGGCTCCGGGTGCAATTAGCAGCTTCGGTGAATTCAATCTCAGACAAACTTTGCCTTCATTTGCATAGCTTTAACACCTCAAGACCATTATTACCAAATCTCCTTCAACTAGTAGAACAAAGTGTGTAGATATTTGTAATAGTGTGTAATTATTTATAAAGCTAGTTATACTGAAAATAATTTTATCGTTTTCACAAAGGCTTTAACTGTACATTTACTTATTTTCACTTGTAGTACAGGATGTAAATGATTATGGGTATAGTGAACTGTTTAACATAGGATATTATAAAAAACCGTTCTATTACTTAGTATATTATTATTTATGCAAAAATGAAGACAAATGCACCGGGAAATATGTCTTAAAATGTATAGTTTTTCAGTTATCTGTAAGTCTGCATGTAAATTGTAATTATAATTGTATTAATTCAGAGCCACTGAGAATGCAAAGATAAAACTTAGCACTCATGTTTTCCTTATTAATACGGTATTTGGAGATAAATGAAACATAATATTGACATTTTTTGAATGTCGGGCGTTAAATTTCTTGAATTTTAAAGTACATAAAAATCTGTCAATTAAAAAAAAATCAACAAAATTACTTTGTTGTGATCTTGTTACAGATCAAACTGTGTATAATTAAAGAAAATAAAGTGCGAAATAATGGTATCAGAAATAAGTTATGACAAATTGGATCCCAGTACTGAAACATTGCGAGGTTTATCTGCCGTTTTATCTTTGGCGTTGATGCAGCTCCGTTATATCTTCCCCGATTTCTCTAAACCGCCCGGATGCGTAAAAAAATACAAAAGTTATTATTTACATTTTTAAATATATTATTATGTCATTTAAATTTTACAATTTTTAACTTTTTGAAACGAGTAATTATAGTTTTCTTTTTGTTATTTGCTTTTTGTTATCTTTGCTGGAAAAACACGTCTACAATGTTTCATCTTTGTTTTATCAGCGGTTCTGAAGTAATGAAATGATGATTAAAAATTACGTACAGACAGATAACTGGAAAACAAAGCGTTTTAGTAACTAGCGTTTTTAGCGATATAGTAACTTGTTTCCTAAATTTTGAACTGATAATCGTTTTCTAAATTATGCAATATCTTTTTTAAACTCCCTGTTTATATTTCCTAGAGTTATTAAACTAAGTGCATTTATGACACATTGTTTTCGTAAATCAAACATATTACAATATAGAATTAAATACACGATTTACTGTATAAAAAACTTTTTTACTATATTCAATGTTTTAATAGTTTAGATATAAGATCTTAAATCTGATGTCGTGTTAGTTTAAAAATAGTAAACTTAGAAGGTAGGTAGTTATCAAGAATAGTAAATTACAATAATAAAAATATCTGTTAAGATCGCAGTAAGTATAGTAAGAGATTTGACATAACTAAAGATAAAATTGAAAAATTAACAGAACTGCATGAAGTAAAAATTCGGGAAAAATTAAATAACGATTGTTGATGTTATTGTCATACTGGTATTGAATGAATCATGCTGGTACTCATTCTACTGGAAATCTTATCATCTACAAAATAGGTTCTTTACACCATTTTCGTATCGCATGGTTTTACCAAAAATTAAAATCATGGACCGGAAATGCTATTTTCAAGATGTCGGCCATTCCCAGGCCTGGAATTTTTAGGACTTTTGTACTTTTGTTTACAAGGGTCATACAAACATGTATCCAAATACCCCCGTCACAGCAAATCTGCGTACTCAGCGAATTTCCAATGCATGGATATGTTTCTTACTACCAATAAAGCCACTTACCAAGTTTCATAAAAATACTTAAATAAATAAGTGATATGTAGCATTTTATTTATTCTTCATAAGCATAACACTAGGGCTGAGTACGCAGGTTTGCTTCAACGAGAAAGATAAGAAATGTGTTTTTAACGAATGATCAATATAACTCAACCAGGTGAAGCTATATACCAAGTTTTAATAATTTATGTTCATAATTAAGGGAGATGTAAAACTTTACTTATTCTCCATAAGAATAACATTATGGCTGAGTATGCAGGTTTGCTCCTATGGGGATAATCAACAAAAAATCAATTACTGTGCTAATATCAATATACCAGTACTAGGTGAAGCCACATACCAAGTTTCATCAATATACGCTCATAAACAATTCAGATATCAAATTTTAAATATTCTCCATAAGAATAACATTTAACAACGTACTGTGTTTAGCACTTTGAATATCTCGGCAACAGTTGGACGTAGAATCACAATTTAAACACCAAAATTATTGTTTTGTAGAGCTGGATTGATTGGTAAAAGCAAATGTGAAGTTTAAAGTAAAATTAATTGAGGAAAAGCTAAAAAACATTTTCCTATAAGATTAACATAGGAGATTTTATGAACATTTTTTTGGATTTGTTCCACAACCACTTAACCTAGGTTAATGATTCAAAATACTATATTACTTGTTTTTAAGCTCTTTAAAATGGTCGAATAAAAAATTGTATTTTTTTAAAATTTCAGGGTAAAAAGTGCAAAAAACTGATTTTTGGTAAATTTTGAAATCCCATAGACTCCCCTTCCCATGGTCCGATTTTTCTGGTTTTAAAACTTAAAGTCATGAATGTCAGTTTCAGTTTACACATTTGAGCCAAATTCCATCGAAATCGGACGTATTTTACTTAAATTATCGCATTCACGGACACACGGACCTACGGTAATAGCTTCTTCCCTATAGGGGAAATTCGCTAAAATCAGCTTGTTTGGAATTTTTTCTATTGCTCACCTTATATTCTTACTCTAATTTGCCTGGTCTAGTAAAGCATATGTAAAAACATGTCTATAACCTACAAATTATAAAAGAGAATATAAAGAATTATAAAAGAGAGTATAGGTCAGTCAGAGAGCTATAACTAGTTATTATTTTTATGGGAGAGTGATTTAGCGTCTGGACGACCTTTACCGCTGCCAAGTACATCCAGAACATTTTAACACCTCTTAGTATTAATAGTAATAGTAGTAATAATTAATATTATAAGACATTTCATTATGAGAACAAAGGAATTCTTTTTAAAACAAAATCGTCACTTTATGACATACGATAAAATGTTCTGGATATACTGTGAGCGAGTTACGATTTGGGGTGAATCAAGGACGTTTCATATATTTTGTATCATACTGTATGTGAAAATACAATTTATATTTCAAAGCACCTTGGAAATAACCTTGATCTATATAACGATCGTTATTTTATAGCAACAAGAACCATCAATAGACTTGGCAGCGGTAAAGGTCGTCCAGACGCTAAATCCCTTTCCCATAAATATAATCTTAAATCATTTCATTCTAAAGCTAACAAAACAATCGAAAATACTTCCTTCCTATCCCACCATTTTTTAAACGTTCAAAACTATGTTGTACGTTGTTCTGGATGGAAACAATCGGGGTTTGAACTATGTTTGTCGAGCACTATTTATAAAGCTGTAGCCTGTTTTATTGCTACAGGCGCCCATTAATACCGTCTCGGCAGTAATGTTTCTTAACCCTAACTTTGGACTCGTGCCTACAGATATAAACTTAAATCGTACTCCTTCCTTATCCATTATAATAGCATAGTATTTGTTATTAATGTTCCGTTATGTAATAAAATTATTGATTGTTTTTCATGGTAATGATAATTTTAAAAGAAGCTGAATTAAACGTTGTCTGATCGACAAGTCCATACTAGTGTGGTACTGCAGGGGAATGACCCCTCCTTTGATCTTATATCACATTAGAGTTAGGAAAGTTAAATAGCTTTGAGGGCCATTCGAAGTGGAATTAGTCCTCTAATGTCCTAATAACCAATAACGTTCATTGAAAACTAAATTTCAAATAACCTTACAGATTTGGAATAATTTGCACATAACTTATCAGCAATATCCAAATAATTCAAATCAATTTATGGTATTATTAGTGAATTTCCTATGGAAAGTGAACTATTAGCATGACTTGCACGGTGAAACTTAAGCCCGGGACCACCATAGAAGATGCTAACGTGACCCCCTGTACACGTTTTGGGGGGTCGTTCAAAATTTTATATATATATAAAATGTTGTCCAATTTAATATATATGTGCCAAGGTATGTGCCAATATATATGTGTATTTAATATATATATTTAATATATATTTTATATATATGTGTGTTTGCACTCTAGCGGTCGCATTTTTTTGTCTGAATTACTTCAAATTTGGTAGGGACGTTCCTTTCTGTAATCAATTGGACAAGTTCGTTGGGCAAAAGAATCGAAAAACTCTAAACCAATTTTTGGGGATTAATCTTTCAAATTTCGAGTTTTTGGGCCCAAAAAGGGTCAGAAAAGCCCCGGATGTAACATTAATGCATGAAAAAGATGGAAATTAGCGAGGCGAAAGTTTTAAGCCCTATATCGTCATTCTAGCATATATATTTACCGAGTTATTAAAGAAAATGCGTTTCGACTAAACACAGTACGTTGTCTTATGGGGGGTTTTACACTAGAAAAGCCTGTTATTCCTTTGTTAGAGTACTCTTATCATCCCCAGCAACTCACGCCTACTTTGAAGCCTGTTTGGACCACCTCCTAACATTATAATGCGCAAAATTAATTGTATTCCCAGATTTGCAGGTAACTGAAACCAGGACCATAAGAACAGCAAAAAAATAAATGTTTTCAGATTTCGATACAAATTGGAATAAATGTATGTTTTTACACTAATTTTGAGTTTTAAAAGTTTGTATGTGGAAATTCACTTCCCTCACGTCAGCGTGCTGCGTGGTAACTCGTTTTTATGATTTATGATTGCCTGTATTATAATTGTATAGATTAGTGCCCAAATTAAACAGTTAGTAAAATGAGTAAAAATCAGTAACAAATTGCAAATATAACATCAAAAATTACATTTTAAATTGAATAAATATTTCATATTCTCGCGGACATTATTGAATTTGTTTTTAGTAGAAGTAAAACCATAATAAAATACTTCAAGTTTATAATTAAACTATCAGTGATTCCTCCTGTTAATCAATTATCTCATCATATGGCAGTCTCAATTATACACGGTCTATGGGCAAAAATGTTTAGTTTAAAAAACTACAACAAATATAATTTATTGAGATTCAACAATTAAAACGCTTTCAAAAATTTAATAAATAGTTAAACATCTAAACAGGAAATTAAACAACTACTGTTTCTTAGTAGAAATGCTTAAGTTATAATAATGAGCTGAAATTGTAAAGGTAAATAAAAAAAGCTTTTATAAGTTGTGCGGAAGATAAAACACTGGATTCATTTGCATTATTTTAATTAATACCGAGTGCTTCGTGGTTGTATTCCTGCTTTAGACATTCATCAAAAGTAAAGTGGTTGGGTCGCACCAAGAAAGGGAAGAGGTTCGCATCAAATCCACGAGCCCCGTACGTGCAACATTATTTATTTATGAGTTGTTCTTTCAAAAATGTAATACCATCTTACAATGTGTTTACTGCTACTCGCTTATTGAACAATATTTATAAAGTATTTATGTAATTATTAAAAAACTCAAAGTATATAGTTTCAAAAAAAACCCTCGTAAGAAATAATACAAATACAAGTAATATCTTCGAGCCTTAAATCGTGTTCGATATAAAACGATTTAGTGTTAATTTATTTGGACTTTACCCTTATCGCTTCTAGTGTTTAAAACTACACTAAGTTTCGGGAGGCATGGAAACTCCTCCCATTATCAAGTGAACCCTACTTACATTTAAATATCAAACAATTACAACTAAATATTTTCTTACATTTTTATTTACACACATACGGTAACTAACAAATGCAACTAAAATACACTACCAAAAAATCAATTTTAAAATAAATTAGTGGTAGTGTATTTTAGTTGCATTTGTTACTTGTTTGTTACTAAAATACACTACAAAAAATCAATTTTTAAATAAATTAGTGGTAGTGTATTTTAGTTGCATTTGTTACTTGTTGTTTGTTATTAAAATACACTACCAAAAAGTCAATTTTAAAATAAATTAGTGGTAGTGTATTTTAGTTTAATTTTTTACTTGTTTTATTTGTGTAAATAAAAATGTAGGGAAATTAGTAAAACAAAAAATGTAGGGTAGATAGATGTAATTGTTTGATATTTAGATGTAAGTAAGGTTCACTTGATAATGGGAGTAGTTTACTTACCTCCCGAAGAATAGAGTAGTTTTAAACACCAGAAGCGATAAAGGTAAAGTCAAAATAAATCAATAATAAATTTAAATCCATCGCTGTTATGAATTTCAAACTTATAAATAAAATAGAGAGCATATAAATAAATAAAAACTGATTATGAACTGATTATACGAATATGAACTGATTAAAAACTGACCATTGATTACACGCTAGTAAGACTAGAAATATGTTACTTAAAATATTTTAGCTTGAGGCTGCGAGAGTTATGTTGAAGAATCAAGATTGCTACAATTAGGACTCGAAACGAAAGAAATTAATCAAGCTAAATCCAAACTAAGATCAGACAATATTTATAAAATACTAGCTGGTTCCCGGCGCTACTTTGTCTGCGTGGTTTCTTTTACTGCTCATCCCCGTTTCTTTTCTCACTGGTAAAAATATTGTTACCATGGAAACTTAAAGAAATCAATATTCCATAAGGCACTGATAATTGAAATGTCCAGTGAGGCGAAACCCTAAAGGCCTAGGACCTTGGTTAGTGGGTAGTGGCTAGTAACTCTCCTAGGAACCCTAGGGTTAACCTGAATAACTCTGAAAAGATTTACCCCAATTGGATAAGTAGTATAGGAGCGCATAAGAATAAACAGACAAACAAACAGACAAATAAACAGGCAAATATTGATTTATATATAGAGAGATTTAAACGAGGGCATTACTTTTTTAAAGTAATGGGAAATAACTACTTTAAGAGTGAGAGAGAGAGCGGCGCTATCTCACAAAGTTTACAAGGTTATTAACTTTACTACCGCCCTAGATAACAAACACATTTACATCTCATAACATCTTATTAACATCTTCCTTTCTTTTTAATAATAAGTATGTGAAATATCCGCAATAATTTCTTACATAATGTAAAATCACCATTACCAAAAATAAATTTTAACCAAAGAATCTTATAGCAGTAGAGATTATAATGGTATTGGTTGAAAATTACAGCATGTGTATTTCACAATAATCTCAAATATACTGAACGCAATGTTTTTAAAATAGATATCGGTAGTTTATTATATTTAAAGAATTTGAAATCGGTATACTTATATTTTGAAAATAAAGCAGCTTATAATGCATTTGAGGAAAATAAAAGTTTACTTATTAGAATTTGAAATGTTGAAGGAATATTTTGCATATAGATAAATTAACCTCTCCTTATTTGAACAACAAAGCTTGATTACTTTTTACTTATCTACGAAAAACGTTCAAGAATTTGCGGAATCGTATTAATATGTTTCTGTGCTTCATCCAATAATATTGAGACCTTTCTTATCTTCACCAATTTGTAATCTTTCAAATCGAACTGACAGCACGGCGAGAGCGATCCACAGCGACAGCACGGCGAGAGCGATCCACAGCGACAGCACGGCGAGAGCGATCCACAGCGACAGCACGGCGAGAGCGATCCACAGCGACAGCACGGCGAGAGCGATCCACAGCGACAGCACGGCGAGAGCGATCCACAGCGACAGCACGGCGAGAGCGATCCACAGCGACAGCACGGCGAGAGCGATCCACAGCGACAGCACGGCGAGAGCGATCCACAGCGACAGCACGGCGAGAGCGATCCACAGCGACAGCACGGCGAGAGCGATCCACAGCGACAGCACGGCGAGAGCGATCCACAGCGACAGCACGGAGCGTAGTTAGCCGCTTCGGTGAGTACAGCTCAGACAAACTTTGCCTTCATCTGCATAATTTCCAGTACCTAAAGATAATTACTACCGATTAGCATAATTTTGTATGTAATGGAAGATAACCCGAGACTTTGCATAGAAATATAATGCAGTACTTAAACATACAAAGAAAAACATCACCTCATTCTAGTTTGCAGATAGTAGTTTATAATTTACGTGGCCGTAGCTTGAATATTTCTTGCGTTTACCAAGGGGAAACACCTTTTTTGATAAAAATGCTAAAATCGTTTCACACAATATTTAGGGAGATTTAAAATAAAATAGCAATACATAACTTATAAACAAAACATTTTATGATGTCGTACTTTATCAGTTGCGCTATAAGTGAGAGAATGACAATTGAAAGGAATATATCAGATAAAAAACCACAAAATAGAAGGAAACAAATCAAATACACAAAACAGAAGGCAACAAAGGAAATATATTTCACAAATGCTACATATTTAGTATCAATAAAACAAGGAACACGTTAGTCTTCTTAGAAGGAAGCGCTCCCCAAAAAAAGGCATTATATCATCTGATATCCTCACCCTGTTTCCTTTCCCTTAGGAAATCAAAGACAAATCTTCCTATTTGGATTCAGAAATATTTCGGGGTGTAACTATTTAACATATATATATATATATATATATATATATATATATATATATATAATGTAGCTTAAAACAAGAAAATCCAACTTTTTATAGTGACATGTTAACTTTAACAGGCAATAGTGAGTGCAATAATGGGCAAACACTTCAATTCACTGTGCTCGCTCTTTGATCTTCTTATATCATATTTTGACCTGGATATTAAATGAATCTGCCTGTAAACAGCAAAGCGATAAAACGTTTTTAAAGTAACAGAGAAATAAAAAAAATATTGATTTGAAATTAAAAAGGGAAAATTCACGATCAATTGAAATGACATCACGATCTGTGGAACGTGCTGCAATCTAAGTTGGCACGGACGTGAGATATTCACGTCCCTCGTGAACGGTTTTCAATCACAAACATATATACTGTATGTGCCAATTGTACGTACTTCAAAGCTGTAAATGTACTTTTAAAAATTAACAAATTTAGTGTTTCACGAATGTGTAATACTTTTATTTGTTTCCGGATACAATAAAATTAACATGCTTAATCTATTCACTCGGCCGAAATAAGTTTTACATCTTTTTACTTATGATTGTTTATTTACGTTTGTCATAGGTTGTAATACATGTTATTACGATACATTTTGAGCAGAGCATCTTAGTTCATCAGCCCAAACAGCAATCAAGGTCGTAAACATGTTTGAACGCAGACTTACTGATTAGCATAGTTCTACAATGCTGATGACATTAAATTATTTTGTGCCTCTAGCGAAATTGTTCCAATCATCTTAGAAAAACCTTTCTTCTTTCAAATGATCAAAAGTCGTTTGCCATGACGTCTTTTAAATCCCAGACTGGTTGAAGAACTTGCCTACATAGCTTAATAATTAAACGAATACTAATTTTGACTTAATTATTAACTTCATACAATAAATAAGAAGTCATTATTTACAAACGTATATACAAATAACAACATTCACGATAGAAGAAAACTGAAAGAATTGCTAACGAACAATTTCGTACAGTGCAATCTTAAACCAATACGAGGTGTTCTCCCGCAAAATTTGCGGATATAATCCTTATAACAGCTATTTATTGAATTAATAAAAACACTTGTGATATAAACCAAATAAAACTCTCCTCCATATGAATAATATGGGAACTTGGAAGTCCCGTGGGGCAGAGCCCTGGGACGTAAATCAAAATTCTGGCTCAACAGTGACTTAGAATTTGAAATTATCTTTTAAATAAAAAAAATCATCAAAATTGGTTAAGTATTAACTTCAGGAAGTGAGTGAACAAAAAGCAGGATTTTTTAAAAATATGTAGATATATGAATATTAAAAATTATGTAACGGTAGTTTAAAAACCGCAAAAATAATTTATAAATTACACGTGCTGCTTGATTTAAAATAAAATAACATGCCAGATAATTATTTTACACAATTTAGATAAAGTGTTTGAATTAAATGAGGAAAACACAAGTGATAAAATTTTTTGAAGATTTTTAATAGCAGTAACGTCTCACCAAATTGTATAAGTAGATCACGTCTCCTTAACATCACTATCGGGAGTCATTACAAAAGAAAGTCCAGGCAAAAGTAAAAATCATACATAAAGCGAGTAAATACGCATTATCAAGTAATTATGCCAAATAAAGCGCTGACTTAGGAAAGGAGTTTAAGTTCCCAGGTGGGTTGTTCCCATCTCTTCAATGTAATATTATTAAAAATAAACCTTTCTCATCAGTTAGTGCAAGCCAAAACACACAACGTTACCTAGTAACTGAGAATAAATAACTCATTCGACTAGCAGCTAAAAAGAGGGACGAACCACTGGAAGTGGAGATATTTCCTATGTGAGCGCTGCCAGTGTAAAACTGTGAAATCACACCGAGCGCCACCGAGCAAATTTTAGTATCAGAGCGCCGCGCCGTCTACTGCTTGATGAACTGCAACTTTTGCTTAGTTCGATACGCTATTGTAGCCTAATGGGCATGACACTGGATTCACGATCAAGCAGGTCCAGGTTCAATTCTACCTTTTCGTGTTTTCTTTTTGAGGTACAATTTGTTGTTACACAAACCAATTTTTGTAATATGTTACAAAGAAAAGAACCGCCGTACAATGCTCTGCGGAGTTAGATTAGGTTAGTTTGATATCATTTTTCGTAAATGCAGCCTAAGTTTTTAGAATATATTTTTGAAAATACTAAATTTCACTGATAATTTAAGACACACATTGTTTTCTTATAATAAAGCATCTGTTGCGGATAGTTCGTTCGTCATCGGAAGAGTTCGGCTTCCTTCGGGTAGCAAAGTATCCTCTTCCAGTGGTTCGTGTCTTTTTTTAGCTGCTTATACTCATTCGCTCCCACAATACAAAATATTTTCCTTACAAATGGTTCAGCCGGCACATAGATGTACCACCTGGTTTTTCGCCACATAGCAGTGGCCATAATGTGCCGGTTGGTGTCATAAAATTAGAGCAAAGGCACAAATGTGTGCCATTGACTTAGTTGAACTCTTATCTTAGTAAATTTTGGTCTGGTGTAAGGTGAAGGTCAAATAAACAATATGTACTTCAATAAGACCAATAATATCTATATCTATAATACGATAAACCGATTGTTGTGAACAGAACTCATCCGTTATTTTTTAACCAATTTCGATGGTTAAGGTGTCAAAAAAATGGCCCAGATTCGTAATTATGCAAAGTGGTTTTCAATTTTCGATATTTTTAATATGAAGGGCACGGGTCGCCTTCAAAGTTCGTTTTTTACCCATAAGATTAACATGGGGAATAATTTTTTCCCCGTTGCATTCCCCTAAAACAGGTGATGATACAGTAAAATACAGGTAAACAGTAAGCAAAGCTGATTGCTGGATTTAGAGCAACAGGTCCACTATTTTTATACATTACACACCTCCGACCTGAACGAAACACCATTAAATACTGCTAAAAAGGTAGTGAGGAAGTATAATCACGTTTCCGTTATAAACTCAAAGTTTAAACATATTTTTTAAGCAGGGTAGTTTTTACATTTTGTAATGCACTTTGAGCGATTGGTATATATATCCGTATATCCGATAACTCTCGTAAGGTCCGATTTTAATGAAATTTGGTACAGTTGTGAAAGTAGTAATTGTATTTTAGGACACATTTTAGGAGTTTAGTAATAAGTATTTGTTATATACTTTTTAAAGAAACTATATACGCGTTTCATACCTGTTTTACCGAACAGTATGCAATTATAAGGTGAAAAGTTAACGTCGACAAAGTCTATTTTGAAAACGATAATCTTAAAATTATTGCTTGCAAACAAATGGAAAATCCGCCGTATTAAATTTGAAGGTGGCGTCATAGCAAAACCCGAACATATTGCACATCAGAATGTTCGTTAAGATTGTTGCGTAGTAGGTGTCTAATGTAAACTTAGTTTATCCCATTTATTATTATGGGCAATAAATAAAATCATATATCTAGCTTATTTATGATTATAATTTGGTGAAAATTATTTGTATACTTAATTTGTGTCTTTATGGGGGTGTGGTATATTTATATTTGCATACCACATTCCCAGTTGTAGGAGTCCTTGTTACAGTAAACCTGCGTAATATGATCAGTGTTATTCTTATAGAGGATAAATAAAATGCTATATCTCTATAATCTCTAGATGCTGAATCTATAATCTAATGGGGAAGATTCTGTGTAGGCATCTCGCTAGCCTAACGGTTAGCGTCTTGGACTTCTGTTCAAGGGGTCACGGGTTCAAATCCCGGGATGTCCACAACAATTTGAGGGGTTTAGACAGCTTTCCCTAAAAGCATTTATGTAATTTCATAACAAAAAGCCATTGGCGTTAAAATAAAAATCTATCAATATATTTTGATGAAAAAAGTTAATCTGGTTAATGTATTGGCGAGGAATATATATATATATGTTTGCTTTAGAAAGTCGCTGAGTACGCAGGTTTGCTGTGTCGTGTGTATAATTTGTTCAAACGTTGCCTGTAAGAAGTCTTAATTATTTACATACCTCATTACAATGGAGTTTCTATTTATCAGTGTATATTCGTAAACCTCCACCTTTCTCTAACACTAAAAACTATCCCATTAAAAAATCATTTTAAACGTTTACTTTCATAAGTTAAGCTTAACGGCTCAACATTGTTGTATGTTTAATTGTCGTAGAACTCTATTTTCTTACTTGTGCATTTCCAAAACACGTTAACATTATTGAAGTTGTAGTTGTAAATTACACTAATTACTACTTATTACTAGTATTAATACGTATTACTTATTACTAGTTACAGTAATCATATCCAACTTATATCCCATAGTAAACATTTTCGGGAAAAGTAGTTTTAACACTATACTTTTGTATATCTAAATAAAGACTGCGAGTTCTGTGACAAACTTTGTGCTGAATTATAAAACTTACCAACAATATGACAAAAAGGGGAAACATTGGGTGGTGTGGCCGGTCAAACCGCTGTGGTTTTGATTAACAAAACCCACTGACCCTATGTGGTAATATTGTCCTGTCTACATTATTGATGATTTTCAATATTCCCTTGTCAAATGATTAAATTATGCTGTAGATTTTATGAACCATTCTTGTAATAATAACTAGGCCTGGCGATCTCAGTTGTACCAGGAAGATTTATGAAGAGAAAACAAATTTATGCTGCATTCTTTGAACAACTGATGACTTTTTACGATTACATGCACACAGTAAAACATACCTATATAATCACCTGTCCAAGTTAAATTACTTATGTATATAAACATTTGAACGAATGGTATTTTTGGCGACTACGGGCCTCAAAATGAAAAGCTATCATTCTCTCGGCCATAAGTCTTACTATACCACTTACGGTATATACCTTTCTTCCTTAAAGGGGAAATTCACTAAACAAGTACACAAAGACTAAAAAATTAAAAAGTATTTCGATTTATATCTTAGTTACGGTTATTTAAATGTAATGTAATATAATATTAATAGCTCCTTTGTTAGATGGAATAATTTAATATAATACATTATATAAAACCCCAATCGTTCACCTTTTAAACTGGTTTAGTTCAGTTCCTTTTCTTAGAAGAAAAATTAAACTCTAAACGGATCTTAACAATAACAAACGGCCCGGCAATGAAACACATCATGTATCTAATTTAAAACATATACCTTTCGACCATATTTTGTACTTTTACTACGCGCAATATAATTTAATTGTGACATTCCATTATATACTTTAAATAAAACATGAATGTAGCATTAACTTTCATTTGTATTTTTACAAATACAAATATAATAATATAAATATAATAATTAATGTAAATATAGTATATCCTACTAGATTGTTATTTTAGCTTTACACATTCTACACAGCTCTGTCTCAATTTATACAAGGCAGTAGTTTATCATACCCACGTTAAACCCTGTTTAACGTTTTTTTTCCTCAGTGGTAGAACGCCCACTTGAGCGAGGCAAATCGTTTCAGTCATTTGAACACTAGCCTTTCTACCTCGCCGAGTAGGCTTTTAAACCAACCGTTATTCAAGTGCTCTGTACACGTTATAAATGATTGGATTTGCTACTTTATATAATGTTATAAAAGGATAGAAAATAAAAAAATAATGGGATATTGGGGACGAGCTTTTCTGTGTTCATGCAGATTTGAAGAATACATTTGTTTTTAAATATTTCATTACTTCAAGAATGTCAATCCAGATACAATTTGTATATAGGATATTCTGCAATGTCTACAACCATTTATAGCTTTAGCAAAAAAGTTTATTTGAAATAAATCAAATAACGTTGTATTTCCACTCATAATACAAACCTTTAAGCGGATTGTCAAACAGCAGTTTTTGACTCGACTCTCCTGCCAGAATAATATTCAGCGGCAATATGACAGAATATTTACGGTTATTATACGCGTTATACACGATTTTATAATATATATATTATACAAATGATTTACACTCCTAAGAAAAACATAATATATGCTATAATACTATAATATAATATAGCAATGGTTGAAAAGTAATCAATTATGTATTAATATTAATATTTAATTCCGTAAGCGAATCGGTTCCCATGAAATATCTCGAGCTAAGAAGAAGTTAGGTTATGACGATTCATTTTAAAGCTTGAGGGCCAAGGACGGTGGGAAAAATATCAGAAATGTCAAAAATTACGTGGGCTACTTCCCACCGGACTTCAAAGATCCAATGATTTTCTTATGGAAATATCACTACAGTGTTTTTATTAATAAGCAAAATTAACTAATGATCACTTGATTATCCACGTCCACAAAAACCATATGTGGCCCCTTTAAACCTAGTAATCTTTAATGAGAGTAGTAGGAAATGTTGCAAAGGTGGTTAAAGCTGATTGTAACGCAAACATCAGTCAGTAAATCTTTTTAAACCGAAGTTTCAGCAGATATAAATGTATAATATTTAGTCATATTTACAAACTAAGCTTTTACAACATGAATTTGTTTAGATATATTTACGTATACTTCTAATATAACATAATTTATTATAAAAGACAGTATTTAACATTAACCATTAATTCGTTGAAATGATATCACGTTTTATAGAAATGTTTCTAGTAAACATAGTATTTAAAGTTCATCAACATTGTTTTTAAAGGTTCTAGTTTTCAGTTGTTATATAGGAAAAAATAACATACATCCCATCGACGTGTAAATACATGCTGTTACTAACTCGTGTTCTTTGGAAAACGTAAAATAATGAAATAAAAAAAGTGAGAATAAAATTTAGGCCGACAAACATAGTGGTTTTAGACTGATTGCACAAACAGATATCAGATTTTATAAACAACAAATTGAGTTAGTTAGCTCTAACTAAGTTAGCTTTTAGTTAACTCGCGTTGTAAAAAAGTGTTGCGGTGCTGTGAGATATTAAACGCATAAGTAAATGTAAACAATGAAAACCCCCACTCTCTCATGAGTTTGTGTAATGCCATACATGGTATTGTATATTTTTAAGGTGGTTTTATTTTTATATATAATTTACTTTTAAGTGGATTACAGACTGAAACTGCTTGATATAGATATTTGTTTTTCAAGGAATATCGTCTCAACTACATGCGATGGGATAAAAAAAGAACAAATATATCATAATTACAATAAAGAGTATTGTAATAACACCATAGCAAATAAAAAGCCAAAGTTTAGTGAATTAACATAAAGTAAAAATATCAACAAATTTAATGGTTTACGATATGGTATATGATACGATACGATACGATTTATGATATTTTCACAATAAACATTTTTTGAACTGGAAAATCTGTTGAAAGAGGTATAAATACCCCCGTCGTAGCATACCTGCGTACTTAGCGAATTTACAATGTATATATAAGTAGTGGTGAAACCAGAAAGAGGCATCACTTCCGGCGCTTTTTCCCCATGTTATTCTTATGGGGAGCCGTTTTTGCACCGACGCCAGCTCCCGCCTATAGAGCTCCCGCGCGTTGGCCAATACTAATGTCCAACCCCTGCCTATATTAAATATATTGTCCCCATCCCCATCCCTCCTCTATATTTTTAAAAATTAATTTTCAAATTCAGGCTAAAAAACTATCTTTGGTGTTTACTGTCCGATTTGTCTGCAATTTGGATATGTTATTGTCCTAGGCAAGTGTTTTAATAAATTTCACTTACATTTCCCAAATTCACTATAACGGTCAAATTAAAAAATATTTTTTGAAAATACTGCCAACTGCCAACTTCTTTATTTACTGCCCGATTTGTCTGCAATTTGGATATGTTATTGTCCTAGGCAAGTGTTTTAATAAATTTCACTTACATTTCCCAAATTCACTATTACAGTCAAATTAAAAATATTTTGGAAAAATACTGCCAACTGCCAACTTCTTTATTTACTGTCCGATTTGTTTAAAATTTAGATATGTTATTGTTATAGGCAAGTGTTTTAATAAATTCCACCTACATATCCCAAATTCACTATTACGGTCAAATTAAAAAATATTTTTGAAAAATACTGCCAATTGCCAACTTCTTTATTTACTGTCCGATTTCTTTAAAATTTGGATATGTGATTGTTCTAGGCAAGTGTTTTAATAAATTCCACTTACATATCCCAAATTCACTATTACGGTCAAATTAAAAAATATTTTTGAAAAATACTGCCAATTGCCAACTTCTTTATTTACTGTCCGATTTCTTTAAAATTTGGATATGTGATTGTTCTAGGCAAGTGTTTTAATAAATTCCACTTACATTTCCCAAATTCACTATTACGGTCAAATTAAAAAATATTTGTTGAAAATACTGCCAATTGCCACCTTCTTTATTTACTGTCCGATTTGTTTAAAATTTAGACATGTTATTGTTGTAGGCAAGTGTTTTAATAAATTCCACCTACATATCCCAAATTCACTATTACAGTCAAATTAAAAAATATTTTTGAAAAATACTGCCAATTGCCAACTTCTTTATTTACTGTCCGATTTGTCTAAAATTTGGATATGTTATTGTCCTAGGCTAGTGTTTTAATAAATTCCACCTACATATCCCAAATTCACTATTACGGTCAAATTAGAAAATATTTTTTTGAAAAATAGTGCCAATTGCCAACTTCTTTATTAACTGTCCGATTTGTCTTCAATTTGGATATGTTATTGTCCTAGGCAAGTGTTTTAATAAATTTCACTTACATATCCCAAATTCACTATTACGGTCAAATTAAAAAATATTTTTGAAAAATACTGCCAATTGCCAACTTCTTTATTTACTGTCTGATTTGTCTTCAATTTGGATATGTTATTGTCCTAGGCAAGTCTTTTAATAAATTCCACTTACATATCCCAAAATTCACTATTACGGTCAAATTAAAAAATATTTTTGAAAAATACTGCCAATTGCCAACTTCTTTATTTACTGTCCGATTTGTTTAAAACTTGGATATGTTATTGTCGTAGGCAAGTGTTTTAATAAATTACACTTACATTTCCCAAATTCACTATTACAGTCAAATTAAAAATTATTTTTGAAAAATACTGCCAATTGCCAACTTCTTTATTTACTGTCTGATTTGTCTTCAATTTGGATATGTTATTGTCCTAGGCAAGTCTTTTAATAAATTCCACTTACATATCCCAAAATTCACTATTACGGTCAAATTAAAAAATATTTTTGAAAAATACTGCCAATTGCCAACTTCTTTATTTACTGTCCGATTTGTTTAAAACTTGGATATGTTATTGTCGTAGGCAAGTGTTTTAATAAATTACACTTACATTTCCCAAATTCACTATTACAGTCAAATTAAAAATTATTTTTGAAAAATACTGCCAATTGCCAACTTCTTTATTTACTGTCCGATTTGTTTAAAATTTGGATATGTTATTGTTGTAGGCTAGTGTATATGCACCATCCACATTTTACAAATATTGCGGTTAAATTTTAAAAAAATTTGGAAAAATACTGCCAATTGGCAACTTCTTTATTTATGGTCTGATTTGTTTAAAATTTATATATGTCATTATTCTAGGCTAGCGTATATGTACCACCCACATTTGACAAATTAACTATAACGGTCAAATTTAAAAAATATTTTGAAAAATATACAATCTCAAACTTCTTTATTTACTGTCTGATTTATTTTCGGATATGTTATAGCTCTTATATAGGCAACAAGACCACACTACCACACGTTCCATTACCCATTTGTCTTTTTTGTTTGTTTATTTTGCTGTAATCCCAAAACTGACTGTTTATTGTCCGATTTGCCTACACTTTGGATATTGTCCTAAGCATTTATTGTCTGATTTATTTTTGGATATGTTATAGCCCCCCAACTATTATATCTAAAATTACAATATTATTTCCACCTATAATACAGTTGATGTGTTGTTTGTTTTGCCGCAACCTAAAAACTAACATTGGTATTTGTGTTTTTACAAAACTATATTTTGCGGTTGGATTAAAAAAAAATAAATGCAAGCTTATTATATTTGCCACACGCTTATTATATACATCCAGCTGTTATATTTGCCACATTTCCAACATTGTTGTGACCCTCTCAACTACCTCTCATTGTAATATAATAAGTAATCCACAAAATATTTATGGAACTGCCTAAATTTTGGATATGTTTTAAGCCAATGCGATAGCAAAAAATAAATTTTTAAAACCCAAAACAACTAAACACAAAACACTAATCTCTTTGTGCTTGTTTGGAGTAGTCTTTATTTTATCCAACTTAATTTTAATTTTGTAGTTAAAACCAAACTTCCCACATTCTAGCTCCCTTTCCAGCCGGTGGTTGGAGACATAAAGGTTACGAATATTTTCAAACAATATATCTTTTTCTACCCCTATGTTGGACTTGTTTAATAGCGCACCATATTCCAAATCCTCCAGTCTAATACATTCTTTAAATTTAACATTGCCTTTAATATCTTGCATCTCTATGTCTTCTTGTCCAACATCATTACGGAAACTTAGGTTTTCTATTTTTAGAATTGCCATAAAATGTTGCGGTTCCGTTAGTGTTAAAGCTTGCAAGTGGCTCGTTGGTAGGTAGATAAATAATGTCCAAATCACCACTGTATGGCAACACGCCTTGCCTATTCTTATTTATCTCTATAAATACAGTTTTACAGACACCTTTAACATAGTATACACCCCTCCATCCTTTTCTGCCAACACTCCCACAAACTTGTTGTTTACTACAAACGCATACACATAATGCTCTAGATCCTCGTCGCAGGAAGTAATCTTTTAATTTATCCTCTCTTTCCCTTCTTTCTTTAGCCAACCGTGCTTTGTATTCCTCTGCAACAATATTTTCCACATATTCCAATGTCTTCTAATTCCGATTTCCTCTCTAAGAAAGGCTTGGAAAGTGGCTCTATTTCTTTAATAGTGTATGGGTACAGTTTATTGGTCCGGCCTCTTAAAACGTAGGGAGTAAGGTTAGGACTTTCCACTAAGCCTAATTCTTCTAAATTGATGGAGAAAGGTGTATTTGATGTGCCCCCAGATTTGATGTAACACTTATGCTTTACACATACGGCATCCTCCTCTATTACCTCTACATAGTTGGTAAACAGTTAAAGCTAAATGCAGATAGAGCATACTTTATTAACTTTTCCCTTTGTGTACTATCTTTTGGCAGTTTTAGTTGTACTCCAGTTATCTTCCCCCAATATGCGTCGTTAAACACTAAACAACAACTGTTTTGTAATTGATTGGCAACTTTCACCCACATCTTATGCAGAGGCATAGAATGGAGCATTTTGAAAGTACCGTTTGTTGTCTTCTATTAGACTTAAACAATCTCTTAAAGGTTCAAACCCTTTACCAAAACCTCTACAATAGATTGTTGCCTCTAACCTTGCCATTCTCTCTAGCTAGTTTAGACGAGAACGTTTCTTTTAGGTTTACAAAGTTTATTATATGGTTTCCTATACTTTTAATTACTCAAGGCTTGTAATCTGGCATATAAATTTATTATATATTTTTACCCTGCTATTTACATTAAACCATGTTAAACAGTCTTTACTAACATTATCTACAATAACATTATGGGGGTCCACTCGCCCCCCCCCCCTGGTAGCAAAAGTTTTCTGTAAGATATTGGCACATTTCCTCTTTATTAAATATTCCAACCAAATCTAGTGTTATATCGAAATCCATAAGATAGTACATTTCTTTTTCCAGATCTTGCAGTATCTTTGGAAGGTCTTCCAACAAATCCTTAATTTTAACATTTGCAAGCTCTATTTTATAGGGAATTGCTATAGGATCACAATCCGTAACATTGGTTATCTTAACTAACATTATGTTATCACAAAACGCATCCGTTATAGATGTTAGGTTATTTAATTTTGGTTCACCCTCACAATAGTTTATATTACCTATGTCTGTAAGAAGGTTATTATTACGTAGATTTTCTAATAAAAACCATATACCGAATCTTTCGTTAGTAGGTTTAATACAATTCCCCAATAAATGGCTAACAGAGTACATTTCTTTTATACAAAAGTAGCGGAAACATGTAAACAGGACAGATTACACCATAGGCATATAGAGGTTGTAAATATATGGATATTGTATATAAACACAGGCGAGCAGTAAGTGTAACATGTAAGTGGACACCCACATGCAAATATGGAATACCCACTATTAATATAATTCCAAATTCGACTAAATAAGTTTATAGTCTCAATATAATTAACATATTAACTAACGGCGCCATCCCGCATTAGTACCCAAATTGTCGAAATTCTATAATTCTATTCTTAGTCCTTGTATTAGGTTTTGTACTATTAAACCCAACACCCCGTGCAGCAGAGTAATATATGTATTTAATACAGATACGCTCATTCTACAAGACCCACACATCTGTTGTATAAGCAGCAGAATAGACGTCTCATTGTGTTGTTGTAAAGTAAAACATAAATTGTGCTGGATACAACCGGCCAGATATTAGACAGGAAATGTGTTGGAAGTGTATTGCCAAAGACAAACACCACATAGTGCAACATGTAATCAATCCATTACTATTTAGACAGTATTGGTACAACATCCGATATATTAGCCAAACCCACAATCAAACTTGGAAAACAAACAGTAAAAGATAAATATTATAGTAACAGAAATAGTAAGAGTATAAGGACACAGTAATATTTAAAGTTTATAAAACAACACAAATGCAGAGACACAATAACACACTCCAACACATTTGGACACAGGCACAGATACTGGTTTACATCCATTTAACACAACTTTACACGTTCTGTCAACCGACACAAAAATAGTTTGTAAATTGTGTAAGAAATATATGTAATATAAACAAATTTAACACAATCATAACATTGTCCACAATGTTATGATTGTGTTAAATTTGTTTATATTACATATATTTCTTACACAATTTACAAACTATTTTTGTGTCGGTTGACAGAACGTGTAAAGTTGTGTTAAATGGATGTAAACCAGTATCTGTGCCTGTGTCCAAATGTGTTGGAGTGTGTTATTGTGTCTCTGCATTTGTGTTGTTTTATAAACTTTAAATATTACTGTGTCCTTATACTCTTACTATTTCTGTTACTATAATATTTATCTTTTACTGTTTGTTTTCCAAGTTTGATTGTGGGTTTGGCTAATATATCGGATGTTGTACCAATACTGTCTAAATAGTAATGGATTGATTACATGTTGCACTATGTGGTGTTTGTCTTTGGCAATACACTTCCAACACATTTCCTGTCTAATATCTGGCCGGTTGTATCCAGCACAATTTATGTTTTACTTTACAACAACACAATGAGACGTCTATTCTGCTGCTTATACAACAGATGTGTGGGTCTTGTAGAATGAGCGTATCTGTATTAAATACATATATTACTCTGCTGCACGGGGTGTTGGGTTTAATAGTACTAAACCTAATACAAGGACTAAGAATAGAATTATAGAATTTCGACAATTTGGGTACTAATGCGGGATGGCGCCGTTAGTTAATATGTTAATTATATTGAGACTATAAACTTATTTAGTCGAATTTGGAATTATATTAATAGTGGGTATTCCATATTTGCATGTGGGTGTCCACTTACATGTTACACTTACTGCTCGCCTGTGTTTATATACAATATCCATATATTTACAACCTCTATATGCCTATGGTGTAATCTGTCCTGTTTACATGTTTCCGCTACTTTTGTATAAAAGAAATGTACTCTGTTAGCCATTTATTGGGGAATTGTATTAAACCTACTAACGAAAGATTCGGTATATGGTTTTTATTAGAAAATCTACGTAATAATAACCTTCTTACAGACATAGGTAATATAAACTATTGTGAGGGTGAACCAAAATTAAATAACCTAACATCTATAACGGATGCGTTTTGTGATAACATAATGTTAGTTAAGATAACCAATGTTACGGATTGTGATCCTATAGCAATTCCCTATAAAATAGAGCTTGCAAATGTTAAAATTAAGGATTTGTTGGAAGACCTTCCAAAGATACTGCAAGATCTGGAAAAAGAAATGTACTATCTTATGGATTTCGATATAACACTAGATTTGGTTGGAATATTTAATAAAGAGGAAATGTGCCAATATCTTACAGAAAACTTTTGCTACCAGGGGGGGGGGGCGAGTGGACCCCCATAATGTTATTGTAGATAATGTTAGTAAAGACTGTTTAACATGGTTTAATGTAAATAGCAGGGTAAAAATATATAATAAATTTATATGCCAGATTACAAGCCTTGAGTAATTAAAAGTATAGGAAACCATATAATAAACTGTGTAAACCTAAAAGAAACGTTCTCGTCTAAACTAGCTAGAGAGAATGGCAAGGTTAGAGGCAACAATCTATTGTAGAGGTTTTGGTAAAGGGTTTGAACCTTTAAGAGATTGTTTAAGTCTAATAGAAGACAACAAACGGTACTTTCAAAATGCTCCATTCTATGCCTCTGCATAAGATGTGGGTGAAAGTTGCCAATCAATTACAAAACAGTTGTTGTTTAGTGTTTAACGACGCATATTGGGGGAAGATAACTGGAGTACAACTAAAACTGCCAAAAGATAGTACACAAAGGGAAAAGTTAATAAAGTATGCTCTATCTGCATTTAGCTTTAACTGTTTACCAACTATGTAGAGGTAATAGAGGAGGATGCCGTATGTGTAAAGCATAAGTGTTACATCAAATCTGGGGGCACATCAAATACACCTTTCTCCATCAATTTAGAAGAATTAGGCTTAGTGGAAAGTCCTAACCTTACTCCCTACGTTTTAAGAGGCCGGACCAATAAACTGTACCCATACACTATTAAAGAAATAGAGCCACTTTCCAAGCCTTTCTTAGAGAGGAAATCGGAATTAGAAGACATTGGAATATGTGGAAAATATTGTTGCAGAGGAATACAAAGCACGGTTGGCTAAAGAAAGAAGGGAAAGAGAGGATAAATTAAAAGATTACTTCCTGCGACGAGGATCTAGAGCATTATGTGTATGCGTTTGTAGTAAACAACAAGTTTGTGGGAGTGTTGGCAGAAAAGGATGGAGGGGTGTATACTATGTTAAAGGTGTCTGTAAAACTGTATTTATAGAGATAAATAAGAATAGGCAAGGCGTGTTGCCATACAGTGGTGATTTGGACATTATTTATCTACCTACCAACGAGCCACTTGCAAGCTTTAACACTAACGGAACCGCAACATTTTATGGCAATTCTAAAAATAGAAAACCTAAGTTTCCGTAATGATGTTGGACAAGAAGACATAGAGATGCAAGATATTAAAGGCAATGTTAAATTTAAAGAATGTATTAGACTGGAGGATTTGGAATATGGTGCGCTATTAAACAAGTCCAACATAGGGGTAGAAAAAGATATATTGTTTGAAAATATTCGTAACCTTTATGTCTCCAATCACCGGCTGGAAAGGGAGCTAGAATGTGGGAAGTTTGGTTTTAACTACAAAATTAAAATTAAGTTGGATAAAATAAAGACTACTCCAAACAAGCACAAAGAGATTAGTGTTTTGTGTTTAGTTGTTTTGGGTTTTAAAAATTTATTTTTTGCTATCGCATTGGCTTAAAACATATCCAAAATTTAGGCAGTTCCATAAATATTTTGTGGATTACTTATTATATTACAATGAGAGGTAGTTGAGAGGGTCACAACAATGTTGGAAATGTGGCAAATATAACAGCTGGATGTATATAATAAGCGTGTGGCAAATATAATAAGCTTGCATTTATTTTTTTTTAATCCAACCGCAAAATATAGTTTTGTAAAAACACAAATACCAATGTTAGTTTTTAGGTTGCGGCAAAACAAACAACACATCAACTGTATTATAGGTGGAAATAATATTGTAATTTTAGATATAATAGTTGGGGGGCTATAACATATCCAAAAATAAATCAGACAATAAATGCTTAGGACAATATCCAAAGTGTAGGCAAATCGGACAATAAACAGTCAGTTTTGGGATTACAGCAAAATAAACAAACAAAAAAGACAAATGGGTAATGGAACGTGTGGTAGTGTGGTCTTGTTGCCTATATAAGAGCTATAACATATCCGAAAATAAATCAGACAGTAAATAAAGAAGTTTGAGATTGTATATTTTTCAAAATATTTTTTAAATTTGACCGTTATAGTTAATTTGTCAAATGTGGGTGGTACATATACGCTAGCCTAGAATAATGACATATATAAATTTTAAACAAATCAGACCATAAATAAAGAAGTTGCCAATTGGCAGTATTTTTCCAAATTTTTTTAAAATTTAACCGCAATATTTGTAAAATGTGGATGGTGCATATACACTAGCCTACAACAATAACATATCCAAATTTTAAACAAATCGGACAGTAAATAAAGAAGTTGGCAATTGGCAGTATTTTTCAAAAATAATTTTTAATTTGACTGTAATAGTGAATTTGGGAAATGTAAGTGTAATTTATTAAAACACTTGCCTACGACAATAACATATCCAAGTTTTAAACAAATCGGACAGTAAATAAAGAAGTTGGCAATTGGCAGTATTTTTCAAAAATATTTTTTAATTTGACCGTAATAGTGAATTTTGGGATATGTAAGTGGAATTTATTAAAAGACTTGCCTAGGACAATAACATATCCAAATTGAAGACAAATCAGACAGTAAATAAAGAAGTTGGCAATTGGCAGTATTTTTCAAAAATATTTTTTAATTTGACCGTAATAGTGAATTTGGGATATGTAAGTGAAATTTATTAAAACACTTGCCTAGGACAATAACATATCCAAATTGAAGACAAATCGGACAGTTAATAAAGAAGTTGGCAATTGGCACTATTTTTCAAAAAAATATTTTCTAATTTGACCGTAATAGTGAATTTGGGATATGTAGGTGGAATTTATTAAAACACTAGCCTAGGACAATAACATATCCAAATTTTAGACAAATCGGACAGTAAATAAAGAAGTTGGCAATTGGCAGTATTTTTCAAAAATATTTTTTAATTTGACTGTAATAGTGAATTTGGGATATGTAGGTGGAATTTATTAAAACACTTGCCTACAACAATAACATATCTAAATTTTAAACAAATCGGACAGTAAATAAAGAAGGTGGCAATTGGCAGTATTTTCAAAAAATATTTTTTAATTTGACCGTAATAGTGAATTTGGGAAATGTAAGTGGAATTTATTAAAACACTTGCCTAGAACAATCACATATCCAAATTTTAAAGAAATCGGACAGTAAATAAAGAAGTTGGCAATTGGCAGTATTTTTCAAAAATATTTTTTTATTTGACCGTAATAGTGAATTTGGGATATGTAAGTGGAATTTATTAAAACACTTGCCTAGAACAATCACATATCCAAATTTTAAAGAAATCGGACAGTAAATAAAGAAGTTGGCAATTGGCAGTATTTTTCAAAAATATTTTTTAATTTGACCGTAATAGTGAATTTGGGATATGTAGGTGGAATTTATTAAAACACTTGCCTATAACAATAACATATCTAAATTTTAAACAAATCGGACAGTAAATAAAGAAGTTGGCAGTTGGCAGTATTTTTCCAAAATATTTTTAATTTGACTGTAATAGTGAATTTGGGAAATGTAAGTGAAATTTATTAAAACACTTGCCTAGGACAATAACATATCCAAATTGCAGACAAATCGGGCAGTAAATAAAGAAGTTGGCAGTTGGCAGTATTTTCAAAAAATATTTTTTAATTTGACCGTTATAGTGAATTTGGGAAATGTAAGTGAAATTTATTAAAACACTTGCCTAGGACAATAACATATCCAAATTGCAGACAAATCGGACAGTAAACACCAAAGATAGTTTTTTAGCCTGAATTTGAAAATTAATTTTTAAAAATATAGAGGAGGGATGGGGATGGGGACAATATATTTAATATAGGCAGGGGTTGGACATTAGTATTGGCCAACGCGCGGGAGCTCTATAGGCGGGAGCTGGCGTCGGTGCAAAAACGGCTCCCCATAAGAATAACATGGGGAAAAAGCGCCGGAAGTGATGCCTCTTTCTGGTTTCACCACTACTTATATATATATATATATGTCTCAGTACTACATAAAGTTTTCACAAAAATACATTCATAAACAAGTGATATATAACATTTTATTTATTCTCCATAAGAATAACATTAGGGTTGAGGACGCAGGTTTGCTGCAACTAGGAAGATAAGTAATGTGTTTTTTTTGCAATTATCAATATAACTAAACCAGGTGAAGCTACATACCAAGTTCTCTTAATTTAGGTTCATAATTAAGGGAGATGTACAACTTTACTTGTTCTCCATATGAATAACATGAGGGCTGAGAATGCAGATTTGCTGCTACGGGGACTATCAACAAAAAACTTGTATTTTGTGTTAATATCAATATACCACAAGTAGTTGAAGCCACCAAGTTTCATCAATATACATTCATAAATAATCGAGATATCGAATTTGATTTATTTTCCATAAGGATACCATTGGACAACGTACTGTGTTTAGCACTTTTTCTCTGCAACGGTTGGACGTAGAACAACGATTAAAACACCAAAATGTTTGTTTTGTTGAGCTAAACATATTAATAAAAATAAATGTGAAGTTTTTAGTAAAATTATCTGAGAAAAATCTGAAAACTTTTTTCCGATAAGATAAACATGGTTTTTTTGGATTTTCTCCGCAACCACTTAACCTAGGTTAATGGTTCAAAATACTGGTTAATGGTTCAAAATACTAAATTATTTGTTTTTTAAGCTCTATAAAATGGCTATAACCAAAATTGAGTGTTTTTAACATTTTTGAGTACAATTTTCAAAAAAACGATTTTTGGAAAATTGGAAACCCCCATAAAACCCCCCTTTCCATAGTCCGATCGATTTGGTTTTTGAACTTAGTCATAAATGCTACTCTACAAGTTTGTGCCAAATTTCATCAAAATCGGGCGTTTCTTTCAAAAGTTATCGCGGTAACGGACAAATATATATAAATTTGAACGAATCGTGTTTTTGGCATCTGGGGACCTCAAAACGAAAAGTTATCATGGTCTCGGGCTTAAGTCTCACCATGCCACCTACGGTAATAGCTTCTTCCCTATAGGGGAAATTCGCTAAAAACGTAAATTTGTGAAAAGGTAAACATTGTGCCTCTTTTCCTAAATATTTGTTTTAATTTGTTTTTCAAATGAATCGTAACGTTGAATTTTAAATAGTCATCAAACTTTTAACACACAATCGGTTAATAGCCTAATAACAAAATCAATAATTTTGTTTGGTGATTTTGAGAGAGGTTAAAATAGATCTTTATGTTTTCAGCAATAATGATCCAAACTTAAAATCTGAAAAGGAAAACTTATGATTACGCTGGAGAATCAGGCATACGTACATTTTTACATAGGATAACTGGTTTAGCCTTTATTTATATAATACTCGGACGGAAATAAAGACAAATATAGTAGTATAATACATCTTGGCTTATGTTATTCCCATCAAAGCTCCGGATAACGTTTACAAAAATATATAAGAAATAAAAGATTGCAAGAAAAATGCTTATACAAACTATATTTTTTAGTAAGCCTTGTGACTTGCCAAGATGTACGACATATTAAGTGTGTCCAGACATAACAGATACTGCATAACTAATCACAACATTACAGCCACTTAACGTCATGATAAAATCTCGTTGAAGCTGTATTTACTTTTCATGTCAAGGTCTCCCCTCCAGTCCCCTCCATTCCTCCCTCCTTTCCCAGATGAAGAGGCGAGCCCACCAGTCCTCCGAAGCCATTAGTGGCTGAGACAGTTTGGCGTCGGTAATCTCAAGTTGATTAATTGGAAAAATCACTTTGTTCAACTGAATTTGTTTATCGACTTCTTAAATATGTGGAATGATGAAAAACACCTTTGTAATAATAAAACTAAAAACATTTAATTTAATACAAAGTTATTTAACAATTTAAAAAAAATTTAACTACGTATGAACATATTAGTTACACTGGGAAAATATAAATAGACATATCTTTAAATAACTAACTGAAAAATAAAATAATCGCCTGCAATAGAAAAGCTTTACAATTTGATGGCCAATGCCCAAGGAATCCTTAGAGTATTTTGATGTTCAATATATTTTAGGTTTTGTCACAATAAACCCTAAAACTCAACACGGCGGATTTCCCAATTGATTAAATGCACTTAAAATTTAGCGTTTTAAATGTGGATCATTAACAATTTCAGCTTGTTGGTTATTGAAACCAACGAGGATGATGGAGTCCGTGCGCCGATGTCACATGATCGAGGTCATATGTTATCCGTCGGGCTGCACTTGTTTCGATTGTTATCGCAGAAGCGCTTTCGGCGTCTCGCCATTCTCAACTGCTACTTAGTAAGTATAATAAGTACTAATTAGTAGCAGTTGAGAATGGCGAGACGCCGAAAGCGCTTCTGCGATAACACTCGAAACAAGTGCAGCTCGACGGACCAAATAACACCTCGGTCATTGTTGATTATTGCCAAAAATTAATACAAATATCTTAACCCCTGTTATATTGAACCCAAATTAATTATGATTTCAATTTGAATTATTTAAAGTTTAAATTTATAATATATTACGAGTTTAACTGTATGTGTTAAGCCTAGGTGATAAATGATCTTAAAAAAATCAGTAAGTTATTTTAAAAACAAATATTTAACGGATAACTAACTAAAAACTTACGTGTGCAATGAAGAATAATGATAATACATAATAAATAAGCGAATCATTCCTGCGTAAATAATCATCGGCAAATATCTATTTTTGACTTGCTAAGGCAATTGCTGTAAACAGAACTCCTCTCTTAGTTATGATCCAATTTCGACAATCGAGGATTTTTTACCGATAACAATAAAATTGGGAAACATTTTAATTCAATCGTATTTTAAAACAGCTGTTAAAAAAATAATACACAGTTTTATACAGCGACCACATTAGGCAAATAGATGAGGTACAGCTGATAAAATGGATTACCGGAAGTAGAGCCAGTCTTTGAGCGATGTGCCCACAATCAGATGGCGGGGGCCGGAGATGAAATATCTGATAGGCGCTCCCGTTTAACATGGAAAGATATCCCTATCTTTCCATAGTAATGCACGCTCATTTGAATTATAAGTTTACCAAAACCATCCCCGGCTGTTACCACCGGCTGTACATCACAACAAAAATTGGCTTTAATTTTCGGCAGTATATATTTTGATAATTTGGGGTAGCTGGTTTTATGGAATTACAATGTGTTATAAACGGAATAGAATTTCATAAAATACTAGAATAGTTTACTAATATGAATAATGCTTATAATGTCATGATAGAAAACTTAGATCGATGTCAAGCAACACGTTCACTAGTAAACTACATTCTTTGCTTTTAATTACTATTGACAAATAGCTTTAATTGATGAGTGCTTGGGCTGATTAGTGCTTGACCTAATTAGTACTTAGATACGTACTAATTAGTCAAAATAGCTTGCTCAAAGTGGAAGTATTTTATGAAACATTAATGGGATTAATTTGAAACTGTTAAATTGATTCATATGGAGCATCATTACGCCCGTTTACGCTCGTTTAAGTTTTATATTTAAACCAAAATTTTCTAGAATTAGCATTATTCACATAAATACATTATTAGTACCTTTTTTCTACCTGTAATTTTAAATACTTTATTAATACAATGACAGGCTGCATTGTAAGATTTCATTATTTCTTACTAATTGAGTATAGATGTTGGTCAATGAAAATAATTTAATATGTGTATGTCGTAAAAAAACAAGATTATTTATTAGGATAATTGATCAGAAGAAAAATAATAATCATTCAAAAGATCTGACTTTTTTGTACAGTTATAATAACAATTAAAATAACTGAAGCACAATTGTAAACCAAAAAGATGTAAATAAATATATACATTTTTTAACTCAAGTGTTAGTTTTTTTCAAGGGAAGGAGCAAAATCACATCGAAGGCGGGGGCAGAGCGACGATATCTCGGAGAGTTAACAAAGTTATTACCTACGTGGCACTGTACATTAATAATACAACAATGATAGCTTTATACCATGTTCCAGTGCATACCCCGATTTTATATTAGTTGAAAATGCTTATCTAAACACATCACACTCGATAACAAATTATATAAACTGTATATTACAGTATTTTATGATTAATATTAGATAATAAAACAAGGTAACAGATCAATTTAATTAAAAAATATATTTTGGTACACAAAAGTCGAAAAAGATATGGTGTGATTGTAGCTATCCACACTATTACAACAAGTCTGCTATAATGTGATTTACATTAATATTGCTTTAAAGTCAAATAATATTAGTGGGTTATTTTGCAATAGATGTTGACATTATGCTGACGTGAATGATTTTATTGTTAAGAATAAATGCAGATGTGCTTTGGTTTGTTGTGATTTATCAAACTATAAAAGGACGGGAATCTTTCACTTCAACATATTTACAGCTCAGTTATTAAAACTAGTAGAATGTGTACCCGTTCTTCGCACGGGTAACAGCTGTAATAAAAACAAATGTATCAGCAGTTGTAAATTAAATACCTTTATGTGTGTTTAAACTCATCTCTTTTCTTTATATTTGAAAAAAATTATCAAAAAACTAATATTTTTCCTCCAATTTGCTCACCGATACCTTTCATTCAAGTATAGGGTTGATGGGTGCCAGACTTATGGTTTTCTCAAAAGTTCCTGGGTAAATGAGGCTTTATATATATATATATATACACCACATGAAAATAAATTTAAATAGCTTACGTCTTATTAAAACTTGTCTTATTAAGGTTTAGAATTATCAATAGGTCTACCCATCAATACCTTAAACCATTTTGTATACAGTTTGTAGCCTCGTAACCTGCTCGAACATTCATGTTTTAATGATTTTATTTTTGATAGAGCTCCCCTTTAAATCTTAAAAATATAATTGATTTCCTGTAAATCTTGGTAAAATAGTAATAAAAAAGTAAAAAGGATTAGTAAGGAGGAGATATTCAAGGTGTATAAGGTTTTTTGGAGTATTCAAATAAAATGTGAATTTATTTCGATAAATATCATAAGTAATTATAAAATTATCCGAAAGAGACAGCTTTACACCGTACCCTTACTGTTAAAGGAAACATTGAAATTTCAATGAATTGAAATATATTTTCATACTAAACTAATACAAGGAAGTTAAAAAAGCTTGAACATAGTTATGATGGAGTATGTTCTACACCGTTCAGCTGGGCTTTTGTACAAAAACTCAGACGAACCATTGGAGCAAATATATCCACATGAGGAAACGTGCTTCTTTTTGTTTCCGGCGATATTCCATTTATACAATTACTAAAATAACAAAATATTTGAATACGTTTCCTTCGTGAATCTTAACATATTATACTTCATTTGTAACTGGATTATACTTAGAACATAACACGGTTGTATTAAATTTGTAATACAATTTTTCGGTTTGCTAAAACTAGTTTGAAACTTTTAAAATAGGTTTATGGAAATACTAATTTCTATTCTAAATTATTTTCCTGGTTTATCAATAAACTACTAGAAACAATAAATAAAAATACCCTCGTCTTAGAAAACCTGCGTACTCAGCGAATTTCCAATGTATGCATATGTTTCTCACTACCACATTCAAGTTTAATAAAAATACATAAATAAATAAGTGATCTATAGAATTTTATTTATTCTCCATAAGAATAAAATTAGGGCTGGGTACGCAGGTTTGCTGCAAAAAGAAAGAGAAGATGTTTTTGTGCAATTATAAATATAACTCAAAAAGCTATATTCTAAGTTTTATTAATTTATGTCCATAATTAAGGGAGATGTTAAATATCTTTACTGATTCTCCATAACAATAATACTAGGGCTGAGTATGCAGGTTTGCTGCTACGGGGATAGTCAACAAAAAATCTATTTTTTTGTGCAAATATCAATATACCAGTACTACGCGAAGCCACATACCAAGTTTCATCAATATACATTCATAAATATTCGAGATATCAAATTTTATTTATTCTCCATAAGGATAAAATTGGACAACGTACTGTTTTTAGCACTTTGAATATCTCTGAAACGGTTTGAATTAGAATCACAATTTAAATATCGAAATGATTTTTTTTGGAGCTGAACTGGTTGGTAAAATAAAAGTGAAGTTTACATTAAAATGAACTGAGGAAAAGCCAAATACCACCGTCGCAGCAAACCTGCGTACTCAGCGAATTTTCATTGCATATATATGTCTTATACCGCATAAAGCCACTTATCAAGTTCACAAATAAGCGATATAATATAACTTTTGAATTATGCTCCACAAGAATAACATGGGAGCTGAGTATGCAGGTTTGCTGCAACAAGGGACACAAAATATGGGGTTTTATGCAAATATGAATATAACCCATCTAGATGAAGCCACATACCAAGTTTCATCAATATAAATTCATGAATAAGCGATATATGCCATTTTAATTATTCTCCATAATAATAACATGGGAGCTGAGTACGTAGGTTTGCTGCAAAAAGGGACACAAAATATGGATTTTTATGAAAATATAAATATATAACTCAACTAGGTGAAGTCACATACCAAGTTTTATTAATTTATATTAGTAATTAAGGGATACATAATATTTCACTTACTCTCCTTAATTATAACATGGGGGCTGTGTATGCAGGTTTGCTGCTACAGGAACTATTACGGTAAAAATGTTTTTGTGCAACTAACAATAGAACACAATCAGATGAAGCCGGATACCAAGTTTGGTCGGTATACGTTCATAAATAAGCGAGATATAAAATATTTCTTATTCTCCATAAGGATAACATTGGACAACCTACTGTGTTTGGCACTTTCAATATCTCTGGAACCAATTAACGTAGAACAATGATTAAAACACTAAATTGTGTGTTTTTCTAAGCTTAATCCAATGATGAAAATTACAATTTGATTAACTCAAACATTTATGTAAAAAATTCAAAAGCCCCATTTTCGGGTACAAAACCCCCCGACAAAACCCCTTCGGATAGGTCGATCTGTCTGGTTTCCGAACTTAAAGTCATAAATATTGCTTTACATGTTTGTACTTAATTTCATCAAAATCGGACCATTTTTACGAGAGTTATCGTGCTCACGGACACACACACACACACACACACACACACACACACACACACACACACACACACACACACACACACACACACACACACACACACACACACACACACACACACACACACACACACACACACACACACACACACACATACACACACACACACACACACACACATATATATATACCGTTTTGAACAAATGGTGTTTTTGGCATCTGGGGACCTCAAAACGAAAAGTTATTATGGTCCCAGGCCTAGGTCTTACCATGCCGCCTACGGTAACAGCTTCTTCCCTATAGGGGAAATTCGCTAAAACCTTTTTCCCATAAGATTAACATGGGAGGTTTTATGAGTAGGTTTTTTTGGATTTTCTCCGCGACCACTTAACCTAGGTTAATAATTAAAAATATTATATTATTTGGTTTTTAAGCTCTATAATGTGGTCAAAACCAAAATTAAGTTTTTTTAAAATTTTCGGGTAAAAATTCAAAAATTGAATTTTGGAAAATTATAAACCCCCAGAAATCCCCCTTCCCATGGTCCGATTTTTCTGGTTTTCGAACTTAAGTCATAAATGTCACTTTACACATTTGAGCCAAATTTTGCCGAAATCGGACGTTTTTTACTCAATTTATCGCATTCACGGACACACACACACACACATATATACATACATACATATATATATATATATATATACAAAAATATAAATTTGAACGAATAGTGTTTTTGTTATCTGGGGACCTCAAAACAAAAAGTTATCACGATCGGGGCTTACGACTTACCATGAGACCTACGGTAATAGCTTCTTCCTCATCGGGGAAATTCGCTAAAACGGAAATAGGTTTATAAATATATGCAAGAAAAGCAGAGCGCCTTATATAACCAACCCAGATAGCAATCAAGATCGTAACCCAGTTCTGAATAAGGTTCGAAAGCGATTAGCATAGTTCTACAATTCTGATAGCGTCCAATTAGTTAGTTTCTCTTGCAGAACTTGTGCAAAACTAGGGAACAAGTTTGGAAAAACTTTTCTTTGATGTATTCTAACCACAAAAGAGCGATAACTACTGAGCCTCTGATACCAACAAAACTGTTGTTGATACTTTGCCGAATCAGTTATGGATAATTGTACGAATTTAAGTCTTGTTTAAGTATCAGTTTTAAAGAACATTTGTGTACAATAACACATTTACATTTTTTATACTACAAATCTACCAACATTTAAAACGTGTGTAGCTTTTGAAGTGTGTAATTTATATTATCAAGTAGATCAGTTATATTATAAAGATGGTTAACTATTTTGTTTATACTGAACAACAAATGTGAATTATTGCAGATAGATAAACTGTCATCAATATAAAGGGAGTTGGAATAAATTCAAGCGAATTGGAGCACAGATAAGAGCATGGCCGCCACAATCCCCAGGTGTGATGTCAGAGGCGGTTGGAATTAATGGGTTTCGTATTGGCAAATCTGAGATTTCCTTGTGGTAATCAAAGTAAATAAATCGCTACTTAGTATGATATGGTACATATCTCTCTGGATCGTTAGTAAAAATCAATAAATTATTGGGTAATCCATTCGGTTCATAGTTGGGTAAAGGCTGTCCCACACCTCCCGTGAATACGCCCGAACATTCGGCCGAACTCCGAGTGTTCGGAGTATTCGCGAGAAGGCTGGAGCTGCACGAACTTTTTATACGGGACGGTATTTTATTCGGGAGAAAATTTGGCAGAATGTTCAGGCCTGTTCGCGAAAAGTGTGGGACAGCATTAATCATGAACTTGTTTGCACTTTTTCAGTGCGGCTAAGTTTTTATGATTCTAGAGACTTAACCCACAACATTTGGTCTTTTCCGCTGTCCACAAAACATGATAGCATGTCTGAAATACATTTTATCCTTGCTTTCCAAAGATTCTAAGCTCTCCTCAAATTGTCACGGCCTACCCGTTGTTGTAACTCGTTTAGGGTACTGGAAAAGCTTAGTGATGGATGTCAGTGATGAAGGGCTGGCATAAACTTTGAATTAATATCAGCGAAGAAGATTTATACGCATAATGTTTTAGGGTGGGCTCTGAAATTACGACACACCCAATCTCGAATGTCCCCAAAAGTAGAGTGTAACAATTCTAATGCAGATCATAAATTTTATCGTAAATTATATAGTGACAAACATTTCTTGTCATACGAATGAGTTGAATGTGCTCTAACAATATACTAACTATATAACTTTGAACGTTGTTAATTCGTTCAACAAGTATCGGTATATTATTAGAGACTATAAATAAATCCTAAAATAATGTTTATGTGTTTGAGATTTCACCTAACACCAAGTTCCGATTACTCTCTGTTATTTATATTCAGAAATACATGTACAGGTCAGAGAATGAATTTCACATTTCAAGGAACAGTTTATATTAATATAAAATACTTCTTTAAATCATTATTATGTTGTTATAGTTTGTTACGTTATTAAAATATAATTTATATTTTAGCTTACAACAAAATTACAATACTAAACATAACTGCAAATTAGTATCAATTGATAAATATGTTTCCAAGTAACCTCCCCCATTCATTCCCTTAATAACAACTATGCTATATCACTTCGTACCACATACTTTCATTCCCTTCATACCATCTATGCTATATCACTTCGCACCACATACTTTCATTCCCTTAATAACAACTATGCTATATCACTTAGCACCACATACTTCCATTCCCTTAATAGCATCTATGCTATATCACTTCGCACCACATACTTTCATTCCCTTAATAACAACTATGCTATATCACTTCGAACCGCATACTTTCATTCCCTTAATAGCAACTATGCTATATCACTTCGCACCACATACTTTCATTCCCTTAATAGCATCTATGCTATATCACTTCGCACCACATACTTTCATTCCCTTAATAACAACTATGCTATATTACTTCGCACCACATACTTTCATTCCCTTAATAACAACTATGCTATATCACTTCGCAGCACATACTTTCATTCCCTTAATAGCATCTATGCTATATCACTTTGCACCACATACTTTCATTCCCTTAATAACAACTATTCTATATCACTTCGCACCACATACTTTCATTCCCTTAATAACAACTATGCTATATCACTTCGCACCACATACTTTCATTTCCTTAATAGCATCTATGCTATATCACTTCGCACCACATACTTTCATTCCCTTAATAACAACTATACTATATCACTTCGCACCACATACTTTCATTCCATTAATAACAACTATGCTATATCACTTCGCACCACATACTTTCATTCCCTTAATAACAACTATGCTATATCACTTCGCACCACATACTTTCATTCCCTTAATAACAACTATGCTATATCACTTTGCACCACATACTTTCATTCCCTTAATAACAACTATGCTATATCACTTCGCACCACATACTTTCATTCCCTTAATAGCAACTATGCTATATCACTTCGAACCGCATACTTTCATTCCCTTAATAGCAACTATGCTATATCACTTCGCACCACATACTTTCATTCCCTTAATAGCATCTATGATATATCACTTCGCACCACATACTTTCATTCCCTTAATAACAACTATGCTATATCACTTCGCACCGCATACTTTCATTCCCTTAATAACAACTATGCTATATCACTTCGCACCACATACTTTCATTCCCTTAATAACAACTATGCTATATCACTTCGCACCACATACTTTCATTCCCTTAATAACAACTATTCTATATCACTTCGCACCACATACTTTCATTCCATTAATAGCAACTATGCTATATCACTTCGAACCGCATACTTTCATTCCCTTAATAACAACTATGCTATATTACTTCGCACCACATACTTTCGTTCCCTTAATAACAACTATGCTATATCACTTCGCACCACATACTTTCGTTCCCTTAATAGCAACTATGCTATATCACTTCGCACCACATACTTTCATTCCCTTAATAACAACTATGCTATATCACTTCGCACCACATACTTTCATTCCCTTAATAGCAACTATGCTATATCACTTCGCACCACATACTTTCATTCCCTTAATAGCAACTATGCTATATCACTTCGAACCGCATACTTTCATTCCCTTAATAGCAACTATGCTATATCACTTCGCACCACATACTTTCATTCCCTTAATAGCATCTATGCTATATCACTTCGCACCACATACTTTCATTCCCTTAATAACAACTATGCTATATCACTTCGCACCACATACTTTCATTCCCTTAATAACAACTATGCTATATCACTTCGCACCAGATACTTTCATTCCATTAATAACAACTATGCTATATCACTTCGGACCACATACTTTCATTCCCTTAATAACAACTATGCTATATCACTTCGCACCACATACTTTCATTCCATTAATAGCAACTATGCTATATCACTTCGCACCACATACTTTCATTCCCTTAATTACAACTATGCTATATCACTTCGCACCACATACTTTCATTCCCTTAATAGCAACTATGCTATATCACTTCGCAACTCATACTTTCATTCCCTTAATAACAACTATGCTATATCAGTTTGCACCACATACTTTCATTCCCTTAATAACAACTACGCTAAATCACTTCGCACCAAATACTTTCATTCCCTTAATAGCAACTATGCTATATCACTTCGCACCAAATACTTTCATTCCCTTAATAGCAACTATGCTATATCACTTCGCACCACATACTTTCATTCCATTAATAGCAACTACGCTATATCACTTCGCACCACATACTTTCATTCCTTCTCTTCAGATATCTGATCAAACACGTCTGGCTCAAACTCAATTATTGACTGGGAGAGTTCCAGTTCCACATAAACTTAAAATTAATTTGAACCGATTTAACTTAATTGATGTTGACGGCCCTTCACTTCACAAACTGTTTCCATCAATTTAATATATTTTTAGTCAAATATTAAATTAAATTGCGTGTAGTTATATTCCTACATGAACCAAAAATACATACAACTCCTTTTGGATGATGATTAAAAAGTACACAGTCTAAAAAAACGAATTTGAAGCCTACATTTATAATAGAAGATCAAATCATTCTAAAGATAGTAAAAACCCCAGAATATTGCACACAAAAACATTATTCCACAACATCTTACCATACATCGACTGTTTCATATTTTATGCCGAATTTCAGGAGTTCTCTTGTTAATGGGACACTCTCTACAACACGGAAAATATACATTTTTTAACAGCTGAATCTATGTATGATTTATTTTGTACACTAACAAATACTGTATTTCATCACTAGGACCAAAAGTGACTCTTTTTGATCCGAGTTCAAGTTTAACGGCCTAGGCGGAGCGAAGATCGGCCGAGGCCGGCTGGAAAATGAGCGAGGATCGAAAAGCCACTTTTGGTCCTAGCGAACTATATTTTTCGTCGTACTGCAAACAATATTAATATAACAATTTATCAAAAACAAAATTTTGTTTACTTTGTTACCATTAAATGTTTGCTTTCATATTGATCATATTGCTACTCTAAACAAACAGCTGTTACACAAGTTTTCATCGCAGACAAGTTGAATAATTAATATTAACAGTTGATTATCTCGACCGAAACGTGTCATCCTACGATGTTTTTAATCCTTGGAAGAAAAACATCATCAAAATCATACTTTTTGGTCCAGGTGATCAGCTGTTAATCCTAGGAGTAAAAATAACAACTTTAGCATCTCAAAGCATGTGTTGAAATCATCTGTTTTTAAAGCAGTATGACGAAAACACGTTTAAATTTTATGTTTTAAAATACTAAAACACGTTTTATGACAATGGTTTACATATATTAAATTTAACCAACAACACAAGTTAGTGGACGATTGCCCGAGTATGTCATTTTGTAAATTAACTTTTTCCTGTTAATAGAAAGAATAAATTTAAACACGAATAAGTAAAACCTTAGTTTTCCTAGTTGTATAATTAACTATCAACAAATTCAAGAAGAAAACTAAATATTAGCTATTTTGTGACCTTATTTTCGAAAACAAGTTAACATAATAAAATAGTAGATTATTATACTGTTGTTGTGTCTTCTATATTGTCTTGTTTTGTATTGTATTGTATTGCAGTTGATTATTGATATATTTATTACATGCTTTAGTTCAGGTTGCAATATCGTATTTATTGTATTTACAATACAATGTTATTTTTATTTTATCTACATGAATGTTTTCATATGCATTATTTTCTTTTTAAGAAATTTTGTTGTTTAATGATCAATACAGTGCTGTTCTTTTAAAATAAAAAACTATTGAACTAATTCAAAATACAATATTCTCTTCCCTGTGATATTTATATAAGAGTCGTAGAAATATAAAAACTCTAATGATTAAATTCATAATAAGTACTGGTATGAAAGTTATGATATCAGTTTGAAATAAAATATTTCCGTATTAATAAGTTATGGTAAAACATTTTAAAGATTGTTTACCATTTGTTTTATTCTCCTCGCTTAAAGTTTAAGAAAGGGAGGATCTTTTATCTTCAATTTCCTGACAAGTTTGCAACGAGTTCCACTTCCCTAAACTTTTAATAATACAAACAATACCGATCCCTTAATGTTGTTCTTGGACACGATTCTCAAGTTCTCTTATAAAACAAATATAGCAATTACTCTTCAGAATATTCAGAGCTAATTAGCGTAATACGAGTTAAACTTAAAAATGTTATAATTATGTTTGATGTGTTATTCGTATAATGTATTGATAAAATTGACAAATATACTATAAACTAATAAGATCTGCTGATTGAACTCGAGCAAACGTTAGTCTCATGCTTATAAAAATACGTCACTTCTCATAACGTACGTAAAAGTGTTATATTAAAAGTTATACATTTTAGCGAATTTCCCCTATAGGGAAGAAGCTATTACCGTAGGTCTCATGGTAAGACTTAAGCCTGAGACCATGTTAACTTTTTGTTTTGAGGTCCCCAGATGCCAAAAACACTATTCGTTCAAATTTGTACACACACATATATATATGTGTGTGTGGGTGTGTGGGTGTGTGTGTGTCCGTTAGCACGATAACTTGAGTAAAAAAACGTCTGATTTAGATGAAATTTGGCTCAAATGTGTAAAGTGACATTCATGACTAAGTTCAAAAACCAGAAAAATCGGACGATGGGATGGGAGTTTTATGGGGGTTTACAATTTGCCAAAAATCAGTTTTTTAAATGTTTCACCCTAAAATGTTTCATTAACCTAGGTTAAGTGGTTGCGGAGAAAATATAAAAAGTGCTCATAAAATCTCCCATGTTAATCTTATGGGGAAAAGGTTTTTAGCTTTTCCTCAGTTAATTTTAATGTAAACCTCACATTTGCTTTTACCAATCAACTCAGCTCCACAAAACAATCATTTTGGTGTTTAAATTGTGATTCTACGTCCAACCGTTGCAGAGATATTCAAATTGCTAAACACAGTACGTTGCCCAATGTTATCCTTATGGAGAATAATTAAAATTGAATATCTCGATTATTTATGAATGTATGTTGATGAAACTTGGCATGTAGCTTCACCTAGTAATGGTATATTGATATTTGCACAAAAAATAATTTGATCCCCGGAGCAGCAAATCTGCACACTCAGTCCCCATGTTATTCTTATGGAGAGTAAGTAAAATGTAATGTCTCCCTTAATTATCAACATAAATTAATAAAACTTGGTATGCAGCTTTGACTGGTTAAGTTATATTGATAATTGCATAATAACACATATTTTGTGTTCCTTGTTGCAGCAAACCTGCGTACTCAGTTTTCAATGTTACTCTTATGGTGAATAAATAATATGCTATATCTCACTTAGTAATGAGAAAAATATACATGCATTGAAAATTCGCTGAGTACGCAGGTTTGCTGCTACGGGGGTATTAAATGATCATTATTAATCATTTATAACATGAAAGTATTTTTAACGTTAAAAAGTAAATAAATATATTCACATTAGCGTATGTTTGGTAAAATGAAAAGTCCGTGCCAATGTTAGGTAAAACAGGACTAATTTCAAGTAAGTACTCATAAATCGAGCAGCTTAACTATCGTGCCCTTAAACCCAAACTCTGTGGTCTTGACCGTTACAAACAGAGGAGGGGGTGAGAGAGTAATAAACACATATTGTACCCTCATAAATCTTCGAGGTATGGATGTATCCAATAGCTAAACACAAACATAGGAACCAAACAGTAAATCTTACATTGAACATTGGATTGGACTTGATTGAGCCAATTTGTTAAGTATTAATAGAAGTATTTTAAACAGATATAATTAGTTTTTTGAGTATGTTAAAGTGTGCAGCCTAATAGTATACTTCAGTTATATTAAAACTAAAAAAAGAGTAAAATTCACGGTAGTTGACATATTGATGACTGTAAAATATTGTAACAAAATAATCTTTGAGACTAAACAATCTCAATATGTTATAAAGAAATATATAAAATAAGAACAAATAAATTATAAACGAGTTCGCACGCAGCACGCTGACGTGAGGGAAGTGAATTTCCACATAAAAAACTATAAAAACTCAAAATCAGTTAAAAACATACAATTATTCCAATTTTTATTCAAATCTGAAAATATTGATTTTTTGGCTGTTCTGATACTCCTGGTTCTATTTACCTGCAATGCTGGGAATACAATTTTGCGCATTATAAGGTTAGGAGAAGGTCTAGTCAGGCTTTAAGGTAGGCGTGAGGTTGTTGGGGATGATAAAAGTACACCAAAAAATGATTAACAGGCTTTTCTAATGTAAAACCCCCATAAGACAACGTACTGTGTTAGGTCAATACACATTTGTTTTGATAACTCGGTAAATATATAAGCTAGAATGACGAGAGAGGGCTTAAAAGTTTCGCCACACTAATTCCCATCTTTTTAAATTCGTTAGTTTCACATCAGGGGCTTTTCTGACCCTTTTTGGCCCCAACAACTCGAAATTTGAAAGATTAATCCCCAAAAACGGGGTTTAGAGTTTTCCGATTGTTTTGCCCAACGAACTTGTCCAACTGATTATAGAAAGGAACGTCCCTACCAATTTGAAGTAAATCGGACAAAAATGCAACCGCTAGAGTGCCTGCACACACACACACATATATATATATATATATATATATATATATATATATATATATATGTCTATATATATACAAAATTTTGAACGAACCCCCAAAACGTGTTCAAGGGGTCACGTTAGGAACTTCTATGGTGGTCCCGGGCTTAAGTTTCACCGTGCGGGTCATGTTAATAGTTCACTTTCCATAGGAAATTCACTAAAAACAACATACAATGAATTTAATATACTGGGTGGTCTGGACCTAGCGTTAACAAATTTGTTGGGTGATAGAACTACATATATGCAACTTAAATACACAATTTTAAAAAAATTATACCCCACACATCCACTAAAAAAAATTTGTATTATATTTTTTAACCGTACTTTTACCCAAAAATTAATAATTTCTGGGATATTTCGAAACATTTGTCAAACTGTAATACTACCATCGTATTCTAAATTAAATTTCAAGTATGGACAAATAGGTTTTAATGAGCAAGACACTACATAATCACTTATTAAATTCATTAGAAGTGTAAAGTTATCATTTCCTTTAAAAAATTAAAAATGAATATTTCATGCATAATTCTTTAAAAAAATTGCTAGAGAGTAGCAAATGCTATAAAAACTGCTTCAAAATGTGGGCTTTCAGAAGATATGATACAACATTTGATTCGTTACCATTTTAGTATAGTTATGCGAGTTTGAGTGGTGTAAAACGAGGTTAGGCCAAAATTACACTAGTTAAAAGTCTGGATTTTAGATAACTAAAATACCACTAATTTAACTTGCAGCACTATTTTAAATAGCATTATTTAAGGTCAGATAAAAAGGACAATGAAATCCTCATTAAAAAAATAATAATTTAGGGACAGTGATTGTCATGTTCAAACCATTATACAAGGATATCTGAAAGAATTCCAATATCTAATAAATGCCCACCTTATCATGATATAAGTTATCACGCACAGGTACCTATGTTATGTTTTGTTTGGACAAAGTATTTCTAGTGGATTTTGGCCATTTACTCAGTGGCAGTGATGTCAAGATGTCGTTTTCAAATCAAGAATATGCGGAAATGCATTTTTTGTATGGTTACTGTAATGGAAACGCGAGTGCGGCTCAAAGGGAGTACACTGTCCGCTATCCTGGTCGGCGGGCGCGTTCCCAGTACGCAAGTGTTTACGCGGTTGCATCAGCGTTTGGTAGAACGTGGATCTGTGCACAAGGAGCGGAGTGGCTGCAAATTCTGGACCGAGTTAGAGAAGACCGGGGGATTAGTAGCAGAAAAATTGCAGGTGAAACAGGCGTGAATAAAACTACAGTTTTGACGGTTTTACAGAAAAATAAATTTTACCCTCACCATTTCACAAAAGTTCAAGGCCATGAACGTAATGACTATGCTGCTAGACGAGATTTCTGTCGCTATCTACTAAATTCTGATATTGAACAATACCACTTTTTCAAAAAAATCTTACGGACAGACGAATCTATTTTTACAAGACAAGGTGTATTCAATTGCCACAACATGCACATGTGGGATACTGAAAACCCAAGAGCAGCAAGAGAAATGTCCTTTCAGAGAAGATTTCATATAAACGTTTGGGATGGTGGTTGGCAATCGTTTCTTGGGACCTCACATTTTTCAGGGAAGTTTAAATGGAGTTATGTATCTTGACTTTTTGCAACACGATTTGCCTCAAATGTTGGATATGATTGACCCTGCGCATCGTCAACATATTATTTATCAACAAGATGGTGCACCTCCTCACTTTACTACAGACGTCCGAGATTGGCTGAGTGCTAACTACCCAACTTGGATTGGCCGAGGAGGTCCTGTACCTTGGCCTGCAAGATCTCCTGATCTGAATCCCATGGACTTTTTTGTGTGGGGATTTATGAAGTCTGAGGTGTACGCAACTCCTGTAAATAGTGAAGAGGAACTTCTAAACATGATCCAAGATGTAACACAGAAAGTTAGGGAAAACTAAGCCATAAAGTGACAGTTGGTGCAATGCGAAAGAGAGCCAGAGCATGTATAAGAGAGAACGGAGGACATTTCGAAAATAAACTGAAATGAAGCTGTAATCTCGTGTGATCCATCTAACATTTACGATTTTATCTTGTACTTTTGCGGGTAAAAAAGGAATTTTAACTTCATGATATAGCTATAATAATGCAAATTTTCATATGTGTCTTTTTAGTATGACAGAGTTTAATTATTATTTCCCCAAACCATGTGTTACACCATTCAAACACGCATTACTGTAGTAAAATGGTAACGAATCTAGTGTTGTATCATATCTTCTGAAAGCCCACATTTTGAAGCAGGTTTTATAGCATTTGCTACTCTCTAGCAAATTTTTTAAAGAATTATGCATGAAATATTCATTTTTAATTTTTTAAAGGAAATGATAGCTTTACAATTCTAATGAATTTAATAAGTTATTATGTAGTGTCTTGCTCATTAAAACCTATTTGTCCTTACTTGAAATTTAATTTAGAATACGATGGGAGTATTACAGTTTGACAAATGTTTCGAAATATCCTAGAAATTATTAATTTTTGGGTAAAAGTACGGTTAAAAAATATAATACAAAATTTTTTTAGTAGATGTGTGGGGTATAATTTTTTTTAATTGTGTATTTAAGTTGCATTTATGTAGTTCTATCACCCAAAAAATCTTTTAACGCTAGGTCCAGACCACCCTGTATTTTGTAATTACCTGGTAAAACATGAAGATGCGTAAAATGTTCCTAAATTATCGTTATGATTAAAAGGAAGGGTTTTATAAAATAATATTATAGTAATCCAACGACTTGAATCAAGAGTCACAGTAATAGAAGAATTTTATCATAGGTTTGTTGACCTCATTTTGGAGATCACATTAAATACATTTTACTGAAACAATTGTTTGTTTCATGTTTCCTTAATAAAACGTCTGTTAATACGGTATTTAGGGTTGACTTTGCGAGTAAAATCAAATCTATCTATGATTATCTAATCGTACTAATTATTTTATCTAATTAAATTTATACAAACATGGTATAATAAATTATTCGACAATGTTACTTTTAGTAAAATAAAAACATCTTTTGTAAAATTCATTACTTTTGACTAAATAAACAAAGTAACTAAAATGTAAGAAATAAAAAAGTAAATTGAAATATATAACTAATAACTAATAAGTACTGTGAGTACGCATAAGCAATAAGTTATAACTAAAACATTTGCGGCCATGAAACTGTTCATTATAAATGCATTGTATTGGTTATTTTCGTGAAAGACTAACGACAGAAGAGGACAATGCTACGAAGATAATATTTGGTATTGATGTTTCTCATTTACTCACTCTTTGACAAGTTAAACATACAGTGTTCATAATTTACAATTAACACATTGGCGAAAAACGAGGGCATTACGACGGAGGCCTTATCCTTATTGACTCTACATTTATGGCTTATTAATAATTTATACGTATTAAGAGAGATTTAATAATAACATGAGTTACTAACCTTCATTCAATCCGAATAATACATATTTGCTTTCAGACCCAATTTTGCATATACATTACAACATATTATTATACTTAAAAATAAACGATATCAGGAAACTGACACACTTTTTTCCCTTGTAGCCCAACTTTAGTGAATAAATTACTTTTTATTTACTAATTATAGAATACAAAGCACGGTCGAATGTACAGAAAATCTTGTAAACAAGTTGTTTTTAAAAATGTCCACCCAAATCCCTGATTAGGAGGCACTACAGAATCCATCGCTACACACGTGGTTTTAAGAGGGGGAATGCCCCCTATTCCCCCCTCAGGGTTATTAAGGGGCAAAACATTTCAAATTTCCTCTGTTGGTCAATGCTAACTTGACAAGATATCAAGTTTGAACAAAATTGATCAATAAATAAGAGAGAAATAGTCATTTTTTATTCCCCATAAGAATAATATTGGACAACGTACTGCGTTTACCGCAAAATGAAAACTTAAATTTTCTCCGCAACCAGTAATCGTAGAATATTAATTCATAATACTAACTTATTTAGTTTTTTGAGTTATTTTTAGTGGTGAATAGTAATATTTTTTATATTTATGTTTTTTTAATGAAAAATCCAAAAATCTGAATTTTTGCTATTTTAAGTCTTGTAATTTCTGAACCCAAATTTTTACAGAAATGTTAGTGGTTTCATTTTGTTGGAAAACTAACGTTTTACAAACGACTAAAGTTGAATTAAAATCGTTAGAGCCGTTTTTGAGAAATCTTGATTTTTCATGTTTTTTGGCGTTTTTTTGGGGATAATTACCCTTAAAAATAAAAAAATCCAAAAAATGAAAAAACCGCATGAAGATATCGTGAGTACCTACATACCAAATTTCATAAAAATCGGACCATTGGTTAGGGCTCTAGCTCTGTACACATCCATACAGACAGACAGACAGACAGACAGACAGACAGACACACAGACATCACGTAAAAATCACTTTTTTGGGTTCAGGGAGCACCAAAACAAATATTTCCACTAACAACTCAAATTCGAAAATTTTGACAAAAACGATACTTTCTCCATATTATGTATAACGGGGGAGAAAGTAAAAAATATACAACACTATTTGTGAATATCTAAATATCTTAGTTGTCAGATACACGTTTCGATTGTAGCACGCATGAATGGATGTAAAACACCACATTCTGCAGTGAAGTGACTATTGACAAATGAATTTTGTCTTTTGAAGCTGTAAAAAGGAAGTCAAACAGGTCCGCAGCAGAGGGGCAGAATTACAAGCTCCCCAGAGTCGCAATTCTTTTTTTCTCCGCCCCTCATTGACTGGGTTGAACTCGGTCTCTCTCTGACAACCTGTCTCTGGGGTTTCTGTTTATAAAATTGTCTTGCATCCATCCTGTGTTTTGTCTAATCATTATTTAGTGTACATCATTTTTAATTTAATTCCGTATTAATTGAATTTCATTGGCATAAAGTAATAATTGAACTTTAACAAAATAATGATGCGATTTTTACCACTTACAACGACAAAATTACTATTCAAATTAGAAAATCCAGGTTGGTAGAACTGTATAGTACCGCTCAAATAGTTTTGAGTCTATTATCCGTAAAAAAATCTGTTCGATTTTTAACATTGTATTTTGTAACAACTTGTTTTGCTTTTAGTTTTGATTGTATAGCTTCTCGGGTCATATTTCAATGGTGGATAGAGAGAGATGGTGCCATATCAAGGTCTCCTTGGAGCCCAAACTTGACTCCATGTGAGGATATGAGTGAAAAATATAGTTTATCAATACATTCGTAATATAGCTCATTTTAGATTCGTAATATGGCTCATTTTAGGGAAGCAATATCCTAAGTAACAGGGGACATGTTGCACCGTGTGTGGGTTGAATTAAACCATCATACATTAGATATCTGCTGTGTAACAAGTGGTGGAAATATTGACAATTAATAGTAATAAGTAATAAACTGTTTACTATGAGGATTTCAATAAAATACTTATGGTTGTACTATCTTCTTTGGTTTGTTTGGTATTTAATATGAAAACCGCACCATTCTTTTATGAATACTCTGTATATTAAAAAAAAGTATTCATAAATTTAAAGTAAACTTTTTTGCTCTCTCTTACAAAATGTCGTTAGGGGAGAACGGTCCAAACCTCTCAAAGTGAATTAAAATAGATAACAAGAATTGTTTTGTTCTCTTACTGTCAAATTACCAGTGACTTTTATAATATGAAATAACGTAACAAAACTATGCAACCGCACTATTTTTAGATTTGGTCTAAATCTCTAAGATTTCTCTATTAATCTCTGTGTTAGACGCCGGCACAACTAGGGCGTATTTTAATGCAAATATGAATGAATAATTAGTGTAGAATGTGTGAGATGCCTTGTGGATGGTAGATACTTAAACCGTGGTAAGATTTATATATTTTTCACAGCGAGAAACAGGGATAAACCCCGAAATGTCAAGAACCAAACGCCCTCTTCGATAAAGTAATTGCCCTGTAAAAGAGAAATAGGGATACCAAAGCTATAAGTCTTTCCGTATTCTCAAGAAGTAAGGAAAATACTTAATTCTAATCGGAAAAAATTGAAACTTCCAAAAAAGAATTGTCTTTACTTAATTATTAAATCAACATTGATATTTTAAAGATTAAATTATTAATCAGGCCACTGTTATAAAGTCTCAGGATAAATCCCGGCAGGAGCTGGGGCGGCGACAGGTCACATTTGGTGCCTCGGCTCACAAATTATGCCGCTTAACTGCCTCTAAACTGGAAACCTCCGCCTGTCCCTGAGCCTGGGGTTTTAACTTTTATATCTTGTCAGTAAACCTGTTGATTTATGAAGTTTATATTTTGAAATTATACAGTGATTCAATTTACTGTAGGTAATATAGGAAGTATGCATTTTTCGCAGTTTCTCTACAAAAATGTTATTTTTTACAATTGCCCTAAGATGAATACATCATTGAAAACAATATTGCTTACATAAATAAGAAAACTACTAGATATTGTTACAATTCAAAAGAATCTTGGACATGTATTTTTTGTAGATGGTTTTTATATTGAATATAAGTAGTGACTGAAATAAAACTAAAGCTATTCCTCTCTATCAGGCTTCAATGTAGCTTGGGGGGCTAATTAAGCTTGGCCGAGTCCTTTTTTAAAATTTATATCAGAAAATATAAATATTATATTATTAAATATTATGAATTATAAATCGAATTACGAAATAATTACGAATTAAAAATATTATGTTATTTTGAAAATAAATAAAACAGTATTGTAAAAAATATAATATCAAAATTATACACATTGGTGAAAAAAAACAACTAAACACTTACTGTGGAGTTCACTACAACATAAATGCTGGGCTAAGTAGAAAAGATTTCCCTAGAGTTAGCAAAACGAAAATGCGCATCATTGAGACCTTTAGAAACCGACCACGGGTTTTGTACGAATCCTATATATTAATACACAAGCAGGTCATTCGGGAAATTGAGATGTAAGGAACTACTGAACCGATATTTATGCTTGGTGTATTAATTTAAGGAAGTCAATATGAGGATTATGCAGATCCCTTTATAATTCGCATATCGTATTGCCTCTGCCCCACAGGAATTCAAAGAAATCTAAGAAAACTTACCTAAGAATGTTAATGTTATGGAAAAATATCAATCCATTCAACTATATTTTAACAGCAGCACATTAACAAAAGAAACTGGGAGACCAAGGATAATCAGTTTGTTTATATGCCTTGGAGCAGTTTTTTCACCTCGCCCCCTGCTTGCAAGCAGATTTGCTTAGCTCATTTGCATTTTTTCAGCATGTTTAAAGTCACTCAAGTTGTTATTATAGCTCAATGTTCCTTCAGGGGAGTATTTTTAATTATAAAACACATTTGGTTCATTTTGAATATGACCATTCAACATGTAATCTTCATTCAGTGGTTTTAGTCACTGTCATTAGGATACACTTGTTCATACTTTAATTAAACTACATGAGAACTACCTTGAAAGTTCACTGATTGGTTATAAACAGCTGTTATGAATCTTTTGTTTTATTTTAAACTCTATAAGCCCAAAGTAAGTTTTCAAATTAGTTTTTTTAATATTATTAGATTTTTTACAGGGGAAGAGACTTGTCTATAACATATTTTTATCCCTAAAATTAGCTACAAGATGTGAAGGCAATCATTGGATCAGTTTTTGAGATGAGAGTTGCAAACTATCAAGCAAGAAAGAAAACCTTACTCATACTAGAGTATAGGATACAGCAAAACAGCAGAACACTTACAGACATTATATAAATAGTGCTTCATGGAATAACAACGCAATATGCATAATACCTTATAAGAGGCGATGCAATTTCAGAAACATGAGAGAAACATTTGCTCCAGATCGAGCAGTATGTCCTACTAGTACATCGATAATGCACATTCAGCTTTTAGTCCGACCGAGATGTAAGAAACAGTCTATTAATTTATTCGTTGATCAAAATGAATCGAGACTAAGAAACAGAGGTTCTTTGGCCTTTTAACCATCCTCGTGGCGTCACTCAAGAATAAATCCAATAAAGATTATTGAAGTAAACCTAATAAAAATAAGACTATATTCAAGACTTAAATATAGTTCCAGCTCCATCGGTAAAGTCAATAGTGCTATCGGAAATATTTTTTTCGTATCACTGTTCGTGTTTCTGTGTTGTGTCAGTTTTTTTTTCATTTTGTGTTTTGACGAATTGCAAACTTTTATAATGTTGCCCTTGCAACGAAACATGTCAGCATAATTTGTATATTTTAAGTAAATTTAATGAAAAACAAAAATAGCACAACTGTTGCAATCCTACCCTTTTGCAATTATAATCAAAAATCTATGGATAATCAGAGAACTCCCTACCCCAGAGAATAGAAACTACTTATACAAGCAATACAAAACTACATGTGTAATCCATGTTATATCTATAATGTATACTATAATAAGTTTTAAAGCTGTATTTACTTTCCGTCTTCCATCCACCGACAAATTAACATCCACACACCATCCCTTATTCTCCAGTGGATACGTAAATAACAATTACACCGTTTATTTTAAATGTGAGTGAATGTTAATTTTATAAAGTAAGGAACCATAATCACATCAAAGGCTGGAGCATAGTGACGCATCTATTGGAGTTTAGGAAGTTGTTAACTCTTGCAAACGCTCTGCACCCTGCATTAATAATATAGCAACAATGACAGCTTTACGCAATGGCCTTACTTTGGTTTTGTATTTCAAATTCTTTATCTCATCACAGCTTATTTTACTTTCCGATCTGTAAACTATATATTCAATTATTGTTTTATGTTTAAAATTATATATTGTGTCTTAAGAGATTACAGTTTTAAAATATGTTTTTTATATCAGTTGAAAAATATTAAATTTTTAATGTGCAATATTCAACGCTGTTACAACTTTTTAAAAGAATCCATATTATAGGGAAAATCATAGTCTTTAACTTGATAAAATAAACTTTCAGAAAATGTAAATTTTAGAACAGTACAACATGTATTATTTAAACGCTTCCTACAGTTATTAGCCTATTTGTACAAATTAATTTGTTTTAGGTGCAATTGTTTGATGTTATTGATGTGCTATCCCTAATAGAATTTTGGAAGTGTGTTTTTTTATAATCACTAATAGATATAATTTTAAGAAAATCAAAGAAAATTTGTAAGCATTTAAGAGAAAGATGGTAGTTAACAGAACAAGGTAGGTTTTAACTTTACAATATTGATGTAATATGATTAGCTTTTGGATATTCCAATTTGGTGATTATTGGAGTAAATCACCAAACCAAACCAAACTGTTAAATATGTAGGAATATATTTTTTCGTGAATAGATTATATAACCCTTACTATATTATATTTCTGATAACACTGATTGGTTTCCTAAAATTAGTTTAATACTCGTAGAACAAGAATATGAAAGTAATGATTCATTTTTTATATTTCCTAGGTTATCAATATACAAACAAGAAAAGCACGGTTAGATCATCAACCCAAATACGTAGCAAGCAGAACCGTAACCTAGATGTGGAAAGGTTATTAGCATAGTTCTGCAATTCCAATCACAACAATTAGATAGTTTCTCTAGAGTTAGACTTGAGCTCTAATTGGCTAAAAGGTAGACAAATCTTCCCTTTAAGAAGAATCTAGGTTGATACATTTATAGGTATCAGTGGTGGAGTGTAATTTATATTTAATTTTTACTGAATGTTGTATAGTTTCAAACTCACCCTCCCCTTCTTTTTAAAATAAAGTTTGGGAGTGATTAATAAAATGTAATGTTACAACATAAATCACATATTAAGTGTTAGAAAGGATGGTTTTAATTGCTTTTGGTTCACGCGAGATCTTCGTAAGAAAACAAAACAAATATTCGTGGTTCTAAAATTGTAGAATATTACTTGATGCAGTATATCTTTAATTTTTCATATGACAAAGACTAATAGCAAAGTACAATAAAAAAGGAGAAACAAGACATCATCAACGAAATAATTTTGAGCTAGATCTTCGAATAATGTAGAACAACGTGATAAAACACTCATGTCCATTGTTGATTTGTTGATACCATCTAAGCATAACCCGTTCCTCTGGTATTATTATTTAATACATCTTTAATTCACATAAACTGCAAAAATGTTACAGTGATTTACTATAATAATTTATTACATACATATTTTCATTTAACTACATATTTATGTATTCTTCATTTATACTTTTTAGTTATTACACGATATTATTTTTTATAAGTTATTAAACTTTTAGTTTTAAATCAGTGGAAAAAAAAGAAAAACGTAAACTCATGCCCTCTAAATTTGAATACATTAGTAGTAAAAATTGGTCTAATACTACTGTTAAATTTGAAAAGTTCGTATAAAAGAACGTATACAGAACGTATAAAAGAGGACGCATAGTGATAAATAATTGAACACAGTTATAAACAGGAGTGCATAATTATTACGGAACATTAGAATATTCATGTTTGAAATTTGTTTAACTATACCTCTTCTACTATAGAATATTATGTAAACATGTTTAACATGATAACAATTAAGTCAATATAAAGGAAGTTAGGGCAAATGATCGAGAATTAAATAAATAAATAAATATTTATTTTTCCACAGAATGTATAATACACAAGTAACAAATACAGATACAAATTAATAAATTCATCCTAAACAATAAAATCAGGCTGACTTATAAAACTTAATTATTGTGGGGAAATTAATTGAAGCTCAAATAAGAGCAACCTCACACACATAGGAGCACAGATAAGAGCATGAACGCCAAAATCCCGGATGTGACGTCAGAAACGCTTGGAATTAATGATTTTTGTTTCAGTGAACGGGGTATTTCCTTGTTACAAATGATGCTACAATCACCACAACGCCATGTTGTTTGTGAGCAATGTTTTTGTATTATAATCAAATACAATAATGTCCTTAAATTGTGTGTGCATATAATTGTACGATATTAATTAAAGGTCTAAATTATATAGCTCGATAAACGACTATGACAGATTTACTTAAAAAGCACCAGCCTTTGACATGCACATAAGACGGTTGGCTTCCTAGCATAATTTACTAAACTACTGTTTCCGCACCTTGTGAAACCGTTTAAGACAAGGCCAGCATGTTATAAAACATATTTTTTGGTTTTCAATTAGTTTTTCTATGATAGGTTTTTGATTGCTAAGTTGTATGAGATAAAAAGTGTTTATTTAATAATATTGTTGCAACCCATCTCGTAATAAAATAATGTTTTAATACACATAAATAACCGTTGTAAAATATTGCAGTTTATCAGATTTTTATACTTTAAAGGATTGACAGCTTCTTCTAAACATACTTTGCCCGGTCACATGGACCTGGTAGGATGTGAAACAAACCAAACAAAGCAGTGGGGAGCCAAAACAGAACATGTTAGACAAACATAGAATATACTTGCCAGCTAGGACAAGGATTATAACCCGCTACCAAGGAGGCATGCTCAAAGTTAATTAAGATAGCTAATTAATGTGTCTAAAAGTCATTAAAGCTTTTAGGAAAAAACATTTAAATCTTCTATGCTAATTTTATTATGGTAATTTTGGAAATTTAAATTTTCAACTACTATTTACTGCCTTCGAAAAATGCTTTGAAAAGAAAATTAAGTTACTAAAACATCAATGTTTTCCAATTTTGTCTTTTTTTATTGCTAAAGGGTTGATGGTGGTGGATGATCATGAAATTTAGGAATACGATCACGAAGTTTCACTAGCACCAAGTTTAGATTGCTTCATAATATTTATATCCTAAATCAGTAACATACTATCTGATCAGGTTTATTAAGTTCTCACTAATACATTTTGAGTTAATTTACCTCCATTTATAATACATTTCATAAGATGAATCGTCTCCTAATAAAAATAATAAATTTAATTGTTTTACTTTAGAACTTTAATCTAATGTCTTATATTAACAAACCTAAGCGTGTTATTTTTAAGTTTTATTAAATACGTTTTACAAAAAAATTATAATCAACTCAGCCATGAAAAAACTAAAACTCTTTTGAAACCATTTCCCTAACCCCCCCTCTTCTAAAAAACTATTTTTTTCACTTCACACACTTTCATTCTTTCACACTTATAATGGGTCAGACTCGTCCGTTTCGATCTCTATTAATGATTGGGAGCGTTAAGTCCCACATTCACTTGATATTAATTCGAACCGATTTAGCTTAGGTATTGTTCGCTAGCTGTTTCGCTCTCTTGACTCAACATTGATTAAAATTTTGAATTTATTTGTTAATATATGTGTTTCCAAGTAAGAAAATGACACACAAAATACCGTTTAATGTGTCATTTTGTAGTTTTATTATTTTACAAATAAGTTAATTTCACCTGACTCAGTTCAAAGCCTGGACTATTGAACACTAGAGTATTATATTTTACAATAACCAAAAAAGATGAATGGAAAACCAGTTTTAATTGAAGAAGAAACAATGTTAGTATTAGTATTTCACGTTTTTAGAATATGCACTCAAATTGTTGCTTTAAAATGAAACTTTTATTTAGCTATAACCAATCCACCAAGTTTTACTTATTTGATATTTATATTCGAATTTAGACAATTATTACACATTGTTGAGGGTTAGATAATACAAGTTGAAGTTAAAGTTTTATTTAAAAGTATTTGAATGAATAAGTTTTTTTATTAATGTTCACATTTATTTTATTTTATTCGCTTGAATGTTTGAAAAAGAGAAAATCGTTTACCTTAAATATCATATTAAATATGCAGTGAGTTGAAATGAAACTTTTAACAATACAAAACAATACAGATCGTTTGTTTTTTTTCTTAGAAAAAAATCTCAAATGTTATTTAGAGAGAATGTGATAAGTATAAAAAAATCTGTAGCTGGTACACGCTTGATTAAACTAGTAATTTATATTTAATTTGCATTTATTGTCTTTATAATGACGAATAAAATAGCAATCAACAACATAAAATGTCTGACATGAAATACTAAACATCGGTAAATTTAAATATCCCTGTGTCGTATTATAATAACAATGTTCAAAACGTTTAAAATTTGTAGGTTCAGACCTGTTTTTTCCAATACAAAATTCATAAAATCCAATGCGAGATAAAATATTTTAAAACTTACGTAACGAATTGTGCATCGAAATAGTTGTAAAATTTATTGGAAGAGCAAGGATTTCCCCTAAATTAATATATAGACTTACATAAAACAGACATAAGTCGATTTGTATACAGAACTCTATTGTAATTTACATGACTTTTAAAATCGTCGATATATCAAATATTATATTTATATAAGAAGAGCTCTCTCTACCGTGAGCTATCCAGGTTGTCAAGGAGCTTAAAATGTCTCTATAATTGTTATTAAAATGACGCATTTTCATCACAGGAATCTGAGACTAAGTTTAAAAGTAGTAGTTTTATAGCAACTAGTCAGACTAATCCATTATTGGACATATCACACACATCATTAACCTATACAAATTTAACTCAACTTAACTCGCTTACTATAGCATTTCATTCTCCTGTGTTTAGTTGGTAAAATAAAGTTTCTCCTATCTTAAAATACCTGACAAATAGGTGTTGGACTCAACTATCTTAAGTTTTAAATCCTTTTAAACAATGCAAGGTAAAACTCAGTCATGTGAAGAGTGTATCAAAATTGAGCAGGTACAACATATTAAATATTTGGGGGTTATTTTAGACGAAAGGTTAAATTGGAAAGAACACGTCTCTAAGATTAAAGGGTATTTCTATGCAGTTCTCAGGAAGTTTTATTTTTTGAGATTCTTATGTCCGTTATCTGTTTTAAGAACTGTCTATTATTCCCTTGTAAATTCAAAATTACAGTATGGTATATCTTGCTGGGGTGGGACTTATTATTCCACTCTCTACCCTTTAATTGTTAGTCAAAATAAAATAATCAGAGTTATGAGTGGAGCAAAGAGGAGGGATTCATCCTTTCCTTTGTATGTGTCACTGAAGATCTTCCCTCTTAGATATTTATACATCTATCGTGTTCTTCGAATTTTTTTCTTAAGAGGAGGCCATCTGCAGGGTAACGTAAATGTCCACTCTGGAAGGTTGCAAAATTTAAATCGAGTTTCTGTCCCGTTTCCTAGAATAGAAGCTTATAAACGATTTTATACATTTTCAGCTCCAAAATTATATAATTTTCTACCCATTTCAGTAACATCTTCAATAACAATTTCTTCATTTGCTAAAAGTCTGAAAACATGGTTATTAACAAATAGTGATGTTGAAAAATTCATAGGCTAATGGGAACTGTCTTGCCTTTTTTAAGTTTTACCTATGTACCCTTGAGTTTTGCTCAATTTATCTGCATCTTTACCAATATGCTGTTTTTAAATATTTTATTTTGTTCTATCTACATAGTTTAAACGTATGTTTGAGTCTACTCATTATTATTTGTGTTTAGGCTTATTGTGTGTTATATAATTAGTATTTATCATTGTGTGGGTATAAAGAGATATGTTATTGTTTTGTAGCATTCTTTTTATATTTGTTACACCTATTTTTATTTAGTTTTATAAGGAGTGTTTTGTCCTAAATTATTGTTTTTTTGGAATTGTTTGAAAGTTATTACAACTGTTAAATTGTTATGTATTAGGCACTGAAAAGATGTATCATTTAATGAATTTTTGTTTAATAATCCGTAATTTGACCGGGAGTTTCTGGCACGCTGCACGTTGCACATTTATTATAACTTGATGCCACCTCTGCACAGCTAATGCTAAAGAGGTGGCTATCCATAATGTACTGGCTAATAACTGTGTAAACATAAGGTATTTATTGTTTAGTATATATTTGAAAACTATCTAATTATAGTTTTCTACTGCATAATTTTAATGCTTATTGTATTGTACATTTATGGAAATAAAGAATTTATTTATTTATTTATTTATTTATTTATTATTTATTTAACTACACAGCCTGTAAAATAAAGTTTACTTAAACACCAAATCTGTGCTTAAATATTTGGTGCTGACGGGTCAAATTTCAGGTTAGCACTTATTAATTATGCAGCTTAACTGTCCTGCCCTTACACCCAAACTCTGTGGTCGTGACCGTTACAAACAGAGGAGGAGGGGGGAGGGGTGGCAAGAGTATTAAACAAATCGCACCCTCATAAATCTACAGGGATGGACGTATCCGATATCTAAACGCAAACATCGGAATTACACAGTAAATCTTGTGCTACTGAGCTTTGGATTTAAACAAACATAAATATATCATTACTTATAAAATCTATAACATAAAATTATAATTGATGTGATATAAAGAGCACAGATGTACCAAACACTTGTATAGTTATATTTGTAGATTGTTAATTACTGATGCCGTAGATCCTAAAAAAGCTTATTATTACTTTTTCTTATTTTAAATTCTTAAGTTACATTTTAAATTATTTAAGTAAATTATGTAGAAATGAGTAAAATAAGTAAATGATGTGTAAATCTATTACTTGTTCCCTTCTGTTGATAAAAAGACAGATGTTAAAAATGGAGCATTAAATTATTATTAATTTCTTAGGTTTGTAAAAGACTGATAAGGTGAAATATGTTTAAGTAAATAGAACAGATGTAAACATTAGAATTTTTCTTGTTTTTGACTACAATTTCACCGTTTAACAATTATTGTTTCTTCCATACTAATTTATTTTATGTTTATATTCAAATAATATTAAACTCCAGGTAGTATACTGATTTTATACCCTTTTTGTGTAAGTGGTGTGGAAAACGCATTACAATACACAGAAAAAAATCGAAATGTATAGTTGTTACTGTTGAAAACAAAATTGGAATAACGTAAGACCAATTGAATCTTGTCTGATGGAGCTGCAGTAAGAGAAGCCAAGCAGTTCGGCTACAGAGGGGCAGAATTACTAGCTCCCCAGAGACTCAATTCTTCTTTCTTCCGCCCCTCATTGACCTGGGCGAGTTGAACTTGCCTTCTCTTTGACAACCTGTCTCTGCTCTATCCGTCTCTAAAATATTAACCTGTTTTTATCTCAGAAATTAAAATCCCTAATTAATATATCTTTTTTACAGTTTTTGTATTGATTATTTTTTAAACCTGTCACTAGCAGACTGCTATTGGGTATTGCAATATGCAACAAAATAACAAGACTGCAATGCATTTTATATGTTACTAATAAGGAAAAAATTACGAAAAAAGTTCCAAAATTTTCTCTTATACTGGAAAAGAAAAAAAGATCCTATGAAATAAATCTCCACATTAATTACTTTGTAAGTATATGTTGAGTGATTGTAAAGGAATAAAAATAAAGGTTATTTAGTACTGTAAAACTTTGAAGATGATTTCTTCATTTAAGAAAGGAAGGAACAAAATTTACTCCAGAGATAATAGGCAGGAGTAACTAGTAAGGAGATTAGAAGTTACTAAACTATCTTCATTAAAAATCGAAGCTGATTTAGTTGCAAATATTTGTTCCTAACTGTTCTAAGCGCGACTCAAAATACACAATACGATTAGAATTTCCACCAACATTTCAGTATTCAAAGACGAAAAGTTTATTTACGTTAAAAAGGTTGTTCCGTAATTTCTCTTACTACAATAATAGTAAAGAGTAAAACGTAACTATGTCTACTTCTTGGGTGAAAATCTATTTAGCCTATCCAACTTGGACTCGAAGTCTATAGCTATTTTACTTCGAATGAAATTTATCGTATTTTAAATGGCTTGGATCTCCAAGAAATTATAAGAATCAGTAAAGGGAATTTGAATTGTTTAACACCGAAAGAAGTTTTCATATTTTTAGGTTTTTTAAAGTAAATTTGAGCATACACATCGTGTAGACTATTTTAGTGTACCTGTAACGAACGGCACTTGTTCACAATATTCTTGATACGAGTGTATCATACTAAATTGTTCTGCAGCTAGATGTTTAATGTTACGTTATGATGCAACTAGATGCAAATATTCAGAATGTCTAGTCTCTGTAGGCAATTTAAATTAATAGTTCAGCATCATAAAACAATATTGCCTCCAGCTAGTAAGGAGATCAAAGGTTACTAAACTATTTTCATTAAAAATCTAAGCTGATTTGGTTGCAAATATTTGTTCCTAACTGTTCTAAGCGCGACTCAAAATACACAATACGATTAGAATTTCCACCAACATTTCAGTTGATCTGTCAATTGAAAGACAAATACGGCAAAACCAAATACCCTAAGGTTCGCTGCTACGGGGATAATCAACAAAAAGTAAATTGTTTGTGCAAATATCAATATACCAGCACTACGTGACGCCACATGCCAAGTTTAATAAATATACATTCATTAATAATGGAGATATCACATTTTATTTATTCTCCTTAAGGATAACATTGGTCAACGTACTGTATTTAGCACTTTGAATATCTCTGCAACGGTTGGATGTTGAATCACAATTTAAACACCAAAATGATTGTTTTGTGGTGCTGAGTTGATTGTTAAAAGCAAATGTGAAGTTTACATTAAAATTAACTTAGGAAAAGACAAAAACATTTTTCCCATAAGATTAACATGGGAGATTTTATGAGCAGGTTTTTTTTATTTTCTCCGCAACCACTTAACCTAGGTTCATAATTTAAAATACCATATTATTTGTTTTTTAAGCTCTATAACATGGTCCAAACCAAAATTAAGTTTTTTTAAATTTTAGGGTAAAAAATGGAAAAACTGATTTTTGGAAAATTCAAAACCCCCTTCCCATAGTCCGATTTTTCTGGTTTTCGAACTTAAAGTCATAAATGTCACCTTACACATTTGAGCCGAATTTCATCGAAATCGGACGTTTTTTACTCAAGTTATCGCATTCATGGACACATATATACATATATATAAATTTGAACGAATAGTGTTTTAGTCATCTGGGGACCTCAAAAAAAAGTTGTCATGGTCTCGGCCTTAAGTCTTACCATGAGACCTACGGTAATAGCTTCTTCCCTATAGGGGAAATTCGCTAAAACTGGGCTGACAATATGAAATTTTGTTAACATTCGTAAACTCGCAAAACCTCCAATTCACCCGGGTTAATCGGAACCCTGAGCCCTCATTTGAAATATTTTGTTTATACATTTGGAGAGTACTATAGAGTAGAATGACTTCAGTGGGTTTAGAATACTGTACTTAATGAAACTCAATTTAAGTTCATACTACAGTTTTTTATTGTGAGATGTGCTGGAAAAGACAAGTGTCAAACGCGTCGTTAGCATCATGTTACATCGTCGTTATATCTGCAAGGGTCCTTTTCATTAATTTGGAAGGTCTAATGGAGAAAACATGCCATGTGTCCTCCACATTATTGGAGGTCTGATGGCCTACACTTCATAAACCAGCAAACACAAGACTAGAAACGTAAACAAATTGGGGAGTATGTGTGAGGAAGCTTAGAATCGTCTGCGAAGGAGTAACTCTTCCAGTTTAAGAAATGATAGCTTATGTATTGATGAAGCCCTACAGTCTCACGGCAGTACCCCAGAGAGAATTATTTGTTTCAGCGTAGGCCTACTATAACAGAAATTACACTTTGCGTAACGTGAAAGACCTTTTCTACGTCCTTGGACGTTGGACAACAGTTTACATTTTACGAAATTTAACGAATGTTCTTCCTTTACAAAGGACATCAGCGCTCGGGGTGTGGAGGTCTATTATCTTAGTGAATGAGGTTCATAATCTAGAGAATATCAGGTATTCCGGTGACGTGATCAACCATGACAATCCTAGTTTCCAATACATAGTTTATGACGAAACTGTGAACCTCAGAGGTTGGCAAGTGTGTTAGGAGTGGAACACGACTCAGGGAGTGGTTTACAATGATATTCCTGAGTCCACCAAACAGATAATATAAAGAGCGAAGATATCATAAATTGCATACGAGAAGTTGTTAAAGAATACGTGTAAGTGAAATTCGTTATGTAATTTTGTAAAGAAAATGTTATAGTTATTTATTTTTTAACACTATGAGCAAATAGAATATTAGTTTACGAACTTAATACAGGACATAAGCGATGAGAACATTAACACTTACATATATGCATTGCATAGATCTTTCAAAAGCTTATAAACGCTTAAATTCACTTTGATATGTTGAATTGTTAATCAAAGTTATGTTAATATTTTTAGTGACAAAAATCTCCGCAGGTACAGGTAAAGACGACAGCTCACATTTAATGCATCAGGTCACAAATTATGCGACTTAACTGCCTCTAAACTGTAACCCACCAGTCGTAGCTGAGCTTGGGGATCTTAAATTTATGTACTGTGTCAGTAAACGTGTTAATTTATAAAGTTTAAAATTATGACATTGAAAATTGGTATTATTTAGGAGAACGAATGTATATTTTTAAGTGTACTCATCTACAAAAACTATCTAGTTTTAAAAATGTATCTACAATTTTGTTAATCGGATTACAGTGAAAATTTGGTTTCTACTGCTTGGAGAACTGAGGAAGACAATGAGTGCTCTTATTTGTCAATTGTTTGAACAAATTTAACAATTAAACTAAACATATTTGTAAATATGTTTACAAATATGAAAACATCCAATGAAAATTTTCTCATCCAATGAAAATTGAGACTGTTATTTAAATATATATTTTTTATATAGTAATAAAATGGATACATGACGGGGAAAAACTACAAATTAAACATAAAAACTATATTTGGAGCTTGCCGTTCACAAATCCAGGACAAGATAGGAATGATTTCCCGAAAGACAACAAAACGAAAATGCACATCAGTGAGACAGTTTAAAAGCCAGCTACGAGATTTGTACAAATCCTCCTTTAATGCAAAAGCAGCTTTTCGTTCTGATATCTTAGAAAAAATTTAACTATTTTTCTACTCTATTTAAATTAAATTAGTCCAAGTCTTATGAACCTAGTAGTTCTTAAGAATTGTTATCTACCTTAATTGTGCCGCCCAAAATGCCTTCAAGAGCCGGAAGTAATTCAAAATAAACCTTGCCATTAATTACCTTATTTGATTATTGAACTATTGTTTATTACAGGAAAAAATTGATTTGTGTGGCTAGTTAGTTCTTGCAAGAAAACAAAGCGGAATTTCTAGTATCCTTAGTTATTCTAAAAATAACTTCTTTCTATTTGAATGAAAATGAAAAACACAATCAGATTATTTTCATCAATCGATTAATTTAAAACAGAGGAAACAGATTGGTCTATTTTGCATTAAAACTGAATAGTTAACTACTTAAAACAATTACTCGTATTTATCTAAACCTTAAAGATTTTGTTAACATGGGGTGAACCTAAATATAAATAAGTAATTTAATAATTATGAAATTCAGAGGTGGTAAAATTCTTAAAATCCAACAAGAAGTATATTTAACACAACAAATACCAACAACTTTAAAGGAAAATTGCATCAACTATAAGTAATTTCACAGTTTAAATAGACTCCTAACCCTAATTATATTACAAAGGCCATTTAAAGTAGAGTCCTATTTTAAGAGTCCATTAAAAAATAAAGATATTTGTATCTAAACGTTATAGCGAAGTAAGTACATTTTTCTTTATCTTATGAAACGGAAAACTAAATCGTGAACAATTAATTTAACGCTGCAACTTCGGTACTTTACTTTTATTATTCTCAGACAAATTCAAAAGAAGTTTGTATTATAGCGATAACGTTTTGATTTACAGTGAAACATATCTCAAAAGAAAGTTTATTAAGCTTGATATCAATGGAACTATGGCTACGTGGTTCCCAATCCCTCTCAATGATTGAAGTACAGTATGATCAACTTTTATGCTAAATTTTTCATGCTACCTTAGTTTTAAATAGATGAACTTGATTTAGTTAATCTAACACTCCCTGTTTTATTATCCTCTTAATAATTTATATTTATTAGATTTCTTAGAGGTTGAAAATAATAATAAATTTAAAACGTACACACGTCAAGTTCTCCTTGAATACTCTTGCGAAGGTTGAAGAACAACGAATGCTGGTAATTATTCTATGAATTCAGCACTAGTATTTCTCGCTTGTATGTTTTGGGAGGAAACGCAAAGGATAAGTGGACTCAATCCTCCAGCGGATAAGAGTATCACGTACAAACCGCTGCTGCCTTCTACAGTTTGTGACAGAACAGAGCCCATCTCTACCTTTTAAATCCCAGTACTACTCCTGCCTATAGTAGTGGTTTCTAACCTTTTTTTGTAACACCTACAATCAGATGTGAAAGTATTATTGTTACCAACAGTAAAGTACACGTAAATAGTAAATAGCCGTGTACCTCATAAAATTGTGCCTAGCTGGACCATAAAATATAACATCGTATATGCAACTGCATAGTTGGAGTACGGTTTTGAATCTTCCACTTATAATAATCATATTTAAAAGAATAAAGCTGAACGTTTAAGATAGTATAACTACAACAATGATTGAACATTACATCCGGTGTAAGGTTTTGTTTTTAATTGGATTTATATATTTTTGTGTAAACAAAATGTACCTAACATTTAACCAGTAGGGAAAATTGATATAATAATGAATACCTGTTGGTTACACTTGTATTTTGATGGGGTCTGATTTTGTGATGTGTTCTAAGTACATCGAGACCTCGTTGTGGTGACGTCTTAATATGGAAACTACAAACGATGTCCAGGCATAGGAATTGTCAAGTAGCTCAATAATCAACTATATATTTTAAGGAAAATGTGTATATGGCTGTTGGTAATTTATACGGATAGCGCCAAAAGTTGATTTTCAAACTGTGCGGAGCTACATCATTTTGTCAATAAAACACTGGGGCTTTTTGCGAAGTCCGCAGCCTTGATTGCTGAATATTTCGTTTTTCGGGCCTCAATCAAATATTAATTTTTCTATTTTGGTTTTGCAACACGATGAACTGAAAAATAATTTGTTTGTTAAGGTGAAAATGTTTATATATTAATTGAAACTTTATTGTAAATGTTAAACGTTTAACCCCCAAGCAAATAGCCTATATAAACTCGGATAATTTTGAATAACGTTATTGTTAGGCCGTCACGTCAGAGTTTTGGGCTGAATATTAGGATGCACTAATATATTGCGGGACTTGCACTGCCCACTCACAATGTATCGTTTAGAAATAGGCGTTACGGTATTTACGGACATAAATTCAGATTTTCTTAATTTGCTCGAATAAACCGTCAAAGAAACTTTATTTATTTTTGTTAAGACTTGGTATAGTTTCGTCGTGGATCCAAACACTCATATGTGCTTGGTTACACTGACATAGTCACGCAGAAACACAGTTCCGAGTATAACAAAGAGCTAACAAAGCTCCCCAAAATATGTTAAGCTGAGGTACAGCCAGGGGAATGACACACATACATGTGCTTGGTTAGACTGACAATGTCACGTAGCAACATAGTTACGAGTACAATCAAGGCCTAACAACCTCTCCCAAATATGTAAAGCTGTAATACAGCCAGGGGAATGAGACACATATATGTGCTTGGTTACACTGACAATGTCACGTAGCAACGTATTTACGAGTACAACAAAGGCCTAACAACCTCTCACAAATATGTAAAGCTGCGATACAGCTAGGGAAATGGACATATTTACTTGGTTTCAATAACAATGTCACGTAGCAACGTAGTTACGAGTACAACAAAGACCTAACGACCCTCTCCCAAATATGTAAAGCTGCGATACAGCCAGCGGAAAGAAACACATATATGTGCTTGGTTACACTAACAATGTCACGTAGCAACGTAGTTACGAGTATAACAACGACCTCACAACCCTCTCCAAAATATGTAAAGCTACGATACAGCCAGCGGAAGGAAACACATATATGTGCTTGGTTACACTAACAATGTCACGTAGCAACGTAGTTACGAGTATAACAACGACCTCACAACCCTCTCCAAAATATGTAAAGCTACGATACAGCCAGCGGAAGGAAACACATATATGTGCTTGGTTACACTAACAATGTCACGTAGCAACGTAGTTACGAGTACAGCAAAGACCTCACAACCCTCTCCCAAATATGTAAAGCTGTGATACAGCCAGCGGAAAGAAACACATATATGTGCTTGGTTACACTAACAATGTCACGTAGCAACATAGTTACGAGTATAACAACGACCTCACAACCCTCTCCAAAATATGTAAAGCTACGATACAGCCAGCGGAAGGAAACACATATATGTGCTTGGTTACACTAACAATGTCACGTAGCAACGTAGTTACGAGTATAACAACGACCTCACAACCCTCTCCAAAATATGTAAAGCTACGATACAGCCAGCGGAAGGAAACACATATATGTGCTTGGTTACACTAACAATGTCACGTAGCAACGTAGTTACGAGTACAACAAAGACCTAACGACCCTCTCCCAAATATGTAAAGCTGTGATGCAGCCAGCGGAAAGAAACACATATATGTGCTTGGTGACACTAACAATGTCACGTAGCAACGTAGTTACGAGTACAACAAAGACCTCACAACCCTCTCCCAAATATGTAAAGCTGCGATACAGCCAGCGGAAAGAAACACATATATGTGCTTGGTTTGAATAACAATGTCACGTAGCAACGTAGTTACGAGTACAACAAAGACCTAACGACCCTCTCCCAACTATGTAAAGCTGCGATACAGCCAGCGGAAAGAAACACATATATGTGCTTGGTTACACTAACAATGTCACGTAGCAACGTAGTTACGAGTATAACAACGACCTCACAACCCTCTCCAAAATATGTAAAGCTACGATACAGCCAGCGGAAGGAAACACATATATGTGCTTGGTTACACTAACAATGTCACGTAGCAACGTAGTTACGAGTACAACAAAGACCTAACGACCCTCTCCCAAATATGTAAAGCTGTGATGCAGCCAGCGGAAAGAAACACATATATGTGCTTGGTGACACTAACAATGTCACGTAGCAACGTAGTTACGAGTACAACAAAGACCTCACAATCCTCTCCCAAATATGTAAAGCTGCGATACAGCCAGCGGAAAGAAACACATATATGTGCTTGGTTACACTAACAATGTCACGTAGCAATGTAGTTACGAGTACAACAAAGACCTCACAACCCTCTCCCAAATATGTAAAGCTGCGATACAGCCAGCGGAAAGAAACACATATATGTGCTTGGTTACACTAACAATGTCACGTAGCAACGTAGTTACGAGTACAACAAAGACCTCACAACCCTCTCCCAAATATGTAAAGCTGCGATACAGCCAGCGGAAAGAAACACATATATGTGCTTGGTGACACTAACAATGTCACGTAGCAACGTAGTTACGAGTACAACAAAGACCTCACAACCCTCTCCCAAATATGTAAAGCTGCGATACAGCCAGCGGAAAGAAACACATATATGTGCTTGGTTACACTAACAATGTCACGTAGCAGCGTAGTTACGAGTACAACAAAGACCTCACAACCCTCTCCCAAATATGTAAAGCTGCGATACAGCCAGCGGAAAGAAACACATATATGTGCTTGGTTACACTAACAATGTCACGTAGCAACGTAGTTACGAGTACAACAAAGACCTAACGACCCTCTCCCAAATATGTAAAGCTGTGATACAGCCAGCGGAAAGAAACACATATATGTGCTTGGTTACACTAACAATGTCACGTAGCAACATAGTTACGAGTATAACAACGACCTCACAACCCTCTCCCAAATATGTAAAGCTGCGATACAGCCAGCGGAAAGAAACACACACATTTACTTGGTTTCACTAACAATGTCACGTAGCAACATAGTTACGAGTATAACAACGACCTCACAACCCTCTCCCAAATATGTAAAGCTGTGATGCAGCCAGCGGAAAGAAACACATATATGTGCTTGGTTTCACTGACAATGTCACGTAGCAACATAGTTACGAGTATAACAACGACCTCACAACCCTCTCCCAAAAATGTAAAGCTGTGATGCAGCCAGCGGAAAGAAACACATATATGTGCTTGGTTTCACTGACAATGTCACGTAGCAACATAGTTACGAGTATAACAACGACCTCACAACCCTCTCCCAAATATGTAAAGCTGTGATGCAGCCAGCGGAAAGAAACACATATATGTGCTTGGTTTCACTGACAATGTCACGTAGCAACATAGTTACGAGTATAACAACGACCTCACAACCCTCTCCCAAATATGTAAAGCTGCGATACAGCCAGCGGAAAGAAACACATATATGTGCTTGGTTACACTAACAATGTCACGTAGCAACGTAGTTACGAGTACAACAAAGACCTAACGACCCTCTCCCAAATATGTAAAGCTGTGATACAGCCAGCGGAAAGAAACACATATATGTGCTTGGTTACACTAACAATGTCACGTAGCAACATAGTTACGAGTATAACAACGACCTCACAACCCTCTCCCAAATATGTAAAGCTGCGATACAGCCAGCGGAAAGAAACACACACATTTACTTGGTTTCACTAACAATGTCACGTAGCAACATAGTTACGAGTATAACAACGACCTCACAACCCTCTCCCAAATATGTAAAGCTGTGATGCAGCCAGCGGAAAGAAACACATATATGTGCTTGGTTTCACTGACAATGTCACGTAGCAACATAGTTACGAGTATAACAACGACCTCACAACCCTCTCCCAAAAATGTAAAGCTGTGATGCAGCCAGCGGAAAGAAACACATATATGTGCTTGGTTTCACTGACAATGTCACGTAGCAACATAGTTACGAGTATAACAACGACCTCACAACCCTCTCCCAAATATGTAAAGCTGTGATGCAGCCAGCGGAAAGAAACACATATATGTGCTTGGTTTCACTGACAATGTCACGTAGCAACATAGTTACGAGTATAACAACGACCTCACAACCCTCTCCCAAATATGTAAAGCTGCGATACAGCCAGCGGAAAGAAACACATATATGTGCTTGGTTACACTAACAATGTCACATAGCAACGTAGTTACGAGTACAGCAAAGACCTCACAACCCTCTTCCAAATATGTAAAGCTGCGATACAGCTAGGGAAATTAGACACATATATGATTGGTTACACTGACAATCTCATGTAGCAACACAGTTAAGAATATAACAAAGACCTAACAACCCTCTCCCAAACATGTAAAGCTGTGGTACAGCAGCGGAAAGAAACACATATATGTGCTTGGTTACACTAACAATGTCACGTAGCAATGTAGTTACGAGTACAACAAAGACCTCACAACCCTCTCCCAAATATGTAAAGCTGTGATACAGCCAGCGGAAAGAAACACATATATGTGCTTGGTTACACTAACAATGTCACGTAGCAACATAGTTACGAGTATAACAACGACCTCACAACCCTCTCCATAATATGTAAAGCTACGATTCAGCCAGCGGAAGGAAACACATATATGTGCTTGGTTACACTAACAATGTCACGTAGCAACGTAGTTACGAGTATAACAACGACCTCACAACCCTCTCCAAAATATGTAAAGCTACGATACAACCAGCGGAAGGAAACACATATATGTGCTTGGTTACACTAACAATGTCACGTAGCAACGTAGTTACGAGTATAACAACGACCTCACAACCCTCTCCAAAATATGTAAAGCTACGATACAGCCAGCGGAAGGAAACACATATATGTGCTTGGTTACACTAACAATGTCACGTAGCAACGTAGTTACGAGTACAACAAAGACCTAACGACCCTCTCCCAAATATGTAAAGCTGTGATGCAGCCAGCGGAAAGAAACACATATATGTGCTTGGTGACACTAACAATGTCACGTAGCAACGTAGTTACGAGTACAACAAAGACCTCACAACCCTCTCCCAAATATGTAAAGCTGCGATACAGCCAGCGGAAAGAAACACATATATGTGCTTGGTTTCAATAACAATGTCACGTAGCAACGTAGTTACGAGTACAACAAAGACCTAACGACCCTCTCCCAACTATGTAAAGCTGCGATACAGCCAGCGGAAAGAAACACATATATGTGCTTGGTTACACTAACAATGTCACGTAGCAACGTAGTTACGAGTATAACAACGACCTCACAACCCTCTCCAAAATATGTAAAGCTACGATACAGCCAGCGGAAGGAAACACATATATGTGCTTGGTTACACTAACAATGTCACGTAGCAACGTAGTTACGAGTACAACAAAGACCTAACGACCCTCTCCAAAATATGTAAAGCTGTGATGCAGCCAGCGGAAAGAAACACATATATGTGCTTTGTGACACTAACAATGTCACGTAGCAACGTAGTTACGAGTACAACAAAGACCTCACAACCCTCTCCCAAATATGTAAAGCTGCGATACAGCCAGCGGAAAGAAACACATATATGTGCTTGGTTACACTAACAATGTCACGTAGCAACGTAGTTACGAGTACAACAAAGACCTCACAACCCTCTCCCAAATATGTAAAGCTGCGATACAGCCAGCGGAAAGAAACACATATATGTGCTTGGTTACACTAACAATGTCACGTAGCAACGTAGTTACGAGTACAACAAAGACCTCACAACCCTCTCCCAAATATGTAAAGCTGCGATACAGCCAGCGGAAAGAAACACATATATGTGCTTGGTTACACTAACAATGTCACGTAGCAACGTAGTTACGAGTACAACAAAGACCTAACGACCCTCTCCCAAATATGTAAAGCTGTGATACAGCCAGCGGAAAGAAACACATATATGTGCTTGGTTACACTAACAATGTCACGTAGCAACATAGTTACGAGTATAACAACGACCTCACAACCCTCTCCCAAATATGTAAAGCTGCGATACAGCCAGCGGAAAGAAACACACACATTTACTTGGTTTCACTAACAATGTCACGTAGCAACATAGTTACGAGTATAACAACGACCTCACAACCCTCTCCCAAATATGTAAAGCTGTGATGCAGCCAGCGGAAAGAAACACATATATGTGCTTGGTTTCACTGACAATGTCACGTAGCAACATAGTTACGAGTATAACAACGACCTCACAACCCTCTCCCAAATATGTAAAGCTGTGATGCAGCCAGCGGAAAGAAACACATATATGTGCTTTGTTTCACTGACAATGTCACGTAGCAACATAGTTACGAGTATAACAACGACCTCACAACCCTCTCCCAAATATGTAAAGCTGTGATGCAGCCAGCGGAAAGAAACACATATATGTGCTTGGTTTCACTGACAATGTCACGTAGCAACATAGTTACGAGTATAACAACGACCTCACAACCCTCTCCCAAATATGTAAAGCTGCGATACAGCCAGCGGAAAGAAACACATATATGTGCTTGGTTACACTAACAATGTCACATAGCAACGTAGTTACGAGTACAGCAAAGACCTCACAACCCTCTTCCAAATATGTAAAGCTGCGATACAGCTAGGGAAATTAGACACATATATGATTGGTTACACTGACGATCTCATGTAGCAACACAGTTAAGAATATAACAAAGACCTAACAACCCTCTCCCAAACATGTAAAGCTGTGGTACAGCAGCGGAAAGAAACACATACATGTGCTTGGTTACACTGATAATGTCACGTAGCAACACAGTTACGAGTATAACATAGAGCCAACAAACTTCTTCTCAAATATGTAAAGCTGTGATATAGCCATGGGACTAGGATACATGTGCTCAGGGGTTACACTGACGATGTCACGTAGCAACACAGTTACGAGTATAACATAGAGCCAACAAACCTCATCTGAAATATGTAAATCTGTGATATAGCCATGGGACTAGGACACATGAGCTCAGGGGTTACACCTCACTATCACGTAGCAGTACAGTCACGAGTATAGCATTCATCTAACAACTCCCTCTCGACTCAGCTATGTGAGGTCTATTGTATGTAGCTAACATTTTATTTCATTATAGAAAATTTAACAACCATAAGTTGGGACAGATCTTACCTGTTTTACCTTACTTTATTTGTTACCTTGAAACCAGTTACCCTTGTATAATAGGCTCTACCTATTTATCATCTCCCCATTGTTGTTAACCCACCCCACCAATCGTTGGTTGGCTGTTGAAGGCAACTGCGACGGTTGCACACTATTACAATACAACAACAGTTGACACAACGTCACGTGAGTTGCACGGGTGGTAGTTGGCCAAAATAATAGAAGCCTGAGACTTTTAACGTTATTAATATGCGTGATTTAGTTCAGTCAATCAGCTAATTTTAGGGCATAGCATGAAAGAATATGTACGAACCATCAGCATATACCAAGAATATATAAAGAAGATGCAAGATATATATTTCTTTCTGTTATAGTGTAACCGGTACCAAACATTTTCCCCTTTTTCATTCTTTCATTAATATCCTAACTCCAATCAAAACATGTTCTATTGAGCTGATTACGTAGACATCGTAGAACTTCACATAGATACAATAGTAGCTGGAGTCCAGAGGAGAAACTCACTATTTCCAAATGTAAACTTTTCTATTAGGTCTTTTTGATAAAATGCAGGGAAATCAATTGATTATGAACAATAAATAGGTTTTTTATCTCCAGAATCTTAGAATAACTTAAAAATAGTATTGAATGTGGGTTATTTTTGTAGCTGTCAATAGTCACACATTTTTCTTAGTTTTGTTTTGAGCATTATTTAAGTACAGTATAGTAAAATTTAAAGCTATAGTTTCAAGTTTGAAGCCCACTTATAACCGGAGATTTATATTACATTGAAGTAATGCATATCATATTACGATCTTATGTACATGATAGTAATATGACAATTGAACCTTGAGCTTCTATTGATTTGAAGTCATACAATACTATGTTTGTTACTTCACCTTGTCTCTTGTTTTTTATTAATTTTTTTATATTTCAAATGAATTGCTTATAGCTTAGTTGGTATTCCATATACGTTGTTTTGACTTTTCAATTTCACGATTAGTGATACTGTACCATGTATCAAACAAGTTACCGTATGAATGGGTTATATGAATTAGTATTGTAATTAGGGTTGCGTGTCTTAGAGTATTGGTATTGTATTGTATACTGTAAGGTATGTGAAAAATTATGTTAGTAGCCAAAGTCATAGTAATGTATACAAATAAATACACAAAATGACAATGACTGTCCAGAAAATTCAAGTGTGGGTTGTTAAAGTAGATCAATTTAATCTGGTAAAGCTTGATTGAAAACCGATTTCCCGACAAATCTACTGCCAAAGGCCCCGAGTTCGCTCCGACCACTTTGTGAACGACTCAGAAACACAGGAAAGAAGTGACTACCATATCTTTTGACAGAACTTCAGCCAGTTTAATCACGAGCTTATTTTCTACTTTCCTTACAAATAGTGCTTACTTCAAAATCAAGCAATTTAACTTTAATAATTTGAACTGCAAAGTAATGAGATTTGCCGTCTCTCGGGAACTTAAGCTTTAATAATATTCATCACAGGAAATGTCACGACCCAAAGAAAACAAGTTGTTTTTCTCTGAAGTTATTTAAGTTGCTGGAGTTTTTCATTTTATGGGTAGTTAAATGTCGAATAACAAGCAATTGTTTTAGTTAGAAACGAATTAAGAGCATGTGATTGTTTTAAAACTTCTTTTATGACTACCACATTATATTTTTACTTTATATTGTTACAAATTTTGATATTAGTTGTCAAATGGAGAAGGTGTGAATACAGAAGAAGTGTTGAGATTCATTTAAAATTGATGACTACGTCCACTACTATTTAAGAGTGCAGAGAATAATTTCACAATTATTATAATAGTAATGGGTTTCGTTATATATTGATGGGGGGAGAGACAGTTTGGATCTAAAAATATATACCAAAGGTATACGCTATTTTTTAGCTATCACATAATTTCCGTTAATACTATAATCAGCATTGAAACCAAGAAAACGTAAATAGTATTTAGAATTACTCTCTTTGTCACTCTAACGTTGCAGAGTAAATCTAGGAGATAAATACAGTACGTTGTGCTATGCTAACCGTTAAGTTTTTAAACACTGGGCTTAATATTTATTATTGATCCCTGTAGTTGTAGTGGAACTCGGTTTGAAAAGCGCACAGCATGATATAAATAAAAAATACCCCCGTCGCAGCAAACCTGCATACTCAGCGAATTTCCAATGGAGATATAAATGTCTTAATACTACATAAAGCCACTTACCAAGTTTCATAAAAATATATTCACAAATAAGCGATATATACAATTTTAATTATTCTCCATAAGAATAACATTGGGGCTGAGTACGCAGGTTTGCTGCAACAAGGAACACAAAAAATGGGTTTTTATGCTAATATCAATATAACTCAACTAGGTGAAGTCGTATACGTGTTTTTATTCATTTATGTTCATAATTAAAGGAGACAGAGCATTTAATTATTATCCATAAGAATAACATGGGGGCTGAGTACGCAGGTTTGCTGCTACGGGAGAATTATGCAAAAACAATTTTTTGGAGCAAATATCAATAGACCTCAATGAGATGAAGCTGTATACCAAGTTTCGTCAGTATACGTTCATAAATAAGCGAGATAAACAAATTTTCTTTTCCTCCATAAGAATAACATTAGACAACGTACTGTGTTTAGCACTTTCAATATCTCAGTAACCAATTGACGTAGAGGAATGATCGAAATACCAAATTGTGTGTTTTTTTAAGCTGAATCAAATGGGCAAAACTAAAATTTGACTTTTTCAAAAATTATATGTAAAAAATTCAAAAAACCCATTTTTGGGGTACAAAACCCCCCCAAAATACCCCTTCGGATAAGTCGATCTGTCTGGTTTTCGAACTTAAAGTCATAAATGCTGCTTTACATGTTTATACCAAATTTCGTCAAAATCGGATCATTTTTACGAGAGTTATCGTGCTCACGGACACATATATATATATACAGTATCGAACGAATGGTGTTTTTGGGGTCTGGGGACCTCAAAACGAAAAGTTATCATGGTCCCGGGCCTAGGTCTTACCATGCCGACTACGGTAATAGCTTCTTCCCTATAGGGGAAATTCGCTAAAACTAACAATAAATTCTTAAACATTTAAGAGATCCCTTAGTTAATAATGGGATTTAACATACAACGTTTGAAATGGCTCAGTGTATAACATCTTCATAAAAATAATAATTTAATAATTGCTATGGTTGTTTAGGTGGCCATAAACATATATACTGTATACTAGCCATGCCAATAAAAGTTATAGATGAGCATATGTTACGTTATCCGATGTACTAAAAATTCCTCATTATTTATCAATAGTAGTAGTTAACAATAAGTGAATTCTGGCTAGTAAAAATGTAATTGTATTTATTATCAATTCACCTGCCCTTTGGTTGAAAATGGTGATACTTTTAACACTCTGAAAAATTAGGAATAATATTTATATTTTAACAATTTTGTAAGAATATAATGACGATTCAAGGTGTGCAAGCCAATTGTGAGATAATGCCAATATACCTTTACGAAATTAGTTATTAACTTACTGGCAGACAATTCACCTCAAAATAATATCACCTCAAATTACAGCGTAACATTTTACTCTACAACTGTATTGTCACATTACATGCAGTATATTTAAACAAATCTTTACTCTAACCCCAAAAACATTGCAATGTATTCATAGAACTTTGACTTATTTACACAATTTTCTTTTCTTGAAATAAAGAACCTAAAAACAAACTTACTGTAAAAAAATTAAATCACGGTAGAAGATAAATCATCAAAATTCAAATCACATAAACATGTTATTATCCGATTTCGGGTTAGAAAATATGCAGAAATTGAATTCTATGACATTTTCACACCTTCTGCACACATATTTGTAATTTATAATGATTTCAAATTCTTTTAGCGAATTTCCCCTATAGGGAAGAAGCTATTACCGTAGGTGGCATGGTAAGCCTTAAGCCCGAGACCATGATAACTTTTCGTTTTGAGGTCCCCAGATGCGAAAAACACTATTCGTTCAAATTTATATATATATATTATAACTATATTTTATATATATATATATATATATATATATATATATATATATATATATATATAAATTTGAACGAATAGTGTTTTTCGCATCTGGGGACCTCAAAACGAAAAGTTATCATGGTCTCGGGCTTAAGGCTTACCATGCCACCTACGGTAATAGCTTCTTCCCTATAGGGGAAATTCGCTAAAAGAATTTGAAATCATTATAAATTACAAATATGTGTGCAGAAGGTGTGAAAATGTCATAGAATTCAATTTCTGCATATTTTCTAACCCGAAATCGGATAATAACATGTTTATGTGATTTGAATTTTGATGATTTATCTTCTACCGTGATTTAATTTTTTTACAGTAAGTTTGTTTTTAGGTTTTTTATTTCAAGAAAAGAAAATTGTGTAAATAAGTCAAAGTTCTATGAATTTAACGGACATATATATATATGTCCGTTACTGCAATAACTTTTGGAAGAACACCTGATTTTGATGAAATTTGGCACAAATGTGTAGAGTAGCATTTATGACTTCGAAAACCAGATCGATCGCACTATGGGAAGGGTGTTTTATGGGGGTTTACAATTTTCCAAAAATCGGTTTTTTGCCTATTTGACCCCAAAATGTTAAAAACACTCAATTTTGGTTATAGCCATTTTATAGGGCTTAAAAAAAACAAATAACGTAGTATTTTGAATCATTAACCTAGGTTATGTGGTTGCGGAGAAAATCCAAAAAAAACGTGTCCCATGTTAATCTTATGGGAAAAAGGTTTTTAGATTTTTCTCAGATAGTTTTACTAAAAACTTCACATTTCTGTTTATTAATGTATATATCACCTGACAAGCCACTTTATGAGGTGAATTGTCTGTCAGTAAGTTAATAACTAATTTCGTAAAGGTATATTGGCATTATCTCACAATTGGCTTGCACACCTTGAATCGTCATTATATTCTTACAAAAATGTTAAAATATAAATATTATTCCTAATTTTTCAGAGTGTTAAAAGTATCACCATTTTCAACCAAAGGGCAGGTGAATTGATAATAAATACAATTACATTTTTACTAGCCAGAATTCACTTATTGTTAACTACTACTATTGATAAATAATGAGGAATTTTTAGTACATCGGATAACGTAACATATGCTCATCTATAACTTTTATTGGCACGGCTAGTATACAGTATATATGTTTATGGTTAGTATACAGCTCAACAAAACAAACATTTTGGTGTTTTAATCTTTGTTCTACGTCCAACCATTGCAGAGATATTCAAAGTGCTAAACACAGTACGTTGTCCAAAGTTATCCTTATCGAGAATAAATAATACCCCCGTAGCAGCAAACCTGCATACTCAGCGAATTTCCAATGCACATTAATTTATCTTAATACCACATAAAGCCCACATACCAAGTTTCATCAATATACATTCATAAATAAACGATTTATGACATTTTAATTATTCTCCATAAGAATAACATGGCGGCTGAGTATGCAGGTTTGCTGAAATAAGGAACACTAAAAATGGGCTTTTATACAAATATCAATATAACTCAACTAGGTAAAGCCACATACCAAGTTCTATTAATTTATGTTTATAATTAAAGGAGATAACACGTTAATTATTCTCCATAAGAATAACATGGGGCTGAGTATGCAGGTTTGCTGCTACGGGAACTATCGGGCAAAAAATGGGTTTTTGTACAAATATCAATAGACCACAGTGAAATGAAACAATATACCAAGTTTCGTCAGGATAAGTTGATAAATTAGCGAGATACACAATTTTTCTTATCCTCCATAAGAATAACATTGGACAACGTACTGTGTTTAGCACTTTCAATATCTCAGTAACCAATTGACGTAGAGCAATGATTAAAACATAAAATTGTGCGTCTTTTTAAGCTGATTCCAATGGAAAAGAATAAAATTTTACTTTTTCAAAAATTGTATGTAAAAAACTGAAAAAACCCATTTTTGGGGTACAAAACCCCCCCCAAAATACCCCTTCGGATAGGTCGATCCGTCTGGTTTTCGAACTTAAAGTCATAAATGCTGTTTTACACGTTTGTACCAAATTTCATCAAAATCGGACCTTTTTTACGAGAGTTATCGCACCCACGGACACACACACACACACACACACACACACACACACACATATATATATATATATATATACAGTTTCGAACGAATGGTGTTTTTGGGGTCTGGGGACCTCAAAACGAAAAGTTATCATGGTCCCGGGCCTAGGTCTTACCATGCCGACTACGGTAATAGCTTCTTCCCTATAGGGGAAATTCGCCAAAATTCTATATCTTGATTATTTTTGAATGTATATTGATGAAACTTGGTATGTGGCTTCAACTAGTTGTGGTATATTGATATTAGCAAAAAAAAACAAGTTTTTTGTTGATAGTCCCCGTTGCAGCAAACCTGCATACTCGGCCCCCATGTTATTCATATGGAGAATAAGTAAAGTTGTATATCTCCCTTAATTATGAAACTAAATTAATAAAACTTGGCATATAGCGTCACCTGGTTCAGTTATATTGATAATTGCAAAAAAAAATATTACTTATCTTCCTCGTTGCAGCAAACCTGCGTCCTTAACCCTAATGTTATTCTTATGGAGAATAAATAAAATGCTATATATCACTTATTTACCGATGTATTTTTGTGAAACTTGGTAAGTAGCTCTATGTAGTAGTGAGTCACATATATATGCATTGGAAATTCGCTGAGTACGCAGGTTTGCTGCGATGGGGGTATTTGATAGTTAACTTAGCCGTTTGTTAATATTTGTTATTTAATTTATGAAATATATTCTACAAACGGTGTAGTCCATTAACTGGATTTATTAACATACAGGTAAATTCTAAATGAATATTTAGAAATTGGAGTTCCAATGCACGTAAATCAACAACCCGTGTCACAAGTGAATTGGTATACCTACAAAATACAACAGAGAAATTCGTATCTCCCTATAACATTACTATGGTCTCACAATTATTACTCCTTATAATTCGTGATGTATACCAAGATTAGTGGATTTCGTAATTTCCTCTGGACCTTAACAAGTATAAATAATACTATTCAAGTATTGTTTGAAAAACGTCATATTTTGGTTAAAGGCCTAAATTGAATCAAGTATTCATATTTGTGTAAAGCAACGTTGGTAATCTGGAATCAGCATTGAACCAAGATCTCTAACATATTCCTTAGTGGTTTAAGATACTTTAATTCCAATTGTCAGTTGCCTTGGTAGAAGCTAAATCCGGCTTTCAACCATCAAGCAAACGTTATTAATGCCTCACACAGTCTCAATTGACAGATCAGATCTATGGTAGAGTTTTCATAACCTTTTGTTATATTTAATAATTTTAAATTATGAGTAACCGGAAGCAAAATGACATACCTGTACAATATCTGGGCTCGTCCGACATGTCACCACAGTCATCGATGGCGTTGCAGTAGCTGTCCAACCGCACGCACTTTCCATTCCGACACCGGAACTCGGAGATTTGGCAGCCGAGAGAGGATACGGCGAGAGTCATGACTATCCACCAGCCTCTCCACATCCTGTAGGGAAAAATGTCTTTCAGAAAGGTATTTATTATGTGACTAGTTCCTCTCGCGAGCAAGAAAGAAGGCAGTTAAGGGCGTGGTTTACAGTGGTATCAATCAAGACAAGCCAATAGTAGACGTGCTGCATTGACAAACTGCACACCAGATGAACGGTGTAACACTCGAGGGATATTTTTTCTATGAAAAAATGGAAACAGTGACAGCGTGGAGCTTTATTATTGGCTGGAACCCATCTGTCACCTTTCGTGCTCCCGATGAAATTACCCCAAAGTCATATTTTCACTGACCTTGTCATACAGTACATGTACATGTGTCTATTCACCATCTCCATCAATGTGTTAGTTTTAGTAAAGGACTGAGGATTTGATAGCAATTAAGTGGGAGTTTTATTGCTCGATTTTCCTTAAGATATTCTTTTTTTACCGAAGTTCCAACGCAAGGTAACATAAACGCTTGTAAAAATTATAAATAAAGCATGTTAAAATTAATATCCTAGAGCAATTTCTGTACTCATTTTAGTATTATATTCACCAGTCAAAATAATTACAAACTTTACAAATGATTAATGCAGCAACAAGCAACATTGTAGTAAAAAAACCCATATGGCGAATGCAAATAATAAAACTACAATTTAACTACCGAACGAAAAAAATAGCGAGTATTTTTTCGATTTGACTATGTGTTCAGATTAATTAATGTTATGAAAACAAATATTCTACATGTACTGCATTACAGTGATCATACGTCACAGAAACACCGACCAAGTGACTAGGTAATTTGATTACATTGGGTAAATTGAGTTTGGAATTCACAGGGGCTCTGTTTGGATTTGTCGTTAAGCCGACCTGTCCAATACTGCGTCATAACAGTCGCCAGCGTTGTGTGCAAGTGACAAATTTACTCAAGCAGGTTTGTCAAACATTTCTGATACAATGGACAAATTTGAACAAATATTCAACATGAAAATCACTAATATACATAAATAATAATTTTACATTTTGTGTAAGCTTCTAGTATTAGGTACGGTTTTGGTGGTTGTTAAATTATTAATGTCTGTTGTATTTTGTTAAATCTATCCAAAATTTAAGAAGACAATACTCTCACGTCCATAGAACATCTTTGAAATTGCAGAATCTATTCATCACTATGCAGATTACAATGTGAATAACTTTAACTATAACTAAATTATTTTGAAGGTGTCCTGCGTGAAAATATTTTGCACATATAGGGGAGGAAAAGGCAGACCACCACCACGTGAAGTCATAGAGCGGTGAGGGGAGGAGTTCCTATTCCAGTGTTAATACACAACCGTTGTTGGCGAGAAATACTTATGTTATGGGCTAGTTATTATATTTTATGACGGTAGTAACCGTTAATGCAGTTGAAATTATTCCAACTTTCTAGTACCAATTCGTTCGATCAGATGGATGAGATTTGAAAAAAAAAACATTTTAATAATAGTTACAAAGAACCACAAATGGAAGAATATACCTTACGGAACTAATAATCCAAACCTAATGGGAACAGAAGACATATAGATAACATAGGAAATATAATTGCTTAATGAAACTATTAAATAAACAAACTCAATAAAAACTGGTTGCTTTAAACAATAGCTTGGACTCTGATTGGTAAAATTTCCTACCAACTAATGCAAGAAATGGGGATGCCGTCTCATCGCTACTATCGCCATATTGTTTCCACAGAATCTCAAACAAGGACACCGGAAAAACAATGTACTGTAGTTATTCATTTTAAGGACTTAATGTTATTTAAAATAACGTGTTTGAAAACTACAAAACTGTAGGGAATTTGCAAAGAATTAGATGTGTAGTTCCAAACGTACAAAATTATTTATAGTTATTTTAGAACATCATGATGGTTAAATTGTAGAAAAACTCTACATAATTTGATATAAAGCGTAATAAATGGGCATCGCTTCGAGTGGGTATACAACCACCACAATAACACCGTGACATTTAACAATGAATACAATTTTCGTACCATATTTCCTTTAAAATTCAAGCTCGTTGTAGAGGAACTGAACGAAAATATGCAATATATATACAGGTGCGGTTGGAATCCAAGATTTTCTCATAAAAGGGAAATATATTTCATGAATGCTTTATCATTTAAATATATGTTAAATATAATTTTCCTCTTTTGATCAAATAACAATGATTTGTTTCAATTTTTTTAAAGGTTATTCGAATTTTTAATGAGTAAAAGGGAATTTTTTCAGTTGTTATTAAATTCCAAGTTCACACCTGGAATATAATATAGACAAATAAAAATACTTTTTATTTCCCTCCCGGGTTCCATTTTTATTTTAGCCCTATAACTTTCATAGAGGAATATTCACTAGTAATAAAACAAAATAAAAATATTTCAAAATCTAAATTCTGTCTAAGTTTAAAATATGTAAATATATGGTCAGTAAAGTTTTCAGCCAAAACATTTGTCCCGAGAGTAATATTAGGGTTTAATGAAGAGATTAGCGTGGTCTATGTGTCTCGGGCTTAACCTACTGCCCCCAAAAAATGAGGACTGGAAGCCGCATCCTCCCATGAGCTCACGAAGTTGTGAACGGTTTATGAAGGGTGGAATACATGTTTAGTATTGTATGAACTTTAATTAAAACAATAATTTCATAAATGTGATTACATAATGAAACGCAAACCATATTTGGACTCATAAACCAGACATATTCTACTCACCTTTTAGTGTAGTCTTTCCTGAATTAAAGTTACCCTAACCAACTGTATGATAAGGCATATTTTAACATTAATAATTCTATTACTAAATAATAGGTAATATTATTAATATTTACTGTGAAATAGAAAGTAAATGCTAATCTAACATGATCAGGATAAACATTAAATTAACACAAGTCTGCAAGAATAATAAAACGAACTTTAAATTTATGGCTTTATAAACAAATGGTAATAGTAATTTTTATTACTTTTGTTATCACATACAACACATAACTGTAGTTGAACTTAGTTTATATCACAAAAAAGCACGGAACTGTTCTAGACAATAATCTGTTCTGGGCAATTCGTCTGATTATATAATCAATTTTCATTGAATAATTCCTCTGTATGTAACGAGCAAATTTAAAACAAATTTATTCTCTTATTTTTCCTCGAAATTGTTTTGTTGGTAGTTTCATAGTGTTTAAAAGTAATGTATTAATATTTATTAATAATTCTAATACTAATACTAATATTAATACTAATTAATAATAATAATTGTATTAAGTATTAATAATTCGGGATTCTTAAGCAACTGTTATGATATAATTTTAATCATAAAAAAATACGCTCGTTGTTGGTTCGCGTATGGTTGGAATAAGCTTGAACTGTTGAAAGAAAATATGTAACTAATTTGTAACATGAAATCATTTTGTGTTTTGTTCATTGGTGGTAAGCTGATTTGTACTCTTCAAAATAATTGTTTCCAATATTCTTTCCATAACGTAAAGTCTCACTTTTTTTTATTAAATTTTAACAGTGCTCTCAGACTAGATGAATTACCAAATATGATTGATTATATTTTATAAATATGAGCTCTAGAGGTCAAATGAGACTGAATATGTTATTTATTATTATGTAAAACTTATTTATTTTAATTGTATTCGATTATTTAGTTACAATTACTGCCCAGTTTTCTGCTAGTGATTTGGATATCTACAAATTAATTTTCGTTGCGATTGTTATTCTCAAAAACTCTTGTGAGCAAATATTTGCATATTTGTAATATTTAGGTGAAATAAGTTAATATCCGGATCATTTAATGTTGTACAACCTAAGTTTATTCTAGCACTCCTATCTTTAGAACTTGGTATTGCTGATCCACCTTCTTCTAACGTCCTACAACAGTATTTCAAGATAAATTTAGTTCAAATCATCTACATACAAATAATTAGTTCCATAAGGATTATATGTTATTTGACAATTAATGAATGAAGTGAACTTTTATTAGTGATTGACCAATGATTTAAAACAAATAAATTCCAACAGTGTATTTAGGGCCAGTGTTACAACGCAACCAATCTAGAAGTGGATGCAAAATAAACAATATTACCTAGATAGATTGTCTTGGGACTGTATGATACAAATATTGCCTGGAGTTGCTTGAATTACTTATTAGTTTAGTATAAACTATACATTTGTATGTTTTGATTGTTGTTGCATTGCATAATGTTAGTTTTGTTAACAATGTTGCATGCATCTGTGTTTAATATAACGAATGTTTCCCTTTGGAACGAATAAATATTTATTAAACGTAAAAATACGATAGTATATTTTAAAGATTCTAGTATTTTCACTATACATTTACTGCCCTATTTTACATTAAAAAATAATACTTATTTATACAATCGACTAATGAAGTGTGACTGGTGCGACTGCTCATATACTATGCTATAGCCAATCAGGAGCGCTTATGTAATTTAATAACCCGATGCAAATTGAGTTTGAACTCACAAGCGTTTAAGGTGGATAGCTTTACTGCTACAACCTCCGTGCACAGGTTTGGCACTAACTGGGTCATAAAATACTCGTTGTGATAGAGAACGATAAAAATGTAGAGAGAGTTTTTGATAAAATACTAGTTACTGGTTTTAAATAAAATGAAACCAGATATTATTTAATGTTTTAAATCATAGCCACAAGCACAGTACACGTTACTCGTGTGTCCAGGTTATTAGATTCCAGTAACCAAATGGGGTTTTCTGGTTAATCCACTTTGCATATTGAACGAACCAAACGTTTCATAGAGACCGTTGTAAATACTTTAAACTGTACTGAAAATTCCGAACCAAAGAAACGTAAAGATTATTTTTATAGTTGATTGAATACAATTCAGAGACGATTGTATTTTTAGCGAATTTCCCCTATAGGGAAGAAGCTATTACCGTAGGTCTCATGGTAAGACTTAAACCCGAGACCATGATAACTTTTCATTTTGAGGTCCCCAGATGCCAAAAACACCATTCGTTCAAATTTGTATATATGTATATATATATATATATACATATATAACAATTTGAACGAATGGTGTTTTTGGCATCTGGGGACCTGTATAAATATATTATATATATATATATATATATATATATATATATAGAGTTATCGTGCTAACGAACACATATATATATATATATATTTATTTATATATATATATATATATGTGTTCGTTAGCACGATAACTCTCGTAAAAAAGGTCCGATCTTAATGAAATTTGGTACAAATGTGTAAAGTACCATTTATTTAAACGAGTTCGAAAACCAGATGAATCGCACCATCCGAAGGGGGGTTTTTGGGGGGTTTTGTACCCCATAAATGTGTTTTTTGGGGTTTTCATATGTAATTTTAATTTAAATCAAATTTTAATTTATACCATTGCATTTAACTTAAACAAACAAACAATTTGGTATTTTGATCATTGCTCTACGTCAATTGGTTACCGAGATATTGAAAGTGCTAAACACAGTACGTTGTCTAATGTTATTCTTATGGAGAAAAAGAAAAATTGTATATCTCGCTTATTTATGAACATAAACTGGCGAAATTTGGCATATGGCTTGATCTGGTTGTGGTTTATTGTTGTTTGAAAAAAAAAAATTTTTTTTGCCTATGGTTCCTGTAGCAGCAAACCTAGGTACTTGGTCCCCATGTTATTTTTATGGAAAATACTTAAAATGTTATATATCGCTTATTTATGAATGTATATGGATGAAACTTGGTATGTGACTTCACTAAGATGAGTTCTATTGATATTTGCATAAAAACCCATTATTTTGTACGCCTTGTTGCAGCAAACCTGCATACTCATCCCCAATGTTATTCTTAATAAGAATAATTAATATTTGAAATATCGCTTGTTTGTGAATACATTTCTTATGAATCCTGTTAAGTGTTTTAATGTGTTATGTTATATATTCATTGGAAATTCGCTGAGTATGCAGGTTTGCTGCAACGGGGGTATTATGAACTCCTGCGTATTTACTGCTTCTATTACCTTATTTGTACGTAAATAAAAACTCTTAAGTATTTTACGATTGACAGTTCTGCCTATTACTTTAAATAAAAGTACAAAGAACAAATATTAATTATTATAGTTAATTTAGTTTTTAGCAACACTATACTGTTACTGTTTTCCGTTTATGAAATAGATGAAATAGAAATAGATATGAAACCACCCTTGAACATATGTTAGAGGTTGGAAATATTATAACCCACTTTAACTTTAAACATATTAAATTGAACAACAGTTGTATGAAATTAACATAACTAAAAATTTTAAAGGTGTTCGCCACTGATTCGAAGATGAAATAAAGAACCACGCTCTCCTCCAAATTTGACTTCTCAGTGCAAAAGTTCTACTTAATATGAATAAATCGCAACTGAGTTATTCCTTGTTCCTGATTTGAAATTCATTCAAAAAATTAAGTAGTTTAAGAAACTTCATAACAGTTGGTATATTCTGGTAATTAAATATTTTCTTGAGTAGCATAATACGTTTTGTTACAATTAACAGGATCAAATAAAACTACTAAACTAAGCTACTAAACTTTTGAGTGTTGTGAAACGTAGTTTTATTTTATCCTGTTAATTCTGGTAATTTACATGGAACTCCCACGATTTTACTCATACAAATTGCAATTTGTCAGCTATGAGTCGAGTGGTCTCAGTTATATTTATACAATCCTTTTTGGCTTTAATTTTAACTTTTTTAAATATGCAGACCAAATACTCCATAATTTGCCGATTTAAGATATTAAGCTTTAAAAAGTTAACATGACCGCCATTTTGAAACGGATAAAGGCAGAAAGGCAAAATGTAATACCAATTTAGCGCTACAAACTAGTATAATACACATGCCAAATTTCAAGTTAGTACCTTAAGTGGTTCCTAAGATTGCATTGATTAAAAATTAAATACAGGCCGACAGCCCGAAAAAGAAGCGATTTATAAAAGATTGATAAGAATTATTTTGCTCCTTTTGAGTTTTCTACCAAATCATGCATTTGTGCCATACTTTCTTGGTCCCTGTACAGTCTACATATACATTATTAATAGCTTGAGTACGTTTTATAAATTGATATTTAATTTTCTTTCAGATGAGGACAGCTGGGTTATATATGGGTAGGAAGTGATTTTGTATGAATGATGTTTAAATTTGCCTCTGCTTCGTTGAGTTACGGGGGCTATGAGTCATATTTTACAACTTCAGGTATTAACTAAACAAATCTAAACTCAAATATCGTTATTCTTCATACTCTAGATTAACAAACCTCCATGGAAACAAATTGTTTTTGGCCGTACCACATTATATGTACCACATTGGCCGAACTACCTGATATGCCCGTGATTCGCAATGGGGTGAGAATTCAGAGTATATAAAAACTGTAAACAAAACCATGACAGTCTGTAGTTAGATATATCATTATAACAGCTGTGTATTTAAATGATTTTAATTAAGAAAAAAGCACATGTGACATAAACAAAATAAAACTCTCCTGTATATGAATAATATGAGGTCTTGAAGTCCCGTGGGGCAGAGCCCTGAGGACCTTTCTAAACGGCAATAGGCCTATGACATTCCTTGGTACATAAGACTGTACTTGTGCAAAACTTCAGCAGAATTGGTCCAGCGGTTTTGGTGTTATGGAACAATAGACAGACAAATCTCATTTTTATAATAGTGTTTATTATGAAATATCGTTGGAATAATTTACAGCATTTACGATTACAGCTGTACATCAATGGATTGGTTAGTTGTTGCAACACACCACTAAACAACAGGTTCTTTATGTTTTTTTTCGTTTTCTTTGTGCTTTATTTTTCCTTAATTGTTACTAGAATTCTTTGAAGTATTACATAGTTTTTAAGCTTGATAAATTAAAACGTTTATTTTGGAAATCCAGCAACTATGTAAGTAGTTTTGTGTTGTATTACAATTTCAGGTACTATAATATATCAAACGGTTTTATTTTATAACGGACAAAATTAAGTTGTAGGTTTTTGTATTTGGTAATTTTCTTAAAGGAAATCAAAAATCAAATCCTTGTCATCTTTCCAAACTAGGAGTTTGCTAGGTCTGCGAGTTATTTATTTATTAGCAATTTAGGAACTAACGACAATCACTGCAGGTGAAAACTCAAATTGTGCTGTTACAGATAAGCGGCTAGATAAGAGCTAGACTGTGGTTCTTGGGAGTTATTTTGTAGGAAAACAACAATGCCATGACTGATGGATTAGAAACTAACCATGTATACAAATTAATTGGTAAGTATGTAAAAAAAAATGGAAATTTGTTATACAAATACAAATTATAAGGTTAGCTGGGGCTCGGACCGCCAAAGCAGGGATGCGACGTTACGATTTAATGAAGAGATTAGAGCCCTGTGAGAGGGGGTTAGCCCCGTCCGTTATATGCCTGCTCTACGCACTAACTGTTTATAGTGCTTACACCACTGGCTTCAGTAACATCGGGACATCGTAGGATTTAATATTTGAAAATGAGCTGTTTTGTTATATGAAAGTGTTCAAAATTTACTAGTTATTTTATTTTAAGAGCCTGGTTTTAAGGTGGTTGAACCAAACCCAGTTTGTTTACGTTTGTAATAAGTAAGATCAATTATTCGTAATGCGACTGCACAAAATGCAATTGAAATTCAGTTTAGCTATGTTAAATTATTATTAAGTATCAACAAAATTGGTTTTTGAAATAATCATCAATGTAATTAAATTATGAACTTCTGATTGAAGACCAAAACTAATAACTCATTTAGTTCGAAAGAAAAGCAGTGACCCTTTCACGCCACTTTATTTACTTCAAATAAGCAGAAACTACATAGGTTTTAGGGTTATAAGTGAAATATCACTTACTGCTCAAAATTAAATTCACCCTATATTAACATTATCCCTTAGATAAATGTAAAGTGAACTTTAAATCCATATAACCATTACAAATGAAATCCAACCAATGCTTTTAATCATCTCATCTAAATATGAAGCTTGTAATATGTTTGCTATTTTTTTCTCAAAACTTATAAGAGTAAAATAATATACATGAAAACTATATAACTTAAAAGTAAACCTTTTAGAAAGTGCAGCACATATTTTATGTAAATTTGCCTCTATTACTGGAAAATTCAAGTACTTGTGTTTTTAATATACACTATCAACGCCCGCTTCGTTGAGTTACGGGGGCTATGAGTCATATTTTACAACTTCAGGTATTAACTAAACAAATCTTAACTCAAATATCGTTATTCTTCATACTTTAGATTAAATTCCTCCATGGAAAAAATTGTTTTTGGCCGTACCACATTATTTATTACTTAATTTATTATTCTTCCTTAATTTCTAATCAGTGAGCGAGCTGTTTTGATAGTCTGAAAATAATTATTATGAATGGATTGTATTTGTAGCAACGGTGACTGTTCTCTACCAGTTCATTTCATATTCTACGTATTTACTGATGGTTGTTTATAAACAAATAATTAGTTAAATATGTTATAACACGGTAGGATCAGTTATAAAATTATGTAGAATTCAATTAAACACAAGACCCTACTTAAATGACTGAACTACTGTTCATTGATAGTTTTTATTCAGAATTTAGTATCCATATTTTTGTTTCATCTTGACTTAGAAACCCGAAAGCAGAATATAATCTGTGTTGCCTTTAATATTGATAAATAAACGTGTTTATGAAAATTAATTTTGAATATCTAAACAATCAAGGAAACCTTTGAAACATTACAAATAGTTGATATAGTATAAATTTGGTGCAATTATTCGCGAGTCTCCCCAGGTTGAATGTCAATATTAACTTGTTGATGCGATCTTGAGTTTATGAATTTCATAATAATAATAATTCCTTTGGCTGCATGCCATAAGTGAAATTATATTCTTTATAAGTTGTTTTTACCTCAACAGTATTCCAGTTGTTGATCTAGCAGTTAATAAAACTTCTACGCATGTACATTTTAGTAAGTTGTTATCAAATTAAACTTGGTAGAAATTCACCTACTATATTAGTTGCCCTGTTGTTTAACTTACCTCTCTAATATTAGACAACGTGTTATAAAAATATGAAATCCTCTAATCTAACCTAACGTTAATCAGGCCCTCGGTTGATCAGGGTCAGGGTTAATTAGAGATAAGGGGTGTGAGGCTGATGTGTGATGGGCCGAGTGAAGCATCAATCACCCCTTGAGGTCGGGATCGATTTACGGAGACTATTAAAGTATACCCCCTCCTCCACCCCAACCACAACCCCCTCCCCCTTCAAGCCCACCGTTTCCTTTTTCATTACTATCAATTATTCGCTAAATTTTCTCATTTTCAGTTTGTCAAAATAAAGCTTTAATAAATTCTAGCCTTTTTTAAATTTAAATTGTTATTACAATTTAAAATGAATTTAAATCTATGTTAAAGTATGTGCGTTTCAAATTCATTTAAGGTACTTTTTTAACATTTCATACAACAACATGTTGTGATGGTTTGGTACTGGATACAACTGCTATCGGTCATTGGCCTATTAATTAATGATCCTGGCTAAAGATTTAGTCGGTCTTAGTCAGTAACAAGGCTACACAAGGCATCCCACCCATTCTACACTCATCATTCATTCATATGCGCCTTAAATACTCCTTAGTTACGTCGGTGTCTTGCAGAGAGATTAAGAGAGAAAATGTCTTTTTAAGAATACAAAGTATTTGAATTTTGAATTTTTTGATCATAATATGGCTCATCTTTTAATTTGGAGAGGTAATTGGAGCAAGCCAATTTATAGCGAACCTTGGACTTTAAAACTGGACTTGGTGTATAGTTCTTATTGGTGGTGGTCCTTTGGCGAGTTAGCATAACTCGATACGCAACTTTTACTCTCAGCTAGATTATTTTCCTTGGTATAGGAGTAACTTTACAGTGATGAATGCAAAATAGTTAATTACCCGACCAAATTTCGATAACTTTCCTTGAACCATATACAGGGTGTCTCACGTAAGGCGTCTCAAAACAATTGCAGGCGAACCAATTGACCTAGAAGGATGAAATGTAATTATTTCCCACTAAATAGACCCAAAGGAATAACGTAAATATGTTTTAGTTTGTTAAAAATACAGGGTGTTCCAAAAACTGAGGGACACTAGTTCGAATCTCGGCATTTTCAAATATAAACGTGTCAATTTATACACCAGTTTAAAGCTCTACAACAGAGTAACATTTTGGTGGAATCAGAACCCACTTATATTTATTCGTTTCAAAATGGCGGCCATTTTTTAGAAAAGTACTGACATTTACGGAATATTCTGTATCTGCTAAACTACAAGACATAGCTTTGTTCTTATTTAAAATTTATACTCGTATTAAACTCAGTGTTACCCTGATAAGCTACATGATAGTATTTAAAAAAAATGCAAAAATACAAAACATACTAGTTTCGAAAATGTTTATATGCCCAAAACTCCAAAAAGTCAAACAGTATATCGTATGTCAAAAAGTATATCATCTTAAAGTTCTTAAAAATCCCGGCAACTTTCTAATTTACACCAACCTCGTACCTCTTTTAGCGAATTTCCCCATAGGGAAGAAGCTATTACCGTAGGTCTCATAGTAAGACTTAAGCCCGAGACCATGATAATTTTTTGTTTTGAGGTCCCCAGATGACAAAAACACTATTCGTTCAAATTTATATATATGTATATATATATCTATATATATATCTATATATATACATATATATCTTTATACTATATATATATCTATATGTATATATATCTATATATGTGTCCGTGAATGCGATAACTTGAGTAAAAAACGTCCGATTTTGATGAAATTTGGTTCAAATGACATTCATGACTTAAATAAAGTTCGAAAACCAGAAAAATCGGACCATGGGAAGGGAGGTTTATGGGGGTTTTAAATTTTTCAAAAATCAGGTTTTTGCATTTTTCACCCTAAAATTTTTGAACAACTTAATTTTGGTTTAGACCATGTTATAGAGCTTAAAAAACAAATAATATAGTATTTTGAATCATTAACCTAGGTTAAGTGGTTGCGGAGAAAATCCAACAAAACCTACTCATAAAATCGCCCATGTTAATCTTGTGGGAAAAAGGTTTTTGGCTTTTCCTCAGTTTATTTTAATGTAAACTTCACATTTGCTTTTACCAATCTGTTCAGTTCCACAAAACGATCATTTTGGTGTTTAAATTGTGATTCTACGCCCAACCGTTGCTGAGATATTCAAAGTGCTAAACACAGTACGTTGTCCAATGTTATCCTTATGGAGAATAAATAAAATTTGATATCTTGATTATTTATGAATGTATGTTGATGAAACTTGGTATGTGGCTTCACGTAGTACTGGTATATTGATATTTACACAAAAAATTATTTTTTGTTGATTATTCCCATAGCAGCAAACCTGCATACACAGCCCCCATGTTATTCTTATGGAGAGTAAGTAAAATGTAATGACTCCCTTAATTATGAACATAAATTAATAAAACTTGGTATGTAGCTTCACTTGGTTGAGTTATATTGATAATTGTATAAAAACCCATTTTTTTGTTCCTCGTTGCAGCAAACCTGCTTACTCAGCCCCCATGTTATTCTTATGGAGAATAACTAAAATGTTATATGGCGCTTATTTATGATTGAATATTGATGAAACTTGGTATGTGGCTTCGCCTAGTTAAATTATATTTATATTTGTTTGTTAATTAAAACCAATTGTTTATGTTCCTTGTTTCAGCAAACCTACGTACTCATTACCAATGTTATTCTTATGGATAATAATTAAAATCGCTTATATGTGAATATAATTTTATGAAACTTGGTATGCGGCTTTATGTGGTATTAAGACAAATATTTTGCATTTTAAGTTCGCTGAGGACGCAGGTTTGCTGCGACGGGAGTATTTGTTTTTTAGCAATCAACAAAAATCATCATTTCTCCATATAAAATGCATATAGGCTAAACATAACCTATTTATAAAAGAGGCCACAGAGTACTAGTATGTGTTTCACACAAATAACATGCATTAATTTTATATGGGGAAATTATGATTTTTGTTTGTAGCTTAAAAAAAGGTTGGTGTAAATTAGAAAGTTGCCGGGATTTTTAAGAACTTTAAGATGATATACTTTTGACATGCGTTAATATTTGACGTTTTGGAGTTTTGGGCATATAAACATTTTAAAAATAGTATGTTTTAAATTTTTAAATTTTGTTTTAAATACTGTCATGTAGCATATCAGGCTAACGCTGAGTTTAATACGAGTAAGAATTTTAAATTAGAACAAAGCTATGTCTTGTGGTTTAGAAAATACAGGGTCATCCGTAAATGTCATTATTTTTCTAAAAAATGGCCGCCATTTTGAAACAGATAAAGATAAGTGTGTTCTGTTTCCACCAAAATGTTACTCTGTTGTATAGTTTTAAAATGATGTATAACTTGACATACGTGTATATTTGAAAATTCCGAGATTCGAACTAGTGACCATCAGTTTTCGGAACACCATGTATTTCTAACAAACTAAAAATATTGTTAAGTTATTCCTTGGGGTCGAGTTAGTGGGAAATAATTATATTTCATCCTTCTAGGTCAATTTGTTTGTCTGCAATCGGTTTGAGACACCCTGTATAATCTGGCATAGTTTGTCTCAGATATAGTATACACTAAGAAACCTCTTTTTAATGTAAATTTGTAGCATAATACGTTTAAAATTACGTAGAGAATGAGTTTTAAACTTCCTATTTATTTAAATTCTGTATTTTTTTTGTTGGCTAGTTAGAGAATTTTAAAATAAGTTATTTACCAAAGTTATTTTTCAGTTATGGTATTTAATGCAGGAATAATTGAACTGTTATCAGCTAAATGATATACTCCTACATTGCCAGGTCAGCAGAAAGAACAAGACATTACTGAGGGATCAGATGCTATTATATCACAATTGCTTCGTCGTGAATGAGGTATGTAAAACGAAATGTAAACGATTTTATCGTCACTGATCTCTTGGCAATAATGATTCCTTGATTCAATGAAATATAAAACCTTTTTATATAACTTTCCAGCAATTTAGGGAAAAGTAAAAATGTTCTTTCCCGATTCCCTGTATTTAAACAATTACAGGTATTAAAATATATTCACATGTTTATTTATCTATTTATTGATTCCAACGGTAACACAGTTTTGTATTACAATAATATACAACAATCACAATCAAGATGGCATACTTATAATAAATTAGCTAGGGATCTTAAAATGACATGCTAATTTTACATTGATTGACTAAGATAAAGATAATAAAAGTTAAATATATTTGATAATATATAATAGTATTTGATATATAGATAAGTTAATATATACCTTGTTTAAGTTTGGCAAAAATAAAATAATATAAAATGTTTGTCAAGTAAAATATATATTGTAATCCAAAATAAAATCATTAAATACTAAGCGAACTAAATGCATCGTTTCACATTATTTATATATCAAGCATTTCTGTGCAGGTATAATCTGGGGATCGAAATAGCTTTGGGCTTAATATAAAGCCTTGCGGGATGTCATTTATTGCAAATGGCTTTATGTCTGTGCCCTCTTATATTCGATTGCCTTTTTAGGTGAGAGGTTATTGGAGTAACAGGATAAAATAAACTAAGTCTCACAATAAAACAATATATTTACACTTATTACACATTGTACTTAAATACAAAGTAAATATACATAAAGGATAATAAAAGGTGAAGAATATTGGTTTGGGTAGAATATTGGTTTTAAAAGAGAACGTGACCTTAGGGGACAATTGAAAGAACTTAATTGTTTTTGTAAGATCTCTTATTTTAAAGGTTCATAAAGGTTTGGCTGGACCTTTCTTAAGGATAATGAAGACATTTAAGTTTCCATATAGATTTAACTCCCAAAAATCTTATTTCCACAGTAAATTCAGCTATTTTAAACATTATAATGACTGTATAATTAAACATCTACATACTGACTGGAGACAGATTTATTATCTTTTACTACATCATAACGCATATTATTAAATCTACAGTTGTTATGCAATGCCAAAATGTTTATATACTACAATACAATACAATATATTATGGAAGTTATTTGGACATGTTTTGTTAGGATTGGGGTTGATTGATTTGCGCGTGGTTAAAACTCTATACAGCGATTTATTTAGTGGTTTTCTATATTTTCTGTTTATATATTAATATCCTTTCTTGAATTTTACTGTTAAATTACACTTATGAAAAACAAATATTAAAATATTAACGTTAATATATCCCAAAATCATGAGGGCAATGGAATTTAAATTAATGAATTATTCGTAAAATATATTGATTATTGGTTATAACTGAGTGTTTGGTAATATAACACACATATTCAATATATTGTTGAAACTGTTTCAGATAGGTTATTACACTCATATTTGTCCGGATTATTGATGTAGGAAACACGAACATTGTAATAGCTTCAGGCCCAATCTAATCCTCCACGGGATACCTGAGGTAGAAGATTACCTCGCTGCCCGAAGCAACGTTTTTGTCAGCTCATCTACGTGTCTGTGGAGACAGAGAGAAAATTAGTTGCACTTTATATTTTTCCGCTCCTTTAAACATTTGTTTAGTTACATGAATTAAGATTTCTCCACTCATTATATCGTGATGATTATAATTCTGATTTACAAACTAATATTATTTAATACTTATCAACGTCCTACTAACAAAGCAAGATACTATCCCTTAACCTAAGTAATTCCTAGAATTTATATTTTAATTTCACTTATAAGATGAACTCTGAAAGCCTATTCGCTTAAGTCCAACATGAAAAGATAATTTTTAGATTATTTACAAGCTTAATATACAAACGTTTCGTCGTGGCCAATGACAAATTTGGTTGAGAATGGTAATAGCCTATCAATAATCATAGAAAATACTACAAATTTACCATTTCATTCGCTTTAAAAAATTGAGGCGAAATTCCATTACATAACTTTTAACCAAAAACTACTTTTGGTTTTTGAATCAGATTTCAAATGTTTAGTTGTTATTGGATACCTGATATTCTAAAAAGAATTGTGATTAACCCAATATATCTATTATTGTTCAAATAATGTTAATAAAGCATATACAAACTTTTTCAATTGCCTATCCCGACCAATAATTTATGACGGAACAAAGTGAAGGAATCTATGTATTAGCAGACACAATGATTCGTTGTCCGTCTGTGTGTGTGTGTGTGTATTTATTCGTAATGCAAAAACGTGAAAACGGCTCCACGGTTCGTTTTCAGATTTTACACAAATGTTTTCCATTTTACTTCACGCTTTCAGTTAACAAATGAAAAACATTCATTAAACAGTCTTTTATTAATTAAAATTTAAATGTTGTACAATTTCCATAAGGTAGAGTTAGAGGTATTTCAGTTGGCAGACAATTAAAATAAACAATTACTATTCATTTAATACACTTTTCCATTATTAGTCAAATTAAAAACATATGTATTGTTACCATATGTATAGACAAAGATTTGTTTATGTTATTGACAGTTATTTATTCATTGACTTGGTCATAAGAATCTTAATTATAGCATTCAAGAATAAGTTATTCTTTTCTATTTTGATTTAGGTTTTGTTACTTACTCTTGTTTCCTTTTATTGAGATTTTAACTAGTGTTTTACTTGCCTGTATGTTGTATTGCTGGTATTTTATTTTAAATTAGGCACACTATCTTTATTTTCTTACATCCATTGGTTGTTTTTCATAGTTAAAAGGTAAGTTACTTATTTTGACTGGTTCTCCTCTAGTGTTTTTCTTTTAAAATAGCATTTGATGTTTCAGTTTTATTTTTAAGCTACAAACTTGTTGTGCGTAATGTTTAAACTTGGTCGTAAAGGTAGTGTCTTGAATAGTCAAAGTAAGGAGATCGTTTATAACGTCTTCAAGTACTTTTATGATAATGGTAATGGTACTACGAAATACGAGGCAATTAGTAAAGTAGTAGAAGGTACTGAAGTGTCATTTAGAACGGTTGAAAGAATTCTGAATGAGGCTGGAAAAAGTGTTGAAAGTAACGTTACACCTAATTTTACGAGACCGAAAAGAAACATAAGAGGAAGAAACGTGTGAGTTATCTGGATACCTTCCATCTTGATGAAAAAACCCGTAGCAGCAAACCTGCATACTCAGCAAATTTCCAATGGAGATATAAATGGCTTAATACTACATAAAGCCACTTACCAAGTTTCATAAAAATATATTCACAAATAAGCGATATATACAATTTTAATTATTCTCCATAAGAATAACATTGGGGCTAAGTACGCAGGTTTGCTGAAACAAGGAACACAAAAAATGGGTTTTTATGCTAATATCAATATAACTCAACTAGGTGAAGTCATATACAAGTTTTGATTCATTTATGTTCATAATTAAGGGAGACAGAGCTTTTAATTATTATCCATAAGAATAACATGGGGGCTGAGTACGCAGGTTTGCTGCTACGGGTGCCTTTGGCAACATAATTTTTTGTTGAGCAAATATCAATAGACCACAACAAGATGAAGCTGTATACCAAGTTTCGTCAGTATACGTTCATAAATAAGCGAGATATAAACATTTACTTTTCCTTCATAAGAATAACATTAGACAACGTACTGTGTTTAGCACTTTCAATATCTCGATAACCAAATGACGTAGAGGAATGATCAAAATACAAAATTGTGTGTTTTTTAAGCTGAATCCAATGGTGAAAACCAAAATTTGGCTTTTTCAAAAATTATATGTAAAAAATTAAAAAAAACATTTTTGGGGTACAAAACCCCCCAAAATACCCCTTCGGATAGAGCGATCTGGCTGGTTTTCGAACTTAAAATCATAAATGTGTTTTATACGTTTATACTAAGTTTCATCAAAATCGGATCATTCTTACGAGAGTTATCATGCTCACTGACACACACACACACACACACACACACACACACACACACACACACACACACACACACACACACACACACACACACACACACACTCACATATATATATATACACAGTTTCGAACGATTGTTTTTTTGGGGTCTGGGGACCTCAAAACGAAAAGTTATCTAGGTCCCGGGCATAGGTCTCACCATGCCGACTACGGTAATAGCTTCTTCCCTATAGGGGAAATTCGCTAAAAGTTATTTCGTAATTACAAGAAACTATAGAAAAATGGTCCTATTTATTTGTTTAAGATAAGATTGACTAAATAAAAAACCGTCTGTTTAGTATAAGTTCATTCAATCCATCAAAGGGTTTTGGATTTTTTTGTTTAAAAAACTAACACTAGTTTTTATAAATAAAGACAACGTTCTCCTATAATATGAGTAATTTAATAGTTTATATTCTAGATTGCAGCAGCCTTTTATTTTGTATTTACTTCTGCCAGCTGTGTTCTTCTGTCAGTTTATTATATTTAAATACCCCCGTCATATCAAACCTGCGTTCTCAGCTAATTTACAATTTAAAATCATATACTTCACTGCTTAGAAGAATTTGCACCCATAAAATAATGTAATTGAATATAATTAAGAACGATTTATCCTAGGTCCTAAAATTAACCAAAGTAAAAGTAGATATTTTCCTGCAGACTCCACATAATCAAGACTATTTATAATATTTTGTGATGAAATTTTTGTTGGAATTTACGTTAACAGCAGTAACCTTTGTCTACCATTTCTGAGTTCGCTCATCCCATTACGCGAATATTTGAGCGTACTCATAGTACAATTATAATCCTATATAATAACAGCGTGTAGTGGTGACCTATTCAGAGTAAACTACTGAACGTAAAGCGACGAGGTTGGTAGCAATAGAACCCTTGGTCCAAGGATGATGAAAAAATACGATATCATAGACTTACTCAGATATAAGTTTGCAATTGGCAAAAAACACTTTTTTGGCCTTTTTTGCCATCCCCATGTATAAGGAATGTGTAACCACCTATTCGGAGTAAACTAATGAACGTAGAGAGACCAGGTTGGTGTCAAAAGATTTCCCTTAGGCCCAAGATGGCGAAAAAAATTCGATATCCTAAATTTACTCAGTTATAAGTTTGTAATTGGCAAAGAAAAACTGTTTTTTTGGCCACATTTTATGTGCAATCTTTTTTTACCAAGCCATGTGTTACCTACTTTGCATCCGAATTCAACACAACATCTGAGTAAAGTTAAGGTCATTTTGTAAACAAAGCAGACAGTTATTCCTAACTAAATTAAGGTTTTTGGATTGGAATTTACAAGCAATAAGTAACAACTAAGCTGAATGAGCGTTAATAATACTGTATAAAAGTGTCAGTCAAGTTCAATTCAGATTTATGTATTTATATTTTATATTTAAGTTTATTTTTACTTTTACTCTTGCGGCTAATTGGGTTTTATCACTGATAATGGAACCAGCAGGAGATTATTTTCCTTTGATAAATCCTGGGTCTCAAAAAATATGACAGGAGGGTGGCATTCAAGCAGTTTATAGCTGCAATTGTAGTTTGTTAAGTTGTTTTTACAGTTTTGTGTGAAACTAAATCAAAAGCTTTTTTAAATAGATGATACTCCCATTATACTCCCTAAAGTGCGAATTGTGTGTAAGTATATAAAACTGTCATCCACATGAATAACATGGGGACTTGGAAGTCCCATCGGGCAGAGCCCTGAGGCTTAAATCGAAAATCTAATGCCAGTTTGCACATCTGCACACCTAGACACACATTTTGGTGTATAATATGTGGGGGGCTCTGTAAACAAAAAGCCTTATTGTTTATAAAGTTCGCATGTAGTGTATCAATAATATAGATAGATATTCTCTGGCGTTAAGTTCTGTAAATCTGATTAAGTTTATGAAATTTTATTTGCAGGTTTACCAAAACCATATACTATAAATATAAACTTAATATTTTTCACTTGAGTTCACTCGAAAATTACATTATAGCCGAAACGCGTTGTGAAATAAAAATGTTTAAAAAAGGGTACTCTGGAGGCTTTTTTTTCAATCTAATAATAAACTTAATAATATAGATAAATGATGTATTTTTATTGGTCTGTCTTTAGTTTGCATGTTAGGAGATAAAACACAATTAAATGTTGGTAAATATGTAGACTGTATTTATCTTTTAGTTATAAAAGCAGTGAAAGTAGTTAGGATAATATTTATTGCAAATTTGAACCCGATGAACATAAACATTTAAGAACATATGCAGTATTTTAGAAACAAAATTTCGCTTAAAGTTCACAAAAATGGATCTGATTCTACATCCAAAATTAAACCCACAACAAAGTTTAAACCAAACAACTAAACCATATAAAACCCCTTTGGATATTTTTCATGCAGGTGTAAAATGTCTTTTGTAAAAAGACACTTCTTGAATTTGGACACGTTCTAATAAATATTTTAAAATACATTGTGCATATTACAATACCGCCTTTAAATTTGGCACGGCAGATTCCCATTTTATTACATACAATTCAAAATTAGTTTTTTAAATATAAATAGTTAAGCCATTAAATTAATTTTACAACTATTGAACAATAATTCTTTAGTTTGTTTAAGCCCGTAATTTTTTACGGTCTAATAACAGCTAGTACCAAGTATATAAAACGTTCAGGTAGTACATATTCAAACTCAAGTATCATGTTTGATCCTAACATTTTTATATTGAAAAGTTGTTTATATTTTTAAAAGATAAATTTTGTAGTTTACGCGAGAACACGGGAACTTGTCACTGACTGTGTCTCTATGTCACCTGTCAAAGAGGAGGTTTCCTTTGTTTAACATCCTGTGCAATTAACCCCTACCTCTTATTACAGGGTGCTTGTATTACAAACTTCATGTCTAATTATGTGATATATTTCCTCTTAAACTATTAACATTATAGTATTAAATTTTACAATCCATTTAAATAATGTAGGAACTGTTTATCTAGTAGGGTGTTTAGGTTACTTTATCTAAACATGTTGAATAATTGAATCTAATGTTTGAGCTGCATTCTAGCTTGAATTGAATAAAATATATTTAACCCGCGCACATTCCTTTATGGCCTACGTTTAAAAATGTTTCTTAGAAAAATACGACTTACACATATTATAGAAACATATAACTACAGACAGAAGCGTATGTTTAAAATAACTTTCTTAGTTTTCTTATGATATAAGTTACCTATGTAACATCTGTCATATCAATTTTGTAAGAGCTGAAAATAAATGACTGGAGTAATAGCCTCCAGTTTTTTAAACCCACTACAACATAATTTTCACTTCAGTAACTTCAAGCATTAAAACGTAAATTAAATAAATGCAGACTTGATATAAAATAAATATTGGATATTAAAAACAAAAAACCAAAATAGAGGAAAAATAAAAATAAAAATTACAAGTGTTTATATAAAGAGCACAATTGATACAGTATGCTTTATTAACTAAATGTTTAGGGTCAATTTAGACTAACAAATAACCGTCTAGCAAAATGTATGGAAATAATAAATTATGAAAGTAACGAAGGACATTTATCTTTAACAGACCACTCGAGGTTTGCAAGCCTCGATAAATCTTTTCTACCTCTTAACTTTAGTGTTACCGTAATAAATCTTAACGTGATTGGTCGAATCGAAGATACAACTGGTCTGAATCAAGATAATTAGTACTCGACATTGTTCCTTTTAGATGAATACTTCAATATAAATTTTAACTTTTAATTTTTAATATTTTACCATCGCTGATCTACTACACTTTAAATGCTGTTACAACTTAAATGCTGTTAAATTTTACCATTGAAATTACAAACACGTTATATATGTTTGTGAGTAAGATGGTGTTTGTGATGCGTTCGTAAGGTATTTTACAACGAATTGATGGCTAAGAGTATAGTATACTATATTATATCCAAATGATGGAAGTGTTATGTGGTCCGACGGGCTGCACTTATTTCGAGGTTATTCGAAGAGCGCTTTCGGCCTCTCGCCATTCTCAACTGCTACTCCAATGCGAGACACCGAAATCGCTTCTGCGAAAACCTCCAAGCAAGTGCAGCCCGACAGACCACACACATATCCCTTCGATCATGTGACATGTGACTCCACTGGTTTGACCAAAGACCACGGACTAGTTTGTTTTATATCGGGATATCCAACAAGTGTAATGCTGCAGTACTATAAGTTATTTTTTTATTTTTTACTTTCAGGTAAGGGCCTTTCTCCAAATATAGTTTAGCTTAAACTTTAGTTTAAACTTAAGTTTATTATAAATTCCGCTTTTCCAATGTGGTATGGACAGTTTGAACCTGGTTTATGTTAAACCTATAGAGAGTACACTGTTTAATGATTTTGTTCTATGATAACAAAATCTTAAATCTTAAACCTTGGGACACCAAGAAAGTTAGCTGCACTATACAATTTGAATTTGTTCACAATCATTCAAATAACTCTATCCTTATATTATTTGCTATAAAAAATAACTTGCAAATGCAAGGTTTGCCAATTTATTAGATCTAACACTTATAACTAATTATTTTTAATATCTGTGGAAAAACAATATTAGTTCAAGTTATGTTAAGACCACATAGAGTATAAAAGGTCGCATAACCTTATTGATAGGCATTTCGAATTTCCTAATGATGTCAAACGTTAACTAATGAATGATTGTCTTTTGTGGTAACAACAAAGCATTGTGCGACTATTTTTTTAGTACAAGATTTATCTTCTTAATTAGATAACATAAATAAGAACAGTAATAACAAATGGTTAATCATACAGATTTGTAAACTCTATTCTAGTTCTTCTTGTTCTATATTTTACCAATATTTAGTAATTAATTGCATTGTTGAAATTAAATTTGTATTCCTAGAACAATATAACTATTTGGAAAAGTGTTATATGCATGTTAAACTTGTAAATTACTCGTTGTAATACAGACAATAATGCTTGACAATTTAAAATATCTTGTTACTAATGGATAATAATGATAGTTGAGGGAATTCTAAAACCAATAGATTTTCTGAAAATGTTAATAAAATTCTTGGACTCTTTTAAAATTCTGCTGTGAACAACCTTTATTGCCAAACAATTAAACAAATATAGAAACATACAGCAGTAGGGTAAGTATGGTCTGTTGCAGGGTGAGCGGCAAAGCGTGCAGCATGCCACCGCGAGAAGGTAGTGTACCACACTGCACTCCCGTTCGGTGCCAAGGTCACGGCAGCGCCAAGGTCACGCCGGTGCCAAAGGGCAAGCTGATCCATTGAGTGTCCAATACAAACACTCAATTGCAATCTATTTTTACAAGTTCCGTTATTATCCACTATCCATTAAAGTGACTTACATCCCCTTCAGATTTATAAATATTTTATATAATTTATAATAATTTATTTATATAATACGGAAATATAAATATTTTATACTTGGGATTTAGTAAAGAAACAAAGTGCATATTTTATTAATACACTATCCATTATAACAATCCATACCAGTTTTAGGAACTGGTATGGAATGTGTCAGCTGACAATAATCCTAAAGCGGATTGGTCGAATCGTAGAAGGTTTAGCAAGGATTTCAAGTTGTGTTTTTCAAGAAAGCTTTATATTTTACATTAACAGAGACATAAATTTTCATATTAAATTCGACAATAATATTTTTCCAAAGAACTTTTATTTTCCAATTAATGTAATTTGTAAGAGAATCATGTGTATATTGGTAGGCCCAACAATTTAAACTATGCATGATGAAACGGCAAAACAGCACTTCAAATTTTAAACGGAATAAAAGCAGCAGTATCTCTCACCAATTATTCGACTGAAACACTGAAGTAGTTGAAATTTTATCGAAACAGTCAAAGTGAAACTGTTAAAGAGGGAGAGTGAGAATATATATGTATGGTATGTGTTTTAACTCTCAAAGAGAAGGTAACCTTTGTTTAACATCCTGAGCAATTTAACCACCAACCCATGCCTTACAAAGTGTTTGTATTACGAACGGCCACATAATTTGCATGATAAACTTTCTCCAGAGCTATTTGACACAATCATTACATTTGTGATGTTGCCACCAATTGTTTAAGAAATAACCTTTTTAACTGTACCAGTAACATTACTGGGTTTAATAACGGTATTTTTGACTAGCTTTAGTCTTTAATTTATTTTGTTTTATTTTAAAACGATGTTAGTATTATTATAACTTTCATTTTGCTCATCACCTTTCATTTGGAAATAGTTCTGTCAATTAAAGTGACTTATATCCCCTACATATTTTACGGAAATATAAATATTTTATACCTGAGACTAAGTAAAGAAACAAACTGCAAGTTTTATTAATATTTTATGCAAAATTAAAATAATACACCACACGTTGCTATTCTAAGGGAGCACCATGGACCAAAGAGCGTCAAGTGTTCGAATCCCGCAATTACACACAGATTTGGGGATTTTAATGATTTAATAAATGGTAAAAAAATGCCTCTGAAGTTGAAAAACTCAAATAAATAATTGACTAACCATATTTATACAATTTGACCAGTTAGAATTATGATAAATAGTTTAGAAATAGGCTATGCAATGTTTAACACAAGGTATACCATATGATACTTAAATTGAATTTAATAATTGTTATCCTACATACATTTTAAAGCGTAGTACACGAAACACATAATTTAAAACGTTTGACATCATATTGCAATTCCTAATTAGTAAAAACCGCAGAAGTATATAAATACTAAAACATATTATAAGGTCTTAAAAGCTTGGATAAATCTCCTCTACATCCTATATTTTTATTATTGCTCATAAGCTGAAGTAGTACAAACTTCTACTGTTAATTTGGGGTTTATAAATTAATTTGGGGGTTTACTTTATAATAGCTGTCACTACTATGTTGTCTCTTTAAACAAATTTTAATCCATCACTGGGGTTGTATTAGCACCAATCGTCGCGATAGCTTCGTGAGCATGATCCGTGAAAGCCCCTGATAAGCATCAATCACTGATAGAGGTGAGGGATCGATTGATAGAGGCTGTTACAGGATGTTTCCCTCCCCTTCGCCTCCCTTTATAATAACTTACCCCCCCTCCTCATCACTACACTTCCTCCATAAAAACCCAACCTCCCTCCACCTATTTCATAAACTCACTCATTTCAAGTGATCTGTACTAAGCCAATCGGGTAGGTTTTACATAATCTTTATAAATTAATTTTTGTTAGAAAAAAGTTTCGTCCTTACTCAAGTGTATATACAAGATGTATTACGTGTGGTTTTTATTAGTTTTGTAAGCTTATGCCAAACCTTGAATTTTTGTATATATCTTTTCCCAGTACCTAGTTTGCGCATGCGCATTAATGGATTTTCACCTCCACACGTCTTACTACGGTCAGCTTACCAATCTTTAAAAAATGTGTTGTAATTCTTTCGTTCACGGTTTACAATTTGTTGTTATGTTTAATTGACTGGACACAGCCATTGCATTTAAATCGGGGGTGCGTTTGTTATCTCCTTCTACATGACCTGTTCTGTGAAATGATCTAAACAGGATAATTAATTCTACTAGAATCAGTAATAAAAATACCCCTATAAGGTTCCCTGTAGGTTCATGTTTCAATATTTGATTTATTTCAAAAATATTATAAGATAAAGCTAAAAACTAATTACTACTTACTTTTGATTAACTTTCATTTGTCCTGACCAACACGTTAAAATAACAGTTAACTGTGTAACCAATTGCTTAAATGAGTACACAAATGAAAATCACCCAGTATAAATTATTTTCATTGGCCTAAACAATTAAAAATTACTGCGTTCTTTATTATTGCATACTTTCTATGAAGTCGTATTTTTGGTACCTGCACTGCTTTTTCTAACAATTTAAGAACTTTGTATCCATTAACCAATAGTTAGTACGTATTTGCTACTGTTGTATTCAGTCCAAACTATAGTTCAGTTAATGGACAAACCAATTTAAAAAATGTCCCGTCTTATTCCTTTTGAATAAACTAGACTTTGTTCTTAAATTAGAAAAATACGTATTGTACTGGTAATAAATGTACATTATTACTACCAAAGTCGGTGTTTGTTTGTAGTAATAACTCTACACGACATTGAAGGATTATTATTTTAATTAATGTTGAGGTATTATATGTAGTCGCGCTGTTTATAATTGGCGAATTCGAAACGGAATGCAATCTGATACTACGAGTATTACGACAATGCAATCAGTCATCAGTTTACTGGAGAGCGCTGGGTTCGGGATGTATGAGGGTCAGAGCAAAACTGGATCATTAATAAACCCATTAGAATCACTAGACTATTAACGTCTCACAAAAAGGTTTTGTGTTCCGATAGTTTAATCTAAAATAACAATTACAGTAGTATAAATTAAAATGTTACCATTTAAAATGAGTAAACTGAAGTGTTTTTTTAGCGAATATCACCTATAGGGAAGAAGCTATTACTGTAAGACTTAAGCCCGAGACCATGACAATTTTTTGTTTAGAGGTCCCCAGATGCCAAAAACACTATTCGTTCAAATTTTATATATATATATATATATATATATATATATATATATATAAAATGTTATATTGGTTGATTAGGGCTACTAATATTATTAGATTTATAAACATGTCAGTCTAAAATTGACAACAACAAAAATTATACAAAAAGGGTACTTTGTTAAATAATGAAAATACTATATAAATATACTACATACTATATAAATAAAATTAGAGTTTTGTCAGTACATTTCTAAAAATTATGAAATTTTTGCATATTTTCACGTTTTAAACCCTAAGGAAGCCAAAACAAGTCTTATCTCAATTTATGTCTGTCTGTCTGTCTGTCTGTCTGCCCGTCTCTGTAGGTAACGCTCAAGGACGGGTTTTTGTTCGCTTTTCACGGGAAAACGGGTGCACTGACATTGATGAAACTTAGTTTCTTTGTTCTGCATGTGCGTGAGAAGGTTATAGGTTACTTTAAACTGTTATACGCCTTTTGGAAAAAGAATGGCGACCGCTCAAAAAACGTGATTTCGTGCGATTTTGGTCACGTTTGTTCGCTTTTCACAGGAAAACGGGTGCACTGATTTCGATGAAACTTTTTTTCTATGTTCTATATGTGCGTTAGAAGGTTTTAGGTTAAAATGATTTTTGGAAACCACCTTAGGACTCTGCCCCACGGGGTTTTAAAGATACTATGTTATTCTTATGGACAAAACATTTATTTAAACTAAACCAGTTGATAACTTAAGAATATGTATTCCATAATCAGCTGTTGTAGTTCTCATTTAAAATGTTGAGTGAAGATTGGTAATAAATAACAGAAGTATACAGAGTGGACAAATTATTTAAATCTATATTTTTCAGACACATTCACTTGCTTACATTGTGATCACTGTAACTAAAAAACGACAATGTCAAATGTATAAAGTGACATTCACGACTTTAAGTTCGAAAACCAGAAAAATCGGACCATGGGAAGGGGGGTTTGTGGGGGTTTTAAATTTTCCAAAAATCAGTTTTTTGCACTTTTCACCCTAAAGTTTTTAAAACACTCAATTGTGGTTTTGAGCATTTTATAGAGCTTAAATAAACAAATACTACTGTATTTTAAATTATTAACCTAGGTTATGTGGTTGCCGAGAAAGTCCAAAAAACCTGCTCATAAAATATCCCATGTTAATCTTATAGGAAAAAGGTTTTTGGTTTTTCCTCAGTTCATTTTAATGTAGTCTTCACATTTGCTTTTACCAATCAATTCAGTTCTACAAAAAAATCATTTTGGTGTTTAAATTGTGATTCTACGTCCAACCGTTGCAGAGATATTCAAGTTGCTAAACACCGTACGTTGTCCAATGTTATCCTTATGGAGAATAAATAAAATTTTATATCTCGATTATTTATAAATGTATATTGATGAAACTTGGTATGTGGCTTCACGTAGTACTGGTATATTGGTATTTGCACAAACAATTGATTTTTTGTTATCATCCCAATAGCAGAAAACCTGCATACTCAGCCCTAATATTATTCTTATGGAGAATAAGTAAAGTTTTATATCTCCCTTAATTATGAATATTAAATAATAAAACTTGGTATGCAGCTTCGACTGGTTAAGTTATATTGATAATTGAATAAAAACACATATTTTGTGTTCCTTGTTGCAGCAAACCTGAGTACTCAGCTTTCAATTTTATTCTTATGGTGAATAAATAAAATGCTTTATATCACTTATTTATTAGTGTATTTTTATGAAAATTGGTGAGTGTCTTTATGTGGCAATGAAAAACATATACATGCATTGGGAATTCGCTGAGTACGCAGGTTTGCTGCTACGGGGGTGTTTATTTAAGTCAAGGTTCTAAATTAAATTCTTTGGAGAAAATATTATTTTTAGAAATAAAGTAAAAAATAGGCAGTGATCATTATTTTTTAAAACACGCTGTTTATGTGTAAGAGGAAAGAGTTAAAGTAGCTCTGTAATTTGATTGGGGAGCTAAAGAGAGCTGAAATATTTGAATGAAGGTAGAAAAAAAACGTATTCACCTGGCCCCCTTTTCCTCTCCTAGAAGGTTGAAATAGTTTCAGCTAAACACCCTTTTTAGTGAATTTCCCCTATAGGGAAGAAGCTATTACCGTAGGTCTCATGGTAAGACTTAAACTCGAGACCATGATAACTTTTCATTTTGAGGTCCCCAGATGCCAAAAACACGATTCGTTCAAATTTTGATTTATGTATATGTGTGTCCGTAAGCTCGATAACTCTCGTAAATAAGGTCCGATCTTAATTAAATTTGGTTCAAATGTGTAAAGTACCATTTAATTTGAACGAGTTCGAAAACCAGATGAATCGCACCATCTGAAAGGGGGTTTTTGGGGGATTTTTGTCCCCTGATAATGTTTTTTTGGGTTTCCTCATGTCATTTTTATTTAAATCAAATTTTAATTTTCACCATTGAATTCAGTATAAAAACAAACAATTTGGTATTTTGATCATTGCTCTACGTCAATTGGTTACTGAGATATTGAAAGTGCTAAACACAGTACGTTGTCTAATGTTATTCTTATGAAAAAAAGAATAATTTTATATCTCGCTTGTTTATGAACATAAACTGGCGAAATTTGGTAAATGGCCTCATCTGGTTGTGGTTTATTGTTGAACCATTTTTCGCCTTTGGTTCCCGTAGTAGCAAACCTACGTACTCGGTCCCCATGTTATTCTTATGGAAAATAATTAAAATGTTATAAATCGCTTATTTATGAATGCATATGGATGAAACTTGGTATGTGACTTCACTTAGTTGAGTTCTATTGAAATTTGCATACAAACCCATTATTTTGTGTTCCTTGCTGCTGAAAACCTACGTACTCATCCCCAATGTTATTCATATCGAGAAAAATTAATATTTTAAATATCGTTTGTGAATATATTTCTTATGAATCCTGATAAGTGCCTTAATGTGTTGTGTTATATTCATTGGAAATTCGCTGAGTATGCAGGTTTGCTGCAACGGGGGTATTTACTTTTTGTGGAACTTGTACTCCCCACCTTATTCAGTGAAGAGGACGAAATATTATATAATTTACGTATCTCTCAAATCTAAAGAATAGTAAGTTCCCTAAACAAGTGAAGTCAATAAGTTTTTCCATTGATTTTCATCCATTCATTTTGACATTTAGGAGTCATATTCCGAGTCAATGCGGAGTCATTTTTCAATTTAATATAAATTCCCCACTAAGAATCAAATAAAATGTTTATCGTGTCTTTATTTCACCGAGAGGAGCCCACCCTATACTTTAGAGGGGGAGCTTTGTATATAATGACGAGACAGAAAAGTAATTATGTTTAATTATTGGTATGGTAGTAGTTTCCGAAACTGTTTCCCATATTTTTTTCAAAAGGTTCTACTTTTTACCCTAATTTCAAGTAGAATATTAAATTTTAAATAAAAATTAATTGAGAAATGGGGTCGTTCTTAGTTTAATTTCTAGTTCAGGAAACCCGCTCGATCAGAGAAATTGTTATTAAAACTAAATAATAAAAATTTTACATGAAGATAAAAGAAAATTTACTTTTATATTTTACTTTAACATTAATAAATGTTTACATACTCTCCTGCCACAGATAAGGCTATTTAAGTGGCTTTTGTTAAAAGTCGTCATCACAGGATCTGTTGGTGAGTTGGATCCTGGTTTTTTCTCCACTAAAGCAATAGTTTGATTTCTCACACAATCGTCTGTGTTGCTTTTCAATTGCAGTATATAATTTGATATTTACTTGTTTTTTTTATTTAAAAGGTGTTGAGGTAGTATTTATCCGTAAATATTTAAAATACTGTTATTTAGTTAAATTTCCAACTTAACACTTTAAACCGGTTAAATAAATAAAATATGTAACTAATAAGTCTTAAGTTGGAAATTATCAACCATTAGGAACTACAGGGAAATACAAATCTACCTAATACTAAACTGACAAATTCATTACTTGACCTAATCATATTCTTGTCATGTGTTTTCTTTATACTCTGAGTGTGTCTATTCAACTATTTATTGCAAACAAAACCATTTAATATGTTATAAAATAAACGAGTTCGCACGCAGCACGCTGACGTGAGGGAAGTGAATTTCCAAATAAAAAACTATCAAAACTCAAAATCAGTTAAAAACATACAATTATTCCAATTTTTATTCAAATCTGTAAATATTGATTTTTTGGCTGTTTTGATGCTCCTGGTTCTATTTACCTGCAATGCTGGGAATACAATTTTGCGCATTATAAGGTTAGGAGAAGGTCCAGTCAGGCTTTAAAGTAGGCGTGAGATGGTTGGGGATGATAAAAGTACACCAACAAATGAATAACAGGCTTTTCTGAAGTAAAACCCCCATAAGACAACGTACTGTGTTTGGTCAATACACATTTTCTTTAATAACTCGGTAAATATATATGCTAGAATGACAAGAGAGGGCTTAAAAGTTTTGCCACACTAATTCCCACCATTTTCCATCCGTTAATTTTACATCAGAGGCTTTTCTGACCCTTTTTGGGCCCAAAAACTCAAATTTCTAAATTTAAAATCCCCAAAAAAGGGGGTTAGAGTTTTCCGATTGTTTTTTCCAACGAACTTGTCCAACTGATTATAAAAAGGAATGTTCCTACCAAATTTGAAGTAAATCGGACAAAAAATGCGACCGATAGAGTGCATACACACACACATATATATATATATATATATATATATATATATTATATATATTATATATATATATTATATATTATATATATATATATACAATTTTTAACGAACCCCCAAAACGTGTTCAGGGGGTCACATTAGGAACTTCTATGGTGGTCCCGGGCTTAAGTTTCACCGTGCGGGTCATGTTAATAGTTCACTTTCCATAGGAAATTCACTAATAAGTCAAGTTAATTAACTGCTGGTTATTTATTATCAAAACTACATCTATCAGTGAAAATAGTTAATATAAAACACCTATTTGTTTTTTAAATGAATACTGAAATAACTAAACTAACTGTAAAAAAGCTGAGGAGTAATGAACACCTCTCGAAGGTAAGTCTATGGTTAACATACTGAAGGAGGACGACAGTCGAGAGAGAATGGTCAAAGGCGTTTATTGTATTCTCTAAACAATGGACTGCCTACATTTACTCTTCAGGTTGGACGTTGTTTGAATAAGTCACGGCGTAAATCTATTATACTAATTCCCTAAGGAATTTCTTGAATACAGCAAAACTCTTTTATTTATGAATCGATTTTGATGATTGAGGTGTAAAATTAAATGGATTTCTCTATAGAAGTCATGGAATAACTTTTGACTCTCCCTCAGGTCAATGTGCTTCGCCCCATTGGACTTTAAAGTTCCCATGGTATTCTTATGAGCAATATGTTTAATAGATCAGAAACAGATTTAGTTGCAGCAACAATTTTAATCAGCTGTTCCTTCCTGAATTCTTCGTGCGAAGCACGGGTAATCAGCTAGTTTATTATTCTAATTCCTCATTGGATTTAGTTTGTATGATTATTAAGAATTTAGTACACAATTTTATTCAGCTTTAAAATATGAAAGTGGTAATTCTGGAGTGTGATTGTATTCAAATCTTTTTTCTTACTGGAAGATAATACTTATACTGCTGGAAGATAATGGTATGAGCTGCTCTCTTGTACTTGGTGTGCAGGGGGAGGGGGGTGGTGCGAGAGAGATGGTGAATGCCTTCAACCACTATTCCCCTTCAGCAGTTCTATACAGTCAATTGAACATACAAATAAAATAAAAATAATTACCAAAACAATCTTATTATATGATGTGATAAATAAATGTTGATTACTAAGCTGACTGTAATAATACGCGAGGAGGGGAAACGTCATTACTGCGCATATGAAAACCAACAACAGCGAGAGGTCCTATATTTCGCCCACCTATATTAATTAAATTTGACATTTAATTAATGATGTTTAAGTATATATCCAAGTTATTTATTTAAAAACTAACAACTCTTGATTATCTCATGTGAAAATATACTGGAAACTAAGAATAAGTCTGTGTATGAACTGAAACATAGAGGTTAAACATAAAGAGTTTCTGTGAGATGGATAACTACTGATCTAGTTAGTTTAGTTTAAGAGTATACTATATACAACAATAAATTTGATTAAATAAATCAATGGATAATTGGTTTATATAAATCCAATCTAGTGTGAAATGGAAAGATAAAACACGATCGGCAAACAACGGAAAAATAAATAAATTTGTTAAAATAAAAATAGATAAGGAAAATCTTCAGTTTTTAAAAAGGGGAAATAAATAAAGTTTCTTTGAAGTAATTATTATGACAAATAAACTCCAATCTCTATCATGAAGTTGGTAAACAAAAGAATCCTTCTCAAAGAGAGACGCGTCAAATTAAACGCGGAAAAGACGTTGGTTTTCCTAAAATATTTCCCTTTGTTCTGGTATTTGTTGTTTAATGAACTTTATATTAGGTAAGGATTGTAGAAGACTAAAAATTGAAACTCATGAAAAACCATAATTGATGTTGGTTAAAGTGCAATATATAAAATTAAGCATTTTTGAAATATTTTATTCTTATAACCATTAACGTCACAGCCGAACCACCATTGTGTAGAGTTCATGACGGTGGGAATGATAGATTACTTGATTAGATGATAAGTTGATTAAATTAATTACAGGGTCGATTTCGTTCTAAAAAAATTCCCATTTTTACATAACGAGACCAATTGTATGAAATCTTACAAATCAGTTTGTTTTCGAATAGTTGGCGCTAAAGACTAACTAACGATTTGATTAAGGTTTTGTAGATAATTTAGGTTAAATGTAAAACATTCTTCACAATATATTAGCAAAATGAAATATGTGTATACAATTTGATTTATATATTGTTATTTTCTTCTAATATATATTCCATGTCAATAAATTCATGGTTCACCGCGCGGGGACGCACAAACTGTGTTACTGTGTCGTACTCAATAAATGATGACCAACTTATTAGATTTTTGGGTTGTATCTGGAATTCTTTGGAAAACTTTGTTTAATCTTCTTGCTAAGAGAAAATCTGATATAACGTTTTAGACTTATTTGGCTAAAAAAAATTTAACGTAAGACGGAAATAATTATATTTAAATTTACTTAAATTTAGCTTTTGTTTGTACTTTAGAGAGATAAAAAAATTAGTAAAAAATAATTTAGATTAGTTCACAAAATTATAAAGTTTAATTAATCGAATAGTTACAATTATTTAAGTTTATTTTCGTCACAGTTCCGGTATTTCTTTTGTTTCAGGTAGTCTGTAGGATATTTCTTCAGTACGTACGGGTCTGGGTAAAAATAATAGCCTCCATAGCCGATACACGTGGTGTTCGCTAAGGAATGTTTCTACACAACATTTCATCATATTTTGTTATTGATACACATTTATAATGGCCGTAAATGAAAAGTTAATGTGTAATTTTTAAAATCCGATGGATTATTTTTGAAAGTTTTTCTGCTGGTTTAATAATGATGCAATAATGTTATAACGTCGGCAGATTAAAGTAAAAGAGGTAAGTTCAAAGATATATTTAAAATCTCCAATGTTTTTAAAACATCATTTATGGGATTATTTTTTCACCTTTAATCTGTTTTATAAAAGTATTTCTTTGTATAATACATTTAACTTGCGATAGTTTTGTTTGTATAATAGCCTATTAGTTATAATATGGCATGTGCCTTTATACTTGAAAACCTTCTAGAATGCCGGAATACTTATGCAAATTTAAATAAATACATTTAAAATAAAATAAATCTCATATTTGTTATAGTTATTTTGGTTTTAGTTGTCAAAACAGAAATTCTACCAAATGATTTCTTAAAATCCACGTCTATTTCAACCCCATCAAGTACAACCAAACTTTCATTAATTATACCTCAAGCCCAAGTAAACTAGAAAAGATAATCAAGCAAAATGTTTTGAAATCATATTTCATTAACAGTATAAAAAGTTTAATGAAACAGGCCACTGTATTCATAAAGATTTAGAGCAATTATTTTTACCTCTTAGCTTGTACCAACGTAATAAATCCTAAAACTTAGAGGCTCTTGGCTTATAACCTGGATAAAGCTGCTCAAGATTAGGAAATCACTGGTGCCCCACTTTATTTGCTTTAGATTTATCTTTCCTTAATACTTTTCATTTTAACGAATTTCCCCTACAGGGAACAAGCTATTACCGTAGGTGACATGGTAAGACTTAAGCCCGAGACCATGATAACGTTTTGTTTTGAGGTCCCCAGATGCCAAAAACACTATTCGTTCAAATTTATATATATATATATATATATATATATATATATATATATATATGTATATGTGTGTGTGTGTGTGTGTCCGTTACCGCGATAACTTTTGAAAGAAGCACCCGATTTTGATGAAATTTGGCAGAAATGTGGAGAGTAACATTTATGACTAAGTTCGAAAACCAGATCGACCGGTCTATGGGAAGGGAATTTTATGGGGGTTTTACGGGTTTTTACCCTAAAATAAAAAAAAAACACTAGATTTTGGTTATTGCCACATTATAGAGCTTAAAAAACAAACAATTTAAAAATTTTAATCTTGAAGCTAGGTTTAGTGGTCGTGGAGAAAAGTCAAAAAATGTGTCCATAAAATTTCCCATGTTAATCTTATGGGAATACGGTTTTTAGATTTTCCTCAGATAATTTCACTAAAAACTCCACATTTATTTCTACCAATCATATTAATTCTACAAAACAATCATTTTGCCGTTTTAATTGTTGTTTTACGTTCAACCGTTGCAATGATATTCAAAGTGCTAAACACAGTACGTAGTCCAATGTTATCCTTATGGTGAATAAATAAAACGTTATATTTCGATTATTTATGCATGTATATTGATGAAACTTGGTATGTGGCTTCAACTAGTTGTGGTATATTGATATTAGCGCAAAAAATTGTTTTTGTTGATTTTACCCGGTAGCAGCAAACCTGCATACTCGGCCCCCATGTTATTCATATGGAGAATAAGTCAAGTTTTATATCTCCCTTAGTTATGAACCTAAATTAATAAAACTTGGTATGTAGCTTCACCTGGTTGAGTTATATTGATAATTGCAAAAAAACACATTTCTTATCTTCCTTGTTGCAGCAAACCTGCATACTCAATTATAATGTTATTCTTATGGAGTACAAATAAAATGCTATATATCACTTATTAATGAATATATTTTTGTGAAACTTGGTAAGTGGCTCTAGGTAGTAGTGATACCCATATATATGCATTGGAAATTCGCTGAGTACGCAGGTTTGCTGCAGCGGGGGTATTATAAATTTGTTATTTATTTCCTATGTCATAACAAATGTTTAGTGTTTCAACAATGGCTTTATTTGACTTTGGCTTAGTGACATTGTATTTTAATCGTTTTTGTTAAAAACGTAGGCTGTCCATGTTTTGTTTTTGGGAGTATTTACATTGGCATTTTTAAAGTTTTGAAAGGGAACGGTCGAAACCATGGTCTTGCTAATATCTTAGGTTCCTGTTCTTAGAAAGCATCACTAATTAAGATCCAAATGACAAATGCAAGATGTATCAGTAAAATAAGAATTCATTTGTTGACCCCAATAAAGAAAGAAATAATATCTCTGAATTTATTTACAGGAGCTAGTGCAGGATTTAACTTCCTCTCTCTCAATCCACATTTAACAGCACATCGTTACCTCTAAAAACCTTTCCATGTTTTATGACTAAACTATAACGTATATAGAATGTAAATGTCATCGAAAATTGCACTTTCGAACGTGTATAGCATTTTGATAAATAATTTGTATTTCCTTTATCAGATCTTTTTCATATCCAATTAGTAAGTATCGTTCTTATTGTGACACATAATCATCATATCAGTGTACTACTAAATATTTCAGACATCTTAAAGTTTATAATTATCACCTAGGTAGTTTCGTTATTATTAGAACTTATACTTACATCAATATAAATATTTCTTAACCACATCTGGCTTGTTAAAACTATAAATGTGATCCATCTCTTCAGACGTTGTTGAAACCTCAGATTTTTATGAAATTAAATACGCCGCTCGATATAGATTTGCGAAAACAGCTTCATCCGCGAGTAATCTGAACTTGACACTTCCTCGATACTGCAATCTTTAAACAACGGAACAAAAGCAACTTCGATGAACAATCAATGTTAATTTTGTTGTTCAAACATTTTTTGTATAGATTGTGTTTATTTTTTTGAATTTATGGGGATGTATTTAGAAATTATTTGTTCATTGATTTTATACTGAAACTAGTTTTAGCATTTGATGAAAATTCCTAACACATAACTTGTTTGACATAAATTCCATCAGCTTATCAGAGTTTCTAGTTTCTACTCAGCTGAACTTAATGTGGACAATGTGTTTAACCCAGTTCTACTGTATTCGCCCTATTATATTATACAAGTTTACGTTTGTTTTCATATCGAGGTTGCTTAAACTTTTGGGCTTTACTCACCTCTATTCAATAAAGTGAAACAAATTCAGTTGTCAAAATACTGACGAAATACAAACATAACACAATTTTGAACTCGTCCACACCGCCAAGATGTTTGTTTGTGTTTTTATCTTTGTTAAATCGTGTGTGTTCATAATTTTGACAGCTGGCTTCGTTGAACTGGATTAAATAGACGTGATTAAAGCCCAACAATTCAAGCAACCTGTACAAAAAACCTCACCTAAAAATTGGGTAACTCGGAACTAAAATGTAAATATGGCACTAAAAATTGTGTAGCATTTTTGCGGAAACTTGGAATATATTTCCAAATAATTTATAGATTTTCACGTTGCAGACGGCTTGCCGGGAAATCGTACGAGACCCGGATATTGTCCAGCAAGCTATGCCTAGATCACGCTGCAACAAAAGGATGCTTGACGTTAGATTTGGTTGTTTATACAAGTGCCACTCACGTTATCGTAAAGGTTCGTTTCCACTACGCCTTTTTGCATGCGCCTTGCACTTAGGTGCACGGGAGACGCACGGTGATGCATGATACGCCCCATACATAATAAGTAGTTGCACGGGTGGCCGCAAGTAGGCGCATGTGCTCCCCGAGACCGACGGGGAGCATCTTGCAATACTCGCGCCTCAGTAGTAGGTGACGCGGATCTTAACGTTTACAATTTCGTCTTCCTTCAGGTTTAATCTTCCTGGTTACATCAGTTATGCATTATAATTCGGCCTATGTTAAATCCGGTCCTGCTTCCATCGTGAGAAAATGTAATTTAACAATAATTTAAAATGTGGGATGTCGCTCTAGTGGCATTCTCAAACTGACGGCTATTGGTGCATGGATAGTGGAAACATAGAAGCAAAGCGCTTGGGCGAAGCCGCAAGACGCACGTTGTAAGAGACAAGAGGCATGCACCGTTACATGCAGTATTGCACAGAATAAGAGGCATAGTGTAAACGAACCTTTATTTCAGTAAAAGAGTGTTTTATTTTATTTTAAAAGAGTATTTTTTATAGACTCTTAACAGTTTTACGTTAACGTTCCAACGTTTCGAGAGCGGTATCAACAAAAGTACGAGCTTATCTTATTACAAATGGTTTTAATTACTACAATTGTTATTAATTTAATTAACAGCTACCAAGACTACCAAGACTACCAGCCGATCATATAGATTAGCGTCTTAGGATGTTGAAGTGATAAAAATTTCATATCTACCAATCCATCCCTAGATATACAAAAATATAAGAATGCGCAATTTTTATAATTAATACTTTTCAAAATCAGGAACTATAATCAACCTTCACAGTCAGACTTCCCTTAGAATAAATCAAGTTTAAAACAGCAAAACATTAACGACTGTTAAGTCTATTATTGCTGCAAACCATTGTTTCTTAAACTAAACTATTTTTAAATCGGAGGTCAGATATTTTTATTACACTTGTTAATTTTCTTATTACCAAGTTTTATTGATGTTTGACAGCATTATAAAAGGTTGCAAAGATATTGTTAGAGTAATGTATCGCTGACAAAACATCCTTTATTTGTCCTAGTTGTTGATTTCTAGTAGTTGATTTGCAGAAGTTGTACAAAATAATGGTTGGGTCCAGTTGAGATTTCTATAGTTCCATATGCAAATAAACACGGACCAGCAACTAACGATGGGGAAACAATTGTGAACCATACAACTCGTGGGGCTATATTGGTACCGTGCAATTGAGTAGTTGAAGCGTGCATGAAGTGCAATGGGGACTGATTGGAAATTCATCATAATGCAATTGGTGGTTATAATTTTTCAAGTTTCACTTTTCCCGATCTAGGAATAAATTTAAAATGGTTTTCTCTCTTCCTTAATCAAATTTATTTTATATTTTTAATATATATTTTGTGAAAATATTGCATTTTTGTTTCAATTTAGAAATATACTTAGTACTTATTTGCTATAAATATGCGTATTAAAATCAGGGATTTTACTTTTACAAATGTTATAAGTAGTGAGAAATGTATGGAAATGTTTTAGCTACCCAAGGTATTACATCGGGCTTGTTTAACAACCTGTCAAAAGCAATCTATTATTGGTGTTCCCGTTTGCATAATATATTCAAGGAAATATTTTCACGATACGATTACTTTTGCAACCAATTCATTTGGGATAAAAATGTTTCCTAATGCAGCTTAATAAAATACTTGTATGTCTGTAATTCGCTTAAGGAGCATTCTCAATGACCAAACAGATAACCGAGAGAAAACTTAAATTATTGAGCTAAATTACTCGTTTATAAATTAACTCAAACCAGTTAAATCACAATTAAACTCCAACATGTTATACAATTATGTTAACATTTCTGGAAATTTTACCTACACAAATTGTAATGGAACATATATATATATAATTCATCTTAATATATACTCCGGAAAATGTGAAGGGTTCTGCCCCTTTGGCTTTTAAAGTTTACATGTTATACCTTATGGGAACATGTGTTTATCATTTTCTGCTTCTAATTAATAAACAGATAATGTTTCGATAAAACAGCTGTTTTTGTAAAAAAATTTTAATGTTTATATGTTATTCTTTATGGGAATATGTGTTTATTAGGAGTATATATAAACATACTTGAAAGGCATAAATATATGTTCATCATGGAAATAAAAAACCTACTTGAATGGCAACTCTCACAATGGAAATAAAAAAACTACTTCAATGACAACTCAAACCCTTTTTTCGACAGGCAAGTGAGCGTAGCGATCGAGCTCATATTGAAAATGAACGAATATTTGACATAAAACAAATTCAATGACATTAGGACAGCATAACGTATGTTGGGCCAGCTAGTTTAGTTATACAAATTCAACAGATAAAATCTCTTAAAATGTTTAAATTTTGGTAAAACTACCCTTCGGATGATAAACTGGTCTAGTTAGTTTATGTATATTCCGTAAAATAACTGAGTGATTGGATTTATTTTATAGCTATTCAGAAACTTAACTAGTTAAAAAAGTAAATATAGAAATATAACGTTACGATTATGATTGGTTTAAATAATTAAAGTCTACTGAAATCCAATCGCTAATTATCTATTTAATTTTTATTCAATAAAAATGGCTGAATATTGGTAGTTAGAATATTGATAAAATTAGAAGATTAATAACTTAATTTTACGGATGGGTATATCTAAACCCATACGTAAAATGGTTGCATTGTACCTACAGGCAATGGTAGTTAAAAACGTTTTTTTAGATGCTGAAACGCAAGTTGCTAACAGCAGATTATTTTTCCCATTGTAGCGCGCGTTATCTTCAGAGATGACATCTCGGTTGGGGATTCAACAAATGTAATGAAACAGAACAAGTGCTTTTAATCTGACACGAGATTTCAAAGACAGATCGCACAGATACTATGTCTCTCTTCCTTTCTTCTCACTGGGACAAGTTTATAGGGATTGGTATTTTGATACGTCATATTAGGTGAAAACAACAAAATAGGCTCTCTGTTAGAAAAATAGTTAATCCCTAGTTGAAATTAGTTTTTCAATATCCCATTTTACGTTATCTTGAAACATAAGTCAAGTTAACTTTTAATGAACTATTAAATATAATACAATCTAATTAAACGCCTTTTACCTTGACCCACTCTTACGTTTAGTTCAACGGTGAACTTAAGACGCTATAACAACTCAAACGAGTTCGCACGCAGCACGCTGAAGTGAGGGAAGTGAATTTCCACATACAAAACTTTTAAAACTCAAAACCAGTGTAAAACATAGATTTATTCAATTTTTATTGAAATATGAAAACTTGAAATATTGAAAATTTTTTGGCTGTTCTGATGTTCTTGAAAATGCTTGGAAATGTTCTAAAGTTCTGATTTACCTGCAATGCTATGAATACAATTTTGCACACTATAAGGTTAGGAGAAGGTCCAGTCAGGCTTGAAAGTAGGTGCGACGTTGCTGGAGTTGATACAAATACACCAACAAATGTGGTATTAGAATAACATGTTTTTCTAATGTAAAAACCCCATAAGACAACGTACTGTGTTTAACCGATTCTTTAATAACTCGGTAAATATTTATGCTAGAATGAAGAGAGAGGGCTTCTCTTGTCCAACTGATTATAGAAAGGAATGTCCCTGGCCAAATTTGAAGTAAATCTGAAAACAAATGCTACCGCTAGGGTGCACACAGACACACACACAACCACAAACACACACACACACACACACACACACACACACACACACACAACACACACACACACACACACACACACACACACACACACACACACACACACACACACACACACACACACACACACAGTGGTTGCTGCCAGAGTAATGTGACCTTATAATAACAACAAGTAATCTGACCTACGACATCTTCACATTCTTCTGTAAAAGCAGTTGTTTTATTACATGATATTCAAATTACATTAATTATGATCCCTGTATACCCTAAGTAAGATGAGCCTTTATAAAACAATAAGTTCATCGAATAAAACCTCTAATATTGCTCTAATGCAATTTAACCGGCACGGGATCTTAATGTCCTCATTTTAATATTAAAACGGAGGTCAGGAGAGTGACATTTTTATTTTAACATTTTAAAAGTATAAAACTTAAGAGCTCGTGTAATTGACGATAGATAACAATCTATCGTCACACATTTAGAACACATTTATTTATTCCTCTTAAACAAGCGACTAATGAAATTGTGTAAACATTTTAAGAGTACAATAAGGCAGTGCATTATATTAATACTATCTATTCATATTCATCCATTTGGAGTAGTATCACACTCCCCCACGATCAACTGCGTCCCCAATACCAGTGATGGGTGGGAGAGACGCTTCTGAACGTTTGCATCATTCATCAAAGAGGGATTCGGCGACCCAACGTGTGTGACAGCGCGGCATGTCGGATTACATATCAATTAGCGAAGTGGGATGAAGCGGCGGGTCAGGTGCACTTTATATGTATTATATTTTTTATAATTATTTTGTTATCTGTTACAGTTTTGGTTCTTAGTTCTAAGTACACCCAAATGGAATTGTGTTGAAATTTTGAGTTTTAACCTTCCAAGCGGCTCAAAATAGATAGTATTAAATATAACATAGAAGTCAATAGTAAGAAAATGAAAAACAACTTGTTAATTTGTTTTAATAAAATTACATCTTGGAGTGTTTGGTGTCTTAGTTCGCCCTTTTGTGACGATATTCAATGAGGCTGCTATTTAATAAGAAGAGTCAATAGTAATTTATACCTTTGACAACTTAACAAATATTCTACATATGTAAGATGTTTTGGAACTCTGTTCGGTAGGCTAAAAGAATCATTGTCAATAGTAATTTATACCTTTGGCAACTTAACAAATATTCTACATATGTAAGATGTTTTGGAACTCTGTTCGGTAGGCTAAAAGAATCATTGTCAATAGTAATTTATACCTTTGGCAACTTAACAAATATTCTACATATGTAAGATGTTTTGGAACTCTGTTCGGTAGGCTAAAAGAATCATTGTCAATAGTAATTTATACCTTTGGCAACTTAACAAATATTCTACATATGTAAGATGTTTTGGAACTCTGTTCGGTAGGCTAAAAGAATCATTGTCAATAGTAATTTATACCTTTGGCAACTTAACAAATATTCTACATATGTAAGATGTTTTGGAACTCTGTTCGGTAGGCTAAAAGAATCATTGTCAATAGTAATTTATACCTTTGGCAACTTAACAAATATTCTACATATGTAAGATGTTTTGGAACTCTGTTCGGTAGGCTAAAGAATCATAAACTGCATACAAACATTACCTACCTTTTTCCGTTATCAATTTGAACGTGTGAGTTTGTGAGTAACATTATCATGCATTAAGAATATTTACTTGAGATACCAAAGTAACACTTGGCACAAGTTTTCCTACATTGATTTATATTTCCGTATTGACTGTTACAGCTTCAAAAACGCTAAAAAGAACAGTTCTTATTGGCTCACAACTTTGCCCTTCTTTGTTTTTTAAGCTCCAACAGTTACAAAACCAAGTTACAAATCTCATGACTCCAAAATAAGACTCCAAAATAAGTGATAATTGATATTTGTCAGCGCTGTCCAACAAATAATCAAGTTAGATATTATCTTAAGTACAAACATATTTCTTCTCAACCCAAGAGATTCTATTAGACTTTATGATTCATAATTTCAAACAAAATACCCTGCAATAATACATAATCACCATCTACTTCACACACTCACGGAAATTAAAGTAAAAGTAAATCCATCTGGCCACTGTATGGGTTAAATTGTTGTTATAAAGTTTGTATCATTTGTCTAGTATGCGTATGTACCTGTTTTAATTCACAATAAAAATGCTCTTAGTTTATCTTTTATGACACGAACTTACTTTTAAACACTTTTTCTCAATATTTGATTTGTTCAATTGACAACTCCCAGGTTCCAAGCATCTCTATAATCTTAAAGGTTCCTCTGAAACAAATCATTTCATTTATCATTTCGGCAACAATATTTCCTCTCTATTGAATTATTCCTTTAAAATTACTTGTACTCACATTAGACTTAGGGTAAACTATTATATATTGTAAAATAGTTTTTTCCAATGGTATGTTTATTGCTCATATTATAGTTATGAGGGCTAATAAAACAAATAAAATACATGTTTTAAATTAAAGAGGAGTTAAATATATTGGGGGATTTCTTTTTGGGAAATTCCCCCCCTACAATCTTAAGTAATTTCACGTTAAATTTGAGATTTAAATTCACAACAATGGTGCTGTCAGAATCAGGATGTGCCAGCCAGTTAGCCAGGTTGTGCAAGTTTAAAGTAAGTAGAATTTGTAAAATAAGCTTCCTAGGAGTACATATCGTTACCCAAGATCTCTGATGATTATCCTGATTTCAGTTCTAAAATTAATGTAAATAGCTCAGCTGACCAAGACACACAATTTTTAAATTTCTTTTGCTATTGTCCTTTATTTCATTTCGATGACCTTAGAGGTGTTATAGAGCAGTTAATATTTTTCTGTAATTTTCACACCAAGACCTTTCATTGAAGTATGCAGTTGACTGGTGTCAGGTTTATACAATGTTCCGGGTAGGTTAAAATTTATATATAAATAAGAAATACCCCGTCGCAGCAAACCTGCCTACTCAGCGAATTTCCAATGCATAATATATGTCTTAAGACCACATAAAGCCACATACCAAGTTTCATACAAATATGTTCAAATATAAGCGATTTTAATTATTCTCTATAAGAATAACACTGGTAATGAGTACGTAGGTTTGCTGAAACAAGGAACACAAAACACTGGTTATTATGCAAATATAAATAGAATTTAACTAGGCGAAGTCACATACCAAGTTTCATCAATATTTAATCATGAATAAGCGCTATATAACATTTTAGGTATTCTCCATAAGAATAACATGGGGGCTGAGTAAGCAGGTTTGCTGCAACAAGGAACAAAAAAATGGGTTTTTATGCAATTATCAATATAACTTAACCAAGTGAAGCTACATACCAAGTTTTATTAATTTATGTTCATAATTAAGGGAGTCATTACATTTGACTTATTCTCCATAAGAATAACATGGGGGCTGAGTACGCAGGTTTGCTGCTACGGGAATAATAAAAAAAAAATCAATTTTTTGTGCAAATATCAATATATCAGAACTACGTGAAGCCACATACCAAGTTTCATCAACATACATTCATAAATAATCCAGATATCAAATTTTATTTATTCTCCATAAGAATAACATTGGACAACGCACTGTATTTAGCGTACTTTAGCACTGTACTTTGAATATCTCTGCAACGGTTGGGCGTAGAATCACAATTTAAACACCAAAATGATTGTTTTGTTGAACTGAACAGATTGGTAAAAGCAAATGTGAAGTTTACATTAAAATAAACTGAGGAAAAGCAAAAAACCTTAATCCCATAAGATTAACATGGGAGATTTTATGAGTAGGTTTTTTGGATTTTCTCCGCAACTACTTAACCTAGGTTAATAATTCAAAATACCATATTATTTTTGTTTAAGCTCTATAACAAGGTAAAAACCAAAATTAAGTTTTTTAAAATTTTTAGGGTGAAAAATGCAAAAAACTGATTTTTGTAAAATTTAAAACCCCCATAAACCCCCCTTCCCATGGTCCAATTTTTCTGGTTTTCGAACTTAAAGTCATAAATGTTATTTTACACATTTGAGCCAAATTTCATCGAAATCGGACGTTTTTTACTCAAGTTATCGCATTCACGGACACACACACACACACACATATATATATATATATATATATATATATATATATATAAATTTGAACGAATAGTGTTTTTGGCATCTGGGGACCTCAAAACAAAAAGTTATCATGGTCTCGGGCTTAAGTCTTACCATGAGACCTACGGTAATAGCTTCTTCCCTATAGGGGAAATTCGCTAAAATGAAACTAACTTTGGACGAGATGTCAACAGTAGTGCATATTTATTTTTTAAGTAAATATTTGTATCAAACAAAGTTGAATATTATCCGTAAACAAATATTTCATAGTTTAAAACTATTTCACACATTTTGCCACATTTATTGTTGATTCGTTAAAAACGTTGTTGTTATTTGTGATCACGCGAACACCTTTTTAAGAGCAATAAAAGGGAGGGGCAGCCGGGCGGCGTCGTGGTAAATTGGAATTTGACGAGGTTGCCAACTGTCGGCTTTTCTCTAACTTCCGTAAACAGCTTTCGGCCAAACCCCCAGGCCAAGATCAGGGTTAAAGCTCACCATGTTACTTCTTTCGTATTACAAACTGAGTAAGTTAAAATATAAAACTGTCCTCTTATTTTGAAAAAAAAAATATCTGAGAATTTGTAGTTACAAATATTTAGTTTGTACATTTTAATTCCCTTAAAACCTCAAAAAGGGTTGTGCTGGGCCTCTTCAAATGACTGAAAATGCAATTTTATACATACATGAGGGCTACACTGGGTGTGTGTTTTTCTAACATTTAAATTATACGATAAAATAAATAAGATTAAAAGCATTTTTTTCGGAACATAACGTTTCCAAGTAAAAAAAAACGAAACATGCTTATTACTCGTATATTTACTGAGGATAGATATGATAAACAATAGTTTTCCCTCTATAAACCTTATTCCCCCTCAGGTTTTGACCAAACACTACTACTTTGAGAAGAAACTGTTATCGTACACTCGCGTTATAACGGGAGGCAAACAGGGCTGATAAATTACGTTGCAAACAAATAACATAGCAGTAAGATGTGCGGAATAAATCACAACGGAAATTCAGGTGATTTAGGATCCGAGCTTTGAATAATTTACTGAGAGTTCCGCACTGCGGCTGAGAGGCTGCCAGCTGGACATCATACAGTGTGTGTTATATGGTAATAACTCTAGTGTAACGCTGGTTAAGTTGATTGGCAAGTATTCAGTTAAATAACATCATTTAAGTGGTGAGCCAATAACTAAATATTAAAAAAATCACCCATCTCCCCGATATCATCCATTACGTGCGGACAAAACACCTTCTTCACTTACGAGTATCTTTAAGAAGTGATATGTAGCCAAGTTATAGCAAGTAATAATAAAACCATTTCTTATATAATTGGAGTTCACGCTGGAAAAAGAGATGGTGTTGAGAAGAAAATCTAAAATCCACAGGCATTTAGAATAATCCTACGTTTTACTGGTTTCCTATTAAATGTTTAGATTTAGGTATGTTATGTGAGTGGCGTGATATAAATCTGATGTTCTAGACTTTATACATTTTTTTGACAAAAATAAATCTACATCTTGGAGTGATTAATAGACAGTTTAACACATTTTTCTAGATTCGTTCACTTAACTAAATTGCAATCGACCCATGAATTAATCTCGAAAAAATTAATATTAGATGTATTTGTCTTTGATTTGGTCACTTTAAAATAAATTTTTTTTGTCTAATTAGTTCATAAAGACTGATCTTGCTTTCTAGAGAATTTAAAATTCAAGCATAGAATTTAACATTTTATGATAGTAAAATAAGCAAATTTTCATATTTGATATTTTGTATTGCAATTTTTTAAATAAATATTCACTTCATAGTTTGATTTCTAAACTAAATAAAATGTTTTATAAATAGTGCTTTAATCAGTTAAACATAATTTTTTGATAACAACCATACCGGTAAGTCTATCGAGTAGGGTGTGGTAGTTATTGAATGAACCATACACCAATCACACAATCATGTCAGTCTGTCAGCCCGAAGTACATAAGTGAAACAAGATCTAACAGTACATTAGCTGAATGTACTATCAACTGTAATAATGATGTCTAAAAGGCATTGATGAGTTCACTAACAAATGCTTAGTTATCTGTATTTTTGTCACTCAAGTCAGTGACGAGAGTTTGATAAACTTTTTTAACTATACAACTATAGTCCGATAAACCTATTATCTATACCATAATATTATTTATTATATTTTTTATAATATTTAACATATTTAATCCCAAAACGAGTTCGCCACTTAACTTACTAACAACATATTCTAAGTTGGATTGTTATAATAGCAAAATCGGTTGAGTCTTGCAATAAGTGGTTATTAAGTTATAAGTAGTTAGTAGTAGTTATAAATATAATTTCAGCAGAGATTTGGTTATGTAAAATTCCCATGAGATGGATTATGTCGACCTTCTGGTATTATTATTTTTTATTTTATTATTTATAACTTGTATTCACAACTACGCCTATGCTAACAATCTAACGTGTTACCTTAACAAAGAGAAAATCCTTTTTTGATTTCTCTATTTCAAGAGCGGTTGTTTGGTAACCAAACATTAATCAGGTGCTGCAGAATTTTTTACAGTTATAAAAAGGTATCAGTTCAAAAACAAATTATTTACTCATTGAAATTTCAGATAAAAAGCCTGAAAAAGCCTAAAAAGCTTTTAGAAGTAAATAAAATCTTACGTGGTATAGTTATATATTAAATAGTAAAATACATATCTCCTAGAATTTTAAAACTCTAAAGATACCTTTCCGTTTATTAAAAATTTGTTAGAATAATAATAAAAGTTAAGAACTAAATGAGTTTTATTTTTATGAAGTATAGGGCATCTGGATTAGACGAAGGGTATATTTCATTCCCACCCTTGCCCACCACATCCATTTCATCACTGAAACAAACAAGTTTTATTGCACGGACCGCTCTACAGTTTTTATCCTATTCTAACAATCAGTAAGAGTGTTTTAATTATTTCAAGCACCGACGAAAAGTTTCAAACTATAAAACCTAATGGGATCATAAGGTAGGGATTAGGGATCATAAAATATTAAATTGTTTAAATAAAGTGTTAACAAATTGTTTTAGTATTTAAATTATATTTGAATTGTTTTAGTTTAAATATATAGTTTTATAATGGGCCGCTGAAAATAAAATAAAATTTGTAATCCGACCTAAGGGCTACGTCCCACTGGCCTTCAAAGTTACCATTGATTTGATCAAATTTAAGTTAGCTACACCAAACAGCTGTTAACAAGGAGTATATCTAAACATACTTAAAAGGCATAAACATATGTTCATTATGGAAATTAAAAAACTACTTGAATGGCAACTCTCATTATGGAAATAAAAAAAGACTTGAATGGCAACTCAAACTCTTTTTTGAAGGCGAGTGAGCTTAGTGAACGAGCTAATCCGGGAGGCGAGTGAGGGTAGCGAACGAGCTCATCTTGAAAATGATCGAGTATTTTACATAAAACAAATTCAATTACATTAGGACAGGACAAAGTCTGTCGGGCCAGCTAGTTACATATAAAACTCACTTTCTACAGGAGACGTGACAACGTAAACATACCTGAAACAACGATTGCATATTTAGTTTATAGCTTAAAAGGATCATTTAATTATAATACACTTAAGAAACATTTATTTTGATTGCATATAATAGCAGTTTAAACTTAAAGGGATTTTTCAACTCTGCTTTGGTTTTACTTTTATGCCACTAGTAGGTTCGTTATAAATTAATTAAGTGTTTATACCATTATGTTTAGACTAGCGTAACACCCGTTGAAAAATCAACGGCAATTATTGAGACTATCGATGGTTCTGAAAAATGATAACAGGTGTTGCCTATGTAAAAATATGAATATTCTTTTAATTTAGCCGTGCCTGTTAATTTCCAGTTGAACACAGTCAAAACAAATGTAAATAATTTTAGTTAAGATGCTCTAGGTAATTATAACTTAATACACACTCAACGCAATTAGTTCGTGTGATTGCGCTTTCATCGTATAGCAAAATTGTTTTGGGTTTTGTACATCAGTTGCTATTAGAAAACCTTTTTACATGGTGCAAAGCAATATATCTGAAAACAAATGCAATAGCAGTACGTCTTATTTAATGAAAGAGTACATCATAATATATAGGAGTGAGGGAACGAGTGTTGTTGATATGTCGAGTTATTGCAGCCAGATGTTGCCGACACAATATCTATTATGTTGCTCCCAACCACTCTCTCCCGACACAAACAAGTAAATAAGTCTATGCCTAATGGGCTCAGAAATTTGGTATTCTAAATAATAAAAATAAATAAACTGTTTGTTTGCATTCGTGTTTATGTGCCGCAAAATGTGCAGTTTTCATTTGAGTGTCTTCAAATGCTTTTCGAAAGCAGTTTTTAATTTTCTTCTTTAAAGCCTCACTCAATCGAGGTTCACATTTTGCATTATAATCTTACCTATGGAAGCAAAACTGTGACATAGTTTGCTAATTGTGTTGCAATAATACGTATCTTTGATCTTAAAATTACTATGAAAACATATTGAATGTTCTAAAGGTTTTACACAAACTGATTTTGACAATTCTGTTATATACAGAAGAATAAATAAAAAGTAGTCATTATAAATATAATAAGGTTGATGGGGGAGTTTTAAAGACATTCTGACATTATTTCATTTCGCCGTTTGCCGTTTTATCACAGAGGCTTCGAGGAAAAATTTAAGTACTCGGAGCAGAAGTTAAAATAAACAAAGATGGGTTTCCTTTTAGCGAATTTCCCCTATAGGGAAGAAGCTATTACCATAGGTCTCATGGTAAGACTTAAGCCCGAGACCATGATAACTTTTCATTTTGAGGTCCCCAGATGCCAAAAACACCATTCGTTCAAATTTATATATATATATATGTGAGTGTCCGTAAGCACGATAAATCTCGTAAAAAGGTCCGATCTTAATGAAATTTGGTACAAACGTGTAACGTACCATTTATTTGAACAAGTTCGAAAACCAGACGAATCGCACCATCCAAAGGGGGGTTTTGGAGGGGTTTTGTACCCCGGGGTTTTCACATGTAACTTTTATTAGTAGTGGGGGTTTGCGGGTGCTGGCTCACTTGATTTATGGCTTCCGGTCACGTGACCGGAAGCGCTGAGTGATAAAATACGTTATCTGAGGCTGAGCCAGTGACGTAGGCGGTTTTGTGACGAAATGAGTTAAAGTTCAAAGTTCAAGGTTACGGGGAGGTAATTTTAAAAAAGTACTACCTCGCACGCGTAAAATCCGATTGTGATTCGATAGTTTTAATTCGATAAAATATCGAATGAAAATTATCGAATGAAGCAATCGAAAGAAACGAGTGCGAGGTAGAACAATTACAAATATTACTTTATTTTATTAACAATAATTCATATTACAAATATTACTTTATTTACAATAATTCATGTTTACAATAGTTCCCCGTTGTTGGTTGTCATCGATGTTGTTGATCCGGACGAGTTGCGGCCATCACTTTGTTTTCTGAAGAAAGACGGTAGATACTTCGATCCCTGCGCAGAGTCCATGTTGTTTTTTGATGCGTAAAGTTTCAAAGATAAATCGTAACCGGACGCAATGAGAAGTCTTAACTCTTCATTAAAAACCTCGAGGTCTTGGAAAGTCGCCAGATGAATAGAGTCATAATGAATACACCTAATTTTAATGGACATTTTAATACAATGTTTTACGTTTGTGAAGAGCACTCGATGTTCACCAGTCGAGAGCCGGAGGTGTACTGACTATTCGCTAGCTAGCGTTCTGGTATCAAACAAAATGGTGGGGGTAAAAGTGTGGTGGGGCGGAGAAGATGGCGGACAGCAGATGGCAGGCGGCAGGTGGCAGCTGGTTGCTACTACATTCGCCGCCACAGTAATGCAATCCTTCGGCGTAATTCTTGTAGTTTATCTTGTCGGTTCATTTGATACGTTTTACATCTACATATGCAATAGCTGAAACACTTGCACTTACGACAAGCTTTCCCGTCAACTTGATCGCCTGGTATTTTAAAACATTGTAACTCGCAACAATATGTCTTCAAATTGTTATCGAAAAATAAATTTTTCATAGGTGACACCGACATGTTAGCTGCAGCGTGTGTTAGACAAGACTGAGACTAACTTCACTGCTCCCTCTCTTTTATACCTCTTCATAAGTTAACCCTGAATGAAAGTTCAAGGTCATCCATTTGAATTTTTAAAAAAAAGCAACACAGCAGTATATAAAATAATATACTGCTGTGTTGCTGTTTTTATTTTTTTTTTATTTTTTTATATTTTCTTTATTAAACAAACATTTTACAATACAATAAGCTTAAGTCTAACATTGATGCCTAGAAATACAAACAGAAAAATACAAACAAAGACATTATGTACAAGGATGCGTGATGTGCAGAGTGAGTTCCGTCGAGTTGTTGCCGCTTACACCGTGTGATACCAAATACAACGTCCCCGGTTGAATATCTCGCAAATCTTCATTTTGTAGCAGTTGAACAAATCGTTTTGGAAGAAATACTTGAAACTTCGGCTCATCTCCTGGAGTGAAAGGTCCTTCGCTCAATGAAACTAGAATTGCTTCTCCATGTGTGGTTTCCACTTTCTTGATGTTATGAATAATGTAGTGTTTTTGTTCTTTTAGTTCTGAACACTTTTTAGTTAGCAGAAGGTCGGATTTTGAATGAGTGTTGAATTGATCAACCAGTGTTTGTAGAAACTGTTGTGATGTCATCTTCGTCAGTGGTGGTTGTGGTGTTGCCTCTTCGGAGTCTCGAATAATACTCGTGCTGGAGCGGTGCTGCCTCCTCGTATTTATAGGCCCCACTACCCCCACCACATTTCTGTTCTCCGCTACCCCCACCACATTCCTGCGTTTGTTTCAAATAAGCAGCCAAACGATATGCGTTGTACAATGCACAGTTTGTTTGACCGTGTTTAAGATCTTTTGCAGCGACACAAATATTACCGAGATTAATGTTAAAGTCCTTACTGATAGTTATATCGAAAACATCACCGTGCGTGTACTTTTGTATCCAGTTCTTTTTTTCTAATCCTCTTGTGTATATATGTGAATATTGTTTGCAAAAGTTAAACATAATACTGTGCAGATTACTGTAGCTTATAAATCCTTCATACCAATGTATGTGATGAAAGTAGTTTGTTATCCATTTGTTTGTACTTTTCGCTTTGGTGTTAAGTTTGTTAAAAGAAAAAGGAGCTTCAAACGTGAATGGGTAGGCTACAAATGTAAGCAAGTCTAAAATTACTAATTCCTTGATAATAAACCTATCATCATTATTTCAAAATCCTTGAAATTCTATTACACAAGGCTTTACACTCACTTCTTCATCCCCTCCGCTCATCATGACACCTAGCGATCAACTAAACTGTTTTCCACACCACGGTAGGTTAAATACCAGGCCGTACAGTTGCAGGCGCGTTGGTGTATATTTAACGTGGGCACCGTCCCCAATAGGCCTACCCCACGTGTGTTCTTCTTTACAAAGTCAAACTTTAGTCTTTTTTAACTTCTTCTTCTTCTTGTGTTTCGTTTTCTTCTTCTTCTTGTTTCTCCGTTTCTTCTTCCTGTGTTGTTTCTTCTGTAGCTTCTGTAGCGATTTCTACAAGTGGTTCAAAATCCTTTAACTTTCTCCACATGCAAACTTCATGAGGTATTCTATTAAAAATAGATGTATCCACAGGTCCGTACACGATGGTGCTATCAGGTTGTTTTTCCAAAGTATCGACCAAATATTCTTTAATAATAGCGCTTGCAAATACCAACTGTCTCATGTACCTTGTAATAGGTTCTGTTGCGTAGTTTAAAACGTAGAATTCTTCACGTGACAGTAGAATCTTATTTTCATGTTGAGTCAAGTCTCTAATTCGCACTTGTAGTTGTCCACGATGTTTAACAATATCGATTTCATTGTCACAATCCAAAAGTCGAATATGTGTTTTCCTTCCACACAAACTGTTAGTTAAATAACATTCTATTAAATGTACATGTTTCAAAAATGACTCCCAAGCATTTTGCGAAAATAAAACCTTTTTTGTTCCATGGTGTAGTATTACTGTAGGGGAATAATCCAATGATTTCATCAATCCAACTGATACACTTTTACTGATGCATGCTGAGATGGGGTAAAAGATTCGCAGAAAAACTTCAGTTAAAATGTGAGGAGGAATATTCTCTTCAACTTTCTTCTTCCTCTTTGGTACTACCTTTGATGGGTCTGCATTAATTTCCTCCTCTCTATCTCTTTTACCAAACTTTAAAAATGCAGTTATTTCCTTGATGATTTCTGTTTCACTAGTATTATCACGTTCCAATAACGGTGCTACCTCTGCATCACCTTGTACAACAGATGGAGAACTCATTTTGTAGAAGATGTTACCCATGCGACGATAGACGATCAACTGAAGACCTGCATTGTTGCTCCGCTATTTATAGGTTAGCGACAGTGGCGGTGCCGGTGGTGGTACAACGTTTTACAATACTGTCTTTACAATACCGGTCAACGGTGTGTATGTAACAATTTTATCGTGCAAAATTAAACAATACGCAGATGTATTTGCAGGTACGTTTTCTTGAAATTCCATTTCTATTTTTATATCAACACTAGACGATTTTACAGATTCATTTTGTTTGGAACAATCAATTACAACAATCGGAGCTTTCGATTCAAACTGTACGGGAGATAGTAGAGGTGTATTTGTTTTGCCGTAATATGAATTTTGGAACCTAGCGTACATGTCGTATAAAACACTGTATCTTTTTTTATCAAAAGAAATATTAAAGTTGTCGTAGGGAAAGAATTGTGAATTCAGGAACACTTTACAGTTTGTTAATTTACAATGGTCAAATTCACCAGCATTTTCAGTTATTATACTTTTCTTCTTCGTTTGTAATCCAAATATTACATATCTCGCTTTTTCCAAATGAGTAGAAGTTTTTACAGTCCATGTATGCCGTTGTGTTGTAGGTAAAACGGGGTATTCATGAAACTCCCAGCTTCTGAATGGCATTACAATGTCTCGATCTGATTTTAACTTTCTTAATAATGTAATCCTGTGTTCATCATTTAGTCGCACATGTGGTACTCTCCAAACAATCTTGTCTAATGTTAATTTCCAGTCTAAATTGGCATCAGTTGTTCCAGCAGCTGCTTTAATAATATCATTATCGTTTGATGATCTTAATAAAACTAGTTCTTGTTTTACATTTATTATTATTCTTCTGTAGTCTTCAGCAAATCCTAGGAGTAATCTTAAAGGTACGTAGAAATCAAAGTTTCCCGAAGAGTCAGGAGCGAATGTACTTTTGTCTGGTGCAACCCATCCTGCAACAGCTAACAGATTCTTCTCATTTGGTGTTAAAGACGCTAATCCTTTCAATGTACTGGAAATTCCAACCTTTTTTGTTGAATCGACTGTAACTCCCGAAATTTCATATCTAATCTCGTCAAACAAAAATGCCATAGGATTATTTATGAACGGAACAGTGGTTCCAGCAGTACCATCAGTTTTTGTTACTTTTCCTTCAATATATAAATAACTTTCGCATGGAAGAGTATAAATGTCTTGTTGTTGTATAGGAATCCTAATTTCATCGTTATTGTTTAATTTGGACGAAGCGTAAGGGTTGTGCGTGTGATATTCCTTTTCCCATAAGGTCTCGTCGAATGTTGGACCCTGCGCTATATCCAGTATATCCATTGTTAATGACCTTTAATCCAATTTCTTCTAGAAAACGAATGTTGTCACTTGTTAATCCTTCTACAGCTGATGAGCTACTGACCTCTTTGCTGGATGGCTCTCTCTTTTTAAATGATAACCCCATTGTCTAAGCGGATGATTTTATATGTATTCTTACAGTAATAGCTTCTCCTATAAAGTCAATAAGGTTTCCGTCTTGATCCACTATGTTCAGCACGATGTCTGAAATGAAACTGGTGTTTAACGGTAGGTACACAAGGTTTTGAGGCTTTTCTACTATCTTGAAACCTGGTGCAACTGATGGGTAGAATGTGTGTAATATATGACGATTTTCTCCATCTCTGTAGGATCCTTGTATAATGTTACATGTAATGTCTATGCTATTAACTTTGATGATCGTCACAGTTTTATTCCCAGAATGAGTTTTATTAGGTTCTAAAACTTTTGTTTCCTTAGAAAACCCTAATAAACTACCAATTGAATGTTCTTGACTAAAATCAATATAATACTTAGACGTAATTTCGGCTTTCATTGTATTGTTATTGCCTTTTATCGTTATATTTTCTTTTCCCATATGTTTTTGTATAACTTCATTTATATTATCAATTTCATAAGCTCCTGTTGGTAAACTGAATTCTTCCAAAGCTGAATACTTTCCTTTATCATCTTTTGTCTTGTAATAATGTATTTTGTTATTAATTCCTTCACTAACGTTTGGAATAGAGTTATATGTTGTTAAATCCAATAATGCGGCTTCCCATAGTCTTCCTTTTTGCAAACGTAGCGCTGGAAACAGAATACTGCGCAAAGTACATGAGTTACCGGTTAATGACACTGTATACGAAGACATCTTAAAGTTGACTAACACTTTTAGCTAAAAAGTCTAAACATAAATGACCGCAAATGGATGTATCATCAGGTTGTTTTCTTGTATGATTGTAAAAAACGTTTTCTGCCGCACGAAAGTATTGTTGAAGTTCTTTCGGTGGTGGAAGGTCTCCAAAACTGTCGAAATAATAAATGGTTTTACCAAGTTTCTTGTAACACACCCAATGAGTGCCTAATCCTTCACTATTATCCAAATTTACAATACCAGTCTCATTTTTCCACATTTTAACCGGTAATTCATCTTTCATAAATACTCCTCTAAAAAATGGGATTTTCAAACAAGAAGCATATGTAATCAGTTCTTCATTGGTCAATTCTTTGTTTTTAATTATTAATTGCTCTTTCTTATTTAATACACACGATACGGCCTTAGGTATAATCCTCCTCCCTTTTTTATCATTGACCATATTGTTGGTTTCTTTTTAGCTTTACCACTGGTAGATCGACGTTTTCTTCTGATATTACCTCCTTGTTTCTTAGCGGGTTTTTTCCCACGCCTTCTTCTCTTTCCTCCTCCAAACGTAGTTTTTGCTTTCATTGCTGCTGTTACTGCTAAAGACGCTGCTTTTTCACCAATACCTGCGTCACTAGATTTTACTCTTTGCCAAGCTTTCTCAGCAAGTGCTTTATCCGCTATTGATCTATTTTTAGTATCACCAAATTTGGAATACGCTATATCGTGCTGTTTACAAGCCTGATCGAGCTTATTTATTCCAGGATCTCCTCTAGCAAGTCGTTTCTTTAATTTGGTTCCAGGACCACAATATTGATATCCTCCAGGTAAATGTAATTCCACAGGTAATAAATCAATCGCCTTGTTAACTATAGCTCCAACCGGTTTACTCAATAGAGAAAATGCTGTTGATGCTATTCCCCTTCCTCTCCGTAATCTCTCTCGATTATGACTGATGCGTTTAACCCTCGACATGACTATTTATAGCAAAACCTACAATCAGTAGGTGCACTCTATAAATATTTCACAATGAATGTAATATCAGTTTTGGTTTCTTGTATTATATACTGTTTAAAATCCATTTATTATATAGAAATGGATTTATTAATTAAATGTATACATATTAAATAAAAGTAGTAAAAATGGAAATAAGGTGTAAATGAAGATGTTCCAGATGTTTCTCCGCTGGTGATGGTATCGTTGTCTTCGGTAAAATGAATAAACTTTAAATAGTTGTCATGTTCCCTTAGAAACTTGCCGCTTAATCGTTGGTAATTGAATAACACATCCCAGTCTAGTTTATCTTTAAAATTGTCAATGTAATTCTCAGAGAGATTTTGATATTTACTTATTACTTCCCAACAGTTATTAAAATTTGATGTCATCTCTACGAGGAAGTCTTCTGAAAACTGTTGTCTTTGTAAAATATGGATCCAGTTAACTCTGTGAAAATAAATTCTTAACATAGTCATTGTAAAGAGGTAGTGTATGGAAAGTTGTTCCCAATCCATATATCTATCAAACCGTTGAACAAAACCATCTGTCAACACTCCTTGGGGAAATCTCGGCTCTTGAGATATTAAACTCCACGCAGTAATATTGGATTCCATCATCCTCTCTGTATCATCTCTCGAATATGACTGATGCTTTGTCCCTTATCATGGGTATTTTAAATTCTTTTTTCTCTTATGTAATCTTCATTGTTTTCTGTTGGTTCATTAATCACATTCACTTTATCATCCTTTCCTAATGTCTTGACTTTAGAAGGCTCAGACGGTTTATCTCGTTGATTAGGTTTCTCTGGATTGTGTATATTTTTCCAGTCTAAATAATTGTAGCTGTCAACATCTGAAGCTGCAGCTCTTCCTGAAGCCCGATGGATATAATGAAATAGAGCTGCACCAAACCTTTCCAAATGTTTTTCATATTCCGTAGTCCATTTCTTGTGTACAATATCAAACATTTTCTTATTTACAGCGTCTCCATCCTGCTCACAATCACCTACATTTGATAATTTTAATTTTTTTACATCATAGCTTGTGTCAGTTTCATTCCTTTGGTAAATCGTTAACAATTTTAGAGTAGCTAAATTTACTGCTTCGCCATCATAAACGGGATGTTGTATATTACTTAACCTTTTACCGGAAAACCCCCAATGATCTTCGTGTACAGTTGGGGTTCTTTTATCCATGTATTGTACCGTAACCGCATCAGAAGACAAAAGCGGATCACCAACATTTTGAATTACTTTTCCTTCAAAATTATAATTACCATCAGGTGTTAATGGAAACCCAGCTCTTTTTTCACTATATCCAGATTTTACTCCAAACTCGGAATACCGTCCGAACTTGTCCACACTCATGATGTAACTGAATCGCTATCGTTTAGGTTCTTACTATATATATATATATATATATATATATATATACGTCTACTGAACAATTATTTCTCGTTTTCGCAGTTCATCAACCAAAGCTACCCATTCGTTTTCTAAACCAGTGTGCCCGGCTTCCATAGCTTCATGTAATAACCTCATTCGATCAACTAACTTATTTATATCGTTGTAATATATTATATTGGTTTTATACAAATTTTTTAATAATCCCCTTCCAGATGTAGTAGGATCAGTTGTTTTTCTTTTTTTATGCAAAACATTTAATTCAGCAGAAGATAAAGCTCTTCTTTTAATTGAAGCTTTATTTGATTTCGAGGGGAAAAGACTAGATATAATGTTTGTGTATTTTATTGACCTGTTTCTATGAATAGGTTTTTCTTTGGAATATTTTTTTCTATGTGCATTTGTATACTCTAGTATATTTTTAAACAATTGTAAATCCTTTTTAGTATATTTACCAGGATTATTTTTAAAGATGAGTTCAAACAAACCTGTTGTACCTTTATATTTCTTATCACCAATAACTATATCATCATTTTCGTTTATATCTAACTTTCTATCTCCAATCATTAATCCTTTATCCTCTATTCTAGCTCCATATGTATGATAATTTCGATTAGCATGTGTGCCATGTAACATTTTTAATGTATATTTTCTTCCAAGTGTTCCTTTAAACATAATATCTGTGCCTAATTTGCTTAAGTTGGATGGGTTGATATCCTCTTCTTCTGCTCTTGTATCTTCCGCACTTGTATCTTCTGTACTTGTATCTCCTGCAATGTTCTTTTCCCTTAAATCTCCTATATCTCCACTTTCTTCATACTCGTCGCTTTCTTCAGATGTTTGTAACTGGTCAAAACTTTCATCATTCTGAAATTCTTCTTCATATTTGGAAATTGGTAGCATTTTGTCTCCTTCGAAGCGAATTGAAGGTTTTTCCATATTTTGTGCTAATCGCTTTAAAGGTTCAGTAACAGGTTTGAATGTTGTTTCTAAAAATTGCTCTCTTTCATTTATACCTGATTTTAAATCTCGGTTTTTTTGTCTAATAGAATCACTAAGTGATTTTATTTCTTTTAGTAGCTTTTCCTGGTTAACCATCTTCACACCTTGACGACTTGTATAGTAATACTGCTAATCAGTGTAGTAAAACAAATTTATCAAAACCTATTCTATAACGGCCGTCTTTTATAGCTTGATCTTTCATAATAACCAGAAATCCATACTTTTCCGCCCATGCTTTTCCGCAAAGCTCTTTAAACTTTTCAAATGCCATATCAGCATTCACATGATCGTTATATATATGTTTTAGGTTAGTATCATCTTGTTTAAATACAATTAAAACATTTGCATTATCTCTGATAAGTTGTTTCGGGATTTTGCTATAAGTTTGTCCTATATATATGCTATCGATGTTATTATGTCTTCCCATGGCAAAGTAGTTTCTAATAGTATCCTGATTTTCACAAGATACATCGTCAAATATAAATACAGAATACGGTATCGCTTCGTTTGGTTGTATAATGCTATCACTAGCGTTAAATTTGTAAAAATTAACATCGGGCACATCAGATAGGATTTTATCTAGCAATTGATACTTTGGTTGTTGTAGGGACTTTGAAAAAATATATAGGTTATTAAACCTTAATCCCTGCGGATTAGTGATCAAATTAAAGACAACATTGGTTTTTCCACAGTTTGAGGGTCCACTTACTATACATCGAACAGTGTTTGGAAGTAAACTACCGTGTTTACCATTGTTGATTTTAACGTTATCCACAGTTAAATCATCTATGTTATTAATATTGAATCGATCTTTATGGTGAATAATCTCCATCCTGCTCAAAGGTTAACGATGAAATGAGTTGCTTGCATTAAATCAAATCTTTTATAGGTATCCATGAATCCTCAGTTTTGTTAAACCCTAACCACCGCACTTTAACTGCGTCCTTTTTTCTTTGTAACACTTTTTCAACAAGATATACATCACCTACTGTTGACTTTAACATTTCATGTCCATAAAATGCACCTTGCAACAAATCTCCTTTGTTATCTTTTAAGATATACGTTTCAGGTACAGTCGGTTGCACTTTATACACTGTAAAAACTTCATTCGTCCAATTGGGAAGGTATTTCTTGGTAAACACTCCCTTATATTTACTAATCCGTACTTTATCACTTACATTAAATTTTCTTGGCTGCATTTTTTCTACTTTTGGCTTTGTATTTTTCTTTATGCGTTTTAATACATCTTTTGCATTTCTTCTATTTACTTTGTTAGGTTTCATACCAATAGTTCTATGAAACCTGTTATTATATTCATTTATTAATTGTGGTAAAACATCATACCATACGTAAGAACCTCTTTTTGAAAATTGTTTATATAGTGCTCCTTTTAAGGTTCTATTGAATCTTTCTACAATAGCTGCTTTTTTCTCTGAATTTGTAGAATAATGATTTATTTTATATTTATTCATTAACTGTGCAAAGTTTGTATTAAAGTATTCTGTTCCATCATCAGTTTGTAAATGTTTAATTTTGTTTTTATCTCTTTTTATGGCTATTTCCATGGCTTCTGTTACGCTTTTACCAGTCTTGTCCTTTAGAGGTAAAGCGTCTGCAACTTTTGTAAAACAATTAATAATAGTGAGTATATATTTAAATCCTTTGTTTATTCTGCTATGCGGTCGCATTTCAATTAAATCCGCTTGATATAGATCATTTATCCCTTTTATAACAGTATTTCTTCTTGGAAACTTTATTCTTGCAGGTTTGTGTAGTTCATTAATAATCTTCTCCTTCAGGTCTGACATGATGGTTTCACGAAGGCAGCTGATATGGTATTAAATATTCTTTGGTATAAATCTCCTTATATATATATATATATATATATACACACATATAGTTCAAGGTCATTCAAACCTTGTGTAAAAAAGGGGAAACACAGCTTAACATTGCTGTGTTTCCCCTTTTTTACGGAAAGGAAAAGGATAAAGGATCTAGGACGATGAAAAGGTTACTCGTCAATAGGGTTGAGGGAGTAGTGGCCGAATGGTAAAGTGTGGATGTTGTCTGGAAGAATGTGTCGTTTATCGTCATTGGAAGAAAGTGCTTTTTTAACTTCTGTTAGGCTGTATATCTGATGGTTAAAACTTCTAATTGTATTGAATTTAGCTGTAATAACTTTATCTTCAAATAAACATTGCTTGTATTGATCAAAAATAACTTTCTTTTCTAAATATAATTTCTTTACACCTTTAGCTTTTTTAATATAGCTATTCTTCTCGTCTTCTTTTTCATCATATAGTTTCAAAGAATACAGTTTTGACATAAGTGCAACAATCTCTTCAAGTAGAACTCCATTTGCTTCATCTTTAAATTTGCCCAGTACTTTTTTGTTTTTGTCTTGATCGTAGTTAGGATGGGTTTTTGGGTAGTCAGAAAAATCGAATTCATTTTTGTGAACAAATGTACGAAGATCTTGATACATATCATTTGTAATAATCCAATACACAAAAGCGTCTGTATCCATGTAGCTAATGCCGATGTTCTCTCTTCCATAGAAGGCAACCATTTTGTTATAATGAAAATCGTACATGTGTGTTTTTGAGATGTCCAAGATTGACATGCCTATATATAAAGGACGATCCATCTTCACACTCGTCTTCTTCATAGACACTGCTACAAGTCTTTCATTAATAATTATAGATGATCCAAAGTTTGGCTGCTGTACGAGTTTCTGTAGCTTTTTTGTGTCAGTAACAAGTTTAACATTTTTGTGTCTTCTTTTGTTTTCCAATGTTTTTCCAAATATCGCATTATTCATTAATTTAAAAAAGTCTTTTTGAAATTCTGATGTAGCGGCTGCTCTTCTGGTGGTGTTTGAATCAATGTAAGGTTTTAACCAACATGACTGAGAAAATTCCAAAACTCTATTAATTTTTGTAATACGTAGTCCTAATTCGATGGCTTGTTGGACTACCCAAAAGTGAGCCACGTAGCGTTGTTTATTATTTAGAGTCATCATTAATTTAGGGTGTTTTCCAGTTGGAGAAACTTCTGTTTTAGCGAGGAGTGGGAGGTCGTAATGGAGATCGTGTAAATGCTCCGGGTATTCAAAATCGCAATCTAAAATATATCCAGTGTCACCATGTTTTGGAATTTGTGAAATATCGTCAATAGAGTCGGGGTTAATCCATTTTAAATTATCATATGGAAGTGGGTTTGACATAGCCCATCCGTATAAGTTGTTTGCATCGAAATATCCCAAATAGGTTGTTGGTTTAGTTTCGTCGTAATTAGGAAGGTATTTGTTGTTGGCTTTAACATGCCTGGTAACACTTTGAACCAATCCACCTCTTACACCTGCTTCAATCATTAAAACCATGTCAATATCTGTTAAAAGTTGGAGTTTGCATTTTGTTTCTTTTAACATGGCTTGCCAAGCTAATCCTGGAGAAGTATACGAATGTAAAGGGTCCAATCCATATGCGACAAAACAGGTGTTTCGAAATTCTTCAATCACATCACAAAGAAGGGTCACATCTAGTTTGACATAAAAGTCTGAGTAATCCCCTAAGGTCTCCATATTCATCTCGTTCCACACTCGAAGTGCATGTTGATAATCTTCAGGTTTTATTTCTTCATCATTAAGTTTGTTTTTGAATTTATCTGGTGTAGGAAGTGATGTTTCATCAAATCTATGCAGTCCGTCAATGTAATCATAGGGGAAGACTCCTTTTCGAAGAGCTAAATCCATTTTATCATTAGGCACAATTTTGCTTGTTTCAATCAAATCTTGTCTTCTTAAATTTTTAGTTAATTTTGCAAGGCTAAAAGGCATAAATCTGAATGAATCAACAAATCTTAGTTTTATTTTACCAACTTTTTTAGAGAAGCTTATAAATTTTTCCATGGTTGTTGCCAATACATCTATTTCTCCATTATCTCTGCCCAATTCTGGGATTATAAAGTGGGAGTCTTATCCACTAAGATTATGTAAAACAACGGGGATAAAGTTTGGAAGTTTGTAGTTTAGATTGCAAGAGTTACAGGCTGCACCTCTGTAAGCTCCTGTTAGATGGTCATGGTCTCGCACTTTACTGTTGGTCAGTGTAAAAGTGTTAATACACAAATAACATGTTGTTGCTGAGTCGTGTCGTTGAATTTCATTTTCATTCATAGGAATCATCGGTACCACATTTCTGTACATTTCTTCAACTTTCGCAGCTATGGTATATAAGTCATCGACGAAGTTTCGAGCTGCTTCTTCACCGCGATATATCTTCGGTGTTGTGGTTAATTCATATCTTCGCAAATGTTCTTCAGACAGTGTTGATTTTATCATCAAACAGTAGCTGTTTGGTGTGTGCTGCTGGTATTTGCTTCTTCTTGTTACGTTTTCTTCTTGATGTTCGAGCGGAAGTAAAGACGCCTCAAAATCAGCATACACAACAACAGGTAAACGATATTGTTGTATTACTTTATCAAATTTTATCTGTGCTCTGCTAGGATGCGGCAATTTAATTCTTACTTCATAGTTTCCATTACATAGCCGTTGGTGTTCTACTAGCCAATCTGACCCTCCCCTTCTTAGTTCTTTGTTCACGTGACAAAAACATCTTTTGCAAATTGTCATCTTTCTTTTATGCTTAGATAATTGATTAGAAACAAGACTTTCAAATTTTTTGATATACACAAAGTGTGAAATATCACCTTTAGTAATTAATAACAAATCGGTATGATCTCTGCGCTCATTTGGTGTTATACGCAAGGGGTACACATTGTTTGACGAATCCAACCCGAATAGGTTGACAGAAGCTGAAGGATTTTGTTTTTCAAATTTCAAAACGTCTGTTATAGCAACAGGGTAAGTCATCCTTTGAAAATTATATCTATGTTGTACTTCTTCATATTTGTGACTTGGTCTTATCGGATTGTCTGTTACATATTTGACCAACATAGCATATTTAAAACATTCAGTATCTTGATTTTGCACATTGATGCAGGATTTGGTATCACTAATCTTTTTTGGTAAAGGGATATAGCTACTGCCACGAATTCCATAACCGTGTTTGTGTACTCTTAAGTCTAGCCCTGTGATGCTTAACAAACTCCATCCAGATCCTCTTCCTTCGTGTTCTTGTATTTTTGTCATTAGCTCTTCGAAACATTCAGATACGATTGAATCAATATCTGAGGAAAACATAATAGTTCGGTTTTTTGTTAAGAAACCTCTCGGTGAGGTTTCATTTTGAATGTTTGTAAATAAAGCATCCAGTAATAGTCCAAATTTAATAAAATTTAATCTTTTTAATTCATTTTTCAGAGTTTTGCTAACCAATCCTTTTGCGTTGTTTAAAAATTCTTCAAGTTTCAATTTTGTATTGTCAATTTTAAAGTGGGTTACAACATTACCCGGAAGTGCTCGGGCGTGTAGTTCCACATTTACTGATGGTCCAGGCGCATAATGAATGACACTTGGTCTTGAAACTTCTTTTTCTTCATTTTCTTCTTTTTCTTCGTTGTGTTTTTCTTCATTTTGTTCTTCTTGATGTTTTGCTAATTGTTGGTTGATTGAATCTAATTCTTCTTCATTTGGTTCTTCAGTATTTGTATTGGTGTTATGTTTCAATTCTTTATGAATGGTTAAAAGCCATTCATCTCTGAAAGAAGCTTTACAAATATCGCAGCGATTCATAATGTAGGCGTGCTCTTCACAAGGCTCAACGCAATAATGAAAAAACACTGCAAATGCACCTCTATTTATACCCTAGAAAAAGTGGTGGGGGTACGTTTTAGGTTAAGTTTAAGTTTGTAGCTGGAGGCTACAAAATTCTGTATTTGGGTCAAGGACATTGAGCATATTTGCCAAAACGGGGAATAGAGCAGTAAATGATTTCATTTTAAACCATAAACTGATCTATTCCCCGCTCTGTATTTAACTAAGACAATTTTCTCCAACAAAAACATTTGATAAATTTTAAACTCGGATGTGAAGTTGGATTGTACACATTGCATCTTGATCAACTAAAAATTTCATAAAACAATAGGGATCTTCAGTTGTAGATTCATCTTTAACATATTCAATAGTCAACATTGCCGAACGAAGATCTTGTGGAATTACGTCGACTTTTATGAGTCGCCTTTCGAGTTCAAACCGTTTTGTTATTGATGTAAGTTTTATCACATCATCGATATCGATGAGGGGAAAGCTGTAGCAAACGGAGTTTCCTGGTGGGTTCATCATGCCTATATGATAAATATACACTGTTGCATCGTCTTTAAATAGACGTTCCCCCACCATTAAATGTATAAGTTACCCCACTTTTTTAATCATGTAAATGGGTCAAGGTTATACAACGATATTATCAAAACGGGGAATAGAGCAGTAAGTGATTCTCACTATAACCACAAACTGATCTATTCCCCGCTTTGTATTTAAAGTAAACTATTTGAAGACAACAAAAACTTATTCAGATTCTTCCGATGATAATGATGATGATGAGCTCGTATCACTAAATAAGCGACGACGAACACAAAAGTTCCCTGTGACTGGATCTAGAACTACATCATCGATATTAATACTGCTTGGAGGGGTTTCACTATCAACAAGGTCCATTTCCTCCAAGCAAAGCAACTGATGATAAAATTCCGGTTCATTATTATCGACATCGTCGTCGTCAGTCAACAGCTCCATCTCTCCAAGATATGGTTCACTGCTAGCAAACTCACTCAGTAGTTCAAGATCACTAAATAGTTCACCTTCACTAAATAGTTCACCTTCCATCTCTGAATCGTCTTCGTCTTCATCTTCGTTTAAATTTAATGGAATATTTTTAATAAATTCTAGTATAGTCTTCTTAGAAGGGAAAATGTTATCTCTGGGCGACATGATTCCAAGTAGCAGACTGATTTACTACTAATACGAAACCACCTTTTATACCTGATTTCGGTGGTGGTGGGGGTAAGTGTTGAAAGTGCAAGTGGTAGGGAAAAGTGATAGGGAAGAGGTATTATTGTAACACAAATGATTAAGTCCTGTAAGTGGGTCAAGGTCACCTTATCCTATTACCAGAACGGGGAATAGAGCAGTAAGAGATTCTTATTCAAACCTCAAACTGATCTATTCCCCGTTCTGTATTCCCCCCCCCCCTTTGGCGTTTTATTTAGTTTATGAGGTTGTGTAATAAAGGCACAGTGTGTAGCCTTCTTGTAATAATTGGTCAATTTTTTTCTTCAAAGGGATTGGTTTTACATCTATTTTTACTTCTTCTGTTCCACGAATACCCAATCCTTTGACCTGAACATGATGGTACTCCGTTAACAGTTGGTAAACACGCTGGATAAAAGTATCCGCTTTAGCAGTAGAGTCAATATAGTGGAGGTATACCATGGTAGGTGCTCTCTTGACGCAATTCAGAACCAAAGTGATAATTGTCTCTGTAACATCGGGCTTATATACCCATCGTTTTTTTTGTTTTTTGCTTTAATTACAGGTTTGGAACAATATAAAATGTTATATTAATGTTCCATCCATTATTGACTAACCTTACCATATTACCAAAGATTTTATATAACTTTCTACTGTAGTTTATTTCAAATGCTTCATTTTCACTACTATAAACTTCACCTGTTGGTCTCCACATGCACAATTGACAACTAACCTCTATATCAAGATACCGTAGCAGTAATCTCCTTACAGCAAGCAACTGATCAATGTTTTCGACCCGTCTGCTAACTATTATAGTTGCTGCAGAGATAGAAGTAGTGGATGCATTCATTTTCAGCAGAGTACTAATTTTTACCAGCGATGGAGAACCTCCTTTATACTTAGTTTAGGTAGTGGTGGGGGTTAGGAAAAGATATTGTTGTTGTGAGAAATAAGAAGATCTTTCATTATTTTTTATCAAACGAATATTTTCTAAGTCCCAAGGTCATTTACACCAGTTGCCAAAACGGGGAATAGAGCAATAAGAGGTTCTCACTTTGACCTCAAACTGATCTATTCCCCGCTTTGTATTTCAAAGGACTTTAGTTTTTTTAAGATAGTTACTCGTCCTGATCTTCATCCATGAGGAAGATTTGTTTGTAAGCTGAAGGTTCTTCAGCGAAGAAATGTTGGTCCGCTAACTCATCCTCTTTAAGAAAAACAGCTTCAAAAGGTGGAGGGTTGTGTAAATCTTCTTTGTGAATTAAGGACGGTTCTTGAAGCTGCGACTGAAGGTTTGAAATGTATTTTATTGACTTTTGTATAGTGGTTAATTTAGAATCATACGGATTGGAAGATGGTAATATGCGTCTTAATACTTTATAACAATCAGCGATCCTTGTTCTCATTTTTCGAGAACTAGCATTGTTTCTCTCGGTTTTGAGAGATCTCGAGTTTAAGTTTGGCGAAGTATTACTAGTCTCTGGAAAAATGTTGGATAGAATCATAGCCTGGACAAGTATCGATGGGGCAGCAGAAGATGAAACAGTACAAGAAGAGGCGTCAGAAGTTGGTTTTCTGATGTGCTCCATGGTGTCTGAGGTGGGCGAATACAAGCAGCAGACTAATTTTACCATCGATAAGGTGTCTCTTTTATACCCAATGGAAGTGGTGGGAGTGCAAGTTTTAGGGAGGGGATGTTTTTGTAAGAAATATATATTTCAATATTTTTTTTTACCAAACAAAATTTTCTAAGTCCCAAGGTCATCTGAACAAATTGCCAAAACGGGGAATAGAGCAGTAAGTGGTTCTCACTTGGACCTCAAACTGATCTATTCCCCGCTCTGTATTTCTTAAAGTAAACAATAAATCTTCACACTATTGAGCAGCCTTTGCTCTTTGAAGCTCAAGTTCTAAGTCTGCAACCAGGCGAAAGTCTGCATCGTGCTCCTCCCATTGTTCAGGAGAACGCGGTTGTCCACACCACTTTGTAAAGGCGTACCTCATTGCCTCATTATACTCCTCCAGGATAACATGATAGGGTCTTGGTTGCTGCGTTGTAGACCGCATCGATGATGTAGTTTGTTGCGGTTGTGACTGGGCATCATTCTCCGCAACCTTATCAATCTTAGAAACCTCGGTAATTTCAGCAGCCTCAGCAATCGCGTACAACTCCTCTTCGCTAATTTCCTTTCCCCATGTGTTGCTGTTGACGCTCATGATGATACAACTAATAATTATATTCCGAATCGCTTGCTTAAATACCCGCTTACCCCCTCCCTTCTTCACTGTTGAATAATATCTTTAGTATAATATTTCTCCTTTTTCCTTTTACGTTTATCTTTGTCTTAGTGTAAAATATCTAAGTCCGTTATCTAGGTCAAGGTCGTTGTAACATTGTAAAAAAAAGTGTGGACAACCTATTTACACTTTGCAGCATATGCTACAATTTGTAAATAGGTTGTCCACACTTTTTTTTTTTTTTAATTTGGAAAGAATGTTTTTTTTTTTTTTTTTTTTTTTTTTTTTTTACAATTTATTCCACACAGTGGTTCCTGAATCGGCTCGGATTAGATAGTGCTTTTTTGTAGGGTTTTTGGGATGACGCATGCCTTTAGGTAATCTTAAAATGTAAAGGCGGTCTTCACATTTTAACATGACCTTCAGGAATCCCATTATTTTTACAAAGACGTATTGTTTGTTTTTAGCTAGCCTATTAATCCGAGTCTTAGCCGGTTTCACTGTTGGATGTGGTGAAGAAGGAGAAGCGGTATTTTTTAAATGAAGATTGCACAGTTCTTCATTTAAAGTACACTGTTTTGCACAGCGTTCGCCTTTCTTTGCACCTTTTTTGAAGATATAATTACATAGTTGTGCAGGACGTATGCACCTTCTATGCAATGACTTTAATTGATTAAATTTCTCTGAAGGAGATTGAATATTTGTGCAAATTACTGAAGGTCTGGTTGAACTAGTGGAAGGTGAAATTTCAATTGGGGGTTTTGTAGATATTTTAGAGCTTGATCTCGAGGTGGAGCTTGATCTTGAGGTGGATGATGAGGAGCTCGAAGAAGACCTTGATCTCGAGGTAGATGATGAGGAGGAGGAGCTCGACGAAAACCTTGATCTCGAGGATGATGGTGAAGGAGAAGTTGGTCGATCCATAATGGGTGGTGAAGTTGTCTTCTCAGGGATGATAAGAGACATTAAAAGAGCCTGACGAAGAATTGAACCAGCAGCCGAAGTCAAGGGTGATGCAGAAGTCGAGGGTGATGCAGAAGTCGAGGGTGATGCAGAAGTCGAGGGTGATGTAGAAGTAGAGGGTGATGCAGAAGTCGGTAGTGATATCGGGTGTGACTCCATAGTTCTGAGTTGAGCAAGCAGCAGAATGATCTTACCAGTAATGGGAAGCCTCTTTTATACCCAATATAAGTGGAAGGGGAAAGGGGAAAGGGGAAGGGGGATAGGCTATGGTTTAAAATATTAATTTTCCTATATGTAACCAGACAGAGGTTTTATAAGTCCTGTCAGTGGGTCAAGGTCATCTGAACTTGTTGCCAAAGCGGGGAATAGAGCACAAATTGGTGCTCTATTCCCCGCTCTGTATTAGGGGACAGGGAATTACAAGCAATGATTTTAATAACAAAAAATAAAGAAAAAAAAAAACCCCAAAAAAAAGGAAAATCACAACAGTTTCTCAGGCTAAGAAAGGTAATGTCAACCGGTTTACATGGCCGTATTGACAAGTCCGGTAGAGCACAAATTGGTGCTCTATTCCCCGCTCTGTATTAGGGGACAGGGAATTACAAGCAATGATTTTAATAACAAAAAATAAAGAAAAAAAACCCCCAAAAAAAAAAGGAAAATCACAACAGTTTCTCAGGCTAAGAAAGGTAATGTCAACCGGTTTACATGGCCGTATTGACAAGTCCGGTTTTCAGGGCCGAAACTTATTGTCAGGGGGTTAGGAAAGGGATGAGAAACAAATTACATTACTTTGAAACAAACTGGTCAGTTAGAGTTAACGTTAATTTTACAAAGAACAATCAGTATCACTGAAACCCGGACGGACGTAGATCACGAACGGGCGTCAGGATACTGCGGTCAGTTTAACAAGGTCACAACAGCAACACTGAAACCCGGACGGACGTAGATCAACGAACGGGCGTCAGGCTACTGCGAACCAATGTTTTGACCAAGGTAGTTTACAAAGACCGGCATTTAAATTACTTTGATAACAAACCCCACGGATATAAAGACTTTACCCAAGGATAAGGATCTGTAAGAAAGGTACATATTTCATCATTAAATATTTACAAAGACCGGCATTTAAATTACTTTGATAACAAACCCCACGGATATAAAGACTTTACCCAAGGATAAGGATCTGTAAGAAAGGTACATATTTCATCATTAAATATTTACAAAGACCGGCATTTAAATTACTTTGATAACAAACCCCACGGATATAAAGACTTTACCCAGGGATAAGGATCTGTAAGAAAGGTACATATTTCATCATTAAATAAAACACTTAAAACCAACACCAACATTCATTAAACTAACTACATTAATTAGCAGCAATCTACAAGCAATAATCTAACAAACAAACTACCATGCACATGCAAAGGCGCGGATCTCTTAATTGCGCGTCGGGCCCAACGCACACTTAAAAGACCTACGCTGCAGCAGAATGCAACCCGGACGGACGTAGATCACGAACGGGCGGCAGCCTACTGCGAAGAGACTGCGGACTGCTCCCGCTTATAAAGGCGGCGGTCAGTGGTGGGAGGTGACTCCGCCCCGTGACGTCAGGGGGGGGGGATGACCCAAATGGGGGGGGGACATGACCCAAATGGGGGGGGGGGCATGACCCAAATTGGGGGGGGGGACATGACCCAAATGGGGGGGGGGACATGAAGGGAAGGGGAACCGGTTCTTAGCTTTCTACCCGTATATGGAAGTGTCAAGGTTACACTTGGCAAGCCGCCAAAAACCTAATCAACGAGATAAACCGTCTGACCCTTCAAAAGTCAAGACATTAGGACTCATTCCAGCTTTGTCTCTCGAACTAAAACTACGTGCCGATCAGCAGTGCTACGATGACTTCCCCTGTGAACCTTGAGAAACTGCGACGTCTGAAGGAATCCCTGAAGGAGACGGTTGAGAGAAGAAGTGGTTTTAAGAGACCAACTTCTTTCAAGGCCACAATAAGAAGAAATTTTAAGAACCATCCGCTCTACTTCAACCAACATCCGTCATCTGAGCATCGACCTTCGACTTCGACTACAAGTCAGCCTCGACCTTCAACTCCACCTCTCACCGTGGATGAGGTGATGGAGCGGACGAGGGTGTTGAAGGAAGAAGAATTAGTCACTCCTCTAAACTTCAAATCACTTAAATTTAGAAAACTAAAAACAAATATCAAATACAAGTTTGTGGCAAGGCTCAGCGGAAACAGCTATATTTTACAACATGAAGATTTTCACTTCAAGGTCCAACTGCCTCATTCCCTGCCGCAACCGCCTAGAATCCCATCCAAAAAGGAACTGTTTTTCGTCAGACAAGAGGGCAAGGCGCATTGGTTAATTAAATAAATTGTCACAGCCCTTGTCCATTTCCTCCACCTCGACTAACCGCAACTCCTTCAGGACTCCTCTTCATGGCATCAAAAACGGTCCTTTTCAGGACCACCCTAAGCATTTCAAGTTAGGGACTTGGTCTGTATATAGGCAGGAGACTGTTAGTCTTATGTTTGTGTGCAGCCCACTTTGTAAAAATTTCGAAGTCCCAAGGTCCTTGACCTTGACCATGACCATGACCCAAGGGGGGGGGGAGGGGGGGGTATAAAGTTTGTGCAAAGTATGTCATGTGGGTACTCAAATTACGCGGATTGATCGGACGAACAAGTTGGTGCAAACAGAATTCAGATCCGACAAAGGGTATAGAAGCAACAGCGAAAAAACTACTATTTTCAAGGATAAACCTAAATAACTTCTTTATTTACGGTTTAAAGTATATTAAGTGGGTACTCAAATTACGCGGATTGATCAGACGAACAAGTTGGTGCAAACAGAATTCAGATCCGACAACGGGTATAGCAGCAACAGCGAAAAAACACCTATTTTCAAGGACAAACCTAAATAACTTCTTTGTTTTTGGTTCAAAGTATAACATGTGGATACTTCAATTACGCGGCTTGCCAAGACAAACAAGAAGGTGCAATTTAAATTTAAATCTAACCAACAGTATAGCATCTGTAGCGTAAAAACGATGGTTTGAAGGACAAGGTAACGTTGTGGTGGGGGTTAGGTGCCTATCATACATGATAACGCTCCATCATTATTCTTCCAGCTCTTGACGGATGAACATCTACCTAGAGAGTCTGAAAAATGTCGCAGTTTTACAGGAACATGAGGAAGGTGACCTTCAGTAGTCCCCTTGACACTACTTTCTACTTCCCTGACAATGAAGACAGAAGGTCTACACTTTTAGTGGACAATGAGCGGTTTCGTCGAAGAATAATCGAGGTTGAAACACTTTTAGCTAGTTGTTTGCTTCGCAAAAAGAACCATATGAATACATGCACCGGTTTAGATCATAGTAGCTGTTATACTTATACAGCGTTGAAGCGCAAACATTATTGAAGTTTTTAGTTACGGAGCTAAGGTCTTGACAGTCTAAGAGCTAAACCCTAACTAACACATGTAAACTAGTTATTGTGCGATGTAAAACTCGGTGGGGAGACTGGTGTAGTGGGGGACTGGTGTAGTTGGGGGGGGGGGACTACCATCTGCCGCACACTTGCCACCTGCCGCCTGCCACCTGCCACCAACCATCTGCTTCGTTCTACTACACTTTTACCCCCACCATTTTGTTTGATACCAGAACGCTAGCTAGCGAATAGTCAGTACACCTCCGGCTCTCGACCGGTGAACATCGAGCTCTCCGAGACGCTCTTCACAAAATAACAATATCATTTCACTCAAGGTCTGATAGATGTTTCTATTTCATTGCCGTCACGTATTATTTCCTCCTGACAGCAATGAAATGCAAACACCTAACAGAACAGATAGGTGTCAAAAACACAACATGGACTCTGCGCAGGGATCGAAGTATCTACCGTCTTTCTTCAGAAAACAAAGTGATGGCCGCAACTCGTCCGGATCAACAACATCGATGACAACCAACAACGGGGAACTATTGTAAACATGAATTATTGTAAATAAAGTAATATTTGTAATATGAATTATTGTAAATAAAATAAAGTAATATTTGTAATTGTTCTACCTCGCACTCGTATCATTCGATTGCTTCATTCGATAATTTTCATTCGATATTTTATCGAATTAAAACTATCGAATCACAATCGGATTTTACGCGTGCGAGGTAGTACTTTTTTAAAATTACCTCCCCGTAACCTTGAACTTTGAACTTTAACTCATTTCGTCACAAAACCGCCTACGTCACTGGCTCAGCCTCAGATAACGTATTTTATCACTCAGCGCTTCCGGTCACGTGACCGGAAGCCATAAATCAAGTGAGCCAGCACCCGCAAACCCCCACTACTTTTATTAACATCAAATTTTAATTTTCACCATTGAATTCAGCATAAAAAAACAAACAATTTGGTATCTTGATCATTGCTCTACGTCAATTGGTTACTGAGATATTGAAAGTGCTAAACACAGTACGTTGTCTAATGTTATTCTTATTGAGAAAAAGAAAAATTGTATATCTCGTTTATTTATGAACATAAACTGACGAAATTTGGTATATGGTTTCATCTGGTTGTGGTTTATTGTTGTTTGCACAAAAAAAAACAATTTTTCGCCTATGGTTACCGTAGCTGCAAACCTAGGTACTCGGTCCCCATGAGTAGTCCTCGCGGGAAGTTGGTCCCAACATTGCTCTTATGGGGAATAAAATACTGGAGATCGTAGTGGCTTATCACTTCCTCCTGCTGCTTATCTTATCACGCCTTATTGTCTCAAAGTCCACTGTAACTGACTGTAACCGGTTGTAATGGTCACTAATAAGGTAATTTGCTGAAACTAAATGTATCAGATACGTGAGGAAGCCACCAGTATAAACTAATTATCTCTATTGTTGCGTCAGCGGATGTGATAGCGTCGAGGTCAGAAGCTGACCTTAGCATGATAAGCTCTTTCTAACAAAAATTTTACCGTTGATCACGTTTTCTAACCTCACTTTTGACCACGTGTTTTTTCCCGCGTTTTTTCCAAGATGGAGGCGCCCACGTGGCGGGAAACCTTTTTTTTTTTGACCACATGATTCAAGATGATGACCAAGATGGCTAAGAAAAATATATAGTATAGATAATTAGCCAACCACGTTACCCACCCACGTGATCTAGTGTTACCAACCCTAGGAACAAAATACCTGTAGTGTATATATAAAGATGTATAAACTATATTATAGAGTAAGAAAAAGAATGACCTACCAACCTACACAAAATTAGTATATAACACCTAACCAAGTTACGTCACGCTACGTGCCTCGTATAGATATATCGCCAGCAAGTGCTGCCAACCCACTTTATATATATATATATACACAGTTATACGTATATATCGCAAGAAAGTGTTGCCAAAAAACTCAAAAATCGCTAATATCTCGAAAACGGAAGGTCCTAGGGTCATTTTGACCCCAGAAAACTGCCTACTACGTGGTGTAGGCACTTCAGAGGGGTATCCACCTATATGAAAAATCTTAAATAAAATGTTGCGGGCTGCATCTCAAAAAATGAAGGGGCAAAATTTCAAAATTAAATATATTGAGAACGGCTCAGCCGATTTACATGAAACTTGGTGTACTGGTATTTGTCATCATCCTCTACATCTTGCAAAAACCTAAACTCTGTACTGCAGGTGGTATCAAAACAATTGAAGGAGCTATACTTTGAAATATAATATCTTAAGAAAGGCTGGGCCTATTTGAACGAAACTTGGTGTACTGGTATTTGTTAACCTCCACTACATCTTTAAAAACCCTAAAATCTGTACTGCTTGTAGTATTAAAACAATTGAAGGAACTATATTTTGAAATGTAATATCTTAAGAACGGCTGGGTCGATTTAAACTAAACTTGGTATGTATGTACCTGTTATCATCCTCTATATCTTACAAAAACATAAACTCTGTACTGCAAGTAAGTATCAAAACAATTGAAGGAGCTATACTTTGAAATGTAATTTATTTACAACGCATTGGTTTTTGTCGGTCCCTTAATTGCTCTTGTTTTATGTAGGTCCCTCAATTGTCATTGGTTTGAGTTGGTCCCTCAATTGTTTTTGGTTTGTGTAGGTCCTTCAATTGTCATTGGTTAGTGTAGGTCCCTCAATTGTCATTGGTTTAAGTAGGTATTTCAATCTTCATTGGTTTGTGTTGTCCCTCAATTGTCTTTGGTTTGTGTAGGCCCCTCAATTGTCATTGGTATGTGTAGGTCCCTCAATTGCAATTGGTTTGTGTAGGTCCCTCAATTGTCATTGGTTTGTGTAAATTCCTCAATTGTCATTGCCATGTGTAGGTCCCTCAAGTTTCATGTGTATGTGTAGGTCCCTCAATGGTCATTGGTATGTGTAAGTCCCTCAATTTCCATTGGTTTGTGTAGGTCCCTCAAATGTCAATGGTATGTGTAGGTTCTTCAATTGTCATTGGTATGTGTAGGTCCCTCAACTGTCGCTAGTATGTGTAGGTCCCTCAATTAGCATTGGTGTTTGTGTGTGGAGATCCCTCAATTGCCATTGGTTTGTGTAGATCCCTCGATTGTCATTGATATGTGTAGGTCCCTCAACAGTCATTGGTATGTGTGGGTTCCTCAATTGTCATTAGTATGTGAAGGTCCCGCAATTGGTTTGTGAAGGTCCATCAATTGTCATCAGTGTTTGGAGGTCCCTCAATTGCAATTGGTTTGTGTAGGCCCCTCAACCGTCATTGGTTTGTCTAGGTCCCTCAATTGTCTTTGGTTAGTGTAGGTACCTCAATTGACATTGGATTGTGTAGGTCTCTAAATTATCATTGGTGTTTGGAGGTCCCGTAATACCCATTGGTTTGTGTAGGTCCATCAATTGTCTTTGGTTTGTGTAGGTCCCTAAATTGTCATCGGTTTGAGTAGGTCCCTCAATAGTCATTGGTGTTTGGAGGTCCCTCAATTGCCTTTGGTTTGTGTAGATCCCTCGATTGTCATTGGTTTGTGTAGATCCCTCAATTGTCTTTGGTTTGTCTTGATCCATCAATTGTATATGGTTTGTGTAGGTCCTTCAATTGTCATTGGTTAGTGTAGGTCCCTCAATTGTCCTTGGTTTGTGTAGGTCCCTCAATTGTCATTGGTTTGTGTAGGTCCCTCAATTGTCTTTGGTTTGTGTAGGTCCCTCAATTATCATTGGGTTGTGTAGGTCCCTCAATTGCCATTGGTTTGTGTAAGTCACTCAATTGCCATTGGTTTTAGTAAGTCCCTCAATTGTCATTGGTGTTTGGAGGTCCCCCAATATCCATTGGTTTGTGTAGGTCCATCAATTGTCATTGGCTTGTGTAGGTCCCTCAATTGTCATTGGTTTTAGTAAGTCCATCAATTGTCATTGGTGTTTGGAGGTCCCTCAATTGCCATTGGTTTGTGTAGATCCCTTAATTGTCATTGGCTTTTGCAGGTCCCTGAAGTGTCATTGGTTCGTCTTGGTCCCTCAACTGTATTTGGTTTGTGTAGGTCCTTCAATTATCATTGGTTAGTGTAGGTCCCTCAATTGTCCTTGGTTTGTGTAGGTCCCTAAAATTGTCATAGGTTTGTGTAGGTCCCTCAATTGTCATTGGTTAGTGTAGGCCTCTCAATTGTCAATACTTTGTGTAGGTCCCTCATATATCATTGGTTTGTGTAGGCCCCTCAATTGTCATTGGCATGTTTAGCTCCCTCAAGTGTCATGTGTATGTGTAGGTTCCTAAAGGTCATTGGTAATTTTGGGTCCCTCAATTTCCATTGGTTTGTGTAGATCCCTCAATTGTCATTGGTATGTGTAGGTCCTTCAATTGTCATTGGTATGTGTAGGTCCCTCAACTGTCGTTAGTATGTGTAAGTCCCTCAATTGACAAAGTTTTATGTAGGTCCCTCAATTACCACTGGTATGTGCAGATCCCTCAATTGTCAGTGGTTTTTGTAGGTTCCTCAATTGGCATTGGCATCTGTAGGTCCCTGAACAGTCATTGGTATGTGTGGGTCCCTCGATTGTCATTAGTATGTGAAGGTCCATAAATTGTCATCGGTGTTTGGAGGTCCCTCAATTGCCTCTGGTTTGTGTAGGTCCCTCAATGACTTGTGTAGGTCTCAATATTGTCATAGAATTATGTAGGTCCTTCAATTATCATTGGCTCGTGTAGGTCTCCAATCGTCAATGGTTTGTGTCGGTCCCTCAGCTGGCATTGCTTTGTGTTGGTCTCTATATTGTCATTGAATTGTCTAGGTCCCTCAATTGTCATTTGTATGTGTAGGTCTCTCAATTTTCATTGGTTAGTGTAGGTCCCTCAACTGCCACTGGTTTGTGTAGGTCCCTCAATTGTCATTGGTTTGTCTAGGTCCCTCAATTCTTTTGTTTGTTTTGGTCCCTCAATATTTATTGGTATGTGTAGGCTGCTCAATTGTCATTGGGTTGAGTAGGTTCCACAATTGTCATTGGTGTGTGGAGCTCCCTCAATAGTCATTGGTTTGTATAAATTCCTCAATTGTCATAGGTTTATGTAGGACCCTAAATTGTCATTGTTGTTTGGAGGTCCCTCAATTGTCATTGGTATGTGTAGGTCCCTCAATTGTAATTGTTTTGTGTAGGTCCCTCAATTATCATTGGCTCGTGTAGGTCTCCAATCGTCAATGGTTTGTGTCGGTCCCTCAGCTGGCATTGCTTTGTGTTGGTCTCTATATGGTCATTGAATTGTGTAGGTCCCTCAATTGTCATTTGTATGTGTAGGTCTCTCAATTTTCATTGGTTAGTGTAGGTCCCTCAACTGCCACTGGTTTGGGTAGGTCCCTCAATTGTCATTGCTTTGTCTAGGGCCCTCAATGTTCATTAGTTTGTGTTGGCCCTTCAATATTTATTGGTATGTGTAGGTCACTCAATTGTCATTGGGTTGTGTAGGTTCCACAATTGTCATTGGTTTGTGTAGGTACCTCAATGGTCATTGGTTTGTATAGGTCCCTCAATTGTCATAGATTCTAAATTGGCGTTGTTGTTTGGAGGGCCCTCAATTTCCATTGTTTTGTGTACGTGCGCAACTGTCATTGGTTTGTTTAGGTCCCTAAAATTGTCATTGGTTTGTGTAGGTCCCTCAATTGCAATTGTTTTGTGTAGGTCCTTCAGTTATCATTGGCACGTGTAGGTCTCCAATCGTCAATGGATTGTGTCGGTCCCTCAGCTGTCATTGCTTTGTGTAGGTCTCTCAATTGTCATTGGTTTGTATAGGTCCGTCAATTGTCATTGGTGTTTGGAGGTCCCTCAATTGCCATTAGTTTGTGTAGGGCCCTCAATTTTCATTGGTTTGTGTAGGTCCCTCAATTGTCATTGGTTTGTGTAGATCGCTCAATTTCCATTGGTTTGTGTAGGTCCCTCCATTGTCATTAGTATGTGTAGGTCCCTTAATTGTCATTGGTATGTATTGGCCCCTCAATTGTCATTGGTTTTTGTAGATCCCTCAATTGTCATTGGTTAGAGTTGGTCCCTCAATTGTAATTGGTTTGCTTAGGTCCCTCAATTGTCATTGGTATGTGTAGGTCTTTCAATCGACATAGGTTTGTGTAGGTCTCTCAATCGGCATTGGAATTTTTAGGTCCCTCAATTTTCATTGATTTGTGTAGGTCCCTCAATTGGCATTGGTATGTGTTGATCCCTCAATAGTCATTGGTATGTGTTGGTCCCTCAATTGTCAGTGGTTGGTGTCGGTCCCTCAATTGTAATTGGTATGTGTAGGTCTCTCAATTGTTATTGGTTTGTGTAGGTCCCACAGTTGGCATTGGTTTGCGTAGGTCCCTCAATTGCCATAGGTTTATTTAGGACCCTAAATTGTCATTAGTAGGTGAAGGTCCCAAATTGCAATTGGCTTGTGTAGGTTCGTCAATTTTCGTTGGTTTTTGGATGTCCCTCAATTGCTATTGGTTTGTGTAGGTCCCTCAATAGTCATCGGTTTGTGTAGGACCCCCAATCGTCATTGGTTTGTGTAGGACCCTAAATTTTATTGGTTTATGTAGGACCCTCAATTGTCATTAGTATGTGAAGGCCCCACAGTTACAATTGGTTTGTGTCATGGAGATATTCAAAACCCTGGTCCATACTAGCACCGGCTATGCGAGGTCTACAAGCAGCTTGAATAATATAAGACATAGCCTCCAAGTAAAAGGCGAATTCAGAATATACTTCAATACAAAATCTTGTAAGGTGGACAGTTTGCAAATGTAACACACTCATGTACCAAAATACAAACGGCAGCTTTGTACACTGTGGAACGGTTTTAGCTAGAGACCGTAGTATAACCAGATATTGAACAATTCAGTCTTGTCCCATTATGGGACATAATTCATCTATTAGACTTACTGTATTTCGCTGACCCTAAAGCTAAAATGAAAACAGCACTAATATAAAGTTTGAGTGTGCCAGTTTGCTCAAAAGTAAGAATATCTCTTGACGATACTGTACAACTAGCCTGTACATTTCTTAACTTATATATAATTTAGTTGAAGGAAGGTTGGTTGTGCCTAGAAGGAATGTCAGCTACAATAACTTCTGTTGTTTGTGTTTTTACAAGAAACCCACTTAAATGGCTAATCATATAATCACTGACATGTTCGACTGCTATAATGTAGTATTTTACACCCATATATTGTACGCACTATTGTATCTCAGTTAAATTTACAACAATCCCAATATTCCCGTAACATGACAATGATTAAAATACTTGTTATACAACCATTATATACCTGTTATACCCTTCCATGACAACCATCAAGAAATCTTATCTTCGGTTTAGTTTCCTTTTCACCAACTACACTTAAACTAACGCTACAATATACTACTGGTACGCTCTTTCCCATATCCGTCACAGTAGTATTGACAGACGTGCCAGGATTCAAAGCAGTGTCAGTGGGTTTTGCACTAATTTATATAACATTATTTTTATACTTAACATAAAATACAGGTCTTTTGAACATTTTCAAAGGCTTATTGACTAACTTGGTTCTCAGTTTGGTACCTATTTTTGTAGATTATACTATATAACGTTTCCTGAGAAATAATCACGAGATTTACAGAACACAGATGGGAGTCCTTTGACTTTTTGGGGATCTGTAAACGGATTCTGTTTTCAAAGTTGAGACAATCAAGTGGTATTGTTGCCTTGGGACTTACATACCTTTATCGATGGGTGAGGTTTCAAGAGGCTGATTCTGTTTTCTTCAGCTGATATTGTGTTACTGTAAACACTTAAAAACTGATAATATTGAAGTTAACCTTGGAAATAAAGCTAAGAATTAAAACGTCATTTCAGGAAAGAAATTTTAATCTCTGGAATTCAGTAATAATACAAAATGAACGTAACAACTACAATTTTATTAAAACCACATTAATACTTATTTCTTTGATGGAAACTGTCAACATCATAGTAACACTCTCAGGCAAACCAAGGTTTTCTATTAGTTTTGAGCTGTTTTATTAAAGCCCTTCTTAATCAAAATATCATGTACGTCTATTAAAACTGTCAAGAAACAAAGGGACTAATGGGAACCACTAACCAATTGACCAGGATTGTCAGTGATGTTTACACAAAGGAAATAAAATCTAAAAATATTAATTTTCAAATTTACTAAAACATCATTAATGTCCTCTAGTGGTAACAACTTAAAAGCCTAAGTAGTATCAGACCCAAAAAAAAAATCAAAATATTTCTGTTTAAGATCTTAGATACGTTTTTAAAATAAGTTTCAATCAGCTCATCATCAACCCATCTGTTATTATCATTGGTTTACTTAGCAGCAAATTGGAGACATGTATACTTACTTTAAATTAGTGTATAATCTAATGAGCTAACAGTAACTTTAACTTTGTTGTGTTCAACCAATGTTGTGATATGTCTAGTAATTGCTCTAAGTTTCCCATCCAAGTATGGTACTGTTTTTGAACACTTAAAAAAGAGATTTGTCACGTTGTCCAAAACTATCTTTAATGTCGTCAAGACTAGCTCAGAAGCTACGTTAAAAATAAACTATAAATACATATGATTTACGATGGCTCGTTCACAATCACAATTTGTAATAACAACCACTTCATGACATAATACTTATTACACATAGGCGATCTAAGCTTCCATACCACAGTAAACTACGTAATTCAGGCCGTAGAATCACGGTGTATTTTCTACTGTAGTTGTTTCCCCCAGTAGGCATAATCTCACTCTTCGAACGAGACCAAAGTCACGATAATGATCTTAACTAAAATTCTGAACTCTTCCGCCCCTTGTTACACGTGGTATTGTACTGTAAGAGAACCATACGTCTCCTGCATATGATTTGGTGACAGCCACTTCATAACAAAATACTACCTCCCACGTGGTTTTACCCAAGTTTCCACACCACAGTAGACCGTGTAGGTCAGGCTGTAGGGTTCCGGTGCGTTCTTTTTGGTTACCCAGAGCTTCACCAGTAGTCCTAACCTCTGGGGTAAGAGGCCCCAACATCGCTCACTTACGGTGGTAGCCAAACCAAGGCAAATTGCTACCTTCCTTCTTGCTGGTAAATTGTACTATTATTTACAACCTCCACAAGTCAGTTCAAGCCATCACGGGGTTACCCTCAGCCGAATTTCGAGCACCCCCGCCTCTTTACTAAACACCCGTAGAGTTATGCTACTTATAACTACTTAAGTACCACTGAAAGTCCGTTCAAGCCGTCACAGAGGTGCCCTCAACCGAATGCCAAGCACCCCCGCCCCTTTACTAATCACCCTCAGCGGTATCCTATGTATAGTTATTTACAAACCCCTCAAGTCCATTTCAAGCCATCACGGAGGAGCCCTCAACCGAATGCCAAGCACCCCTTCCAGTTACTAATCACCCGCAGAGGAACTCAAACTTCTGTCTTACCGTCATCCTGAAAAAACCGCAAAAGATATGGTGTTGATTTGTTTGTTTGTTTTTATTGATTTATGAATCCCTAGCGGATATTGTACTAGGCGTTATTACTTGAGTTACTTCAACGGTTATTATATAATTCCAATAGACACCTTTAACTCTTTTCCTTTGCATAAGACTACTAACTACTTGGAGCAGCTCATTATGAAACATATTTAGAACAGGCTTAAAAGCCACATAAGCGTCGTTCCCTTGAAAATGAGGGTTTCTGAAAATTAATCCAATCATGTCGTTTGCCGATGAATCTTCTTTGATATAGTTGATCAAATGCTCAATACCTTTCACCAACCATTGAACATCACTCACACCACTAGGTGGGGGAGTAATTGAAAAATTGTATCTTCCTACGACACATTCCGAATGTTTTGTTAAAAACTGGCTCGGCAGTGCTTATTATTGACGGAAGAGTACTCATTTTTCCGTCTTATTAAACTTAACATCAGACATCCAACTGAGATGAAACACGTGACTACCAAGATAAATAGGACAATAGTTGCAGAAAAAGCCAAAATACCTGAATGATAACCAAGATAAAAGAGCACATCCGGGAACTCCCGAATATCATCTGAAGAGTCTAAGAATGGCGGAAACACCCGATGAAGCTCACGAACACTTTTCATAATGACCGTGCCATTTTACCTGAAAGATTGTCAAATATATTGTGGTTGGGTGTGAAAAGAATTGCTTTTGGGTTGGACGGGGTTTGGGATGTGTCGAGGCTGGGTTTGGATTTGGATTGCGTTACCCTCAAAATTGACAAACTCATTTTACAATCACATTATAATGTCCATTACAACGAATTAGTTTTATATCATGTTTAGCACTAGAATTTGTACCATCGAACGCTAATTCATATCCTCCAGGTATGTACTGGTATACTTTAAGATTATATTTCTTCAGGTGTGCTTGCAGTAACCTGAGTTCACTAAGACCGAACACCTTAATAGGTAGTCTTAATTTTGCTTTATTCAGGAGAATCTTAGCCTCAAGAGATTGTCGGTTTTTCTGTTTTTGCGGATAAATTCATATTCAGGGTCATTATTAAGCTTGGCTTTACCCACAACTATCGCCTTTAGTAAACTCAGGTCATCAGTGTTGTCAATCCAAACTACATTTCTTTTATTTTTACAATAATTCTTAAAAGAGTCGTAATCGTCGGAATTCCTCGGTATCGGCTCGCAGGTGTCGATTTTGGGGATCCTAGGGGGTAATTTTTCTGATTTACGTTCCGTTCAAGTGAATCTGTAGCGGAAATCATAATAGGTGTTCTTACTCGAGTTACGTCTACGGTGATTTTATCACTCCACGAGGCACCTTTATCTCTATTGCTATGCATAAGACCCCCAACTACATGGAGCAGATCATTAGCAAAAACGTGCAGAGCAGGCTTGAAGGCCACGTATGCGTCACTACCTTGAAAATGAGGGCTACTGGATGTGAAACCAATCTTATCGTTTTCTGATGAATCTTCTTTGGCATAGTCGATTATATGCTCTTTGCCTTTTTCCAACCATTCAATATAACTTACACCACTAGGCGGTGAAGTAATTACAAATGTTGTTTTCTTACGACACAGCCCGAATCTTTTACTAAAAACAGTCTTAGAAGCACTTAGTATTGACAGAGGAGTGCTCATTTTTATGTTCAAGCAGTGTCAAGTCAGAAACCTATCTGAAGAAAAACACAAGATTAACCAAATTTGCAGGACAAGAGTTGTAAAAAGAAGCCGAAATTACCCGAATGATAACGGACTTTCACGAACATTTCCGGGAACTCCCGAAAGTTATCAGAAAGAGACCAAGGATGGTATAATCGGCTGTTCATACCAACCGACGCAATCAGTTAGACATGTCCTCTTTTAATATAAAAAAAGGTATCTCATCGTTAGGTTAATTTAATATAGCTAAGGTTAGGTTTATTTGTAAAAACTTCAGCAAATCAAAAATAATAAAACTGAAGCAGTGCTTAGGTTAATTTAAGCCAGCTAAGGTAAGGTGTATTTGTAAATGTTTCCAGCAAATAAAAAATAAAATAAAATTGAAAAAATAAAAAGTAAAAAAATGCATTTTTTTACTTTTTATTTTTTAATTTCATTTTATTTTTTATTTGCTGGAAACATTTACAAATACACCTTACCTTAGCTGGCTTAAATTAACCTAAGCACTGCTTCAGTTTTATTATTTTTGATTTGCTGAAGTTTTTACAAATAAACCTAACCTTAGCTATATTAAATTAACCTAACGATGAGATACCTTTTTTTATATTAAAAGAGGACATGTCTAACTGATTGCGTCGGTTGGTATGAACAGCCGATTATACCATCCTTGGTCTCTTTCTGATAACTTTCGGGAGTTCCCGGAAATGTTCGTGAAAGTCCGTTATCATTCGGGTAATTTCGGCTTCTTTTTACAACTCTTGTCCTGCAAATTTGGTTAATCTTGTGTTTTTCTTCAGATAGGTTTCTGACTTGACACTGCTTGAACATAAAAATGAGCACTCCTCTGTCAATACTAAGTGCTTCTAAGACTGTTTTTAGTAAAAGATTCGGGCTGTGTCGTAAGAAAACAACATTTGTAATTACTTCACCGCCTAGTGGTGTAAGTTATATTGAATGGTTGGAAAAAGGCAAAGAGCATATAATCGACTATGCCAAAGAAGATTCATCAGAAAACGATAAGATTGGTTTCACATCCAGTAGCCCTCATTTTCAAGGTAGTGACGCATACGTGGCCTTCAAGCCTGCTCTGCACGTTTTTGCTAATGATCTGCTCCATGTAGTTGGGGGTCTTATGCATAGCAATAGAGATAAAGGTGCCTCGTGGAGTGATAAAATCACCGTAGACGTAACTCGAGTAAGAACACCTATTATGATTTCCGCTACAGATTCACTTGAACGGAACGTAAATCAGAAAAATTACCCCCTAGGATCCCCAAAATCGACACCTGCGAGCCGATACCGAGGAATTCCGACGATTACGACTCTTTTAAGAATTATTGTAAAAATAAAAGAAATGTAGTTTGGATTGACAACACTGATGACCTGAGTTTACTAAAGGCGATAGTTGTGGGTAAAGCCAAGCTTAATAATGACCCTGAATATGAATTTATCCGCAAAAACAGAAAAACCGACAATCTCTTGAGGCTAAGATTCTCCTGAATAAAGCAAAATTAAGACTACCTATTAAGGTGTTCGGTCTTAGTGAACTCAGGTTACTGCAAGCACACCTGAAGAAATATAATCTTAAAGTATACCAGTACATACCTGGAGGATATGAATTAGCGTTCGATGGTACAAATTCTAGTGCTAAACATGATATAAAACTAATTCGTTGTAATGGACATTATAATGTGATTGTAAAATGAGTTTGTCAATTTTGAGGGTAACGCAATCCAAATCCAAACCCAGCCTCGACACATCCCAAACCCCGTCCAACCCAAAAGCAATTCTTTTCACACCCAACCACAATATATTTGACAATCTTTCAGGTAAAATGGCACGGTCATTATGAAAAGTGTTCGTGAGCTTCATCGGGTGTTTCCGCCATTCTTAGACTCTTCAGATGATATTCGGGAGTTCCCGGATGTGCTCTTTTATCTTGGTTATCATTCAGGTATTTTGGCTTTTTCTGCAACTATTGTCCTATTTATCTTGGTAGTCACGTGTTTCATCTCAGTTGGATGTCTGATGTTAAGTTTAATAAGACGGAAAAATGAGTACTCTTCCGTCAATAATAAGCACTGCCGAGCCAGTTTTTAACAAAACATTCGGAATGTGTCGTAGGAAGATACAATTTTTCAATTACTCCCCCACCTAGTGGTGTGAGTGATGTTCAATGGTTGGTGAAAGGTATTGAGCATTTGATCAACTATATCAAAGAAGATTCATCGGCAAACGACATGATTGGATTAATTTTCAGAAACCCTCATTTTCAAGGGAACGACGCTTATGTGGCTTTTAAGCCTGTTCTAAATATGTTTCATAATGAGCTGCTCCAAGTAGTTAGTAGTCTTATGCAAAGGAAAAGAGTTAAAGGTGTCTATTGGAATTATATAATAACCGTTGAAGTAACTCAAGTAATAACGCCTAGTACAATATCCGCTAGGGATTCATAAATCAATAAAAACAAACAAACAAATCAACACCATATCTTTTGCGGTTTTTTCAGGATGACGGTAAGACAGAAGTTTGAGTTCCTCTGCGGGTGATTAGTAACTGGAAGGGGTGCTTGGCATTCGGTTGAGGGCTCCTCCGTGATGGCTTGAAATGGACTTGAGGGGTTTGTAAATAACTATACATAGGATACCGCTGAGGGTGATTAGTAAAGGGGCGGGGGTGCTTGGCATTCGGTTGAGGGCACCTCTGTGACGGCTTGAACGGACTTTCAGTGGTACTTAAGTAGTTATAAGTAGCATAACTCTACGGGTGTTTAGTAAAGAGGCGGGGGTGCTCGAAATTCGGCTGAGGGTAACCCCGTGATGGCTTGAACTGACTTGTGGAGGTTGTAAATAATAGTACAATTTACCAGCAAGAAGGAAGGTAGCAATTTGCCTTGGTTTGGCTACCACCGTAAGTGAGCGATGTTGGGGCCTCTTACCCCAGAGGTTAGGACTACTGGTGAAGCTCTGGGTAACCAAAAAGAACGCACCGGAACCCTACAGCCTGACCTACACGGTCTACTGTGGTGTGGAAACTTGGGTAAAACCACGTGGGAGGTAGTATTTTGTTATGAAGTGGCTGTCACCAAATCATATGCAGGAGACGTATGGTTCTCTTACAGTACAATACCACGTGTAACAAGGGGCGGAAGAGTTCAGAATTTTAGTTAAGATCATTATCGTGACTTTGGTCTCGTTCGAAGAGTGAGATTATGCCTACTGGGGGAAACAACTACAGTAGAAAATACACCGTGATTCTACGGCCTGAATTACGTAGTTTACTGTGGTATGGAAGCTTAGATCGCCTATGTGTAATAAGTATTATGTCATGAAGTGGTTGTTATTACAAATTGTGATTGTGAACGAGCCATCGTAAATCATATGTATTTATAGTTTATTTTTAACGTAGCTTCTGAGCTAGTCTTGACGACATTAAAGATAGTTTTGGACAACGTGACAAATCTCTTTTTTAAGTGTTCAAAAACAGTACCATACTTGGATGGGAAACTTAGAGCAATTACTAGACATATCACAACATTGGTTGAACACAACAAAGTTAAAGTTACTGTTAGCTCATTAGATTATACACTAATTTAAAGTAAGTATACATGTCTCCAATTTGCTGCTAAGTAAACCAATGATAATAACAGATGGGTTGATGATGAGCTGATTGAAACTTATTTTAAAAACGTATCTAAGATCTTAAACAGAAATATTTTGATTTTTTTTTTGGGTCTGATACTACTTAGGCTTTTAAGTTGTTACCACTAGAGGACATTAATGATGTTTTAGTAAATTTGAAAATTAATATTTTTAGATTTTATTTCCTTTGTGTAAACATCACTGACAATCCTGGTCAATTGGTTAGTGGTTCCCATTAGTCCCTTTGTTTCTTGACAGTTTTAATAGACGTACATGATATTTTGATTAAGAAGGGCTTTAATAAAACAGCTCAAAACTAATAGAAAACCTTGGTTTGCCTGAGAGTGTTACTATGATGTTGACAGTTTCCATCAAAGAAATAAGTATTAATGTGGTTTTAATAAAATTGTAGTTGTTACGTTCATTTTGTATTATTACTGAATTCCAGAGATTAAAATTTCTTTCCTGAAATGACGTTTTAATTCTTAGCTTTATTTCCAAGGTTAACTTCAATATTATCAGTTTTTAAGTGTTTACAGTAACACAATATCAGCTGAAGAAAACAGAATCAGCCTCTTGAAACCTCACCCATCGATAAAGGTATGTAAGTCCCAAGGCAACAATACCACTTGATTGTCTCAACTTTGAAAACAGAATCCGTTTACAGATCCCCAAAAAGTCAAAGGACTCCCATCTGTGTTCTGTAAATCTCGTGATTATTTCTCAGGAAACGTTATATAGTATAATCTACAAAAATAGGTACCAAACTGAGAACCAAGTTAGTCAATAAGCCTTTGAAAATGTTCAAAAGACCTGTATTTTATGTTAAGTATAAAAATAATGTTATATAAATTAGTGCAAAACCCACTGACACTGCTTTGAATCCTGGCACGTCTGTCAATACTACTGTGACGGATATGGGAAAGAGCGTACCAGTAGTATATTGTAGCGTTAGTTTAAGTGTAGTTGGTGAAAAGGAAACTAAACCGAAGATAAGATTTCTTGATGGTTGTCATGGAAGGGTATAACAGGTATATAATGGTTGTATAACAAGTATTTTAATCATTGTCATGTTACGGGAATATTGGGATTGTTGTAAATTTAACTGAGATACAATAGTGCGTACAATATATGGGTGTAAAATACTACATTATAGCAGTCGAACATGTCAGTGATTATATGATTAGCCATTTAAGTGGGTTTCTTGTAAAAACACAAACAACAGAAGTTATTGTAGCTGACATTCCTTCTAGGCACAACCAACCTTCCTTCAACTAAATTATATATAAGTTAAGAAATGTACAGGCTAGTTGTACAGTATCGTCAAGAGATATTCTTACTTTTGAGCAAACTGGCACACTCAAACTTTATATTAGTGCTGTTTTCATTTTAGCTTTAGGGTCAGCGAAATACAGTAAGTCTAATAGATGAATTATGTCCCATAATGGGACAAGACTGAATTGTTCAATATCTGGTTATACTACGGTCTCTAGCTAAAACCGTTCCACAGTGTACAAAGCTGCCGTTTGTATTTTGGTACATGAGTGTGTTACATTTGCAAACTGTCCACCTTACAAGATTTTGTATTGAAGTATATTCTGAATTCGCCTTTTACTTGGAGGCTATGTCTTATATTATTCAAGCTGCTTGTAGACCTCGCATAGCCGGTGCTAGTATGGACCAGGGTTTTGAATATCTCCATGACACAAACCAATTGTAACTGTGGGGCCTTCACATACTAATGACAATTGAGGGTCCTACATAAACCAATAAAATTTAGGGTCCTACACAAACCAATGACGATTGGGGGTCCTACACAAACCGATGACTATTGAGGGACCTACACAAACCAATAGCAATTGAGGGACATCCAAAAACCAACGAAAATTGACGAACCTACACAAGCCAATTGCAATTTGGGACCTTCACCTACTAATGACAATTTAGGGTCCTAAATAAACCTATGGCAATTGAGGACCTACGCAAACCAATGCCAACTGTGGGACCTACACAAACCAATAACAATTGAGAGACCTACACATACCAATTACAATTGAGGGACCGACACCAACCACTGACAATTGAGGGACCAACACATACCAATGACTATTGAGGGATCAACACATACCAAAGCCAATTGAGGGACCTACACAAATCAATGAAAATTGAGGGACCTAAAATTCCAATGCCGATTGAGAGACCTACACAAACCTATGTCGATTGAAAGACCTACACATACCAATGACAATTGAGGGACCTAAGCAAACCAATTACAATTGAGGGACCAACTCTAACCAATGACAATTGAGGGATCTACAAAAACCAATGACAATTGAGGGGCCAATACATACCAATGACAATTAAGGGACCTACACATACTAATGACAATGGAGGGACCTACACAAACCAATGGAAAATTGAGCGATCTACACAAACCAATGACAATTGAGGGACCTACACAAACCAATGAAAATTGAGGGCCCTACACAAACTAATGGCAATTGAGGGACCTCCAAACACCAATGACAATTGACGGACCTATACAAACCAATGACAATTGAGAGACCTACACAAAGCAATGACAGCTGAGGGACCGACACAATCCATTGACGATTGGAGACCTACACGTGCCAATGATAACTGAAGGACCTACACAAAACAATTGCAATTGAGGGACCTACACAAACCAATGACAATTTTAGGGACCTAAACAAACCAATGACAGTTGCGCACGTACACAAAACAATGGAAATTGAGGGCCCTCCAAACAACAACGCCAATTTAGAATCTATGACAATTGAGGGACCTATACAAACCAATGACCATTGAGGTACCTACACAAACCAATGACAATTGTGGAACCTACACAACCCAATGACAATTGAGTGACCTACACATACCAATAAATATTGAAGGGCCAACACAAACTAATGAACATTGAGGGCCCTAGACAAAGCAATGACAATTGAGGGACCTACCCAAACCAGTGGCAGTTGAGGGACCTACACTAACCAATGAAAATTGAGAGACCTACACATACAAATGACAATTGAGGACCTACACAATTCAATGACCATATAGAGACCAACACAAAGCAATGC